>CM060934.1:486559177-487228106 GCA_030765085.1 Allium cepa | reverse complement strand
TTCTAAGTTTTGCAATTGAAATGCTTTGTGAATATACTTACACCATTCAGATAAGTATATGGTTGTATTTTCTAAGTATCGAAATATAATGGTTTGTGAATATACTTATTCCGTTGAGGAAAGTATATTTAAGTGATTTTCCAGTATTTAAAATACGAATTTAAATTAATAAAAGATAAATTTAAGAGGCTTGGTGATTTCCATAGAAAATGTAAATTCTATTAGAATGTTTGTTCATTTGATTGTTAAATACCAGACTATCAAATCTTGGCCTAAATATGCAATCCTTCTTAAAATTGATGGTAGGGAAATATTCCCTACTTAACACCGAAGGGTTTTAACTCTAGAAATATCTAGGCGAAACATGGGAATTATATGGTACAGTTACCGTCGGTGGTGTTATATTGTATGTATAAACTCGTTTCATTCTTCTAGGACAAATGATAAGGAGATTCGTCCACTTAAACAGTTAGGGGTGATTCCTGCTCTTATGTATTCATTGATTATGTCCTAAAGAACTGGTATTGAGTATTCCAAAAATCGGTGTTTGGTTTTACGGAGCACCCAAGAAGCGGAAGAGTGTATTCGTAAGAAATGACTTGAAACCCATAACCACTCCGTAAACCATATACGGTTCTATGAAGAAGTTTCATGATATATAGAGATGTTGGGATCCATGTGGGATACCGAGACCCGTTGGGGTTTGGGAATCCAGGTATGATTCCAAGATTTAATTGAGATGTGAGAATCTTTGTGTGATTTCAAGCCCCTTTTGGGCATTGGAATGTAACGACCCGGCTTTCTCTCCATAGAAAGACGCATCATAAATAAGAAAGAAAGGAATAGAGAAGAGAAAAGATAAAGAAGAAGAACGAAACAACATCCGAATCTCAACAGCGGAACGAATAAATTATATTAATCACATAAGTATTACATAATATACAACATCAATCAGAGTTACACAGATTATACATCACATACTAGACAGTTATAAACACCTGTCTATTTATTACAACACAAATATAACACAGAGAAACAACTCAGAGATCACACAACAGAACCACTTATATCTACAACGCCGAAGCCTCCTAATCCATATCTCCTCCAGAATTCATCAAAGCTAACCTGAATCCCTTGGCTACTCGTCAAAATTTGAGCACCCAAGAGTTTAAGAAAACATGAGATAAACTCTGGGTCAGACATGGTTCTGGTGTGAGTAACAGGTTAAAGTTGCTTAACTTCCAAAAAACTTTGAAAATAAAAGGTATCACGTAAGATTCCCCACACATAAACATGGGTAAGTTTTTACGTTACGCTAACCAAACATTTGACAGAAAATCCAGCGATATTATAATAGGGTCTAGGGTTTTCAAGTAAAATACAGAAATAGCTGGAATGCTTACATCTCACGTTCAAACATAGTTGGGCACAACTAAAACGTATGACACTTATTGGTGTTTGGATTCCATACAACGGTAGGGCTACTGGGTACCGCCCGTCACAGTACGGGGCCTAGATCACCGTACCGAGGATTACTCCCAATCCTCTGCAACACAAGGCTCGAGCCATCCCTTACTTATAGTCCCCAACAAGACAACCCTGCAATTGGCGTGCGTTCCAACTGCCTACACAGCCGAATAAAAAGAGACTTCTAGATAGGGGAAAATCTTGTCCTACTTGGGTGCTACCCACTTAGCCTTGCTGCACCTCCCCTGTTTAGCCATTCCTAGCTGATGTGATGACCCGCAAATCTGTACCCTTTGAATCGAAAATAATCCACACATGTCCGACCAGAAAAGCACAGACCGACGGAGAGTCAAGAGAAAGAAAAGAAGAGAGAAGAAGAGAAGAGAAGAAAGTGAGAAGATAGAACTAACAGAACAATACAAAATCTCACATCGCAGCGGAAAATATATAATATCGTATCAATGATCTTTACAAAATAGAAACCGTATATATATATATATATATACACATCAATCAGAGTTCAACAATCAATCAATAGTTATCAGCTTAAACAGTTATAATAACATGTCCTCACAATCGCCGATAATATACAACAACAAACAAAGTATAGGGAATAATCAAAACAAGTACGTGTATACGAAAATGAAGATCTCCAGCTCTCCTACTGAAGCTCCAAAAGCATCAAATCTGAACCTGTAAATATACTCGGTCTGACCCGAGCATTGAAAGGGAAGAACGCCCGGATCAGTCTGGTAAATCAGAGTGAGAATGTAACAACCCAAGCTTTTGTGAAAATTTATTCTCATCATTAAATAATTATTGTCGCTAGCTTATTGATGATGGAGTTTTTATAACGGGTTGATATTCTTTGTATTTAATTGTCAAGCGACTATGCGGGCTTTGAAATTTATTTCGGCCCACGTTCGTTTATTTTGGGTCATGATAATTATCAATACCCGTTGCTCCCTTTATTCAGTTTCACAAAACCCTAAACAATAAACTAAAGAAACGAAAATGGCGGCTTGTCTCATGTTCGTTCCTCTCTCGAAGCTAGGGTTTCTGGTGAAGGCGTCGCTATGTCGATTTGACTGCAGATGCTCGATTTCTTCAATATTCGCGGCTTCGACTTCAAATCGTTCGACTCTCATTTGCTCACGGCTGCCCCAACCTTCGTTCGAGTTCAACTCCTGTCTTCGGCGGCAATTGGATCTGGGTCTTTAAAGCAAAGGTGAGTAATTATGATTACTCACATCTACTTTGACTCAGTGTATGCTTTGCGTTTGAGTTGTTTCTGTGATTGGTGCTTTCTCTGATTTTACCAAGTTTGTATATTTTTGAAGTTTGTATATTTTTGTGTTACTTGGTTGACACGGCTTTGAACTGATACCGTGGTCACCACAGTGTTGATCTTTTTGCTTTGACTTTGCCCATTTTGATTTTGTGAATTTCTGATGGCTCTGGTTGTAACTTGATTGGGTGACCACCACCGTGTTGAATTCTTTTGGATGATATTGAGTTTGTTGACTTCGGTTATACATTGTTACTTGCTTTGTTTGGCATCAGATTGATATTATTTGTATTCTTGTTGCTTTACTGTTTATATACGTATACTTGATAGTATCGGCCACCACGGCTATTGCTTGCATTTTGCTCTTCAAATCGGCATTCCCACTTTGTTATGTGTTCTGCATAGCATTTGGTCTTCAACAATTCATGTTGATCTTCAGATAGCTTGTCTACATTTATACACAGCAGGGTTGCATCCTTTAGAGCACTTATCTGATCCACGCCTTGGTACTAATGGTGACATTGACTTGGTACCTACCTATTTGCAATTGCAGTCACTGGTATCACTAACTTCATACTGGTACATTTGAGATCTTATTCGAGTCTTTATAAATTGAACACTGCATATGCTTCTGTTAGAATTGATGCAAGAGTTATGCATCTCCATTAACACTTGAGTTCGATCTGTAGCTTGCATTGTCACTTGCATTTCATTGTTCATTGTCATTTTAATATCTAGTCGACACTTGCAGTTCACTGAACTGTCGTACCACCTATGCTTTCCATTATCATGAGTGCATAGTGTAGTGTCCTTAAGTCTGGGCACGTGTGCTTCATGTAGTCTTCACTTTTGCCTCTGGACTTCATGTAGCATTTTCTGTTGTCTGTTGGCATTGGGTCTAGACGTTGTGCTTCACTGTTTTGATCATTGTCTTTGAGAATTTGTGAGAACTTTGCCTATAAATCATGATGCTGTCACTTTGAATATTCATTGCACTGCTTCATCATGTCACTGCCATGTGCACTTGTTCATTCGAGCCTCAGTGCTCTGTTGGTTCAGGTGGTATACTGCTTGCTACTTGGTCTCTATTCCAAGTGTCGCTACCCTTGTAGCTTTTACTACTGTTTGTTCATGGTGTTAATTATACTACTGGGTTGAGTTGTTCGATCACCTTTGTTAGTTTTGGGTCGAGACCGTTGGTAGTTCCACTTCCACTTCATTGTAGATTAGCAGGGGTGACCATCACTGATCTGCTATACGTTTGGATTTGTTATTTTTATGATACTTGGGTTGTTGCATATATGTATGAATGTATCTGGATTATATATTTGATCCAGTCTTCATATACTTAGCTTCTTGTAGCCTCTGGTTTATTGTCATGCAAGTTGATTTGTTTATATGTGCACATCTAGTTGAACTGTATTTTACCTGGTTGCACTATAAATGCTTGTCACTGTTTGTGACACGTTTTGTTTCACTGAGCCTGTACACTTGCCATCATCTGAATTCATGATTTGTATAACGATGCTTGTAGTCATTCTCTGGTCCACTGGTACATTCCTGATGTGCCTTTGGCCTTGACCATTGTTCGAGTTATGTGTTGCCTTACTGTATTTCCATTTTGCTCGACCTGATGCCGCACTGTTACTTATTGTCACTGTGTTGTTGCGGTGCATTGTGCATATCACTGCACTGATTCATTCCATTGTTGCATTCATTTTCTCACCACTTGGTTGCCTCTTTTATTGTCTGTTCTTCGATACATGTTGACTCACACACTTGTGATCTTGTGGTGACTGCAGTTTTTAGTTGTAGTTTCCCTTGTTGTTTTGCATTGCATTGATGCAAATGGATTGTTTTCTGACTACACTTGAGTTGAATCCAACCTGTAGCTTGGGTTTGACCTTGTGTTCGGTTGTGAATTTTCGTTGTGTACATATCACCGTAGTGGCAAGGCAGTGCACGCAAGCGTGAACTGCAGCCACACGGTATTCATTGGGTACATCGTCACTGTAGTGGCAAGGCAGTGCACGCAAGCGTGAACTGCAGCCACACGGTATTCATTGGGTACATCGTCACTGTAGTGGCAAGGCAGTGCACGCAAGCGTGAACTGCAGCCACACGGTATTGCTTTTATTGTTATTTCTTTACTTTTGATTTATGGATCTTTTGCGTATTTCCATATGCTGTAGTGGCGGGGCAGTGCACGCGTGCGTGTACTGCAGCCCTACGCGAAGTAATATATTAATTGAGATTGCAATGTTTTGAACTGTTTTGATTATTCAAATTCAATATTCTGACTTGGTTTAATTTGCTGATTTGATGTTTAACACTATTACGTGTTATATTTATCGTTATCCGATTTCTTTATTTAAGGATCGGATAGACGAGATTTATCGTGACTGTCGTCTATTCATATTTAATTATTATTGCTTCTGTGCACTAATAACTGAGTTTGAATTAGACTGACCCGTGTATTATTTTCTTTTGAATTTAATACTCGGGTCAGACCGAGTATTTACAGGTTGTTGATATCTTACTTTGGGTTGCTGTTAGAGCTATGAAGTCTTTTCACTTCTCTTGGAGTAGTCGTCGTTATTGTAGTAGTCAGTGTATTTGTATAGGATGTTGTATAGTCATGTATATTATTCACGATAATGTACTTGTATATGTAACTTCCGGAGTCGAAAGTTGTAGTTGTATCACATGTATATCAACTGACATCAGTTCTATATATATGAGACTTTCTGTTATATCTGTGTTCCGCATTTACTTTATCTGTGTTATTATTATATATATTGTTCTAAACTATTATGAACCATCGTAGTTCGTTTTATACTAGAATTGAGTATGTCGATGGGAGTAAATAATGAGATGAAAAATAAAAATATATACCACTCCTATCGAGATAACCAATACTAATGTAAGACCTAACTATGGATGGCCGCTCCTATCCAGCCTTATTCTTCGTAATAACACACAGTATTTCTTTTAATACTCTTTGTTATTGTGAGCATAGAGGTGGGGCGTCACAGTTGGTATCAAAGCTTGGGGTTTATGAACATAATATAAAACATAACTTAGATGGAAAATGTGTTACAACTATGTGTCGATGTTTTATATGTGCTTTGAGTCAAAACTAAAGTTTTGAAATTTTGATGAAATTTTTAAATAGCTTTATTTAAAAATAAAAAGTGAAATTATGTTTTGTTTATCAGAGTGCGCATCGGAAACAGTAAGACTGCTTCGCTGAGCACAGCTGATAATTATTTTGATAAAAAAAAAAATCAAAACATGAAAATGAATTAAATTTCATTATGTTGTTTAACCAGTGGTTCTGATTTGTTGAAGTTCTTGCTGGTTTTCTTTGATGCTAATCGTATCTGATTAGATTTCTGCTGTTTTAATATATCTTCATCGAAGATATATTTGAGTAATTTCTTTGTTTATTTTGTAGTGTGCGTGCAAACATGAGTTGCACGTTACTACATTAATTTTACTGATTCGCTTAATTCCGAACTTGTCCGTTTAAGAATGTGAAATGTTATTTTTGGAATACACAATTTGCACTTTCAAGGAAACGATGAAGAGATTTAAACGATGTAGCAAAAATGTGGAGTATGGAATCACACTTTTACTATTTCGGTTAATTCCGGACTCGTTAATTGAAACATATGTTGTTTGATGATTTTGATGATTTTACACGTTCAAGGAAACAATGAAGAGAATCAAACGATTTAGTAAAACACGTGGTATGGGACATGTGCGTTTGCTATTTCGGTTAATTCCGGACTCGTTAATTGAATATATGATGATTTTCGTGTGCTTTCGAGCCACTATGATGGACCTTCGGATCAAATACCAGTACCAGACCTTCGGGTCATATGATGGGCGCCAAAATTATGATGGGTACTTGGTAGGCTTCGGCCATATGAGATGCACGTGCGGCGTAGCTAAAACTCGTCATATGATGTGATCGATCCAACCTTTTATGTTTGATTTTCTAGTTATCTTAATTGATTCTAGATATATGTTGAATCTAATTATCTGCATGTAATTAGATATTTGATGTTATGAGTTCTGATTATCGCTTGTGATAATTAGATATTTGATGTTATGAGTTCTGATTATCGCTTGTGATAATTAGATATTTGATGTTATGAGTTCTGATTATCGTTTTGATAATTGGATATTTGTTGATTTGATTATCGTTTTTGATAATCGAATATTTGTTGATATGAGTTCTGATTATCGTTTTTGATAATCAGATATTTGTTGATTTGATTATCGTTTTTGATAATCGGATATTTGTTGATTTGATTATCGTTTTTGATAATCGAATATTTGTTGATATGAGTTCTGATTATCGTTTTTGATAATCGGATATTTGTTGATTTGATTATCGTTTTTGATAATCGAATATTTGTTGTTATGAGTTCTGATTATCGTTCTTGATAACCAGATATTTGTTGATTTGATTATCGTTTTTGATAATCGAATATTTGTTGATATGAGTTCTAATTATCGTTTTTGATAATTAGATATTTGTTGATTTGATTATCGTTTTTGATAATCGAATATTTGTTGATTTGATTATCGTTTTTGATAATCGAATATTTGTTGATATGAGTTCTAATTATCATTTTTGATTATTAGATATTTGTTGATTTGATTATCGCTTGTGATAATTAAATAATTGTTGATTTGAGATTCTGATTATCGTTTTTGATAATTGGATATTTGTTAATTTTGATTATCGTTTTTGATAATCGAATATTTGTTGATTCTGATTATCGTTTTTGATAATTGGATATTTGTTGATTTGATTATCGTTTTTGATAATCGAATATTTGTTGATTGGATTATCGTTTTTGATAATCGAATGTTTGTTGATTTGATTATCGTTTTTGATAATCGAATATTTGTTGATTTGAGTTTTGATTATCGTTTTTGATAATCAGATAATTGTTAATTTGATTATCGTTTTTGATAATTGAATATTTAATTGCTTTGAGATTTGATTATCGATTGTGATAATCAAATATTTGTTGATTATATTGAAATGCTGTTTTCTAATTATCGTATCGATAATTAGATATTGCTGTTTTGTGATTTCTGTTTTTGATTATCTATTTGATAATTAGATTTTTGTTGAGAATTTATGAATTTCTTTTATTGAAATTTAAAGATTTCCTTGGCATTTGTGTTCTCTACCATTATTTTTCTAGCTTAACCAGTTTATGTTAGAAAATTTAGTGCTAGTGAAGACCTTAATTATGAAAATTGCGGGGACGCAATTTTTATAAGGGGGGAGTCTGTAACAACCCGAGCTTTTGTGAAAATTTATTCTCATCATTAAATAATTATTGTCGCTAGCTTATTGATGATGGAGTTTTTATAACGGGTTGATATTCTTTGTATTTAATTGTCAAGCGACTATGCGGGCTTTGAAATTTATTTCGGCCCACGTTCGTTTATTTTGGGTCATGATAATTATCAATACCCGTTGCTCCCTTTATTCAGTTTCACAAAACCCTAAACAATAAACTAAAGAAACGAAAATGGCGGCTTGTCTCACGTTCGTTCCTCTCTCGAAGATAGGGTTTCTGGTGAAGGCGTCGCTATGTCGATTTGACTGCAGATGCTCGATTTCTTCAAACTTCACGGCTTCGACTTCAAATCGTTCGACTCTCATTTGCTCACGGCTGCCCCAACCTTCGTTCGAGTTCAACTCCTGTCTTCGGCGGCAATTGGATCTGGGTCTTTAAAGCAAAGGTGAGTAATTATGATTACTCACATCTACTTTGACTCAGTGTATGCTTTGTGTTTGAGTTGTTTCTGTGATTGGTGCTTTCTCTGATTTTACCAAGTTTGTATATTTTTGTGTTACTTGGTTGACACGGCTTTGAACTGATACCGTGGTCACCACAGTGTTGATCTTTTTGCTTTGACTTTGCCCATTTTGATTTTGTGAATTTCTGATGGCTCTGGTTGTAACTTGATTGGGTGACCACCACCGTGTTGAATTCTTTTGGACGATATTGAGTTTGTTGACTTCGGTTATACATTGTTACTTGCTTTGTTTGGCATCAGATTGATATTATTTGTATTCTTGTTGCTTTACTGTTTATATACGTATACTTGATAGGTCGGCCACCACGGCTATTGCTTGCATTTTGCTCTTCAAATCGGCACTCCCACTTTGTTATGTGTTCTGCATAGCATTTGGTCTTCAACAATTCATGTTGATCTTCAGATAGCTTGTCTACATTTATACACAGCAGGGTTGCATCCTTTAGAGCACTTATCTGATCCACGCCTTGGTACTAATGGTGACATTGACTTGGTACCTACCTATTTGCAATTGCAGTCACTGGTATCACTAACTTCATACTGGTACATTTGAGATCTTATTCGAGTCTTTATAAATTGAACACTGCATATGCTTCTGTTAGAATTGATGCAAGAGTTATGCATCTCCATTAACACTTGAGTTCGATCTGTAGCTTGCATTGTCACTTGCATTTCATTGTTCATTGTCATTTTAATATCTAGTCGACACTTGCAGTTCACTGAACTGTCGTACCACCTATGCTTTCCATTATCATGAGTGCATAGTGTAGTGTCCTTAAGTCTGGGCACGTGTGCTTCATGTAGTCTTCACTTTTGCCTCTGGACTTCATGTAGCATTTTCTGTTGTCTGTTGGCATTGGGTCTAGACGTTGTGCTTCACTGTTTTGATCATTGTCTTTGAGAATTTGTGAGAACTTTGCCTATAAATCATGATGCTGTCACTTTGAATATTCACTGCACTGCTTCATCATGTCACTGCCATGTGCACTTGTTCATTCGAGCCTCAGTGCTCTGTTGGTTCAGGTGGTATACTGCTTGCTACTTGGTCTCTATTCCAAGTGTCGCTACCCTTGTAGCTTTTACTACTGTTTGTTCATGGTGTTAATTATACTACTGGGTTGAGTTGTTCGATCACCTTTGTTAGTTTTGGGTCGAGACCGTTGGTAGTTCCACTTCCACTTCATTGTAGATTAGCAGGGGTGACCATCACTGATCTGCTATACGTTTGGATTTGTTATTTTTATGATACTTGGGTTGTTGCATATATGTATGAATGTATCTGGATTATATATTTGATCCAGTCTTCATATACTTAGCTTCTTGTAGCCTCTGGTTTATTGTCATGCAAGTTGATTTGTTTATATGTGCACATCTAGTTGAACTGTATTTTACCTGGTTGCACTATAAATGCTTGTCACTGTTTGTGACACGTTTTGTTTCACTGAGCCTGTACACTTGCCATCATCTGAATTCATGATTTGTATAACGATGCTTGTAGTCATTCTCTGGTCCACTGGTACATTCCTGATGTGCCTTTGGCCTTGACCATTGTTCGAGTTATGTGTTGCCTTACTGTATTTCCATTTTGCTCGACCTGATGCCGCACTGTTACTTATTGTCACTGTGTTGTTGCGGTGCATTGTGCATATCACTGCACTGATTCATTCCATTGTTGCATTCATTTTCTCACCACTTGGTTGCCTCTTTTATTGTCTGTTCTTCGATACATGTTGACTCACACACTTGTGATCTTGTGGTGACTGCAGTTTTTAGTTGTAGTTTCCCTTGTTGTTTTGCATTGCATTGATGCAAATGGATTGTTTTCTGACTACACTTGAGTTGAATCCAACCTGTAGCTTGGGTTTGACCTTGTGTTCGGTTGTGAATTTTCGTTGTGTACATATCACCGTAGTGGCAAGGCAGTGCACGCAAGCGTGAACTGCAGCCACACGGTATTCATTGGGTACATCGGCAGTGCACGCAAGCGTGAACTGCAGCCACACGGTATTGCTTTTATTGTTATTTCTTTACTTTTGATTTATGGATCTTTTGCGTATTTCCATATGCTGTAGTGGCGGGGCAGTGCACGCGTGCGTGTACTGCAGCCCTACTCGAAGTAATATATTAATTGAGATTGCAATGTTTTGAACTGTTTTGATTATTCAAATTCAATATTCTGACTTGGTTTAATTTGCTGTTTTGACGTTTAACACTATTACGTGTTATATTTATCGTTATCCGATTTCTTTATTTAAGGATCGGATAGACGAGATTTATTGTGACTGTCGTCTATTCATATTTAATTATTATTGCTTCTGTGCACTAATAACTGAGTTTGAATTAGACTGACCCGTGTATTATTTTCTTTTGAATTTAATACTCGGGTCAGACCGAGTATTTACAGGTTGTTGATATCTTACTTTGGGTTGCTGTTAGAGCTATGAAGTCTTTTCACTTCTCTTGGAGTAGTCGTCGTTATTGTAGTAGTCAGTGTATTTGTATAGGATGTTGTATAGTCATGTATATTATTCACGATAATGTACTTGTATATGTAACTTCCGGAGTCGAAAGTTGTAGTTGTATCACATGTATATCAACTGACATCAGTTCTATATATATGAGACTTTCTGTTATATCTGTGTTCCGCATTTACTTTATCTGTGTTATTATTATATATATTGTCCTAAACTATTATGAACCATCGTAGTTCGTTTTATACTAGAATTGAGTATGTCGATGGGAGTAAATAATGAGATGAAAAATAAAAATATATACCACTCCTATCGAGATAACCAATACTAATGTAAGACCTAACTATGGATGGCCGCTCCTATCCAGCCTTATTCTTCGTAATAACAGACAGTATTTCTTTTAATACTTTTTGTTATTGTGAGCATAGAGGTGGGGCGTCATAGAGAAACACACTCAACTGAATTTATTAGATTACCAAAACTTTTCCTTTATCAAAACAAAAGTATCTCGTAAGACAAGTCCACACATAAACACAGACATGTTTTTACCTTACAATAACTAAAACCTATCATATCAAATCCTCTTATATTATAGTAGTGTCTACTATATACAAATAATATTAATCATAGCCGAAATTGTTACATTGATTAAATTCCAACATATAGCCCAATTGGGTAATACAATCAAAATGGCAGGTACGTAGTGGAGTTTGGATTTCCATACAAATGACCAAGTGAAGGGACTACCTTCCGGCGGTACATCTCTAGAAGAATGTAGTGAGAAACCATCACAAAGTTTCTCTACCAACACAAGACCGGCCAACCTCTATAACTAGATGGTCGGGAATATTTCATCCTCCGGTCGTTACCGACCTTTACCAAGGGCCCTCTAAGCATACAAACCACATAATCAGATACACGACGTCATAACATGTAAAGATATATCTAGAAGAGGATGATCATATCCTACTTGGGAATGACCCACTTAGCCTTGTTGCATCTAACCCTGTTTTGGTCATTTCCGGTTGAAGAGGCCTGATTATGTAACGATTACCTTTCACAATTATATATCACAACACTTTGAATGCCACACGGCCATTTCCGTTGACTACTAATTTCCTTCCACAAAAATACAACCCTTAAGCTCATACGTCTCAAGGAGGGTGTTAAGCTAAGAGAAGTTGTCTTCTCCGCCACCACTGATGTACGTTTGTAAAAACCAATGTACATAATCTATAGAAATGCAATGTCAGACAAACATCCATACAAGTTGTCCAGGAATAAGACAAACCGAAGGTAATTTCCTACCACATCCTGTTGGGAAATCCCTAGGATTAATAGCGAATAGTACTCGCATTGGATATTTCATAATGAAAATACCACTGCTACTGGATGTATATTGGGATTTTAACCTCAAATGATCAACAAGCAGTCCCCCACTATGAAAATCCGGAATAACAATATCATCATAAGCAATCTGCACAATCGTCGCATATACGTTGGTCCGAAGTGGTTTTCAGATAAATCTGATCCCGGTCTTTTCGCACCAACAATGCAAAAGCGTTTCTCAACCTCACATAGAAACTAAGTCTCATAGACTTATCACGTTTCCAACTTTCCACTTGCAATCCTTCGGGACAAGAGGGAAGCTCGATAGGTTGGAGTAATACTTCACACTATACGAATCAACATCTTCAATACAAACGATAATCAAGCCTACACAGAAGGCTACGTACTAAGTGTACGACTAAGTAGTTCCCACATCAATTGGAGGAACTAAAATTTGGCAAAGTTTGATAGTTGGTTATTTAACTATCAAATCAAACAGACAAATATTCAGCATCGTAACAATCACTAGGCCCTTTTAATTAATCTTTTATTAATTAAACCATTTGCCAAATATTCACTTCAAACAATCTTTTAAAAGATATATTCTCAAAAACCATTTCAGTACTTCAATTCTGGAAAACATTCCCATATACTTATTTAATAATAAGTAATTCACAAATCTATTTATTTTCAACACTTAGAAAATATTACATATACTTAAAACACGATTAAGTGTATATTTTATTCTTTAAGGAAAACATTCCTTTAAACATATTTATTTGGGTCAAAACGGATGTTGCGTAAAACATCGTTACGACAACCCAAAATCAATAGTATAGGGATTCGAAATAAGATAGACATATAAACCCCAATACTATACAAAAACATTTCCTTTCAAAAATCATTTACTATAACAACAATGTTATAGTCTATCATTTCCTTACTTTTCGAAAACGTCTATTTCAACAATGAATGTTGAAATCTATGATTTCGATCCTTAATACATTTTAAAACATCTTTAAACCGTTTAAATCCATTTAAATGATTACTTTCGAAACATTTACTTAATTTTTAAAAGATTATTCACTGTCCAAAATCATGAATACAATCTCTTTATCAAATTTATTACTATAGCACATTTAAATTCAAGGATTATCCATTGTCCAAAGTCGTGGATATATCTCCTTTAATAACTTCTAAATTTAACTTATCAATTTCAATTGATTTCACATTTATAAAACAATGTTTATAAAATCCATTTATATTATAAAAACTTCCATTTATAAAATCAAATTCCATTTATTATTTTATAAGAACTTCAACTTATAAAATCTCTTAGTTAACAACTTCTATTTATATCTCATTCAAATGCCAAAATCCAATTTATAAGTTAATTACTTATAAATTGTTTATTTTACAAATTCATTTATTTTATAACTTCACAATAACAAATCTGATTCACTTATAAACTCCATTTACAACTCCATTTTAACACTTATAAAATTCATTTTCTAATTCTAATATTTTAATTTGTAAAATATCAATTTTATAAATCTTCTACATAAACCAATTTACAGAATAGTTAACTTCACATTTCAAAAATCATATTCTGGTTTTATTTCACAAAAATCATAATTTCAATTATATTTCCCAAAACGCCATAATTTTTATAACATAAAAATTATCACATTTATTTATTCAAAATAAATCAATTCTTAACGGTTCAAAAATCAATAAAACGTTTATTCCCAAAATCACTTGAAAATCCTTTTAAATTTGGAAATCATCATTTAAACATTTTTAAAATTCCAAAAATAAGCCCAATGCTGCAACAACACCAAATACATCAATCACGGCATCCAAAACATCATACATCATATGATAACAGAATATATAATAATATCGGTAAATAAATCAATACTGTTGAGGAATCCAGTTGGATCCCTCCAACCTGTCACCTACAACAAATATACATATTAGAATATGTGTACAATGTCTGCTTCGAGGCAGACGCGCGTACGAAGGTTCATCCGCTCATACACGGGAACGTATAGGGTAATCTGCTCCACTAGGCAGATATATATATATATATATATCCAAATATCAATCAATATATCATATATCATACAGACAATCATCAATCATCATATAATAAGTAATTTCTCACTTATATAAAAATATCAGTGAATCAGAAAGAATAAGTTGTACTCACATTGCTTGTAGTCGTCGCGCTAGCGATTTATTCCGATTAAAATTAAACAGGCGTTTAATTCCAACCAAAATTTTCACTAACTTAAATAAATCCCAATCCAGCTCCATAATGTAGTGCTCGTCAATACGGACCCAACGCAATTCGTTTCGTGCGAAACAGACCTAGTATAAAAAAGATATCAATTTTTAAAGATTGTACGAATTTAATATATATAAATTTCAACTTTTATTTTATTTTTTAAACCTAGATCTCATCTCAGCCACACGTTCTTCATCTTCACATCAGAGCCGCTCGTATGTTCTTCTTCCACCACCAGGTTTATACGAGCGAAACAAACCCAAAGCCGCCCCCGTGCCATCAGTTAACGCGACCTATACGAATATCGAGAACACGATCAACCACCGCAAATCGAAAGGCCATCGCCTACTCTATCAACGCCGGGAGCATCATTAAGCTCGACTCCATCTTAACCTTGAAAAACATGCACAAATTTCGGCCGTTCAAACCCTTATTGCCTTCGATTTACTCTACTTTATTCGATCATCTCCATATGGGTTTCAAGACCTCGATACGCTCTACAAATCTCGTGTTGGAAGTTTCTTCTAATTGTTGATAGATTTGGAGATTTTAAGGGAAGAAGATCGACAAATTCTAGCCATTAAAATTATTAGTGGCGGCTAGGGTTTCTAACCCTAGGGTTTGTGCAAACAAGAAAAAGTAAGGTCCTTATATAGAAAATTCGACGACACTATTCATCCGAAATTTTCCCAAACTCCAAACGAAGCATGCCGCCTGGCGTTTATAATGTTTTACCCCTATTCCGAACACAATGAAATATATATCGAAAGCCAATTCAATCGTATTTGAAAGATAGGTTTTCAAATCGACTAATTTAAATTTAAAATTCACTTAAACAGATTTCTACGCGTTTTTGCTTGCCCCGGAAAAACCGTAAATCCGATTAACACGAAATTTGAAATCTTAAAATAATATAACGTTAACGATCCGATGAAACTAGTTTCGTCAAAATCCAAGACTGTTTGAAAAATGGCTATTCTTACTAGTCAATTAAATATTAAAATATTCAATTTCTACAAATCAACTTTTAATTCGATTTTAAAAGTTCTCTAACATCATTGTAATTCAAAAAGAATTTAATTCAACTTTATACAACATTTTTATTCACATTAAATCCAAATATCAATTATTTTCACAATTTCAAATATTAAATTAACAATTTAATTATCCAATTAAATCACCATATTCAAAATATAAGTTATTCGACTTATAAAATATACTTGTGAATATTTAAAATTAATTAAATATATGAATTTCAAATGACTGAAATTCTGAGTCGTTACATTCTCCCCTACTTTAAAGAATTTCGTCCTCGAAATTACTAAGTAAGAAAAATTCACAATATCCGTTAAATTTTCAAAAAAATTCGTTCCAACTAGATATCCAAAATCCTTTAAACCTTTTAACATTTCCAAAATCCATTAGTTAAACTCCTTACAAAACTTTTCTAACTTTTCAAATCCATATATAGTTAACTTTTCAAATCCATATATATCGTTTAACATTTAACTCAAAAACCAAAACTTTAGTTTTCAAAATTTTCCCAATTTTCTCAAAATAATTCTAACGCTTAAATTTTCAAAAAAAATCGTCAGCGTCTCCTTTGCGTTTCGATCCGGAAAAAATAACAATGTATATATCACAAATATACATCTCATCATCGAGGATGAGGCATCCCGAAGGAAAAAAAGGGTATAAAAGTACGATATGTAATCCGAGATATGTACCTTATATATTATTAGCAAGCATATACGACTAATATAGCGTGAAAGCGAGCTCCAAATGCAAAATAAGCGTCATTCGCACCTACTAAACACTTAACAAACAAATGAGAAACATGTATATATGAAAATAATATGAATAGGCAACATATACAAATATAACTACTATATATGCCAATATAGCAAATGCAACCAAAAGCAACAGATCCAACCATCAACCAACTATCATTCAACTAACATCCATAACCAAATCAATATACATTCACTTCTTATTGATATTCATTTAATTGGTTTTCAATTTAATCACATTTGATTCATTAACATTGGATTTTTTTCCTAACATTCATTCATTCTAATTAGTTTACATTCACTAATTTATATTCAGGTTTGTTTACTTCCAATTCAAATAAATTCAATTCTGTTTAGATTCACTTTACTTCCCATTCCAATTTGGATTCAATTACGTAGATTTCAATTTCATTAATTCAACTTCATATGAATTTCTATACAATCAACTAACAACCAATGTATATCCAACATAACCAAATTAATTTACTTTATATTCATTCAGTTTGGTTCAACACCTTTAATTTCAAATTGGTTTAACATTCAATTGGCTTTAATTTAATTATTCAATCCACAAACTTCTTAACTTAAGTTTTATTCAATTCTTAACAACATCATTTTTAATGTTGATTCATTTTACAATTAAAGTTGAATTTCATAATACAACTCAAGTTCATATTCATCACTTTACTTTATTGATTCACAATATTAATTTACTTTGATACCAAAATCAACTTCATTTACCATCACTTAAGTTATCTTTCATTTCAATTTCATTTACCCTCACTTTCACTATACAACTTAAGTTCATCTCTAATTCATTTCAAATTCTATTTTTTAACCTTTACTTAAGTCAAATTCATATCACTATTCAAGTTCATATCTTGCTTTACTTAATAAAATAGTTTAACCATTTTAACAATTGGTTTTACTTACATTTTCTCACTTTATAAGTTATACAACTTATTTATTCATAATTCCATGAACATCTACCTAAGTTCACTTCCATTCACTAAACTCATTCTTAT
Organism: Allium cepa; assembly: GCA_030765085.1. Taxonomy (NCBI): domain Eukaryota; kingdom Viridiplantae; phylum Streptophyta; class Magnoliopsida; order Asparagales; family Amaryllidaceae; genus Allium; species Allium cepa. The sequence continues at coordinate 487,210,593 of CM060934.1, read as the reverse complement.
AACTTCAAATCCTGGTTATATAATCACTTATCTTTTAAGTTTAATGTCCATTTCAATAACTTATATAATCCAGTTAAAATCCAATTCCTTTTATTTAACTTTCCATTAGTCAAATTTCAAATCATATATTTATTATTCTAACTCACATTTATTTCAACTTTACCAAAGCTAAAATTTTATTATCTCATATATTATAAGTCCAAAACTTATTTTACTTATATTTATCAATTACAACTTGGATTTTAAATCGAATTTGTTTATCATAACAAAAATTCAATTTTCAATTTACTATTGGTAGCAAATCCATCACACAGAAACTCGAAAATGATACTGATGATGCTGCAGTCATCACCCTTATTATTTCTCAGTAACAGTAGTGAATTCAATGCTTTATATTCTTTTAAAAATTTCTTTTTATTCATAAATCACATTTGCAAATCGTTTACTTATATAATTTCACTTATTTTCTATTTATAATAATATAACCTCTTTAACATTTGAAAAATAACTTCCAAAATCAAGGGGATTCAAATTTCACAAATAATTAGTCTAAATCCATTTTTTATTTATAACTCATATTTATAAATATACTCATTTAGCTTCATTTAATATATATAAGATTTTTCACAATTGTAAATCATATTAATTATAATTACATTATTTATAATCATTTGCTTATATAATTTATTCTCTTACAATTGTTGTTTTTATTTAGATGTTCAAACATCTTTCATTAACTTATATATATTTGCATTTATAAACAACCAAAAATTCATTTATATACACTTTAATAATTCTGAAAAATTATTTCCTTTATATATAAAATATAATCGTGGTAAAATTATTTCATTTATGACAAGCACCATTGTCCAAGTGGTTAATTGATTCGGCTTTGGTGCAAGAGGTCACAAGTTCGAAACTTGCTTTCGAACGTTTATTGACGCGGGATATGTTATCCCAATGATTTGTTGTATATAAAGTACCATTTCAAAAAAAAAAATTATTTCATTTACCCAATTTAAAATGATACTATGTCGATTTGCCTCGTTTAAGTGTTTGAAAATCCCTATCGATAACATGGCGTCCCACATACCGACCAGAATTCACAAACAGCTCAACGGATAAGCGAACAAAATATAAAACATTTTATATCACTAAAAAATACGTGCTCATATTTATAATACACTCAACTCAATCTAGGGTGCTACTGTCCCTATCTATAATGAGTACACATCAAAGCTTAGGAATATACAAAACCTAAGCTCTGATACCAAATGTGACGAACGGGTTTTTTCGGAGCCGCCCCGGTAGGCTTTTCAACCATCCCGCTAACCTTTTGCTTTTCAACATGGGGGCACTCCTGCTTTTCAACATGGATGTGACAACATGTGGTACCTCGGATATGCTTTTACGGCAAGCCACTCGACTATCAACCAACCCTTTCACACTAGGGACATGTAGGGGTAAGAGTCTAAGCTTCGTCACTGTTCACAAAGCGAGAACCCCCTATCATGCTGAGCATAATCAAACAAATCCGATACCCTTTGAATCGACAATAATCCACACATGTCCGACCAAAAAAGCACAGACTGGCCGAGAGTCAAGAGGAAGAAAAGAAGAAATAAGAAGAGAAGAGAAGAAAGAGAGAAGATAGAACTAATAGAAAAATATAGAATCTCACATCGCAGCGAAAAACATATAATATCATATCAATGATCTTTACAAAGTAGGAACTGTATATATATACATCAATCAGAGTTTAACAATCAATCAATAGTTATCAGCTTGAACAGTTATAATAACATGCCCTTATAATTGCCGATAATATACAACAATAAACAAAGCACAGCGGATAATCAAAACAAGTACGTGTATACGAAAAAGAAGATCTCCAGATCTCCTGCTGAAGTTCCAAAAGCATCAAATCTGAACCTGTAAATATACTCGGTCTGACCTGAGTATTGAAAGGGAAGAACGCCCGGATCAGTCTGGTAAATCAAAGTGAGAAACACACTCAATTGAATTTATTAGATTACCAAAACTTTTCCTTTATCAAAATAAAAGTATCTCGTAAGACAAGTCCACACATAAACACAGACATGTTTTTACCTTACAATAACTAAAACCTATCATATCAAATCCTCTTATATTATAGTAGTGTCTACTATATACAAATAATACTAATCATAGCCGAAATTGTTACATTGATTAAATTCCAGCATATAGCCCAATTGGGTAATACAATCAAAATGGCAGGTACGTAGTGGAGTTTGGATTTCCATACAAATGATCAAGTGAAGGGACTACCTTCCGGCAGTACATCTCTAGAAGAATGTAGTGAGAAACCATCACAAAGTTTCTCTACCAACATAAGATCGGCCAACCTCTATAACTAGATGGTCGGGAATATGTCATCCTCCGGTCGTTACCGACCTTTACCAAGGGCCCTCTAAGCATACAAACCACATAATCAGATACATGACGTCATAACATGTAAAGATATATCTAGAAGAGGATGATCATATCCTACTTGGGAATGACCCACTTAGCCTTGTTGCATCTAACCCTGTTTTGGTCATTTCCGGTTGATGAGGCCTGATGAGCTAACGATTACCTTTCACAATTATATATCACATCACTTTGAATGCCACACGGCCATTTCCGTTGACTACTAATTGCCTTCCACAAAAATACAACCCTTAAGCTCATACGTCTCAAGGAGGGTGTTAAGCTAAGAGAAGTTGCCTTCTCCGCCACCACTGATGTACGTTTGTATAAACCAATGTACATAATCTATAGAAATGCAATGTCGGACAAACATCCATACAAGTTGTCCAGGAATAGGACAAACCGAAGGTAATTTCCTACCACATCCTATTGGGAAATCCCTAGGATTACTAGCGAGTAGTACTCGCGTTGGATATTTCATAATGAAAATACCACTTCTACTGGATGTATATTGGGATTTTAACCCCAAACGATCAACAAGCAGTCCCCCACTATGAAAATCCGGAATAACAATATCATCACAAGCAATCTGCACAATCGTCGCATATACGTTGGTCCGAAGTGGTTTTCAGATAAATCTGATCCCGGTCTCTTCGCACCAACAACGCAAAAGCGTTTCTCAACCTCATACAGAAACTAAGTCTCATAGACTTGTCACGTTTCCAACTTTCAATTTGCTATCCTTCGGGCCAAGAAGGAAGCTCGATAGGTTGGAGTAATACTCCGCATTATACGAATCAACATCCTCAACACAAACGATAATCAAGCCTACACAGAAGGCTACGTACTAAGTGTACGACTAAATAGTTCCCACATTAATTGGAGAAACTAAAATTTGGCAAAGTTTGATAGTTGGTTATTTAACTATCAAATCAAACAAACAAATATTTAGCACCATAACAATCACTAGGCCCTTTTAATTAATCTTTTACTAATTAAACCATTTGCCAAATATTTACTTCAAATGATCTTTTAAAAAGATATATTCTCAAAAACCATTTCAATACTTCAATTCTGGAAAACATTCCCATATACTTAGTTAATAATGAGTAATTCACAAATCTATTTTTTTCAACACTTAGAAAATATTACATATACTTAAAACACGATTAAGTATTTATTTTATTCTTTAAGGAAAACAGTCTTTTAAACATATTTATTCGGGTCAAAACGGATGTTGCGTAAAACATCGTTACGACAACCAAAATCAATAGTATAGGGATTCGAAATAAGATAGATATATAAACCCCAGTACTATACAAAAATATTTCCTTTCGAAAATCATTTACCATAACAATAGTGTTATAGTCCATTTCCTTACTTTTCGAAAACGTCTATTTCAACAATGAATGTTGAAATATATGGTTTCGATCCTTAATACATTTTAAAACATTTTTAAACCTTTTAAATCCATTTAAAAGATTACTCTCGAAACATTTACTTAATTTTCAAAAAAATATTCACTGTCCAAATTCATGAATATAATCTCTTTATCTAATTTATTACTATAACACATTTTACTTAAGGGATTATCCACTGTCCAAAATTGTGGATATATCTCCTTTAATAACTTCTAAATTTAACTTATCAATTTCAATTGATTTCACATTTATAAAACAATGTTTATAAATTCCATTTATATTATAAAAACTTGCATTTATAAAATCAAATTCCATTTATTATTTTATAAGAACTTCAACTTATAAAATCCCTTAATTAACAACTTCTATTTATATCTCATTCAAATGCCAAAATCCAATTTATAAGTTAATTACTTATAAATTGTTTATTTTACAAATTCATTTATTTTATAACTTCACAATTATAAATCTTATTCACTTATAAACTCCATTTACAACTTCATTTTAATACTTATAAAATTCGTTTTATGATTCTAACATTTTAATTTATAAAATATCAATTTTATAAATCTTCTATATAATCCATTTTACAAAATAGTTAACTTCACATTCCAAAAATCATATTCTGGTTTTATTTCATAAAAATCATAATTTCAATTATATTTCCCAAAACATCATAGTTTTTATAACATAAAAATTATCACATTTATTTATTCAAAATAAATCAATTCTTAACGATTCAAAAATCAATAAACGTTTATTCCCAAAATCACTTGAAAATCCTTTTAAATTTGGAAATCATCATTTAAACATTTTTATAATTCCAAAAAAAAGTCCAATGCTGCAACAGCACCAAATACATCAATCACGGCATCCAAAACATCATACATCATATGATAACAGAATATATAATAATATCTGTAAATAAATCAATACTGTTGAGGAATCCAGTTGTTTCCCTCCAACCTGTCACCTGCAACAAATATAAATATTAGAATATGTGTACAATGTCTGCTTCGAGGCAGACGCGCGTACAAAGGGTCATCCGTTCATACACGGGAACGTATAGGGTAATCTGCTCCACTAGGCAGGTATATATATATCCAAATATCAATCAATATATCATATATCATACAAACATTCAACAACCATCATATAATAAATTATTTCTCACTTATATAAAAATATCAGTGAGGCAGAAAGAGTGAGTTGTATTCACATTACTTGTAGTCGTCGCGTTAACGATTTATTTCGATTAAAGTTAAACACGCGTTTAATTCCAACCAAAATTTTCACTACCTCAAATAAATCCCAATCCAGCTCCATAATGTAGTTCTCGTCAATACGGACCCTACGCAATTCGTTTCGTGCGAAATGTAGCGCCCCATCCCGAGACCCACCTTAGTAAAGAGAATTAATGAGTAATTCCGTCTACTAAAGCGGAGAATAGGGCTGGTTAAGGGCGACCATCTATAACTTTGTCTTAAACATCTACTGAATACGTTGATAAATGCACTATGATTTTTCTTTTCCATCTCAATGGATCGACATACACAGTAAATGCTTAATCCAAAACTATAGGCGGCTAACGGATCTATCAAAACAAAATACAATAACTAAATGTAAAGCACATCACAGAATAGTAATCAACATCATATATATACATATACACATACACTGATACATGTTTGGTACAATACAATATGAATACAATAAAGGTGGTATTCGACCACACTATATACATCGAATCAAATATAACTACACCAAAGTATGTGAAAGAACAGAAACTACTCAAGAGAAAGGAGAGCTGATATCCAGCATCAACTTCAAGCTAAGACCAATAGATGATACCTGAAATAACTCGGTCTGGCCTGAGTATAAATACACAGGTTAGTCTAGCTATACAAATCAGTCAATAATGGTAATATGAAGCAGAATAGACATGAAGATACTTCTTCTTGGAAGATACGAATGAATCAATAAACTCGTAAGCTCAACACTTAAGTAACAAACGCTACTTAAGTGAACAAATACCTCGAAGGAGGTAACTCAAACTCAATACTCAAATCAAACACAAGTGCCTCATATCATCGGCGACATCCCAAAATGTCTACATGGTTTCCATGAACCATATCTCCTCAAAAGGAGAAACATCAATACAAATCTCACCAAAATGGAAAACATAAGACATTCTCAAATAGGATGATCCAAAACTCAAATATAGATGAATCTCCAAATTCAATTATACCTCATCTCATCGGTATAAATGTATATAAATCTCAATCTCAACTCGCCAAAATGGCAAAACCCAGAATATCCTATAAAATCCTGAAATTATCCAAACTCATAACTCAAGGAACTCGATAAGAGTTCAAGATATCATAATTGAAATCACCATATATAACATCTCATATAGCACTAGGCTATCGATGTAATAAAACATCTTAAAAAGGTGAAATCACAATAAAATAGAAAACTTCGAAAATCCTGATTGGCCAAATCCTCGATTGTAATGCCGAAGCAGTGCTGCACGTGCAAAACTCAGACGGCCGAAGCCTCAGACAAGGTCGCTAACACCTCCCAAAGCAGTCCGTCCTCATGACAAGATGGCTAACACCTCTCCAATCCATTTTGTCAGCTCTAACAAGGTCGCTAACACCTCCCAAAGCAGTTCGTCCTCACGACAAGGTCGCTAGCACCTCTCAAAGCAGTTCTGTTAGGTAAACATCGTGAATGTGTAACAAACTCACAGATAGGAACCCGAAAAGTGTTAACGTGTGTCCCATGCCACACATTCGCACTTAGCGGTTTACTATCCGTTAGTCGATGCCACACTAGAAACATCATAAAACTCAAAAAATTATATCTCGCCTAGTCTCATTGGCGAGTGATAAAAAGACACCATACCTGTCTCATCTCATTGACAAGTATTAAATGGCATTGTAACTTGTCCCATCTCATCGACAAGTGAAAACATCATGATGGTTCCTCATAAACCATAAATCTCAAAATATGAAATCATAAACTCAAGACTTGCCTTATATCATTGGCAAGCAAATAAAACATCGTGATGGATCTCATCGATCATACTCCTATATAAGAGATCTCAAACCATAATATTTGCCAAATATTGTCATCATAGATAATTACAATAAATAGAAATTGTAAAACTCAAAATATGCCATAAAATGGCAAAACATCTCAGAATCAATATTCTCAAATAGCTTCGATCGTACAAGTCTGAAATTAACTGAAATAGTTAACGCACATGTCCCATACCACGTGTTTACTAAATCGTTTAATTCTCTTTATCATATGTTCGAATAGTATAAAAGTAATTAAAATAAATAAAATTAATCATAAAAGATTTTATTTGAGAAAACGGGGTTATAAAACAAATTTTAGAAATTTGTCTAAAAGATTTTGAGAGAAAACACATCATTAAAAAGGATTTTAATAATTTTTAAAAGCCTTAAAAATAAATAATAATTGTTTAAAAACCTCTAAAAATGTATAAAAACATTTATTACTCAAACTATGATGTTAGAAAATTTTTGGAATTTATTCGGATTTTTAAAACTCAAGAAAACATCAATTTGCAATTTAATCGGCTTAAACCGATATTCAAATTTAAATCGAATTCAAATTATCATCCTAACTTCATTAGTCCATTACTGGACAAAATGATCAAATAGTAGCATCAAATTTCATATTAAAAAAAGTTGCAAAAGAATGCATATGAAATTGTCGAAATCGGACAAATATATAAATATTGTGGCTGTCAATGATAGGCCAGCAGTAAAAACATCAATTTTCCACCATGTAAACAACAAAATAATACAAAATTTAAAACATAAAAGTTGTAGCATATTTCCTAAGGATTGCAGAACATATTGAATTTCAAGATTACGATTAGTAACGTGAAAGTTATGATCGAAATACTACCCAAAAAATATATATATGCACTGGCTATCAGCACAGGTCAGCGATGAAAAAGTCAGTTTTTCACTATATAGACTTCAAAATCATTCGAAACTGAAAGCAAATAGTGGAAAATTTCACAAGGATTCCAGAACATCTAAAATTTCTAAATTCCGATTTGAAATAAGAAAGTTATGACCAAATTACTAAAAAAACATCAAACTCAGCCTGAACTTATGCATTTGCAAGAAAGCGACAAACAATTGCAAGTTTAGCATAGATTACATTGAAATCAGGCAAAATAAATAATACTAAAGTTGTAGCTTAGTTTCTAAGCTTTTCGGAATGACCAAGATCATCAAAATCGGTTAAGAAACGTAGTAGTTATGGTCAAATTCGTTTCAGCTTCAATGACAGAGCAAATATTGGTTTTGCTCTCGGGTTTGCAGTAGAAAAAATAGATTTTGACATAGCTAACTTCAAAATTACAGAAAATTCAAAACATAAAAATTGTAGCACATGAATTATTCTTTACCGAACATCCAAAATTATCAAAATCAGATCAAAAACGAGAAAGTTATGCCTAAATTTGTTTTAGCTTCAAAGACGGACAAAATTTAGTTTTTGGATTGAGCACAATATATAACCCAAAACTTGATTTTTATAGCTACAAACATCCAATTTTATAATAAATATGAATAAACAAGATGGTTTACAGCTAGCGTGAGTGAGATTACTCACCTTAGGGTTTGTTTGCAGCAAATATACAGCAAATAAAGAGCAATTTGAAAGCTTTAGCCTTGATTTGGAGCTAAAAACCTATAGAAGAAGGAGGAACAAACATGCAAATAGAGAATAGAAAGTTGCAAACAATATCTATCCTTAATCAGAGAATTGATAACATAAATTTAAGATTTTGATATTGATTACCTGTATTTAACTTTGATTTGCTATTATTCCCTTTGATTTCACTAATTTTGATGCTACTCTATGAAGAGCTAAGTGGAGGCCATTGTTTTAATTTTACTGTAAGTTGTATTTTCTTTTTGAGAAGAAAGAATGAATAGAAACGTACATGCAATTCCTTCTCACTAGATACTTTTAGATTTAGGGTTTTGGATGTAAAATCTTACCCAATAAGCCCAAAGACAATTATACTTAGTGAAATTCCAAGTAATGTATTTTTTCACCCATTTTATCAATATATGCACCTATTTTCTCAAGTTAAAGCCAAGCAAAAAAATACATACATATATATATAAACAATTCTATGCAAATAAAATTATTTTCTCTACAAAATAAAATTTATTATTTTTATCAGTAAAACCTTACTTTTATTTAAATAACACAATTTTTCACATACAATACATAAGACTTCATTTTTAAGTCTAAAAATTTCACAAGAATTATTCTCTTGTGTAATAAAATATAATAACTCTTTTCAAACTTAATTTTATAACCAAAACACACTTTTAAACCAAATTCCCTTTTTTTATTTATATAAACACCTTTTAAAAATCAAATACTTCCTTTAAAAAAATTATTAAAAGAAGTAATTGGCAATAATTAATAAAATTATTGCATTTTCTCCAAATAAAATCACATTTAATTCATTATTAACTCAATCAAATAAAATAAATTTTCCAAACTTTATTTTCACATTTTATTTTCAAAATTCATTGTTTTTTCCAAATAAACAATTTAAATCTCTAATTTATTTTAATTCACCATATTAAATTATAACCTCCGTTATAATTTAACATTTACATGTAATCTCCGAAACCAAGGTTGTTACAGAAACAGACCTCATATGAAAAAGATATCAATTTTTAAAGATTGTACGAATTTAATATATGTAAATTTCAACTTTTATTTTATTTTTTAAACCTAGATCTCATCTCAACCACACATTCTGCATCTTCACATCAGAGCCGCCCGTATGTGCTTCTTCCACCACCAGGTTTATACGGGCGAAACAATCCCAAAGCCGCCCCCTTTCCATCAATTAAGGCAACCAATACGAATATCGAGAACACAATCAACCACCACAAATCGAAAGGCCATCGCCTACTATCAACGCCAGGAGCGTCATCAAGCTCGACTCCATCTTAACCTTGAAAAACGAGCACAAATTTCGGTCGTTCAGACCCTTATTGCCGTCGATTCACTCGACTTTATTCGATCATCTCTATATGGATTTCAAGATCTCGATACGCTCTACAAATCTCGTGTTGGAAGTTTCTTCTAATTGTTTATAGATTTGGAGATTTTAAGGGAAGAAGATCAACAAATTCTAGCCATTAAAATTATTAGTGGCGGCAAGGGATTCTAACCCTAGGGTTTGTTCAAACAAGAAAAAGTGAGGTCCTTATATAGAAAATTCGACGACACTGTTCATCCGAAATTTTTTTGAACTCCAAACGAAGCGTGCCGCCTTGCGTTTATAATGTTTTACCCCTATTCCGAACACAATGGAATATATATCAGAAGCTAATTCGATCGTATTTGAAAGATAGGTTTTCAAATTGACTAATATAAATTTAAAATTCACTTAAACAGATTTCTACACTTTTTGCTTGCCTCGGACAAACCGTAAATCCGATTGACACGAAATTTGAAATATTACAATAATACAACATTACGGATCCGATGAAACTAGTTTCATCGAAATCCGAGACTATTTGAAAAATGGCTATTCTTACTAGTCAATTAAATATTAAACTATTCAGTTTCCACAAACCAACTTTTAATTCGATTTTAAAAGTTCTCTAACATCATTCTATTTCAAATAGAATTTAATTCAACTTTATACAATATTTTTATTCACGTTAAATCCAAATATCAATTATTTTCACAATTTTGAATATTAAATTAACAATTTAATTTTCCAATTAAATCACCATATTCAAAATATAAGTTATTCGACTTATAAAATTTACTTGTGAATATTTAAAATTAATTAAATATATGAATTTCAAATGACTGAAATTCTGGGTTATTACATTTTCCCCTACTTAAAAGAATTTCGTCCTAGAAATTACTAAGTAAGAAAAAGTCACAATATCCATTAAATTTTCAAAAAAATTCATTCCAACTAGATATCCAAAATCCTTTAAACCTTTTAATATTTCCAAAATCCATTAGTTAAACTCCTTACTAAAATTTTCTGACTTATTAAATCCATATATAGTTATCTTTTCAAAACCAACTATATCGTTTAACATTTAACTCAAAAGCCAATACTTTAGTTATCAAATTTTTTCCAGTTTTCCCAAAAAAACCCCAACGCTTAAATTTTCAAAAAAAATCGCCAGTGTCTCCTTTGCGCGGTTCGATCTGGAAAAAAAATAACAATGTATATATCACAAATATACATCTCTTCATCGAGGGTGAGGCATCCCAAAGGCAAAAAGTATATGTAATCCGAGATACGCACCTTATACATTATTAGCAAGCATATACGGCTAATATAGCGCGAAAGCGAGCTCCAAATGCGAAGCAAGCACCATCCGCACCTACTAAACACTCAACAAAAAAATGAGAAACATGTATATATGAAAATAATATGAATACACAACATATACCAATATGACTACTATGTATGCCAATATAGCAAATGCAACCAAAAGCAACAGATCCAACCATCAACCAACCATCATTCCACTGACATCCATAACCAAATCAATATACATTCACTTCTTATTGATATTCATTTAATTGGTTTTCCATTTAATCACATTTGATTCGTTAACATTGGATTTTTTTTTCTAACATTCATTCATTCTAATTAGTTTACATTCACTAATATATATTCAAGTTTGTTTACATCCAATTCAAATAAATTCAATTCTGTTTAGATTCACTTTACTTCCCATTCCAATTTGGATTCAATTACTTAGCTTTCAATTTCATTAATTCAACTTCATATGAATTTCTATACAATCAACTAATAACTAATGTATATCCAACATAACCAAATTAATTTACTTTACATACATTCAGCTTGGTTCAAGACCTTTAATTTCAAATTGGTTTAACATTCAATTGACATTCATTTAATTATTCAATCCACAAACTTCTTAACTTAAGTTTTATTCAATTTTTAACAACATCATTTTTAATGTTGATTCATTTTACAATTAAAGTTGAATTTCATAATACAACTCAAGTTCATATTCATTACTTTACTTTATTGATTCACATTATTAATTTACTTTGATACCAAAATCAACTTCATTTAACATCACTTAAGTTATCTTTCATTTCAATTTCATTTACCTTCACTTTCACTATACAACTTAAGTTCATCTCTAATTCATTTCAAATTCTATTTTTTAACCTTTACTTAAGTCAAATTCATATCACTATTCAAATTCATATCTTGCTTTACTTAACAAAATAGTTTAACCATTTTAACAATTGGTTTTACTTACATTTTCTCACTTTATAAGTTATACAACTTATTTATTCATAATTCCATAAACATCTACCTAAGTTCACTTCCATACACTAAACTCATTCTTATAACTTCAAATCCTGGTTATATAATCACTTATCTTTTAAGTTTAATGTCCATTTCAATAACTTATATAATCCAGTTAAAATCCAATTCCTTTTATTTAACTTTCCTTTAGTTAAATTTCAAATCATATATTTATTATGCTAACTCACATTTATTTCAACTTTACCAAAGCTAAAATTTTATTATCTCATATATTAAAAGTCCAAAACTTATTTTACTTATATTTATCAATTACAACTTGGATTTTAAATCGAATTTGTTTATCATAACAAAAATTCAATTTTCAATTTACTATTGGTAGCAAATGCAACACATAGAAACTTGAAAATTATACTGATGATGCTGCAGTCATCACCCTTATTATTTCCCAGCAATAGTAGTGAATTCAGTGCTTTATATTCTTTTAAAAATTTCTTTTTATTCATAAATCACATTTTCAAATCTTTTACTTATATAATTTTACTTATTTTCTATTTATAATAATATAACCTCTTTAACTTTTGAAAAAAGAACTTCCAAAATCAAGGGGATTCAAATTTCACAAATAATTAGTCTAAATCCATTTTTATTTATAACTCATATTTATAAATATACTCATTTAGCTTAATTTCATATATATAAGATTTTTCACAATTGTAAATCATATTAATTATAATTCCATATTTATAATCATTTGCTTATATTTATTCTCTTACAATTGTTGTTTTTATTTAGATGTTCAAACATCTTTCATTAACTTATATATATTTGCATTTATAAACAACCAAAAATTCATTTATATACACTTTAATAATTATGAAAAATTATTTCCTTTATATATAAAATATAATCACGGTAAAATTATTTCATTTACCCAATTTGAAATGATACTATGTCGATTTGCCTCGTTTAAGTGTTTGAAAATCCCTATCGATAACATGGCGTCCCACATACTGACCAGAATTCACAAACAGCTCAATGGATAAGCGAACACAATATAAAACATTTTATATCACTAACAAATACGCGCTTATATTTATAATACACTCAACTCAGCCTAGGGTGTTACTGTCCTTATCTATAATGAGTATACATCAAAGATTAGGAATATAAAAAATCTTAGCTCTGATACCAAATATGACGAACGGGTTTTTTCGGACCCGCCTCGATAGGCTTTTCAACCATCCCGCTATCCTTTTGCTTTTCAACATAGGGGCACTCCTGCTTTTCAACATGGAGGTGACAATATGTGGTACCTCGGATCTGCTTTTACGGCAAGCCTCTCGACTATCAACCAACCCTTTCACACTAGGGACATGTAGGGGTAAGAGTCTAAGCTTCGTCACTGTTCACAAAGCGAGAACCCCCTATCATGCTGAACATAATCAAAAAAATCCGATACCCTTTGAATCGACAATAGTCCACCCATGTCCGACCAGAAAAGCACAGACTGACGGAGAGTCAAGAGAAAGAAAAGAAGAGAGAAGAAGAGAAGAGAAGAAAGAGAGAAGATAGAACTAATAGAACAATACAGAATCTCAAATCACAGCGAAAAACATATAATATCATATCAATGATCTTTGCAAAATAGAAACTGTATATATATATACATCAATCAGAGTTCAACAATCAATCAATAGTTATCAGCTTGAACAGTTATAATAACATGTCCTCACAATTGCTGATAATATACCACAATAAACAAAGCACAGCGGATAATCAAAACAAGTACGTGTATACGAAAATGAAGATCTCTAGCTCTCCTGCTGAAGCTCCAAAAGCATCAAATCTGAACCTGTAAATATACTCGGTCTAACCCGAGCATTGAAAGGGAAGAACGCTCGGATCAGTCTGGTAAACCTGCGTGAGAAACACACTCAACAGAATTTATTAGATTGCCACATATTCGCACTTAGCGGTTTACTATCCGTTAGTCGATGCCACACTAGAAACATCATAAAACTCAAAAAATTATATCTCGCATAGTCTCATTGGCGAGTGATAAAGAGACATCATACTTGTCTCATCTCATCGACAAGTATTAAATGGCATTGTAACTTGTCTCATCTCATCGACAAGTGAAAACATCATGATGGTTCCTCATAAACCATAAATCTCAAAATATGAAATCATAAACTCAAGACTTGCCTTATATCATTGGCAAGTAAATAAAACATCGTGATGGATCTCATCGACCATACTCCTATATAAGAGATCTCAAACCATAATATTTACCAAATATTGGTCATCTTAGATAATTCCAATAAATAGAAATTATAAAACTCAGAATACGCCATAAAATGGCAAAACATCTCAGAATCAATATTCTCAAATAGCTTCGATCGTACAAGTCCGAAATTAACCGAAATAGTAAACGCACATGTCTCACACCATGTGTTTTACTAAATCGTTTAATTCTCTTTCTCATACGATCAAATAGTATAAAAGTAATTAAAATTAATAAAATGAATTATAAAATATTTTACTTGAGAAAACGTGGTTATAAAACAAATTTTAGAAATTTATCTAAAATATTTTGAGAGAAAACACATCATTAAAAAGGATTTTAATAATTTTTAAAAGCCTTAAAAATAAAGAATAATTGTTTAAAAACCACTAAAAATGTATAAAAACATTTATTACTCCAACCATGATGTTAGAAGATTTTCTGGAATTTATTCGGATTTTTAAAACTCAAGAAAACATTAATTTGCAATTTAATCGGCTTAAACCGATATTCAAATTTGCATCGAATTCAAATTAATTCAAATTCAAATCTAATCCTAACTTGATTAGTCCTTTACTGGAAAAAATGATCAAATATTAGCATCAAATTTCATATAAAAAAAAGTTGCAAAAGAATGCATATGGAATTGTCGAAATCGGACAAATATATAAATATTGTGGCTGTCAATGACAGGCCAGCAGTAAATACATCAATTTTCCACCATGTAAACAACAAAATCATACAAAACTTAAAACACAAAAGTTGTATCATATTTCCTAAGGATTGCAGAACATCTTGAATTTCAAGATTCCGATCAGTAACGTGAAAGTTATGATCGAAATACTACCAAACAAATTTATGTGCACTGGCTACAACACAGGCTAGCGTTGAAAAAGTCAATTTTTTACTATATAGACTTCAAAATCATTCAAAACTGAAAACACCAAAGTTGTGGCATATTTCACATGGATTCCAGAACATCTAAAATTTATAAATTCCGATTTGGAATAATAAAGTTATGATCAAATTACTAAAAAAGACATCAAACTCAGCCTGAACTTATGCATTTGCAGGACAGCAACAAACAATTGCAATTTTAGCACAGATAACTTCGAAATTAGGCAAACTGAATAAAACTAAAGTTGTACCTAGTTTCTAAGCTTTTCAGAATGACCAAGATCATCAAAATCGGTTAAGAAACGAAGTAGTTATGGTCAAATTCGTTTCAGCTTCAATGACAGAGCAAATATTGGTTTTGCTCTCGGGTTAGCAGTAGAAAAATTAGATTTTGATCTAGTTAACTTCAAAATTACAGAAAACTCAAAACATGAAAATTATAGCACATCGATTAAATTTTTTGAAACATCCAAAATTATCAAAATCGGATCAAAAACGAGAAAGTTATGCCTAAATTTGTTTCAGCTTCAAAGATGGACAGAATTTAGTTTTTGGATTGAGCATAGTATATGACCCAAAACTTGATTTTTATAGCTCCAAACATCCAATTTTACACTAAATATGAATAGAAAAGATTGTTTACAGCTAGCGTGAGTGAGATTACTCATCTTAGGGTTTGTTTGCAGCAAATATACAACAAATTAAAGAGCAATTTGGAAGCTTTAGCCTTGATTTGGAGCTAAAAACCTATAGAAGAAGGCGGAACAAACATGCAAATAGAGAATAGAAAGTTACAAAAATATATATCCTTAATCAGAGAATTGCTAACATAAATTTGAGATTTTGATATTGATTACCTGTATTTAACTTTGATTTGCTATTATTCCCTTTGATTTCACTAATTTTGATGCTACTCTATGAAGAGCTAAGTGAAGGCTATTGTTTTAATTTTACTATAAGTTGTATTTTTCTTTTTGAGAAGAAGGAATGAATAGAAACGTACAGGCAATTCCTTCTCACTAGATACTTTTAGATTTAGGGTTTTGGATCTAAAACCTTACCCAATAAGCCCAAAGACAATTATACTTAGTGAAATTCCAAGTAATGTATTTTTTCACCCATTTTATCAATATATGTACCTATTTTCTCAAGTAAAAGCCAAGCAAAAAAAAAATATAAAAACAATTCTATGCAAATAAAATTATTTTCTCTACAAAATAAAATTTATTATTTTTATCAATAAAACCTTATTTTTATTTAAATAACACAATTTTTCACATACAATACATAAGACTTCATTTTTAACTCTAAAAATTTCACAAGAATTATTCTCCTGTGTAATAAAATATAATAACTCATTTCAAACTTAATTTTATAACCAAAACACACTTTTAAACCAAATTCCATTTTTTATTTATATAAACACCTTTTAAAAATCAAATACTTCCTTTAAAAATATATATTAAAAGAAGTAATTGGCAATAATTATTAAAATTATTGCATTTTCTCGAAATAAAACATTTCATTCATTATTAACTCAATCAAACAAAATAAATTTTCCAAACTTTATTTTCACATTTTATTTTCAAAATTCATTGTTTTTTCCAAATAAACAATTTAAATCTCTAATTTATTTTAATTCACCATATTAAATTATAACTTCCGTTATAATTTAACATTTACTGGTAATCTCCGAAACCAAGGTTGTTACAGACTCTCCTCCTTAACAAAATTGCGTCCTCACAATTTCTAGAGGAAAAGTCTGTAAACACAAAAATTCAATCGAAAAGGATAAAAGACAAGCTCGAAACTCAAACCATTCATACTCTCAACATAGAATGGTAGAGAGATCTAATGAAAAACTAAGTTGGTTAATCCAATGGCCCATCAAATGCTAATATAGTGATTAGCAAACCATCGAATTTTCCAAGTAACTCGAAAGAATTTCGAAGATATCCCATCTTCGAATCAAAACCCAATAAGATGCTCAACAATTAATAAATCGAAAATGATTGATTTCACAAAACTCTACGAATAGAATTGGAATCAAACTCACTCAAACCTGAACTCTAAGCAACAAAAAATGATCATCGACATAATTTTTCGCATAATAATAAAGAAAGAACATCCTCACAACAAAGATAGACTCAATAGACAAGATAGATAAATATAAAAAAGGCTTCTCACGAGGCCACCAAATTCGAACGACCGTGAAAATGCACGTCGTTAGCAATAGCACAAAAATAGAGTGAACTCAAGAACAAGAATATAAGCTCAAATTATTTTCAATCTAAGATATTTAGATTTTTTTTCTCAACATCTTTTATATTTTAAATCTCAATTTTCAACAATTGAAAATTTTCAAACTCTTTACTATATTACATAGTAAGTAATTCAAAACTCAAATTAAAAGTCCAAATTTCTTCTCTTACTTCAAAATTAATTTTCAAAGAATTTTTTAAATCCATTATAATTTTCCTCAAAATAAATTAAGGGTTTAAATTCTCTTTACTCTTTTTATTAAACCACTTAAATCGTTTAAAAACAATCTTCAAATCCTCCTATAACTCTTCTCTTAAAACATTCAATGTATATAATATAGATTCCAAAATCTCAAAATATACTTTCAATAAAGTATAGCTCAAAGTAAATAAATAAATAAATGGCATTGCCTCGCCATTGAACCTCTAATAAATAGATATATCTGGTTGTTGTAGAGTCGATCGAACTATCAAAACTGCCTCGACACTTTGTTACTCGTCTCTAAAATCACTGGCTACAATTACCATTCAAAAGTAAATTTAATATATAATCTCAAAATATAATTTTCAAAATCTCAATTTTTAAAACACAAACCATTGTGTCTGATTGCCTCATCATAGCATTTAGAGATTCCTATCGGTAACGTTGATCAGGCGTATCGACCAGAACTCTTAACTACTCGATGGATGACCCAACACTCTCAAATTATTTCTATAGAAGAATACTACTCATATAAATATATTCTCAAAACATTTTTGATTTTTAAAATATCTCAAAACTCCAATTCTCTTTTTAAAACTCATATATATATATATATATATATATATATATAGCTTCAAAAACTCAAACCAAGGAACATTAAGAGAATGCATCGAGATTTTCCCAGAATACTCGATTCTCAAAATCATTAAAAGGAGATAGAGTGTTCGTCAATCTTACGATGTCACGAGTCACTCCCAAAAAAATCAGTAAGATACAGGATAATCAAGATATAGGAGAAGAAGCACACAATCCATGAATCAATATTTCAAACTGAATAATGCTAAAGGATAACATTGATTGAGTATCTGAAAAGAACACTCAAACAAAGTAGAATGATAAACTCAATCAAACTCGAATAATCTAGATACTCACCTCATTCCTTAGTGGATATCCTCATGGAAGGATAACCGAAGAGCTAAGAGCTAGGAATAAGGTTACCTCAACACTCGATTGCCCGATTGGATGTCAAATCCAAACGGACTCACAAAACTCAACAAAGTCACCTTAACTGGAATTCGAGATATATCATCAACATCTCGATACTCAAGAGTGAATACAGAAACTTCGGAATTATCATTGACATTCCAAAGTGATAGAAATAATAACCCAATCAAATTAGGATGCCTAAAAAAATACAGGATCCTATAACAACAAAAGGATCGGACTTAACATCTAATAAGTCAGTCCATCTCAAATCAGATACATCTCAAGATTGTGAGTAAAAAACAAATACTCACAAAAGCAACGTCAAATAAAAATCTCAGAATGCCCATAACGAGCAAATCATTGTGGATCCCTTCAAATGGATTCACAATCTCTCAAAAGAATGCAACAAGAATGCTCAAAGAAATCAGTCAGCTCCATCGATACGAACTCACTCATATCGACAAAAAAAATAGAATAATCCCAAATAAGATTATTCATAAGATAAGATAACATCAAACTCAATTATGGAATACTATGGAATACAATTTATATTCCTAGACATATTCCATCTCAACATATCCCAAAACTCGAAAAAGAATCAAAGCACGATTCGAAAAAAAGCTCGAATAAAGTACAATGATTCACTCGTACAGTACTTCGACGTATTGTGGTATATGTAATGTTCTGTGTTTATTCTACTTTGTCCTGACCATAGCTCTGATACAATGTTGTAACGCCCCACCCCGACACCCACCTTAGTAAAGAGAATTAACGAGTAATTCCGTCTGCTAAAGCGGAGAATAGGGCTGGTTAAGGGCGACCATCTATAACTTTGTCTTAAATATCTACTGAATACGTCGATAAATGCACTATGATTTTTCTTTTCTATCTCAACGGATCGACATACATAGTAAATGCTTAATCTAAAACTATAGGTGGCTAACGGATCTATCAGAACAAAATACAATAACTAAATGTAAAGCACATCACAGAATAGTAATCAACATCGTATATATATATATATACATATACACTGATACATGTTTAGTACAATACAATATGAATACAATAAAGGTGGTATTCGACCACACTATATACATCGAATCAAATATAACTACACCAGAGTATGCGAAAGAATAAAAACTACTCAAAAGAAAGGAGAGCTGATATCCAACATCAACTTCAAGCTAAGACCAATAGATGATACCTAAAACAACTCGGTCTGACCCGAGTATAAATACACGGATCAGTCTAGCTACACAAATCAGTCAATAATGGTAATATGAAGCAGAATAGACATGAAGATACTTCTTCTCGAAAGAGACGAATGAATTAATAAAATCATAAGCTCAACACTTAAGTAACAAACGCTGCTTAAGTGAACAAATACCTCGAAGGAGATAACTCAAACTCAATACTCAAATCAAAGACAAGCGCCTTATATCATCGGCGACATCCCAAAATGTCTACATGGTTTCCATGAACCATATCTCCTTAAAAGGAGAAACATCAATACAAACTCTCGCCAAAATGGCAAACATAAGACATTCTCAAATACGATGATCCAAAACTCAATTATAGATGAATCTCCAAATTCAATTATACCTCATCTCATCGGTATAAATGTATGTAAATCTCAATCTCAACTCGCCAAAATGGCAAAACCCAGAATATCCTATAAAATCATGAAATTATCCAAACTCATAACTCAAGGAACTCGATAAGAGTTCAAGATATCATAATTGAAATCACCATATATAACATCTCATATAGCACTAGGCTATCGATGTAACAAAACATCTTAAAAAGGAGAAATCACAATAAAACATAAAACTTTGAAAATCCAGATTGGCGAAATCCCCGATTGTAATGTCGAAGCAATGCTGCATGTGCAAAACTCAGATGGCCGAAGCCTCAGACAAGGTTGCTAACACCTCCCAAAGCAGTTTGTCCTCATGACAAGGTCGCTAACACCTCTCCAAGTCATTTTGTCAGCTCTAACAAGGTCACTAACACCTCCCAAAGCAGTTCGTCCTCATGACAAGGTCGCTAACACCTCTTAAAGCAGTTTTGTTAGGTAAACAACGTAAATGTGTCACAAACTCATGGATAATAACCCGAAAAGAGTTAATGTGTGTCCCATGCCATACATTCACACTTAGTGGTTTACTACCCGTTAGTCGATGCCACACTAGAAACATCATAAAACTCAAAAAATTATATCTCGCCTAGTCTCATTGACAAGTGATAAAGAGACACCATACTTGTCTCATCTCATTGACAAGTATTAAACGGCATTGTAACTTGTCTCATCTCATCGACAAGTGAAAACATCATGATGGTTCCTCATAAACAATAAATCTCGAAATATGAAATCATAAACTCAAGACTTGCCTTATATCATTGGCAAGTAAATAAAACATCGTGATGGATCTCATCGACCATACTCTATAAAAGATCTCAAACCATAATATTTGCCAAATATTGGTCATCTTAGATAATTCCAATAAATAGAAATTAAAAAACTCAAAATATGCCATAAAATGGCAAAACATCTCAAAATCAATATTCTCAAATAGATTCGATCGTACAAGTCCGAAATCAACCGAAATAGTAAACGCACATGTCCCATATCACATGTTTTACTAAATCATTTAATTCTCTTTCTCATATGTTCGAATAGTATAAAAGTACTTAAAATAAATAAAATTAATTATAAAAGATTTTACTTGAGAAAACGGGGTTATAAAACAAATTTTAGAAATTTATCTAAAAGATTTTGAGAGAAAACACATCATTAAAAAGGATTTTAATAATTTTTAAAGGCCTTAAAAATAAAGAATAATTGTTTAAAAACCTCTAAAAATGTATAAAAACATTTATTACTCCAACCATGATGTTAGAAGATTTTCTAGAATTTATTCGGATTTTTAAAACTCAAGAAAACATCAATTTGCAATTTAGTCGGCTTAAACCGATATTCAAATTTAAATCGAATTCAAATTAATTTAAATTCAAATCTCATCCTAACTTGATAAGTCCATTGCTGGACAAAATGATCGAATATTAGCGTCAAATTTCATACAAAAAAAAGTTGCAAAAGAATGCATATGAAATTGTCGAAATCGAACAAATCTTCATTAATAGTTGGTTTGCAAGCGCAAACTTTTGGTCCGACCGTGAACTTCCAATATTGCCCTTTATATGTGAGTCTTTATTAATAGTTGTGATATTTGTTATCACACTTTTTTGGTATAAATACCGAAGATGCCTCTTTACAGATATTATTAAAATTTAGCATCGCTTAAAATTAGGATCTGACAATTAACTTTCTTTTACAAATTCAGTATTTCTTTTAAAAATATTTACCAAGTGTTAATATCACTTAAAAATAGGATCTAGCAAATAAACAACTTTACCTACATATGATTCAACACAAAAATATGACTAAATATACATGGAAATCATTTTCCTTTGGACATATTAAATAAATACAATTTGTAGAAAACCAATTCAGCCTTCTTTTTCACGCGTGAAGCGCGTGCCATAACGCTCGTATATAAATATTGTGGCTGTCAATGACAGGCCAGCAGTAAAAACTTCATTTTTTCACCATGTAAACAACAAAATCATACAAAATTTAAAACACAAAAGTTGTATAATATTTCCTAAGGATTCCATAACATCTTGAATTTCAAGATTCCGATCAGTAACGTGAAAGTTATGATCGAAATACTACCAAAATTTTTTATGTGCACTGGCTATCAGCACGGGCCAGCGATGACAAAGTCAATTTTTCACTATGTAGACTTCAAAATCATTCAAAACTGAAAACATAAAAGTTGTGGCATATTTCACAAGGATTACAGAACATCTAAAATTTCTATATTTCGATTTGAAACAATAAAGTTATGATCAAATTACTAAAAAAAAAAATCAAACTCAGCCTGAACTTATGCATTTGCAGGACAACGACAAACAATTGCAATTTTAGCATAAAAAACATTGAATTCAGGCAAAATGAATAAAGCTAAAGTTGTAGCTTAGCTTCTAAGCTTTCCGGAACGACTAAGATCATCAAAATCGGTTATAAAACGAAGTAGTTATGGTCAAATTCGTTTCAGCTTCAATGATAGAGCTAATATTGGTTTTGCTCTCGGGTGCAGTAGAAAAATTAGATTTTGACATAGCTAACATGAAAATCACAGAAAACCCAAAACACAAAAATTGTAGCACATGAATTAAGCTTTCGGAAACATCTAAAATTATCAAAATCGAATAAAAAACGAGAACGTTATGCCTAAATTTGTTTCAGCTTTAAAGATGGACATAATTTTGTTTTTGGATTGAGCACAATATATGACCCAAAACTTGATTTTCATAGCTCCAAATACGCGCTCATATTTATATATCACTAACATATACGCGCTCATATTTATAATACACTCACTCAATCTAGGGTGCTACTGTCTCTATCTATAATGAGTACACATCAAAGCTTAGGAATATACAAAACATAAGCTCTGATACCAAATGTGACGAACGGGTATTTTCGGAGCCGCCCCGGTAGGCTTTTCAACCATCCCGCTAACCTTTTTCTTTTCAACATGGGGGCACTCCTGCTTTCCAACATGGATGTGACAACATGTGGTACCTCGGATCTGCTTTTACGGCAAGCCTCTCGACTATCAACCAACCCTTTCACACTAGGGACATGTAGGGGTAAGAGTCTAAGCTTCGTCACTGTTCACAAAGTGAGAATCACCTATCATGCTGAACATAATCAAACAAATCCGATACCCTTTGAATCGACAATAATCCACACATGTCCGACCAGAAAAGCACAGACTGGCCGAGAGTCAAGAGAAAGAAAAGAAGAGATAAGAAGAGAAGAGAAGAAAGAGAGAAGATAGAACTAATAGAAAAGTACAGAATCTCACATCGCAGCGAAAAACATATAATATCATATCAATGATCTTTACAAAGTAGAAACTGTATATATATATACATCAATCAGAGTTCAACAATCAATCAATAGTTATCAGCTTGAACAGTTATAATAACATGTCCTCACAATTGCCGATAATTTACAACAATAAACAAAGCACAGCGGATAATCAAAAAAAGTACGTGTATACGAAAAAGAAGATCTCCTGCTCTCCTGCTGAAGCTCCAAAAGCATCAAATCTGAACCTGTAAATATACTCGGTCTGACCCGAGCATTGAAAGGGAAGAACGCCCGGATCAGTCTGGTAAACCAGCGTGAGAAACACACTCAACTGAATTTATTAAATTACCAAAACAATTCCTTTATCAAAACAAAAGTATCTCGTAAGATAAGTGCACACATAAGCACGGACATGTTTTTAACTTACGATAACTAAAACATATCATATCAAATCCTCTTATATTATAGTAGTGTCTATTATATACAAATAATATTAATTATAGCCGAAATTGTTACATTGATTAAATTCCACCATATAACCAATTGGGTAATACAATCAAAATGGCAGGTGCATAGTGGAGTTTGGATTTCCGTACAAATGACCAGTTGATGGGACTACCTTCCGGCAGTACATCTCTAGAAGAATGTACCGAGAAACCATCACATAGTTTCTCTACCAACACAAGACCGGCCCACCTCTATAACCAGATGGCCCCGAATATGTCATCCTCCGATCGATACCGACCTTTACCGAGGACCCTCTAAGCATACAAACCACATAATCAGATACACGACGTCATAGCGTGTAAAGATATATCTAGAGGAGGATGATCATATCCTACTTGGGAATGACCCACTTAGCCTTGTTGCATCTAACCCAGTTTTGGTCATTTCCGGTTGATGAGGCCTGATGAGGTAACGATTACCTTTCACACTCACATATCACATCACTTTGAATGCCACACGGCCATTTCCGTTGACTACTAATTGCCTTCCACAAAAATACAACCCTTAAGCTCATATGTCTCAAGGAGGGTGTTAAGCTAAGAGAAGTTGCCTTCTCCGCCACCACTGATGTACGTTTGTAAAAATCAATGTACGTAATCTATAGAAATGAAATGTCAGACAAACATCCATACAAGTTGTCCAGGAACATGACAAACCAAAGGTACTTTCCTACCACATCCTTGTCGGGAAATCCCTAGGATTAGTAGCAAATAGTCTTCGCATTGGATATTTCATAATGAAAATACCACTGCTACTGGATGTATATTGGGATTTTAACGCCAAACGATCAACAAGCAGTCCCCCACTATGAAAATCCGGAATAACAATATCATCACAAGCAATCTGCACAATTGTCGCATATACGTTGGTCCGAAGTGGTTTTCAGATAAATTTGATCCCGGTCTCTTCGCGCCAACAACGCAAAAGCGTTTCTCAACCTCATATAGAAACTAAGTCTTATAGACTTATCACTTTTCCAACTTTCAACTTGCTATCCATCGGGCCAAGAAGGAAGCTCGATAGGTTGGAGTAATACTCCGCACTATACGAATCAACATCCTCAACACAAACGATAATCAAGCCTACACAGAAGGCTACGTACTAAGTGTACGACTAAATAGTTTCCACATCAAGTTGAGGAACTAAAATTTGGCAAAGTTTGATAGTTGGTTATTTAACTATCAAATCAAACAAACAAATACTCAGTACCATAACAATCACTAGACCCTTTTAATTAATCTTTTATTAATTAAACCATTTGTCAAATATTCACTTCAAATAATATTTTAAAAAGATATATTCTCAAAACCATTTCAATACTTCAATTCTAGAAAAATTCCCATATACTTATTTAATAATAAGTAATTCACAAATCTGTTTATTTTCAACACTTAGAAAATATTACATATACTTAAAACACGTTAAGTTTATATTTTATTCTTTAAGGAAAACATTCTTTTAAACATATTAATTCAGGTCAAAACGGATGTTGCGTAAAACATCGTTATGACAACCCAAAATCAATAGTATAGGGATTCGAAATAAGATAGATATATAAACCCCAATACTCTACAAAAATATTTCCTTTCTAAAATCATTTACTATGACAACAGTGTTATAATCCATCATTTCCTTACTTTTCGAAAATGTCTATTTCAACAATGGATGTTGAAATCAATGGTTTCGATCCTTAATACATTTTAAAACATCTTTAAACTGTTTAAATCCATTTAAAAGATTACTTTCGAAACATTTACTTAATTTTCAAAAGATTATTCACTATCCAAAATCATGAATATAATCTCTTTGTCAAATTTATTACTATAGCACATTTAAATTAAAGGATTATCCACTGTCCAAAATCGTGGATACATCTAAATTTAACTTATCGATTTCAATTGATTTCACATTTATAAAAACAATGTTTATAAATTCCATTTATATTATAAAAACTTCCATTTATAAAATCAAATTCCATTTATTATTTTATAAGAACTTCAATTTATAAAATCCCTTAATTAACAACTTCTGTTTATATCTCATTCAAATGCCAAAATCCAATTTATAAGTTAATTACTTATAAATTGTTTATTTTACAAAATCATTTATTTTATAACCTCATAATTATAAATCTTATTCACTTGTAAACTCCATTTACAACTTCATTTTAACACTTATAAAATTCGTTTTACAATTCAAATATTCTAATTTATAAAATATTAATTTTATAAATCTTCCATATAACCATTTTACAAAATAGTTAACTTCACATTCCAAAAATCATATTCTGGTTTTATTTCACAAAAATCCTAATTTCAATTATATTTCCCAAAACATCATAATTTTTATAACATAAAAATTATCACATTTATTTATTCAAAATAAATCAATTCTTAACGATTCAAAAATCAATAAAACGTTTATTCCCAAAATCACTTGAAAATCCTTTTAAATTTGGAAATCATTTAAACATTTTTAAAATTCCAAAAATAAGCCCAATGCTGCAACAGCACCAAATACATCAATCACGGCATCCAAAACATCGTACATCATATGATAACAGAATATATAACAATGAATGTAAATAAATCAATGCTGTTGAGGAATCCAGTTGGATCCCTCCAACCTGTCATCTGCAATAAATATACATATTAGAATATGTGTACAATGTCTGCTTCGAGGCAGACGCGCGTACAAAGGGTCATCCGCTCATACATAATATAGTGCTCGTCAACATGGACCCAACGCAATTCGTTTCGTGCGAAATGGACCTCGTATGAAAACGATATCAATTTTTAAAGATTGTACGAATTTAATATATATAAATTTCTACTTTTATTTTATTATTTTAAACCTAGATCTCATCTCAGCCACACGTTCTGTATCTTCAAATCAGAGCCGCTCGTATGTTCTCCTTCCACCACCAGGTTTATACGAGCGAAACAAACCCAAAGCCGCCCCCTTGCCATCAATTAACGCGACCTATACGAATACCGAGAACACGATCAACCACCGCAAATCGAAAGGCCATCGCCTACTCTATCAACGCCGGGAGCATCATCAAGCTCGACTCCATCTTAATCTTGAAAAACGTGCACGAAGTTCCACCGTTCAAACCCTTATTGCCGTTAATTTACTCGACTCTATTCGATCATCTCCATATGGATTTCAAGATCTCGATAAGCTCTACAAATCTCGTGTTGGAAGCTCTTCTAATTGTTTATAGATTTGGAGATTTTGAGGGAATAAGATCGACAAATTCCGACCATTAAAATTATTAGTGGCGGCTAGGGTTTCTAACCCTAGGGTTTGTGCAAACAAGAAAAAGTGAGGTCCTTATATAGAAAATTCAACGACACTATTCATCCAAAAAATTTCCAAACTCCAAATGAAGCGTGTCGTCTGGCGTTTATAATATTTTACCCCCATTTCGAACGCAGTGGAATATATAACAGAAGCCAGTTCGATCGTATTTGAAAGATAGGTTTTCAAATCGACTAATTTAAATTTAAAATTCACTTAAACAGATTTCTACGCTTTTTGCTTGCCCCGGACAAACCGTAAATCCGATTGACACAAAATTTGAAATCTTAAAATAATATGACATTACGGATCCGATGAAGCTGGTTTCGTCGAAATCCGAGACTGTTTGAAAAAATGGCTATTCTTACTAGTCAATTAAATATTAAAATATTCAATTTCTACAAATCAACTTTTAGTTCGATTTTAAAAGTTCTCTAACATCATTCTAATTCAAATAGAATTTAATTCAACTTTATACAACATTTTTATTCACATTACATCTAAATATCAATTATTTTCACAATTTCAAATATTAAATTAACAATTTAATTATCCAACTAAATCACCATATTCAAAATATAAGTTATTCGACTTATAAAATTTACTTGTGAATATTTAAAATTAATTAAATATATGAATGTCAAATGATTGAAATTCTGGGTCGTTACAGTTGATGAGGCTTGAGGCTACGATTACCTTTTAGAGAACACATCTCTTAAAATGCTCATCGTCTACCTATCGATGTTCTGAAAGCATTCAATCCATACAAGTTCGTTCCGGGTTCGTACAAATCGAAGGCGTTATCTCGTTACACTCATTTTGGAATCACCCTTAGAGTTAACGATGATAACCCTTGCACTCTGAATATTCATCTTCACTTGAGATTCACGAGCTATCGTTAATTTGGATCGATGTGGTTTTCGGATATCCAAATCTGGAAACCCGATCCCGGCCTCATCGAAATCCAAAATGCCATCTTTTAGGTCCAAGTTGTTTTAAAATTAAAACAATTCAATTCTATTATCTATATTCACACAGATAGATAATCCACAATATCACAATAGATACTCATATCATTGCAATTCAACCAAAGCATCTCAATATCACAGGTCAATACATATCTCATATCAGAGATATCAAACTATTCAAGGCATTCTATATCAATCAGCCATCCATAAGTAAAGATCTATTTATCACATCATTTCTAATTAATTTAAAATAAATTAAATTAATTACTTCCATCTCTATTTAATTAAATTTATCACTTCCATTACTATAATCTTACTTACTTAACCATTAATTGATTATAAATCAATTAATTAATCATTCTCTAATTTCCATCTTAACTAATCATCCTTGATTAATTATTCTCTAATTACATTAAGTAATTAGTTTTAATTAATTTAATTTTCCTCAACCATTTATAGTAATTAACCTTTAATTACTTTCAATAATTAATTAACTATAATTAATTACATTAATCCTTAATTAATTACATTAATTAATTATCCTCTAATTACTTATATTAGTTAATTATCTTTTAATTAATCACCCCTTAATTACAATTAATTAATTAATCTATAATCACTTATTATTGATTAATTATTCTTAATTAATCAATCCTTGATTATATCATTAATTACATTAATTAATGATCCTCTAATTACTTTCTTAATTAATTACTCTATTTAAATTAATTATATTTAATAATTAATCTTTAATTAATCACATTTATTAATCACCCTTGATTAATCTCATTCAGTAACTAACTACCCTTAATTACTTCATTAATTAACTACTCCTTAATTAATTATCTTTAATTAATTCCTTGATTAATTACACAAAGTAATTAAGCTCAAATTACTTCCATTAATAAATCACCCTTCAATTAATTACATCCAGTAATTATCCATTAATTACTTCACTAAGTAATTATACTTACATTAAGTAATTATACTTAACCAATCATCCTAAATGATTATCCATAATTAATTAATCTAATTAACTTTATCTTAAATTAATTAATCATTTTATAATCCTTAGTTAATGATCTTTCATTAACTATTAACAATTCTATAATTA
Organism: Allium cepa; assembly: GCA_030765085.1. NCBI lineage: Eukaryota > Viridiplantae > Streptophyta > Magnoliopsida > Asparagales > Amaryllidaceae > Allium > Allium cepa. Next base: position 487,180,888 of record CM060934.1, on the reverse strand, counting down.
CTTTCCTAAGTAATTAAACTTAAATTAACCATTATTAATTACAAATTAATTTATTCTTAATTACCAATTTATCAATCCCTAATTACTTAAATAATTAAGTGCTCAACTTAACTTAATTAATATTAATTACTTGATAAATTAATTTCAAATCATTAATTAATAACCTATGCTCATCTAATTAATGATCCTTAATTTCAAATTAACTTAACCTTTAATTAATTAACTTAACCTTTAATTACTTAATTAATTTACCCTTAATTAATTAACTAACAATCCATAATTACTAATTAATTAATACTAAATCATAAATTAATTAACTAAACTAATCATTATTCATTGAAAAATAAATTATTTTTAAGATAAACCATTCTTTTATTAATAACTTAATTTTCATTAACATATGCATTTAAAACATTTCACTTTTAACTTTACTTCTAAATTTCATTTCAAATTTTAGATTTTAAAATGATTAACAAATTTAAACTTTAACCAAATTTAAATAAATTTTATAAAACCTTTTTAAATCAAATATTAAAGAAACATTTATCATTTATAAAGAAACTTATAAAATAAATGTTTAAATTAAATTACTCAATTATATTTAAAATCAATCTTTTTATAAAGAAATTGATCCTTTAACTTAAAATTTTAAGTTAAAATAATTTATAAAATCTTCCATTCAAATGTTAAAGAAACTTTTATAAAGAATTTATATAAATAAAGTTTTAAACATTTTATTGGAAAACCATTTCATTTAAAAATATACATTAAACATTTAAACTTGTTTAAACAATTTAATTTTCCAAAACTTTATTTATTTTAAAACGAGGATTCAAGAGTTAATTTGAATCCATACTTAAACTTGATTTAAAACTTGGTTTAAATCTTGCTTTAAATTATAAAACCCATTTTTTTTAATTTTAAACCTGACAAGTTTTAAAAACCTGTAACTATCCATTGACCCGAGCCCACCTTCAAAATCTTCAAGCCAACACTCACAACACTTCGAGTAACTCACGCGAACTACTCAAGAAAAACCCGAGTAATCATCCTCTTCAATACCAAACTTCATCGACATAAAGATGCACTGTGCATATGCACCGGCCAACCACCCTCCGCCGATCATCCATGACGACTCATTCATGTAGACGATCCAATCCAAAGCAGATTACGACCATCAGATCATAAATAACAGCTCAAAATCAAAATCGAGCATTTAGGCCTAAACCTGGAACCACAGACCTCACCTCAAACAACCTCGAACTTGCATCGCCGTTCACCAGAGCACCGTAGCTTCCGGCCACAACTTTGCCGTCGCCCAAGCTTCCATCTCCCAGAATCTGGTGGAGCTCGGTCCACCAAAGACGCCATGAAGAATGAAATTCTGACCAAGCCCAAAACTAGGTTTACAAACTAAATCGATTAATCATCGCCGCTACAATGATCTGCCATCACTTCTGCCATTTTCCTAAAGTCTCTGATCACTCCTCCACCTCCAGTGAAGACCACGACTCCCCAGACCATAGAGATCATCAGAAACCACCAAAAACTCCTTTTCTGATCAAACCCACAATGCTAATTCAAATCCAATATAAAAATTATGATTTCTCTTTTAAAAATCAAGATTTTGTTTAAGTATTCAGTTTATATTCCTGAATCAATGAATCAGGATATTTGAATTTTAAAAAAAATGAATGCTTGCCTGGTTTACTTTATTTCCAAAGCAATTTCCATTTTAATTTCATTTGAATAAAATTTTAAACTTTACTTCATGATTAAACAAACAAATTTTGTTTGCATCCTAAGTCCTCACAGTGATTGGTTCAAAAGATAATGGATTTTGACAAAAATCTTAGCTTTTAAAACTAAGATCGGGCAGAAACATATACAACAGCAATCATACATCCATACATCCATATATATATATAGGAATTTCATATACATACACACAATTCATTTTTCATCCCAGAAATTACATGCAACCAGATTTCATATACCTAAGTTTTTTTTTAAAAAGTAATGTTACTCACCTAAAAGAAATTGGATAGAATGCTTGAACATATTTTAATTTTGAAAACTTTAAACTTGAATTGCTTCGTTGATTTCTTTGATCACTGGCTGTAATAATCTGAAACTTGTTGCAGAGATGACTTCTTTGATTTCTAGGTTTTACTCGCTTTGATTTCAAAACTTGAAGTATAGGTTTGCTTAAGAAATACTCAGGTTGAAGATGATGTTGCAGGCTTTATTTTTTGATCTTGAAAATGATTAGCAAATGAATTACAGGTTAATGATTTGAAGATGATTACTGGTGATTGATTTCTAGTTTGTGGAGGGATTTGATTACTGATTATCAGATTTTTTTTGATAAATTTGTACAGGATTTGATTTTGAAAATGATAAGCAGTTTATTGTTTGAAGATGATTAACAGGTTGATGAAATTTTTATTTCTGGTTAGAGGAAGAATGTATTGATTACTGAATTTATTTTGAAAATTTTGTTATAGCAGAAAATTTCTTAGCTTGAACTTGAGGAAGATAGAAAAAAAAATAAGGATGAGAAACATGTGTATTTATAAGTAAAAATGTAGTTTATTAAGAATAAAAGAAAATTAAAAATTTAAGGTGACACTTGTTAAACATCCTTACATTTGTCATAAACCCTTGCTAATGATTAACACTTGTTAAAACAAAGTCTAATAAATTTACACTTGTAATTTAGGTAATTTTATTTATTTTAAATGTTAAAAATAAAGCTTTTATACTTAATTAATTAGTTTATAAATACATATATATAAATAACTTTAAAGAAATAGAACCAATTATATATAAATAAAAACTTATACATATAATTTAAATCCAAATATTTGTAAAATATCTACCTTTTGAATTTGAATTTTTAATTCTAATTCTAATTCAAATTAAATTTTAAAATCCAAATTAAAGTCAATTTATAATAACATATTCAATTGAAAATAACAATTCTATTTTTTTATTAAAATCTATTTATATCCATACATAAAAATAACACATTATTATTGTTACATAATTTATAAAAGAAATTATTACATTAATTCTAAATTACTTATTTTACATAAATGAATTAATGTATCATATGTAAATTGTATTTTAAACTTATATATTTATTTCTAAATCATATTATCAAGTAATATTTAAAAGAAAATAAAACAAACTTTTTTATTAACTTTATTTAATTTAAATTTGAACTTAATTTTTAAGTTTTTTTTAAAATATTTTAAACAATTAACATTTATCTTAAGTTTTTAAAACAATATGATTATTTATTTAAATAGCTTTGAAATTTTTATTTTAAATTAACCAAAATTTCCAAATTACCAAATTTATATGTAATAGAATTTGAAAACATGAATTTATTTATTTATTAAATTTTAAACTAAGCTTTTCTATTTACAATATATACAGATATATATACATTATAAATAGAAAATATTTTATTAAATTTAAAAAGATAAAATTCATCAATTAAATAATTATTAGCTTATAAACAAATAAATTTTCCAATTTAAATTACAATTATAAAAGACAATTATCAAATTAAATTATTATGCAGATTATTAAATTGATATTGCCCAAAATTTCGAGTCGTCGTATTCCTTCCCCCTTAAAAGAATTTCATCTCCGAAATTTAAAAGAAAAGGTAATTTAATAACCCATCAAAGATTTTAATTTTAAAACCACAAGCATATATAATCAACCATATGCTAACAACCATAGCAACCATTTTACTCAATCAACAAGTCTAACTATCCTGTCACAAATCAGGATAGACTTCCTAATACTATCTAGAGTTTCCCAAGTATAAACACTGGAATACTCGCTCTACAGAATCCAAATAATCCACACTATTAATCTATAGAGCACCTACTCATCTAGATCTAAAAAACTGAATCAGGATATCAGACCATACACAAGTCCGACTCGACTACCAAAACCCCCAGAACTGCTGGTTCCAAAACCAGAGATGGATCATACACGTACTCCCTCAAAGATACGTGAAACATAATGAATCCCAGTCTCCCAAACTAGAAATTCAACCTTGAAGACAAAACTCTTATTTCTACCAGAACACAGAAAGATTCAAAATACCTCGGAGCTAGCTTCCCAATCTTATATCTCCTTTGGTCAGAGAAAACTTATCAAATATCCATTTTTGAAATCCAAATTCCTTCGTCTCTTATCCACAAAACTCTCCTGACGATTCTGGGCTGCCTTCACCCTTCCTGATCAGCTCAACCTTGCTGATGCCTCTCGAAACAAACTGGATTAAAAACAACTCAACAAAATGATCCTTTCAAGATCAACCAAAATCAAAAACACAACCTCTACTTCCACAAACATTAGAGGACTTCAAACTTCTCCTAACCGGAAAAGACAAAACAAGAGCACTTGCCAATCTTGTCTCAAATCCTGAAAACTTCCACTCTAGAATAGCTGCTACCTTGCTTCCGCTGCACAGCTCTGATCTGGAGCAGATGAAAATGATGATGATGAACACGATCACAGACTAGTCCGACATATCCCAGAAAACATGGATCATCAGATCCATAAGGAGAAAACTCAAAAGTTCCACTAAATCCTAAGCTACTTCGCCAAACCCTCTCTCTAGGAGCTATCCTTCTACTAAACTGAACCACCGATATCAATTATGGAATCCAAGTCAATACAAAAACTCAATCTCCAGATGTTAAGGCAAATCTCTAACCTCCTTGGAGACATCTGAAAAAATCTCTGATAACTTCCATACCTTTGAGATGCCTCGATCCAAGCAAAAGATTATCCAAGAGAACACTCAACTATCGCAAGCCACTTTTGCGATCAACCCAGCCAAAATTCCAAAGAAACTGTTCTCTGTTTATCAATCAGAATAGTTTATACTCATCTAACCAATCCATCGAAGAAATGGATCCACTCAGCTGCTTCTGAACTCCACCTCAAGAAAACTGCTAAGGCAGATGACCTTCCTACTGGCACACAGAACACTCTGAGCTGCACTACCGACACAGATGCTAAAGACTCCCTAATCCAAAGCTCTTCGAGAAACTCTGACCTCAAACAAAACACAAACACCCTGCTGAACTCAGCCACAACACCGAAGCAGACACACTTCCTTAAGCTGGTTCCAAAGAAACATCTTCGGAAGCATCCATAGTCACTGCATCTCATCACACAGTTACTACTTCCTGAGTTACCAAGATACCATCACTTGCTTCTGCTCAACTGACAGATCCAAACTCTACTCATCCAAACTTGCACTTCAAAGATGGACTCCAAACCTTAAAAAGGTTTCCTTTAGAGATTTGTGAAATCCTTACACCACTACAAAGCTCACTAGAGACGGTATTGGGTCTACAGTCTCGACAGATATACTTCCAACCTTGACAATCAGACTCCTTCATTGGTAGTCGTGTTACACACACCGCTACATTTCCTACCTCTATAACTTATGTTGGAAAACCCGAACAGGTATTCCAACAAATAGGTAGAAATATATATATATATATATATATATATATAAATATATATAAATATATATAAAAATACAAATACGCTCTCTCAAGAAAGAAATCACTCCAAATCCACTCAACCTAGCGCTCTGATACCACTGTAACGACCCGCCTTTCTCTTCACAGAAAGACGCATCATTAATAAGAAAGAAAGGGATAGAGAAGAGAAAAGATAGAGAAGAAGAACGAAAACAACATCAGAATCTCAACAGTGGAACGAATAAATTATATTAATCACATAAGTATTACATAATATACAACGTCAATCAGAGTTACACAGATTATACATCACATACTAGACAGTTATAAACACCTGTCTAGTTATTACAACACAAATATAACATAGAGAAACAACTCAGAGATCACACAGCGGAACCACTTATATCTACAACGCTGAAGCCTTCTGCTCCATATCTCCTCTAGAATTCGTCAAAGCTAACCTGAATCCCTTGGCTACTCATCAAAATTTGAGTACCTAAGAGTTTAAGAAAATAGAAGATAAACTCCGGGTCAGACATGGATCTGGTGTGAGTAACAGGTTAAAGTTGCTTAACTTCCAAAAACTTTTGAAAACAAAAGGTATCACGTAAGACTCCCCACACATAAACATGGGTAAGTTTTTACCTTACCCTAACCAAACATTTGATAGGAAATCCAGTGATATTATAATACGGTCTAGGGGTTTCAAGTAAAATATAGAAATAGTTGGAATGCTTACATCTCACTTTCCAACATAGTTGGACACAACTAAAACGTACGACACTTATTGGAGTTTGGATTCCATACAATAGCAGGGCTACTAGGGTACCGCCCGTCACAGTACGGGGCCTAGATCACCGTACCAAGGATTACTTTCAATCCCCTACAACACAAGGCCGGAACCATCCCTTACTGGATAGTCCCAAACAAGACAACCCCGCAGTTGGCGCGCGTTCCAATGGCCCACACAGCTGAATAAAAAGGGACTTCTAGACAGGGGAAAATCTTATCCTACTTGGGTGCTACCCACTTAGCCTTGCTGCACCTCCCCTGTTTTAGCCATTCCCAGTTGATGAGGCTTGAGGCTACGACTACCTATAGAGAACACATCTCTTAGAATGCTCATCGTCCACCTGACGATGTTTTGAAAGCATTCAATCCATACAAGTTCGTTCCGGGTTCGAACGAAATCAAAGACATTATCTCGTTACACTCATTTTGGAATCACCCTCAGAGTTAACGACGATAACCCTTGCACTCTGAATCTTCATCTTCACTTGAGATTCACGACCTATCGTTAATTTGGATGGATGTGGTTTTCGGATATCCAAATCTGGAAACTCGATCCCGGTCTCACCGAAATACAAAATGCCATCTTTTAGGTCCAAGTTGTTTTAAAGTTAAAACAATTCAATTCTATTATCTATATTCACAGATACTCATATCATTACAATTCAACCAAAGCATCTCAATATCACAGATCAATACACATCTCATATCAGAGATATCAAACTATTTAAGGCATTCAGTATCAATCAACGTCCATAAGCAAAGATCTATTAATCACATCATTTATAATTAATTTAAATTAAATTAAATTAATTACTTCCATAGGTGATTAATTAAATTAATCACCTCCATTACTATGAATCTTGCTTACTTAACCATTAATTGATTATAAATCAATTAATTAATCATTCTCTAATTTCCATCTTAATTAATCATCCTTGATTAATTATTCTCTAATTACATTAAGTAATTAGTCTTAATTAATTTAATTATCCCTAACCATTTATAGTAATTAACCTTTAATTACTTTCAATAATTAATTAACTATAATTAATTACACTAATCCTTAATTAATTACATTAATTAATTATCCTCTAATTACTTATATTGGTTAATTATCTTTTAATTAATCATCCCTTAATTACAATTAATTAATTACTCTATAATCACTTATTATTGATTAATTATTCTTAATTAATCAATCCTTGATTATATCATTAATTACATTAACTAAAGATCCTCTAATTACTTTCTTAATTAATTACTCTATTTAAATTAATTACATTTAATAATTAATCTTTAATTAATCACATTTATTAATCACCCTTGATTAATCTCATTCAGTAATTAACTACTCTTAATTACTTCATTCATTAATTACTCCTTAATTAATTATCTTTAATTAATTTCTTGATTAATTACACAAAGTAATTAAACTCAAATTACTTCCATTAATAAATCACCCTTTAATTAATTACATCAAGTAATTATCCATTAATTACTTCACTAAGTAATTATACTTACATTAAGTAATTATACTTAACCAATCATCCCAAATGATTATCCATAATTAATTAATCTAATTAACTTTATCTTAAATTAATTACATTAATTAATCATTTTATAATCCTTAGTTAATGATCTTTCATTAACCATTAACAATTCTTTAATTACTTTCCTAAGTAATTAAACTTAAATTAACCATTATGAATTACAAATTAATTTATTCTTAATTACCAATTTATTAATCCCTAATTACTTAATTAATTAAGTGCTTAACTGTAACTTAATTAATCTTAATTACTTGATAAATTAATTTCAAATCATTAATTAATAACCTATACATATCTAATTAATGATCCTTAATTTCAAATTAATTAATCTTTAATTAATTAACTTAACCTTTAATTACTTAATTAATTAACCATTAATTAATTAACTAACAATCCATAATTACTAATTAATTAATACTAAATCATTAATTAATTAACTAAATTAATCATTATTCGTTGAAGACTAAATTATTTTTAAGACAAACCATTCTTTTATTAATGACTTAATTTTCATTAACATATGCATTTAAAACATTTCACTTTTAAATTTACTTCTAAATTTCATATCAAATTTAAGATTTTAAAATGATTGACAAATTTAAACTTTAACCAAATTTAAATCAATTTTATAAACCTTTTTAAATCAAATATTAAAGAAATATTTATCATTTATAAAGAAACTTATATAAATAAATGTTTAAACTAAATTACTCGATTATATTTAAAATCAAGCTTTTTATAAAGAAATTGGTCCTTTAACTTATAATTTTAAGTTAAAATAATTTATAAAATCTTCCATTCAAATGTTAAAGAAACTTTTATAAAGAATTTTATATAAATAAAGTTTTAAACATTTTATTGGAAAACTATTTCATTTAAAAATACACTTTAGACATTTAAACTTGTTTAAACAATTTAATTTTCCAAAACTTTTTTTATTTTAAAACTAGGATTCAAGAGTTAATTTGAATCCATACTTAAACTTGATTTAAAATTTGGTTTAAATCTTGCTTTAAATTTTAAAACTCATTTTTTTTAATTTTAAACCTGACATGTTTTAAAAACCTGTAACTATCCATTGACCCGAGCCCACCTTCAAAATCTTTGAGCCAACATTCACAACACTTCGAGTAACTCACGCAAACTACTTGAGAAAAACCCGAGTAATCATCCTCTTCAATACCTAGCTTCCCCAGACACAAAGATGCATCGTGCATATGCACCGGCCAACACCCTCCTTCGATCATCCATGACGACTCATTCATGTCGACGATCCACTCCAAAGCAGATTATGACCATCTGATCCTCAATAACAGCTCGAAATCAAAATCGAGCATTTAGGCCTAAATCTGGAACCACAGACCTCACCTGGAACAACCTCAAACTTGCATCACCGTTCACCAGAGCACTGTAGCTTCCAGCCACAACTTTGTCGTCGCCCTAGCTTCTATCTCCCAGAATTTGGTGGAGCTCGGTCCACCAGAGACGCCGTAAAGAATGAAATTCCGACCAAGCCTAAAACTAGGTTTACAAACTAAATCGATCAATCACCGCCGCTACATTGATCTGCCATCACTTCTACCATTTTCCCAAAGTGTCTGATCACTCCTCCACCTCCAGTGAAGACCACGACTCCCCAGACCACAGAGATCATCAGAAACCACCAAAAACTCCTTTTCTGATCAAACCCACAATGCTCATTCAAACCCAATCTAAAAATTATGATTTCTCTTTTAAAAATCAATATTTTGTTTAAGTATTCAGTTTATATTCCTGAATCAATGAATCAGGATATTTGAATTTTGAAAAAAATGAATGCTTGCCTTGTTTACTTTATTTCCAAAACAATTTCCATTTTAATTTCATTTTAATAAAATTTTAAATTTTACTTCATGATTAAACAAACAAATTTTGTTTGCATCCTAAGTCCTAACAGTGATTGGTTCAAAAGATAATGGATTTTGATAAAAAATTTAGCTTTTAAAACTAAGATCAGGCAGAAACATATACAACAGCAATCATACATCCATACATCCATATATACACAGGAATTTCATATACATACACACAATTCATTTTTCATATCAGAAATTACATGCAACCAGATTTCATATACCTAAGTTTTTTTTAAAAGTAATGTTACTCACTTGAAAGAAATTGGACAGAATGCTTGAACAGATTTTAATTTCGAAAATTTTAAACTTGAATTGCTTCTTTGATTTCTTTGATCACTGGTTGTATTGATCTGAAATTTGTTCCAGAGATGACTTCCTTGATTTCCTGGTTTTATTTGCTTTTATTTCAAAATTTGAATTATAGGTTTGCTTAAGATATACTCATGTTGAAGTTGATGTTGCAGGCTTTATTTTTTGATCTTGAAAATGATTAGCAAACGAATTACAGGTTAATGATTTGAAGATGATTACTGGTGATTGATTTCTGGTTTGTGGAGGGATTTGATTACTGATCATCAGATTTTGTTTGAGAAATTTGTATAGGACTTGATTTTGAAAATGATAAGCAGTTTATTGTTTGAAGATGATTAACAGGTTGATGAAATTTTGATTTCTAGTTAGAGGAAGAATGTACTGATTACTGAATTTGTTTTGAAAATCTTGTTATAGCAGAAAATTTCTTAGTTTGAACTTGAGGAAGATAGAAAAAAAATGAGGATGAGAAACATGTGTATTTATAAGTAAAAATGTAGTTTATTAAGAATAAAAGAAAATTAAAAATTTAAGGTGACACTTGTTAAACATCCTAACATTTGTCATAAACCCTTGTTAATGATTAACACTTGTTAAAACAAAGTCTAATAAATTTACACCTGTAATTTAGGTAATTTTATTTATTTTAAATGTTAAAAATAAAGCTTTTATACTTAATTAATTAGTTTATAAATACTTATATATAAATAACTTTAAAGAAATAAAACCAATTATATATAAATAAAAACTTATACATATAATTTAAATCCAAATATTTTAAAATACATACCTTTTGAATTTCAATTTTAAACTCAAATTCAGATTAATTTTTAAAATCCAAATTAAAGTCAATTTATAACAACATATTTAATTGAAAATAACAATTCTATTTTTTTTATTAAAATCAATTTATATTTATACATAAAAATAACACATTATTATTAGTATTATATAATTTATAAAAGAAATTATTACATTATTTCTAAATTACTTATTTTACTTAAATGAATTAATGTATCATATGTAAATTGTATTTTAAACTTATATATTTATTTCTAAATCATATTATCAAGTAATATTTAAAAGAAAATAAAACAAACTTTTTTTATTAACTTTATTTAAATTTAAATTTAAACTTAAGTTTTAAGTTTTTTTTAAAAATATTTTAAACAATTAAAATTTATCTTAAGTATTTAAAACAATGTGATTATTTATTTAAATGGATTTGAAAAGTTTTATTTTAAATTAACCAAAATTTCCAAATTACCAAATACACACACACACACACACACACACACACACACACATTAGAATATGAAAACATGAATTTATTTATTTATTAAATTTCAAACCAAGCTTTTCTATTTACAATATATATAAATATATATACATTATAAATAGAAAATATTTTATTAAATTTAAAAAGATAAAATTCATCAATTAAATAATTATTAGCTTATAAACGAATAAATTTTCCAATTTAAATTATAATTATAAAAGACAATTATCAAATTAAATTATTTATGCAGATTATTAAATTGATATTGCCCAAAATTCCGGGTCATTACATGGAATCCATGTCGGATTTCGTTGTAACAAGCCGCATATTTTACCATTAAATATTTAAATGTTTTATTTAAATATAACATTGTTAGTTGGATTAAATTCTAAAATGTGACTTTTTATAAACAGTCGAATCCGGACTTGTGACCACTTTCATTGAGTTCAAAAGAGCGTTTACAACATGTTTGAGTATATATATTGCTATGTTTGGAGTTGATTAGGATTTTGGTATTTTCATTTGGGCTTTGGGTTGTGTTCTAGCTCATTAACTCAATAAGGGAACCCAAACCTTCTACCAAATACCTCCCACTCCACTCATTTTCATTCATTCTATTTCTAATTTCCTAATACACTCAAGCCCTAGGTAAAATGATGGGAAGAGGAAAGTAAATTCCTAAGCCCTAGTTCTCTTAGGAAATTTAAATTCCAGTTCTAAAATCAAGGAGAAGCTTAGGTAAAAATTCTCTTCATCTTCTCCATCTCAATCCCTCTTCAATTCTTGATTTTTCCTATAACCTAACTTAGGAAAAAAATTACATTTGATAATAGATTGAAGATTCTAAAGGTGCAGTGAAGAGGAGTTGGTCCAAGCTTGTTTTAGAGCTTCTCATTTCTTATTTTTGAATTTAAAGGTGAGTTCTTGAACTCACATCTATGTCTATAGCTTTCACTGTTGTTAGGTATGAATTCCTTATATATATTTCATGTTCAACTGCTTTTGATTTAAATTGGTTTGGTGAATTTTTCAATTTTGGTTTTGAAGTCAAAATTTATGAAAATCCTACTATGGATGTTTGGACATGTTATTTAGAGTGTATCGAAGAGCCTATAGGGCTGGGTTATCACTTGGCATAAATCCTTAGCCTCCATCACTCGTTCGATCGTTTCTGAATCGATTTGGCCATCGTTGTCCAAGGCCAATTCTGCCCAGGTCCAGGCGACCAGACGTCTGGTTGAAATTTCCAGACATCTTGTAGGGGCTTCTGTAAAACAGAAATAAATAATAAAAATGAAAATAAATTTCCAGAGCCCGGGTCCAGACGTCTGGCTAAATCCAACCAGACATTTGGGAGGCTAAAGGAAATAAAAAGAAAAAGGAGAAAAAAGTTATAAATTTCCAAAACCCAGGATCAGAAGTTTGGTTAAATGTACCAGACGATTGTTTCTATTAATTTTTGTCTATTTGCCTATTTTTACTTAGATTTCCAATTTTTATCGATCTTTGAATAGTAATTGTCAACCAATTGATGACTTCTTTTCTGGATTTTTGATGTTTCCATTTGATGGATTTGATATTGATTTCCATGGTTTTGATTCACGTTATTGAACTGTGGATTTTTGGTGATAGATTGTTATTACAATCATTTTTGTGATTTGTAACTTTAAAATACAAAGGTTTCTATACTAGTAGTAAATACTCAAACTCTTTCACAAAAATGATTCCAACATTACTTTTAATACAAACCTCGTTTTTAAAACCGTTTTCCAATCTATAACTATATACAAATTTTTACCTCATTCATATGAGAAATCCAATTAAATGACTTAGAAAAACAAGTGTATGAAACGCTTGCATTTACTTCGTCAGTTAATTCTTGGATTGTTTGATTGGAATCTTGTGACAATTTTCGTGTGGTAATCTACAATTTATTCATAAATATTTAAGTTAAGCTAGTAGTTATGGGACATGAAGCTAAACTCTCACTAGCTTAGTGTAATTTACACTTATTTTCGTGTGGAAGTCAACAATTTGTTCATAAATATTTAAGTTAAGCCAGTGGTTATGGGACATGAACCCTAACTCATTTATTTACCAGTTTAGTGTAATTTACACATATTGATCAATGATGTTCATTTTGTGATTTAGACTAGTGATGTGCGATGTCTCTTGTCTATATGGGGGACTAAATCTCGTTTCGGTGGAGCTTCGGCTCAATTTGGTAGCGTAGCGACCCATGGTCTTTTGACCGTTCAAGGAGCAATCGTCTTAATGGGTTGAGTCTGCGCATGAGGCGTATCTTTTAGGGTATGTCGATGTTCGGCTCATTCGTCCGCGTAGGAGACTATATCCCGTCGAGTCTATGCATGAGGCATATCTTTTAGGGTGCATCGATGTTTGGCTCATTAGTCCGCGTGAAGGACTGTGCCCCATAGTTTTATTGGTTAACGACCCATGGGATAGCTTACCATTTATGATACACGTGTTGATGAGTTTTCTGCTCCCATTTGTGATAGGCCTCCCCCTTTGTGTTTTCTGAATTTCTAATTATTGATTTCTAGAATTTGTGTTTCATCAATTTTTGCGATTTGCGTTGATATGTTTTGTTAATATTTGAGGTTTGGTGAATAAGCAAAAGAATATGATATTTTTTTAGGTATTTGAGAAAATATGAGATATTGTATGATTTTCATTGTTATCAAATATATACTTGTCACAACATAGTATTATTGTTATCATATATTTTTGTCAGATCTCTTGTCCTATCTCATCTGACATGATATTATAGCTAGACTGATCCGTTTATTATTTTTCTTCCTAGATAATACTCGGGTCAGACCGAGGTGTTTTAGGTGCTTTCGCTTGACTTCTTATTAGGAATTGGCTTTTGACTTTTGGCTAACTACTTTGGCTTAGTAGTTTTTGTCTTTATACATTCGAGATAGAGACTCCTTGATGTATATATATTCTTTTGTCTAGCATTTGTATCTATTCTTTTGAGATGTAACGGACCTTGTATGACTCTACTTTGATGTTTACTTCTATGTGTTATATTCATATCTGTTTCAGCCTTAGCAATATGAATATCTATGATTGATTTATGTTATGCTTATTTTATATCTGTTTCCGAAGGCCACATAGCCACTGTGTAGTAGTTTTGAGTTTGTAAGTGATATGTTAGATATCCTCTTGAAATAAAATGCATGTCGTACTATCTAACATATCTGTACTTGCACAAAGCAATTACATAAATGGTCGCTCCTCAACAGCCTTATTCTTCGTGCTAGTCGACGGCATTACCCCATAGTGTTCTTGGCTAGTGTGAGTATAGAGGTGGGGCGTCACAGCTTGGTATCAGAGCCAAACTTCGGAATTATATAGAATATTATGACAAGAATCACTGTTCTAAGTCTCTCTTAGGAATCGTCCCTTAGGACTTAATTCAAGTCTTAGGACCCAATCTATCCTACTTTCTTTTATGATGCTTTTTTCACCAATCAAGCTTATTTAAATTGATTCTGCAAATAACCTTTTTCCTCTTCGTTCTTTCTTTCTTTCTTAAAGAAGAAGAGCTAGTTAGACCTGGAAGTCCTAGCGCTGGTCAATCCAATGGTCCTTGTAAAGAATCAAAGGTTTATCTATGCTTCGAATAAGAACCCCAAAAAAGGTTTTACCTCTGAAATTAGAAGTGCCTTTCGACGAACTTGTAGATATCACTCTTCGATTTGAAGATGCCGATAAAGTAAGTGATAGTGATGTTGGAGGTGCTAAGAAGAGACTCAATAACAACAAGAAGAGGCATATTAAGTTCAAAATCCCTAATCCCAATGATAAAGGAAAGAAAGCAACTTCGGTAACTAAGTATCCTATCCCTAGTCATGGAGAGTACTACAATTGTGGTACTAAGGACCATTATGTAAATAGGTGTCCAAGACCCCTTTATTGCCCCTATTGCAGAGGTTCAGGTCATTATATATCTTCATGTCCCAAACTTCAAAGTAAGAAAGAGGGAAAGCTTAATGTTGTGCAAGCCCCTTGCAACACTTCTCTTGGTCAAGGTATTCTTCATTCTGCCCTTGATGGCATTATTTTGTTTCGTGATTATCCTATTCGAATTCTTTTTGATACAGGTGCGTCTCATTTTTTATATCAAAAAAACTTGTTAATACCTTTTCTTTAAATATTATGGGCTTGATGACTTCACTGAGATTTGAAAATCCTGTGTAGATCCGCAATACTCAGTTTACTTTGTAAAAATGTCAAGATTATTTTATATAATTATGCTTTCCAATCCCATTTTCATATTATGCGCTACTTAGGTTTCGGAATTGATTTTGGAAAAGGATTGGCTTAATCATTATGAAGCCCATATCCTATATCCTTAGAGGATTATCCATCTTCGACATACTCAATCTGTTAAGCAGATTTCTATTGTTCTTAATGATTTTGATTCCAATTCGGTGGCATCATTTTATTCTTTAAACCCACACGATGAGGAAGATGTTATTTCCCTTATTCAAGTAGTTTGTGAATTTCCCGATATCTTTAAGCCTATCTTAGGATTACCACCTAAGCGATCAATTGAGTGGTGCTAAGGTCTTTTCAGCTCGACCTTGCCACCAGTTTTCATCAGCTATGAGTTGCAGAGGATAGCGTTCCACTTTTTGCATTCCGCACTCGCTATTATTCTTATGAGTGACTTGTTATGTCATTTGGTTTGACGAACCCTCCAGCTTATTTCATCCACCTTGTGAATCGAGTATTCTGCGACTATCTCCATGAATCTGTCCTTGTATTCATTGATTATAGGCGAAAACAAGAATTTAAAATTGTAAATCTTTCTAATAAGATATATTTATATGTATAATTGGATTTTGTTCTTTAAACGAGCAAAGAATATTCGTAAATTTTTTAAGAGACATGTTTATCATATAGAAGTTGATTTTGTGTTGTATTGCCTATTGAGCGCTTTAAAAATTCTTGTTAATGCGCCTGATCAGTGTTATAGATAGGAGTCTCCTAAACGCTATGATGAGACAGTCAGACACAGTAAATTGACTTGTAGCAAGTAAATTTTTCTAAAAAGATGATTACATAAAATTAATTATAATTTTGAATGTCTTAGCTTTTCAAGAAAGAGGATCATGAAATAAATTGTTTAGCATAGAAGCTGCTTTTCAGAAATTAAAAGAACTCCTTTCCAATGCTCCTATTCTTATGATTCTCGAAGGGAACCAAGACTTCATTATTTGTACCGATGTTATTCTTATTGGTTTGGAAGCCGTTCTCATGCAAAAGGGAACATCTTATCGCTTATGCCTCTAGATAATTAGAGCCTACCAAGAGTAGATATGCCACTCATGACCTAGTGCTTGCGGCCATTGTTTACGCTCTTAGAATATAACATCATTATCTTTCGAGAGAGAAATTTGTTCTCTACACCGATCATAAATCTTTGAAGTATTTGTTATCTCAAAAGGAACTTAACTTGCATCAACAACGTTGGCTTGAATTCCTTGCATCTTATGATCTTGATATTCTTTATATTTTTCGAAAGAGAAATCGTGTTGCCGATGCCCTTAGTCGTAAGCAACAAGCGGTTATTTTCATGATGATATCCGAATGGAATGATCTCGAGAATTTGTCCAGTTGTGAGATTCGAGATCGTGAATCTGATTCGTGTTCATCTCTTGTTTTATGCAGCCTTGAGGCTCATCCTTATCTTTTAGACTGTACCCTTGAAGCTCAAAAGCATGATGCCGAATTGGCTCATCTTAGCCAAAGTTGTAGTGATAAAGATAATATTGATGGTCTGAAAGACTTTGAAATCGATGTTCGTGGAGGCATTCGCAAAATTTGATAGACTTATTATGACAAATATTAGTCAACTTCGTAAAGATGTTTTAGAAGATTTTCATCGTTCTAGATTTACCATTTATCCTGGTAGTAGTAAAATGTATGCAGATATGAAGTGACTTTATTATTGAGATGGAATGAAATATGATATTGTTAACTTAATTAAGTGTTGCATAACTTACCAACTCGTAAAGGCCGAGCATCAGAGGCCCGGTGGGTTATTGCAACCTTTAGACATTCCCGTTTGCAAGTGGAATCAAATTTCCATGGACTTTATTGACGGTCTTCCCCATCCTCGTTCGGATCATGACAGTCTATGGGTGATAGTAGATAGACTTACAAAATCTGTCCATTTTATTCCCATTCGGTCCAACCGAACTGTAACGATCTCGATTTTTGAGTAAAACTAAATTTAGTAATTGATATAAATTTGTGAATTTAAATTGTAAACTAAATTAATTTTTTCAAGATTTAATAGGATATTTGCTTATTTGGACATTGATTTAAAAATTTAATTATGGATTTGAAATTCTAAATTTAATATCTTATAAATAAAAAGTAACATCCTAAAATTTATCAATTTAAATCAGTAACATATTTAGACTTTTGGAATTTAATTTGAAAATAAATTGAAAAGTTTCGAAACAAATAAAATGAGTGATAATCATATATGAATAAATTCCAATTTCTTTTGAGTTTAAGATTTTGAAATAATGAATGTTTTAAAAGAGTCATTTGAATTTAAAATTATATACATATATGTATATTGCATATATGAGTAGAATTGAATATATGTTGAAATTGAATTTAAATTGTTCAAGATATGTGTGAATATATAAATGGACATAAATGGTTATAATTCAAGTGAATTGGGTTTTGAATCTAAATTTAAAATAAATGTTTTAAAGAAGTATTTGTCTTCTAAAATCATTAAGGTGAAATTTATATAATGTAAATATTGGTTAAAACAATTCTTCTTTTAACATTGTATATACACACCACAAATAAATAAGGGGTACATTTATTTATAAAGTGTATATGATATAAAAATTAATTTAAAATTCTTTTGTCTTTGAAAAATTACAAATGTTAAACATACATAAAGGAGATGGAGTAAAGGAATTAACATACATTGAGATCTCATGATTATTTTTACAAATGGCATTCGCTATGATTGATTGAATAAGATAATAAGATTTAAAAAATTACAAAAAAAACGTTTCAGCTTCCATTTTCGAATTGTTTAGCCTCCCAAATATCTGAAGGTACAGTAACAAAAGATTGAGCATTTCAAACTCCAACACCAAAGAAAAAAAATAGAAAAAAATCAGAAAAAACTGCCAACTTTTCATGGATTCAAAGTAAAGAAAATCTAAAAATCTCCTTAAACATCAAGCTGTAGTTTTATGTTTCCATCTCTCAGGTAAATTTTAAAACTTTATAGTTTAGTAAATTTGTAGTTTCAAAATCAGGTTTTTAACACAAACAAATTCAACTGCAGATTTAGTTTGAACCAGAGCTTAAGTTTTTGGCTAAGGAAACAGTGCAAGATTTTTGAAATAGGTTAAGGCAAGTAAATTTCTTTAAAAGATTTGAATTTGAAGTTGTTAATTAGTAATAAAGCAAAGAGTTTAAACAATGGTATTAATCAGTTGCAGGAAATCAAAGATTAACCTATTTTTGGACTTCAAGTAGCAAAAAAAAAAATCTTTCTCTGTTGAATAAGGAATTCAAACTGTAAGTAAACTAAGGATCGTTTGTTATTGATGAAGTAGACAAATGAATACAACAGAAATTAAGCAAAGTTTTGTATTAACAAACTTTGCGGATTTAACTTCAAGATTTAAAGAAGGAAAAAGAAATACAGGCTCAAATTCATCTTTGCTTCTCTGTTTGCAAATATACAGGTGAGCAAACTTTAATTTTTAAAACCATTTTCTTTGAATCCTATGGCTGTGAATCTGTGAATTGTCTTGATGAGATGGCTTGTTGTTATTGATAAGTGCCTGCATGTATAGATCTACATATAAATTATGTTTGCATGCCTGAATATGTTGTGTGCACAGGCAAGATATCTCTCTGTTCTTATGTTACAGGGTTTTAAACCTGTTTTTTTTTTTTTAAAAAACTATATCTCTTAAACCAATCAGTACTAGGTATAAATCTCAAAATGAAAAGTGATTAAAATGTTGCAATATCAATTTTAAAAATAATCACAAGTATAGTTATGGGATAAATATTTTGGGAATTTGAATATTACAGTAAAAATGAAAGCTTGGGTTAAAATCGATCAAATTAATTTCTACCTTTGATTACCTAAACTGAATTATGGAGCGAAATAATGATTTTTGAGATAAATATCCAGATATTTAGTTGAGTAATTTGGGTGAACTCGAAGGTTGTACGTGAAATGAGTTTCTATCAAACTACGGCGATCACGTGAGTTGTTGGCAACGGGGTCGTGGCTGGAGGAGGTCGAGGTGTTGGAGAGTTTGACAAAAATGGTGGAAAGGTCAACTATGGGCTGTGGCATCGATAATCGGTCGATTTGGGTTTAGACCCTACATGGGTCGAGCTTGGCAATCGAATCATGACATCGTCTCTAGATGATCGAGTGGCACGAAACTTGGGGGAAAGCAGCGTGGATGGTCGGGGAACGTGTGGCCGTTGTCGCTGGGTTTCAGGTGGTCGACAACGTGGAAGCGAGGAGAGTTTTGGTCGGAAATTTTTGTTCCTGGTCGCTCGAGTCATTCGATTTTGCTCAGGAGCTTGTGATCTTATTTTGATGATCGATATCGATTGCAACGGCGATGCGTGACGTGCAGGGAAGTTCGTCAGTGGTCGGAAGTTACTCAGGTGGTGGTGCACGTACATGTGCATGCCATTGTGTCTGGGCGATGGTGTGTGGTAGGTGATGGAGTTAACTCGAAGTTGATTTCGGGGAACTGGGGTGTTGGCTCGAGAATAAGTCCGGGGAATTTCGTGAACGAACTAGGTTTAACACTTAAACAAAATTTGGGTTTGGAAAAGTAAAGCGTACGGGTGGGTTTTGAGAAAAACTCGAAGTAAATGGGCAATAGTATTGGGTAGTACTCGAAGTTGACTCGGGTTTCATAATTTTCAGTTTTGAAAACTTTAACAATCTAAGTAAACTTGATTTCTAAACTACCCTTTTTAAATTAATGCTTGTTGTTAAGTTGAAACATTTAATTAAAGGTTTAAAAATGAAGATATTTTAAATTAATTAAGTTCAAAATGTTTTAAACTTATAATTTTAAAAGAGTTACATTTTAAATAAACTTAACTAAGTAATAAAGGAGTTAATCAAATGTTTCTAAATTGTCCACATAAAGGTTAAGTTAACTTAATTGATTAAGGATAATTAATCAATGATTAGAAGTTCAATAAATCAATAAATTAAGGAATAACTAATTTAAGAATGATTAATTTCTTAAAAGTAATTACTTAATGAAAGTAATTAAGGACGATTAATTAATGTTTTATAAATCAAGTGTTTAAAGGTTAATTAATTTAAAGAATAATTAATTAATGTGCTTAATTAATAAAGGTAATTAATTTGAAAATAATTAATTAATTAAAAGGAAATTAATTTATGAAAATGATCAAGGAATGATTATTAATTAAGGATTAATTAATTAATCATTGTGATTAATTAAAGATAATTAATTATTAATATAAGGTTAATTAATTTATAATTAAGATTTATTAATTAATATAATTAATAAAAGTAGATTAAATTAATGAAATCAATTAAAGGTAATTAATTGCTTAAAGATAATTACTTAATTAAAAGTAATTAATTAATAATTAAAGGTGGATTAATCAAGTGATTAACATTGATTTAAGATTAGGGATTGTTACTTATCGTAATTAATTAAGGACAATTAATTTAATGGTAATTAATTAATTAAGGGTTAAATTAATTAACTAAAGATAATTAATTTAATGGTTAATTAAATAATTAAAGGATAATTATTTAAAAATTAAAAGTTGATGAATTATAATTAAAGGCTAATTAATTTATTATTAATGGTTAATTAATAAATGATTAAAGAGTAATTAATCAAAATGATTTGTAATTTATTAATATTAATTAACCAAGATTAGTAATTCATAAGTAATTAATCTGATTTGAATTAATCAGACAATTAACTGATCTTACTCATGAATGTTTGGATTCTACTGGATGATTGAATTGTTTGATATCCCTGATTGTGATGCTCTGTTTTGATTTGAGCCGTGTTTAATGTAATTAATTATCTATGATATATATACATATATGACCTGTGAATGAAAGATAAGCGTTATAGTTTATACCGCTTATCAAATATATTGCTGTATTTGAATATGTACTGATTTATGATGTTGCACTTTCATTGTGTAAAACCCCTAGACCGCACTTATACGCACACAAATGTGGATTACACGTGGAAATGGGTTAAGTCGTAGATTTGGGAAATAGTTTTACAATATTTTTGAATCCAAATGGTTTTGGGAATGGATTAAGATTAAAGTAAAAAATTTTGAAAAGGAATTTCAAATATAAAAATTATTTTTGAATAACTTGATTAAGTTTTGAATTTTAAATAATTTGATTTAAATTTAAATTCAAAATTTGGAATTGAATTCTATGTTTGGAAACTAGAGATTAAAGATGTTACACAAGTTATATGGGTTACACCATTTTAAAGGTATTGATTTGGAATCTTCTTCAGTCTTTGTACGACTGACCTTGCTTAGCTTTGTGCATCGTTATTGGGAGTTCGAGCTATTTCTGGATTGGTGCCTTGGAGATGGAGATTACCGATACTAGAGTTCTCTCTTGAAGACCATCTTGGAGATATTGTTCCACTACTGGTGTTATCTTTTCTTTCCGCTGTTATTGTCTGGTATCATATCTCTGATGTATATTGATATTCATTGTATCATCATTGTATCTGAACATCTTATCAAATCTTGAATATCAAATGTATTATTCATTTCTTCCGCTGTGTTGTACTTAATGTGTTATAAGCTCCGGTGAGCCAGATTTGACGTTTGGATCTGCGGCATTTGAATACGAGTGTCGTATTCGGTGTCGATTTTCGAAGGTCGAGTCAGGGTCGTTTCATTTGGTATCAGAGCTGAAGGTTGAAACTTTAGCTCAGGAGTATACCACAATAGGTAGCTCATTAGAGATAGGGTGAAGTATACCCTAGAATGAGTATATCCCAAAGATATCAGTTCGAATGCCTCAGTAAATTCTCTTACTATCCACTGATAGTAAGTATGAGTGCAAGAAGAGGACGAGATAGGGGTCAAGGGAGTACCACTATAAATGGTCAATACCTTGTAACAGCGGAAACAACTTTTCTCCTCAATCTCCTTTGATTCAATTTCAAAATTTTTTGATGGCTTCGTGACAGCTCCAGAAAGAAGTTTCGATGTGATGGTGGCCCTACGAATCGTTGTAGAAAATCCTTACTTCATATCTTCATCGGTTTCTTATCATCTTTTCGTTCTAAACTCTAATGAATTTGAAAATTTATTTGGAATAAATTGGTTAACGAATATGAAGCTAAATATGAATTGAATCGATAAAATGATTTTGTTTAAAACCAAATTTGAAATTCTATTGTAATTTCTTGTGTAGATCGAAGTCTGAAGAGGGACAAGTTGGTTTAAACTTCGGGGTGTTCTGACCTAAGTTGGAATCCATATCTAGTGTTTGAGAAATTATAGAAGATTGAATCTATCTATCTATCTATTCTCCGGGATCCGATATATTCTACGAACGATTAGTTGTCCCTTCGAACTAACCAGTGCCCTGCATATTCGTAGATCAGGTGACCCGAGTATCTTGTGAAGTGTTAAATAGATTCGTTCTTGTATCTATTGTTGATATTCTGATTTGGTAAGCCAAATACAGAATTGATATCCAGTTTGATTTGGAAAGATATTTCTCTATCTTTCATAAGTTCTTTGTTGTCTCCCTTGCAAATTTCTAGAACGAAATTTTCTTAAGGGGGAATCTGTAACGATCCCGATTTTTGAGTAAAATTAAATTTAGTAATTGATATAAATTTGTGAATTAAAATTGTAAATTAAATTAATTTTTCCAAGATTTAATAGGATATTTGTTTATTTAGACATTGATTTAAAATTTTAATTGTGGATTTGAAATTCTTAATTTAATATCTTATAAATAAAAAGTAACATCCCAAAATTTATCAATTTAAATTAGTAACATATTTAAACTTTTGGAATTTAGTTTGAAAATAAATTGAAAAGTTTCAAAAAAAATAAAATGAGTGATAATCGTATATGAATAAATTCCAATTTCATTTGAGTTTAAGATTTTGAAATAATGAATGTTTTAAAAAAGTCATTTGAATTTAAAATTATATACATACATGTATATTGCATATATGAGTAGAATTGAGTATATATTGAAATTGAATTTAAATTGTTCAAGATATGTGTGAATATATAAATGGACATAAATGGTTATAATTCAAGTGAATTGAGATTTGAATCTGAATTTAAAATAAATGTTTTAAAGAAGTATTTGGCTTCTAAAATCATTAAGGTGAAATTTATATAATGTAAATATTGGTTAAAACAATTCTTCTTTTAACATTGTGTGTGTATATATATATACACACACACACACACGAATGAATAAGGGGTACGTTTATTTATAAAATGTATATGATAAAATATTTATTTAAAAAATCTTTGGTTTTTGAAAAAATTACAAATGTTAAACATACATAAAGGAGATGGAGTAAAGGAATTAACATAAATTGAGATCTCATGATTATTTTTACAAATGGCATTCACTACGATTGATTGAATAAGATAATAAGATTTAAAAAATTACAAAAAAAACTTTTCAGCTTCCATTTTCAAATTATTTAGCCTCCCAAATCTCTGAAAGTACAGTAACAAAAGATTGAGCATTTCAAACTCCAACACCAAAGAAGAAAATAGAAAAAAATAAAAAAAAACTGCCAACTTTTCTTGGATTCAAAGTAAACAAAATCTAAAAATCTCCTTAAACATCAAGCTGTAGTTTTATGTTTCCATCTCTCTGGTAAATTTTAATACTATATAGTTTAATAAATTTGTAGTTTCAAAATCAGGTTTTTAACACAAACAAATTGAACTGCAGATTTAGTTTGAACCAGAGCTTCAGTTTTTGGGTACGGAAACGGTGCAAGATTTCTGAAATAGATTAAGGCAAGTAAATTTCTTTGAAAGATTTGAATTCGAAGTTGTTAATTAGTAATAAAGCAAAGAGTTTAAACAATGGTATCAATCAGTTGCAGGAAGAAATCAAGATCAAAGACTATACCTATTTCTGGACTCCAAGTAGCAAAAAAAAATAAAATCTTTCTCAGTTGAATAAGGAATTCAAACTGTAAGTAAATTAAGGATTGTTTGTTATTGATGAAGTAAACAAATGAATACAACAGAAATTAAGCAAAGTTTTGTATTAACAAACTTTGCAGATTTAACTTCACGATTTAAAGAAGGAAAAAGAAATACAGGCTCAAATTCATCTTTGCTTCTTTGTTTGCAAATATACAGGTGAGCAAACTTTAATTTTTAAAACCAGTTTCTTTGAATCCTCTGCCTGTGAATCTATGAATTGTCTTGATGAGATGGCTTGTTGTTATTGATAAGTGCCTGCATGTATAGATCTACATATAAATTATGTTTGCATGCCTGAATATGTTGTGTGCACAGGCAAGATATCTCTCTGTTCCTATGTTATAGGGATTTAAACCTGTTTTAAAAAAAAAAAATCTATATCTCTTAAACCAATCAATACTAAGTATAAATCTCAAAATGAAAAGTGATTAAAAAGTTGTAATATCAATTTTAAAAATAATCACAAGTATAGCTATGGGATAAATATTTTGGAAATTTGAATATTACAGTAAAAATGAAAGCTTGGGCGAAAATCGATCAAATTAATTTCTACCTTTGATTACATAATTTGAATTATGGAGCGAAAAGATGAATTTTGAGATAAATATCAAGATTTTTAGTTGAGTAATTTGGGTGAACTCGTGGGTTGAACATGAAATGAGTTTCTATCAAACTGCGGTGATCACGTGAGTTGTTGGCAATGGGGTCGTGGCTGGAGGAGGTCGAGGCATTGGAGAGTTTGATAAAAATGGTGGAAAGGGCAACCATGGGCTGTGGCATCGACAATCGGTCGATTTAGGTTTTAAGACCTAAATGGGTCGAGCTTGGCAATCGAATCATGGCATCGTCTCTAGATGATCGAGTGGCACGAAACTTGGGGGAAAGCAGCGTGGATGGTCGGGGAACATGTGGCCGGAGTGGCTAGGTTTTAGGTGGTCAACAACGTGGAAGCGAGGAGAGTTTTGGTCGGAAATTTTTGTTCCAGGTAGCTCGATTCGTTCGATTTTGCTCAGGAGCTTGTGATCTTATTTTGATGATCGATATCGATTGCAACGATGATGGGCGACGTGCAGGGAAGTTCGTCAGTGGTCGGAAGTTACTCAGGTGGTGGTGCACGTACATGTGCATGCCATTGTGTCTGGGTGATGGTGTGTGGTAGGTGATGGAGTTGAATCGAAGTTGATTTCGGGGAACTAGGGTGTTGGCATGAGAATAAGTCCGGGGAATTTCATGAATGAACTAGGTTTAACACTTAAACAAAATTTGGGTTTGGAAAAGTAAAGCGTACGGGTGGGTTTGAGAAAAACTCGAAGTAAATGGGCAATAGTCTCGGGTAATACTCGAAGTTGACTCGGGTTTCATAATTTTCAGAAAACTTTAACAATCTAAGTAAACTTGATTTCTAAACTACCTTTTTTAAATTAATGCTTGTTGTTAAGTTGAAACATATAATTAAAGGTTTAAAAATGAAGATATTTTAAATTAATTAAGTTTAAAATGTTTTAAACTTATAATTTTAAAAAGTTACATTTTAAATAAACTTAACTAAGTAATAAAGGAGTTAATCAAATGTTTCTAAATTGTCCACATAAAGGTTAAGTTAACTTAATTGATTAAGGATAATTAATCAATGATTAGAAGTTCAATAAATCAAGAAATTAAGGAATAACTAATTTAAGAATGATTAATTTCTTAAAGGTAATTACTTTATGAATGTAATTAAGGATGAATAATTAATGATTTATAAATCAAGCGTTTAAAGGTTAATTAATTTAAACAATAATTAATTAATGTGATTAATTAATAAAGGTAATTAATTTGAAAATAATTAATTAATTAAAAGGAAATTAATTTATGAAAATGATTAAGGAATGATTATTAATTAAGGATTAATTAATTAATCATTGTAATTAATTAAAGATAATTAATTATTAATATAAGGTTAATTAATTTATAATTAAGGATTTATTAATTAATATAATTAATAAATGAAGATTAAATTAATGAAAACAATTAAAGGTAATTAATTGCTTAAAGATAATTACTTAATTAAAAGTAATTAGTTAATAATTAAAGGTGGATTAATTAAGTGATTAACATTGATTTAAGAGTAGGGATAGTTACTTATTGTAATTAATCAAGGATAATTAATTTAATGGTAATTAATTAATTAAGGGTTAAATTAACTAATTAAGGATAATTAATTTAATGTTTAATTAAATAATTAAAGGATAATTATTTAATAATTAAAAGTTGATGAATTATAATTAAAGGTAAATTATTTTATTATTAATGGTTAATTAATAAATGATTAAAGAGTAATTAATCAAAATGATTTGTAATTTATTAATATTAATTAACCTAGATTAGTAATTCATAAGTAATTAATCCGATTTGAATTAATCAGACAATTAACTGATCTTACTTATGAATGTTTGGATACTATTGGATGATTGAATTGTTTGATATCCCTGACTGTGATGCTCTGTTTTGATTTGAGCGGTGTTTAATGTAATTTATTATCTATGATACATACATACATACATACATACATACATATATATATATATCTGTGATCTGTGAATGAAAGATAAGCGTTATAGTTTATACTGCTTATCAAATATATTACTGTATTTGAATATGTACTGATTGATGATGTTGCACTTTCATTGTGTAAAACCCCTGGACCACACTTATACACACATAAATGTGGATTGCACGTGGAAATGGGTTAAGTTACAGATTAGGGAAATAGTTTTAAAATATTTTTGAATCCAAATCGTTTTGGGAATGGATTGGGATTAAAGTAAAAAGTTTTTGAAAAGGAATTTCAAATATAAAATTTATTTTTGAATAACTTGATTAAGTTTTGAAGTTTAAATAATTTGATTTAAGTTTAAGTTTAAAGGTTGAAATTGAATTCTATGTTTGGAAACTAGGGATTAAAGATGTTATACAAGTTATATAGGTTAAACCATTTTAAAGGTATTAATTTGGGAATCTTCTTCAGTCTTTGCACGACTGACCTTGCTTAGCTTTGTGCATCGTTATTGGGAGTTCGAGCTATTTCTGGATTGGTGCCTTGGAGATGGAGATTACCGATATTAGAGTTCTCTCTTGAAGACCATCTTGGAGATGTTGTTCCACTGCCGGTGTTATCTTTTCTTTCTGCTGTTATTGTCTGGTATCATATCTCTGATGTATATTGATATTCATTTTATCATCATTGTATCTGAATATTGTATCAAATGTTGCATATCAAATGTATTATTCATTTCTTCCGCTTTGTCGTATTTAATGTGTTATAAGCTCCGGCGAACCAGATTCGACGTTTGGATCTGCGGCATTTGAATACGAGTGTCGTATTCGGTGCCGATTTTCGAAGGTCGAGTCAGGGTCGTTTCATTTGGTATCAGAGCTGAAGGTTGAAACTTTAGCTCAGGAGTATAACACATTAGGTAGCTCATTAGAGATAGGGTGAAGTATACCCTAGAATGAGTATATCCCTAAGATATTAGTTCGAATGCCTCAGTAAATTCTCTTACTATCCACTGATAGTAAGTATGAGTGCAAGAAGAGGACGAGATAGGGGACAGAGGAGTGCCACTATAAATGGTCAATACCCTGTAACAGCGGAAACAACTTTTCTCCTCAATCTCCTTTGATTCGATTTCAAAATTCTTTGATGGCTTCGTGGCAGCTCCAGAAAGAAATTTCGGTGTGATGGTGGCCCTACGAATCATTGTAGAAAATCCTTACTTCGTATCTTCATCGGTTTCTTATCAGCTTTTCGTTTTAAACTCTAATGAATTTGAAAATTTATTTGGAATAAATTGGTTAACGAGTATGAAGCTAAATATGAATTGAATCGATAAAACGATTTCGTTTAAAACCAAATTTGAAATTCTATTGTAATTTCTTGTGTAGATCGAAGTCCGAAGAGGGACAAGTTGGTGTAAACTTCGGGGTGTTCCGACCTAAGTTGGAATCCTTATCTAGTGTTTAAGAAATTATAGAAGATTGAATCTATCTATCTATCTATTCTCTGGGATCCGATATATTCTACGAACGATTAGTTATCCCTTCGAACTAACCAGTGCCCTGCATATTCATAGATAAGGTGACCCGAGTATCTTGTGAAGTGTTGAATAGATTCATTCTTGTATCTATTGTTGATATTCTGATTCGGTAAGCCAAATACAGAATTGATATCCAGTTTGATTTGGAAAGGTATTTCTCTATCTTTCATCTGTTCTTTGTTATCTCCCTTGCAAATTTCGAGGATGAAATTTTCTTTAGGGGGAATCTGTAACGATCCCGATTTTTGAGTAAAATTAAATTTAGTAATTGATATAAATTTGTGAATTTAATTTGTAAATTTAATTAATTTTTCCAAGATTTAATAGGATATTTGTTTATTTGGACATTGATTTAAAAATTTAATTGTGGATTTCACATTCTAAATTTAATATCTTATAAATAAAAAGTAACATCCCAAAATTTATCAATTTAAATTAGTAACATATTTAAACTTTTGGAATTTAATTTGAAAATAAATTGAAAAGTTTCAAAACAAATAAAATGAGTGATACTCATATATGAATAAATTCCAATTTCTTTTGAGTTTAAGATTTTGAAATAATGAATGTTTTAAAAAAGTCATTTGAATTTAGAATTATAAACATATATGTATAATGCATATATGAGTAGAATTGAGTATATATTGAAATTGAATTTAAATTGCTCAAGATAGTGTGAATATATAAATGGACATAGTTGGTTATAATTCAAGTGAATTGGGATTTGATTCTAAATTTAAAATAAATGTTTTAAAGAAGTATTTGGCTTTTAAAATCATTAAGGTGAAATTTATATAATGTGAATATTGGTTAAAACAATTCTTCTTTTAACATTGTATATATATATATACACACAAATGAATAAGGGGTACATTTATTTATAAAGTGTATATGATATAAAAATTTATTTGGTTTTTGAAAAAATTACAAATGTTAAACATACATAAAGGAGATGGAGTAAAGGAATTAACATACATTGAGATCTCATAAATATTTTTACAAATGGCATTCGTTATGATTGATTGAATAAGATAATAAGATTTAAAAAAATAAAAAAAAACTTTTCAGCTTCCATTTTCAAATTATTTAGCCTCCCAAATCTCTGAAAGTATAGTAACAAAAGATAGAGCATTTCAAACTCCAACACCAAAGAAAAAAATAGAAAAAAATCAGAAAAAACCGCCAACTTTTCTTGGATTCAAAGTAAAGAAAATCTAAAAATCTACTTAAACATCAAGCTGTAGATTTATGTTTCCATCTCTCAGGTAAATTTTTATAGTTTAGTAAATTTGTAGTTTCAAAATCAGGTTTTTAACACAAACAAATTCAACTACAGATTAATTTTGAACCATAGCTTCAGTTTTTGGCTAAGGAAACAGTGCAAGGTTTCTAAAATAGATTAAGGCAAGTAAATTTCTTTGAAAGATTTGAATTTGAAGTTGTTAATCAGTAATTAAGCAAAGAGTTTAAACAATGGTATTAATCAGTTGCAGGAAGAAATCAAGATCAAAGACTAAACCTATTTCTGGACTTCAAGTAGCAAAAAAAAAATCTTTCTCTATTGAATAAGGAATTCAAACTGTAAGGAAATTAAGGATTGTTTGTTATCGATGAAGTAAACAAATGAATACAACAGAAATTAAGCAAAGTTTTGTATTAACAAACTTTGCAGATTTAAATTCAAGATTTAAGGAAGGAAAACGAAATACAGGCACAAATTCATCTTTGCTTCCTTATTTGCAAATATACAGGTGAGCAAACTTTAATTTTTAAAACCAGTTTCTTTGAATCCTATGCCTTTGAATCTGTGAATTATTTTGATGAGATGGCTTATTGTTATTGATAAGTGCCTACATGTATAGATCTACATATAAATTATGTTTGCATGCCTGAATATGTTGTGTGCACAGGCAAGATATCTCTCCGTTCCTATGTTACAGGGTTTTAAACCTGTTTTTTTTTTTAAAAAAAATCTATATCTCTTAAACGAATCAATACTAAGTATAAATCTCAAAATGAAAAGTGATTAAAAAGTTGTAATATCAATTTAAAAAATAATCACAAGTATAGTTATGGGATAAATATTTTGGGAATTTGAATATTACAGTAAAAATGAAAGCTTGGGTTAAAATCGATCAAATTAATTTCTACCTTTGATTACATAATTTGAATTATGGAGCGAAATGATGAATTTTGAGATAAATATCAAGATTTTTAGTTGTGTAATTTGGGTGAACTCGCGGGTTGAACGTGAAATGAGTTTTTATCAAACTGCGGCGATCACGTGAGTTGTTGGCAACAGGGACGTGGCTGGAGAAGGTCGAGGTGTTGGAGAGTTCGATAAAAATGGTGGAAAGGGAAACCATGGGCTGTGGCATCGGGAATTGTTCGATTTGGGTTTTAAACCCTAAATGGGTCGAGCTTGGCAATCGAATCATGGCATCGTCTCTAGATGATCGAGTGGCACAAAACTTGGGGGAAAGCAGCATGGATGGTCGGGGAACGTGTGGCTGGAGTCGCTGGGTTTCAGGTGGTCGACAACGTGGAAGCGAGGTGAGTTTTGGTCGGAAATTTTTGTTCCAGGTCGTTCAAGTCGTTCGATTTTGCTCAGGAGCTTGTGATCTTATTTTGATGATCGATATCAATTGCAACGACGATGGGTGACGTGCAGGGAAGTTCATCAGTGGTCGGAATTTACTCAGGTGGTGGTGCACGTACATGTGCACACCATTGTGTCTGGGTGATGGTATGTGGTAGGTGATGGAGTTGACTCGATGTTGATTTCAGGTAACTAGGGTGTTGGCTCGAGAATAAGTCCGAGGAATTTCGTGAACGAACTAAGTTTAACACTTAAACAAAATTTGGGTTTGGAAAAGTAAAGCGTACGGGTGGGTTTGAGAAAAACTCGAAATAAATAGGCAATAGTCTCGGGTAATACTCGAAGTTGACTTGGGTTTCATAATTTTCAGTTTTGAAAACTTTAACAATCTAAGTAAACTTGATTTCTAAACTACCCTTTTTAAATTAATGCTTGTTGTTAAGTTGAAACATATAATTAAAGGTTTAAAAATGAAGATATTTTAAATTAATTAAGTTCAAAATGTTTTAAACTTATAATTTTAAAAGAGTTACATTTTAAATAAACTTAACTAAGTAATAAAGGAGTCAATCGAATGTTTCTAAATTGTCCACATAAAGGTTAAGTTAACTTAATTGATTAAGGATAATTAATCATTGGTTAGAAGTTCAATAAATCAAGAAATTAAGGAATAACTAATTTAAGAATGATTAATTTCTTAAAAGTAATTACTTAATGAAAGTAATTAAGGATGAATAATTAATGATTTATAAATCAAGTGTTTAAAGGTTAATTAATTTAAAGAATAATTAATTAATGTGATTAATTAATAAAGGTAATTAATTTGAAAATAATTAATTAATTAAGAGGAAATTAATTTATGAAAGTGATTAAGGAATGATTATTAATTAAGGATTAATTAATTAATCATTGTAATTAATTAAAGATAATTAATTATTAATATAAGGTTAATTAATTTATAATTAAGGATTTATTAATTAATATAATTAATAAATGAAGATTATATTAATAAAAACAATTAAAGGTAATTAATTTATTAAGGATAATTACTTAATTAAAAGTAATTAATTAATAA
Source organism: Allium cepa (assembly GCA_030765085.1). Classification (NCBI taxonomy): domain Eukaryota; kingdom Viridiplantae; phylum Streptophyta; class Magnoliopsida; order Asparagales; family Amaryllidaceae; genus Allium; species Allium cepa. The sequence goes on along the minus strand of CM060934.1, from coordinate 487,148,486 downwards.
TTAAAGGTGGATTAATAAAGTGATTAACATTGATTTAAGATTAGGGATAGGTACTTATCTTAGTTAATTAATGATAATTAATTTAATGGTAATTAATTAATTAAGGGTTAAATTAATTAATTAAGGGTTAAATTAATCAATTAAAGATAATTAATTTAATGGTTAATTAAATAATTAAAGGAAATTATTTAATAACTAAAAGTTGACGAATTATAATTAAAGGTTAATTAATTTATTATTAATGGTTAATTAATAAATGATTAAAGAGTAATTAATCAAAATGATATTTAATTTATTAATATTAATTAACCTGGATTAGTAATTCATAAGTAATTAATCTGATTTGAATTAATCAAACAATTAACTGATCTTACTTATGAATGTTTGGATTCTATTGGATGATTGAATTGTTTGATATCCCTGATTGTGATGCTCTGTTTTGATTTGAGTTGTGTTTAATGTAATTTATTATCTATGATATATATATATATATATATATCTGTGATCTGTGAATGAAAGATAAGCATTATAGTTTATACCGCTTATCAAATATATTGCTGTATTTGAATATGTACTGATCGATGATGTTGCACTTTCATTGTGTAAAACCCCTGGACCACACTTGTGCACACACAAATGTGGATTGCACGTGGAAATGGGTTAAATCATAGATTTGGGAAATAGTTTTAAAATATTTTTGGATACAAATGGTTTTGGGAATGGATTGGGATTAAAGTAAAAAGTTTTTAAAAAGGAATTTCAAATATAAAATTTATTTTTGAATAACTTGATTAAGTTTTGAAGTTTAAATAATTTGATTTAAATTTAAATTCAAAAGTTGAAATTGAATTCTATGTTTGGAAACTAGAGATTAAAGATGTTATACAAGTTATGTGGGTTAAACCACTTTAAAGGTATTAATTTGGGAATCTTCTTCAGTCTTTGCACGACTGACCTTGCTTAGCTTTGTGCATCGTTATTTGGGAGTTCGAGCTATTTATGGATTGGTGCCTTGGAGATGGAGATTACTGATACTAGAGTTCTCTCTTGAAGACCATCTTGGAGATGTTGTTCCGCTGCTGGTGTTATCTTTTCTTTCTGCTGTTATTGTCTGGTATCATATCTCTGATGTATATTGATATTCGTTGTATCATCATTGTATCTGAATATTGTATCAAATGTTGTTTATCAAATGTATTATTCATTTCTTCCGATGTGTTGTACTTAATGTGTTATAAGCTCTGGCGAACCAGATTCGACGTTTGGATCTACGACATTTGAATACGAGTGTCGTATTCGGTGCCGATTTTCGAAGGTCGAGTCAGGGTCGTTTCACGGACCATACCTCTTTTGACCAAACTCAATGTTAAAGAAAGTATTAAATTGCATGGAGTTCCTACTTCTATTGTTAGGGATTGTGATCCATTATTTACCAGTGGATTTTAGAAGTGTCTTCAAAAAGCTTTGGGAACAAAGCTTAATTTTAGCACCGCTTATCATCCTCAGTCTGATGGAAAACTGAGCGTGTGAATCAAACTCTTGATGATCTCCTTCGTGCATGTGTTCTTGATTTTGGTGGAAGTTGGGAAGATCGTATTTCTCTTGTTGAGTTTTCTTACAATAATAGCTTCCAATCAAGTTTTGGTATGGCACATTTCGAGGCACTCTATGGAAGGCCACGCCGATCTCCTTCGCGTTGGCTTGAAGCCGGTGAGAAGCTGGTTTTAGGTCCATATTTTATTCGTGATTCCACAGAAAAGATTGACCTTATTCATCATAGGATGAACGAAGCGCAAAGTAAACAAAAATCCTATGCCGATAACTGAAGAAGGAAATTAGAATTTTTTGTGCAGATTTGGTATTTATTCGTGTTTTACCTATGAAGGGTGTTGTGCGTTTCAGTCGTTCGAAAAAATTAGCACCTTGATATATTGGCCCATTTCCCATCACTGAACGCATTGGTTCTATGGCTTGTCGCCTTTTATCACCAGCTCAATTTTCTGCTATTCATGACGTATTTCACGTTTCTCCACTACGAAAATGCCTTAGTGATTTCGACTCTATTCCTGAGCCCTGTGTTATTGAAGAAATTGAAGTTTTATCTAATTTGACTTATGAGCAACATCTTATACGTATCGTTGCTACAGAGGTTAAATGGCTATATAATAAAGGTGATCTGCTTGTGAAAGTTCAATGATCTGCAAATCCTAAAGATTGTTCTTTGGAATCCAGAGAATTCATTGAGCGAACACATCCAGACTTACTCTCTCGCGCTTCTTAAGGTGAACTTCACACTTTAAAATTTTCTTTTGTGTGGTTATACCTTAGAGTGGTTGTTACTCTTTATTTTCTTCTTAAATATTGCGAGGACGCAATTTCTTTAAGGAAGAGAGTTTATAACGACCCGCATATTTTACGATTAAATATTTAAATGTTTTGTTTAAATATAGCATCGTTAATTGGAATAAATTCCAAAATGTGACTTTTTGTAAACAATCGAACCAGACTTGAGACTACTTTTATTGAGTTCAAAACGGCGTTTACAACATGCTTGAGTATAAACATTGCTATGTTAGGAGTTGATTAGGATTTTGGTATTTTCATTTGGGCTTTGGGCTGTGTTCTAGCCCATTAACCCAATAAAAGAACCCAAACCTTCAACCAAATACCTCCCACTCCACTCCTCTTCATTCATTCCATTTCTAATTTCCTAATACACTCAAGCGTTAGGAAAAACGGTAAGAGGAAACTTAATTTCTAAGCCCTAATTCTCTTAGGAAATTCAAATTAAAGTTCTAAAATCAAGGAGAAGCTTAGGTAAGCATCCTCTTCATCTTCTCCATCTCAGTCCCTCTTCAATTCTTGATTTTACCTATAATCTAACTTAGGAAAAACTTTATATTTGATAATAGAATGAAGATTCTAAAAGTGTAGTGAAGAGGAATTGGTCTAAGCTTGTTTTAGAGCTTCTCATTTCATGTTTTTGAATTTAAAGGTAAGTTCTTGAACTCACATCTATATCTATAGCTTTCATTTTTGTTAGGTATGAATTCCTAACATCTATTTAATGTTCAATTGCTTTTTATTTGAATTGGTTTGGTGAATTTTCCAATTTTGGTTCTGAAATCAAAATTTATGAAAATCCTACTATGGATGTTTGGACATCTTATTTGGGGTGTATCGAAGAGCCTTTAGGGCTGGATTGTCACTTTGCATAAATCCTTAGCCTCTATCGCTCGTTCGATCGCTTCCGAATCGATTTGGCCACCATTGACATTGGCAAATTCTACCTAGGTCCAGGTAACCAGACATCTGGTTGAAATTTCCAGACGTCTGGTAGGGGCTTCAGAGAAAAAAATAAATAAATAATAAAAACAAAAATCAATTTCCAGAGCCTAGGACTAATCGTCTGGTTAAACCCAACCAGACGTCTAGGAGGCTTCAGGAAATAGAAATAAAAAGAAAAAGGAGAAAAAAATTATAATTTTCCAAAACCTAGCGTCAGACTTCTGGTTGAATCCACCATACGACTGGTTCTATTATTTTTTGTCTATTTGCCTATTTTTTTCCTGGATTTTTAATTTTTATCGATCTTCGATGATTTGAATAGTTATTGTCAATCAACAACGACTTTGATAACTTCTTTTTTGGATTTTTGGTGTTTCCATTTGATGGATTTGATATCAATTTTCGTGGTTTTGATTCACGTCAGAAATGTGGATTTTTGATGATAGATTATTTTTACAATTATTTATGTGATTTGTAACTTTAAAATACAAAGGTTTCTATACTCATAGTAAATACTCAAACTCTTTCAAAAAAATGATTTCAACATTCCTTTTAATATAAAGCTCGTTTTTAAAACTGTTTTCCAATCTATTAGTGTATACAAACCTTTACCTCATTTATACTAGATCGGTCCGTGCTTCACATACGGGCTGTTTATATTATTGTAAACGGAAAGCAAGGGCATTTTTGGAATTTCAAAAAGACGCAGAGTAAATTAATTCAACGAATTTTCTTTATTAGTAGTATAGATGAGAAATCCAATTAACGACTTAGCAAAACAAGTGGTATGAAACGCTTACATTTGCTTCATCGGTTAATTCATGGACTTATTTGATTGAAATCTTGTGGAAATTTTTGAGTGAAAATCTACAATTTATTCATAAATATTTAAGTTATGCCAGTGGTCATGGGACATGAACTAAACTCATTTATTTACTAGCTATGTGTAATTTACACTTATTTTCGAGTGAAAGTCTACAATTTTTTCGTATATATTTAAGTTAAGCTAGTGGTTATGGGACATGAAGCCTAACTCGTTTATTTACTAGCTTAGTATAATTTACACTTACTGGTCAATGATGATCATTTTGTGATGTAGACTAGCGATACGCGATGTCTCTTTGTCCGCGTGGGGGACTAAACCCCGTTTCCGTGGAGCTTCGGCTCAATTTGGCGGGGTAGCGACCTATGGCCTTTTGACTGTTCGAAGAGCAATCATCTCAATGGGTTGAGTCTGTGCGTGAGGTGAATCTTTTAGGGTGCGTCGATGTTCGGCTCATTCATCCGCGTGGGGGAATTTATCCATTGAGTCTGTGCATGAGGCGTATCTTTTAGGGTGCGTCGATGTTCGACTCATTGTTCCATATGGAAGGCTGTACCCTGTATTTTTATGGGTTAGCGAGCCATGCGATAGCATCCCGTCTGTGATACACGTGTTGGTGAGTTTTCATGCTCTCGTTTGTGATAGGCCTCCCTCTTTGTGTTTTCTGAATTTCTAATTATTAATTTCTAGAATTTATGTTTCACCAATTTTTGTGATTTGCATTGATATGTTTTGTCAATATTCGAGGTTTGGTGAATAAGCTAAAGAATATGATATTCATTTTAGGTATTTGAGAAAACCTGAGATATTGTATGATTTTCATTATTATCAAATATATACTTGTCACAACATAGTATTATTATTATCATATATTTTTGTCATATCTCTTATCATATCTCATCTTACATGATAATTATAGCTAGACTGATCCGTTTATTATTTTTCTTCCTAAATAATATTCGGGTCAGACTAAGGTGTTTCAGGTGCTTCCACATGACTTCTTAGCAGAGACTAGCTTCTGATTTTTGGCTAACTACTTTAGCTTAGTAGTTTTTGTTTTTATACATTTGAGATAAAGACTCCTTGATGTATACATATTCTTTTGTCTAGCACTTGTACCTATTCTTCTGTGATGGAGTGGATCTTGTATGATCACTACTTTGATGTTCACTTCTATGTGTTATATTCATATCTGTTTCCGCCTTATTGATATAAATATCTGCGACTGATTTATGTTAGCTTATTTTATATTTGTTTTCTGTTTGCGTCAAAATTGGTCACAAACACCCAATATCGCGAAAGCACCCGTTTGTCAACACAGATCAACAATAACAAACACATAACTCAGATCTAAGAGATAGTAAATGCAGCAAATCACAGATAACGGTAAACAACACAGGATTTATAGTGGTTCGGCGTTCGTGCCTACATCCACTTTGAAGTTTTTATCTTTATTGATTCACTTGACGATTTTCAATTGATTACAGCAGATTACTGCAAGTTGTAGCTTTTATACTTGATTACAATGATGTTGGAAAGACTTAGAATTGAATCTGGCAGATTCTGGGCTTGCTTTCTCTCTTCTGAATCTCCGACCCCTTTTCTGAATGACCAGGGGCTCTATTTATAAGCGTAAGAGGCTGATATTTCTCCTAAAATCCGGGAAGACCGCTTCAGGCACGTGAGGGGGCCCACTCGCCCGAAATCTGGAGGTCCGGACCCACATTAGGATCGATTCGACCTTACTTCGAATCGATCAAGGAAATGTCCAATCAAGGTGAAATTTGGTGAGAACATTCTTCAACATGTATGTAAGCTTCTGTGAAAATTTCATAGCATTTGGATCAACGGTTTGGAAGTTACGATCGATTCAAGATGGGGTTCTCTAGCACGCTGCTTGCTTCGAATCGATCCTATGGGTTCATTCGAATCCATATGGTTCGAATCCATATGGTTCGAACCCATAGGTTCGAATCGATCCTTTTGCATGTGGAGGCGGCGACGAGGTGCTCACCATGCGAATTGGATGGTTTCGAGTGTTGGATTCGAATGTATGCTTCGAATTGTTGCAGCCAGTGTTCATTCGAATCGATCAGAATAGGATGGTGTGAATCGATTCGAAGCTGCCTCTGTTTGGAGATTCGAAGATGAGTTTTGGGATGGAGCCGGGGCTTCTTCGCTTGCATGGATTCGAGGAGATCTTTGGCTGATGGACTCGAGGGAATGGATTCGAGGCTAGGTGGCCTAAATGGATTCGAAGGTAGGCCGTTGTGGTGGATTCGAAGTTGATGGAGTAGAAGCTGATGGAGTCGAAGCTGATGGAGTCGAAGCTGATGGATGCGAGGCAGACACTAGCTGATGGACTCGGACTAGGGCGTACGTGGGTGGATTCGAACCATTGCTAGGATGATGGGTTCGAACTTCGTGGTTTCGAACTAGTGAAGGGGTGATGGATTCGAACTGAGCAGAATCCATCTCTCTCAACTTGAATCCATCATAACTTGAGCATACGACCTTGGATTGACCTGAAATTTGAGATACTGGCTTCTATGACTTTGCTCATCATGCCTTGTCGATTCTGGCCCAATACGGACTTGGACAAAATTCATCAATATCCATAGCGGAGTGAAGTACGACCAATTTCTGAGATGAAATGTCTTTTGTTTTTGATCAACCTTTTGGTATCACGGCTTTGTCCAAAAAGCGGGATAACATTTGCCCCCCGAAACATGCCTTGCGGTAGGAAGGTGTGTTTTGCAATGCCTTGAGTTGGATATTCATATCCTATCACCAATCTGTAAAGAATTTGATAGTTTCACATGTCCTCCAATGACGATCATTTGGGATCGAGCTATTTTGGATGAAGCGCGGCCGTTCATGGTCAAGCGCCTAACTTCAAATGACGACCGTTCGTGATTGAGTCATTTGAGGTGAAGTGCGACCGTGCGCGGTCAAGCGTGTAAATCCATGCGTCGATCGTTTGGGATCGAGTCATCTTCGGTGAAATGTGACCGTTCAAGGTCAAGCGCTCAACCTCAAATGACGATTGTTCATGATCGAGCCATTCGAGGTAAAGTGCGACAGTGCGCGGTCAAGTGGCGGACCTCAAATGACGACCGTTCGTGATCGAGCCATTTGAGGTGAGATGAGTTGTGCCGTTCGGGGCGAATCGTGCCTGTTCGAGGCGAGTTGTGATCGTTCAAGGTCGGATGCCGTTCGTGGCGAGTGGTGACTGTTCGAAGTCGAGTGCCGTTCGTGGTGAGTTGTGACTGTTCGAAGTCGAGTGCCGTTCGTGGCGAGTTGTGATCGTTCGTGATCGTGTGCCGTTCGAGGCGAGTTTGCGTGCCTGGGAGGGCTTGATGTTATGGATGCCAGGGTCACGTTCGGGTGAGTTCCTGGATTGTTTGTATGCCTGTTGGAGGCGAATTAGTGTGCCCGGGAGGGCTTAGTATTACCAATACCAGGCTCACGTTCGCGTGGGTCCCTGGATCGTTTGTCAGGGTGGTTTATCGCCATCTCAGAGCATGCCTAAGGACCGTTCGCGACCCCGTACATGTGTAAGTAGCTTAGCCATTTCAGAATTATCAGGATCAAATATCTATTCAACAGATGAATTTTAAAAACAGAAATGTCCAAATAGACTAAGTTTAAATGTACAAATCAAACAAAACAAAAGCAAAGCAAAGATGTCGAAGTGTAAATTCTCACAACGATAAGGTTAATAGCCATTCAGAGCATGTTTGTGGACCGTTCGCGATCTTGTACATGTGTAAATGGTTAACCCATGTTAGTGAGAGGTTTACTACTTGTTCATTGTTATTTCAATTAATTGATGATCAAACGGTGTCCCGGTTCAGGGCCACCCCTGGCTGACGTAGACGGTGGTCGCTCCGGCTCCACCGCTGAAGCTCGCCTCCTCACATATTGAAGGAGCATACCGTTTCTGATATGTCCTTCCACCTCGTCCCTCAGGTGCCTACAATCATTAGTGTTATGACCATTTAATTCATGAAAAGCACAAAACTTATCTGATCTCCTTTCGTCAGAGGTTGGATCCCTTCGTATCGGTCTACGATAGGGAACCTGCTCTTTGGTATCCTGATAAATCCGCTCCAAACTCTCAGTCAGCTCGGTGTAAGTAGTGAATCGCAGCTCCCTCCGTTGCCGTTTTGACCTGTCATTATAATCCTCAGCCCTTCGTTTTCCTTTATCTTTGCCTGAGTCCTTTTCGATAGGCTTTTTGTCTTTGAGCATATAAACTTCTATTCCCTCTCCTTCTTCTCTTTCGGCATTAGCATCCTCTAATCGTAAAAACTTCTCTGCCTCGTGGTAGAATTCCTCTAGATCCACGGGTGGATCTTTAGTCAATGAATTTTTGAACTCTGTGCCGTCAGTTACTCCGGACACAGCAGCCATCACCACCATAGATGGATCTGCCCGATCCACCGAAGCTGCTGCTGCATTGAATCGCGCTAGATAACTCCTCAAGGTCTCTCCGGCCTTCTGCTTTAAGGTTGCCAAAGTCATCACATTCTTGGGTCTCGTAATGTGAACCCTGAATTGCCTCATAAATCTCTCAATTAAACCCTTCCATGTCCCGATGGATCCATTCTCCAATTGTCTAAACCACAACGCTGCAATATCTGTCAAATATAATGGAAAGCACTGGGCCATAACCTCCTCTGATGCCCCCAGCACTTCCATATGCCTCATATACTTTGTTAGATGAACTGTGGGATCCGTTCTCCCGTCATACATGTCTAATGATGGTAGCTTGAAATCCGGTGGGTTCCTAGCTTGTCTGATTGCCGAAGTGAATGGACTCCTATTAACATCCTCCAAATCTTTGTTTACCAAACCGCCTCTCATAGCTCTTCTAACCATCTCTGCAAACTTGTCATCGTCTCCGAGATGCGATCTCCGTTCATTACTTTCATCCTGCCCCCCGAGTCCACGAGGGAATTCCGGGATCTGCCCCCCTGATTGAGCGTTCACTCCTCTGCTGCTCCTTGCTTGGGTAGATGCATCTCTATCTCTCTCAGGGATTGGATCAACATTTTCCATGTGTGTGCCCCCTACTCCACGTGCTATGTCGGATGGTCCTGCTCCGTTCCGGACTCCGGTTACTCCTTGATTCTGTGCTCCAAGTTGTCCTATTTGTTGAAATAAACTCTGGATCAACTCCTCTTGCTTCTTCATCATTGTCTCCATCTCGTCCCTAGTGATGAAGATCGACGCCTGATTCGCCCCTGAGGAAGCCTCTTGACTTCCTTGATGTTCACTTCTCTCTGGCCTTTGTCTCTTACTTGTTTGTCTCGTCATGGTTCTCAGATCCGAATTCCTAAGTTTCTAAATTCAAATTCTCCTGAATCAGCCTTCTCAGTGAAAGCACCAAAATGTTTGAAATAAAGAATTCGAACATAGGGAAAGTGGTAATCGAACCCAGCACACCAAGGTAGAAATGCAAGTGATCTACCACCACGCCACAACAGATATTTCAAAGGCCACATAGCCACTGTGTAGTAGCTTTGAGTTTGTATTTGATATGTCAGAATTCCTTTTGAAATGAAATGCATGTCATACAATTTGACATATCGGTACTCACACAAAGCAATAACACCGATGGTCGCTCCTCAATAGCCTTATTCTTCATGCAAGTCGACAATATTACCCGTAGTGTTCTTGGCTAGTGTGAGTATAGAAGTGGGATGTCATATCCGTGATCTATATTGATGGCTGTGCATGAGCTGGAATGCCTGACGTAGCCTCATCAGCAAGAATGACTAAAACCAGAGATAGGAAGCATGGCCAGCAAGGTTAGCAAATCCATAGGGTAAAGTCAGCTCCTCCTAGATGTCACTTATAGTCGTTATGCATGCATTGGGTGATGCATTCGGTCTTAGCAAGATCAGCTATGTTTTTCCTGTGGTACATCACTGGGGATATATGTTGCTTTGGAAGGATATTTTTGATCTTTGTGCAGGAGGACCATTCCTCGAAGTATTGAGGATACCTCCATGGCAATCCTACACAATTAGCGAACATGCCTTATCTATTTTCGATTATATACCTAGTATTGTTGTGATGCACATTCACGAGCATCATAGTTACTTGATTATTTTTATTAGAAATTATTATAATATCACTGGATTTTATGCTATAAAAGTTTTGGTTATCGTAAGGTAAAAACCCATCAGTATTTATGTGCAGCATGGTCTTACGAGATGCCTTTGATTTAAAGAGTTTTACAAGTTATAATAAATAAAATTCGTTATGATTTGATTTCTCATGCTGGTTTTACCAGACTGACCCTAGCGTTGTTTTCCTAAAATGCTCGAGGCCAGATCGAGCATATTTCTAGGTTTACTTAGATGTTTAGAGCTTCAAGAGACGAGCTGAAGGCGTAGAGACGTATTCACGTAAATGGTTATATTTCCGTTGCATACATTGTTGTATATTATTCAGCAGTTGTGAGGATAGGTTGTTATAACTATCCGAGCTGAAATAGTTTAGTAAACTCTGATTGATGTCTGTATATATATAACTTAATTTTTTTTGTGAAGATTTGTTATATACTACATATCCTTCATTCCGCTTTGAGATTCTGTGTTGGATTAGTTTCTTCTTGTCTTCTTTCTTTTCCCTAACTATCCGCCTTTCTATTTAATTTGGGTTGGACATGTGTGGTTTATTGTCAAATTAAACTGTACGGAAAAGTGGGTCATTACACTAGGGGACTTTGAGGCATGGCCGTGACCAAAGCTAGGTTGAGGTAGGAAGAAGGGTGCTTGTAAGGTTGAAGTAGGAAGTTGTATGCTTGTGCTTGTGTTTGGTCTAAAAATAGATGAATTATCTCACCATCTTGCAAGTGTATGTTGTGATATAATTGTTTGATTGTTGAAATATAAATGTTAAATGAAAACCAATGCAATTTATCACTTTTGGACCTCTCTTGCTTTTGAAAGCAAATGACAACATATATATATATATATATATATATATATTACAGTCTCTCTTATAATCCCTCTAAAACTTGTAACATAGCCATGACCTTATGTATACATGTTTGAAAATGTTGTATGTGATGTAAAAGTGTGTTTGTGAATATTGAAGCGAGAAAATCGCTATGGAAACACTAAAATCCCTTGTATTTTAACTTGCTTTAAAATGATATTTTGTGTGTGTATTATTGGATATTGTAATTTGGTTATTCTCTACACTTCTAGTATTGTTTTAGATAGTGAGGAATTGGGCTTGAAAGCTATGGAAATAATTGAAAAAGGTTGTAAAAGTTTGAAGCGAAATAGTCGTTATGGATGCACTTTAAAATCGCCTTTTGTTCGACGATAAATCAACATTGGAAGATATCCTCAGGGTTTTCTTTGTGATTTTAAAAAGTAGAATATAAGTACTTACTAATGTAAAAATATCAAATTTATGGTTTAAAATTAGTCAACCAAAGCTAAGAAAGTTTAAAATAAAAGTCGCTATATCGCACGTTTAAAATACTTTATTTTCAGAAATGACATTTAGTTTTGTAGAGGACGCCCCACCCCGAGACCCACGTTAACAAAGAGTATAACATGGTTATACTGTTTGCTAAATCAGAGAATAAGGCTGGTTAGGAGCGACCATCTATATTCTTGTCTTAAATATCTATTGAATACGTCGATTAGTGCTCTATATTTTTTTCTCAAGTGGATCGACATATCCAAAGAAAGTTTAATACAAAACTACAGATGGCTATAGGATCTATCAGAACAAAATACAACAACTCAAATGCATAAACATCACAGAACAGCAAACAGATATATTTACATATATACCGATTCATCCCAATACAATACAAATAATATATCATTAGTGGTGTGACGACCACAATATGCACACGAGTCAAAACAATATACATATCAGAGAGCAACAAAAGACTACAATAAAAAGGGCTAGCGGATAAGTCCATGCGGAAGCAGAGTAGGCTAAGTCCATAAGTGTACCTAACCTAAAACACCTCGGTCTTAACCAACTAGATAATTGCATAAAGGCAAGACAAACTCAAGAAATGGATATTTATATTCCAATTTTACTAAACAAATATTTTTAAGGTTATCAAAATCCTTTTACTACATAATTAAACTCTCAAATTTTCTTTACTAATTTAAGATGTAAAATATATTTTGTTATTACTGTAAATATTTTGGATTTTGAAACATTTAGTAATTAGCTGAATGAAGTGGCAAAAGTTATTGCAAAATAGTCGCTATATAAGCACTTCGAAAATATAACTTGTTTTCGGAATTTTTTTAAAATAATTAAAAGATATTCTTAGGGGTTTCTTTCTATAGTCTTTAAGTACCCTAAGTATAGTAGTAACTGTAACATTTTGATCAAAAATCAAGTGTTTAAGTGTCGAAAATTAGTCGCAAAGTTGTAGATAATTATAATATATTTTTACATTGTTTAAAAGTGTTATAACATAATTATAAGTATTTTAAAAGAGTGTCTCCATATATATATTAGTTTTAAAAACTAAGTTAAGCATTTTATAAATGGAATAAAAGAAGTTTGGATTTTAACTCTTAAGTTAAATAAATGATTTTGTGAAATTAATTAAAAGTATACTACCTTAATTAATAAGTATGTACATGCTTTGATCTTTAAAATGAATATTTTAAAGATATTTGTAAGTAAATGGTTTTGAGTTGTAGTAATCAATGTTTAAGTAACATTTGCTTTTAACCCTTATTATTAATTATACTTAGGAATATAACTAGTTATTTAATAATAAATATTTTGAAGATAACTATAAGTAAAATGGTTTTGGGTTATCGTAAACAATATTTTAGTAACATTTGTTTTTAACCCTTATTATTAATTATACTTAGAAATATAACTAGATATTTGGTAATTAATAGTTTAAAGATAGTTATGAGTAAATGGTTTTGGGTTTGTAGTGTCATTATTTAAGCACCATTTGTCTTTAACCCTTGTAAATATAACGAAATCATTAAAAGAAAATTTTAAAGAAAATAGGTTAAATGTGAAATGTTGTTGGGTTTGTTGTGAAAAATGTCTAAATAACATTTACCTTTAACCCTTAAGATTATAATTAGATCCTTAATGATGGAATTTTAAAGATAATAACAAGTACGGGACCTTTTATAAAATGGTAAAAATAGTAAAAGTTTACTTTATAAACGAGAAGGGGTATACAGTAACAATGTTTAAGTAACATTTGTTTCAACATCTTTGATTATATTTTAAAGTAAGTAAATCTTATTAATGATTTATGGATATACTTATACAATTTTAGACAAGTATATAAGTACTTTTGTAGTATAGAAAAGAGTATACATGAATAGTATATACATGAATAGTAAAATACATGTATATCCCTTTTGTACAGGGAATTAACTCTATATACAAGTTTAATTAAATAAGTTAAGCTTTAATTAATAAGAAATTTTAATTAAGTAAGGATGTTTCATTGAATAAGTTAATTTTTAATTAATAAGAAGTTTTAATTAATTAAGGATGTTTAATACAAGAAAGTTTAATTAACAAGGAAGTTTAATTAAGTAAGTGAAGTTTTAATTAATAAGAAAGAAGTTTAAACTAAGAATTAATTAAATGAAGAAGTTTTATTAGATAAAGAAGTTTTACTAATAAAAGAGGTTTTAATTAACAAAGAGGTTAATTAAATTAAAAAGGGAGTAAAAGTCGTTCATGTGACTTGATCTTGCTTTATATATGTTAATCATGCTTTATGTAATTACTTTTATATGAAAAATGTTTAGTCGTGTGTTTAGAACTAAAATTCGAGGAGGTAGACTTGGTTCTACCTATGAGAGTAAGAATGTTGATTCGAGTAGGGTGTAGAAGCAATAGTGCTAACCTACCTTGCTTCATTCTTGATCAAGGGATGGTAGAAGTTGAAAAGGTTGGAAATGTGATAAATATAGGAGAATTAGTTTCCATATGCGGTCGTTTCATTATTGTTTAATATGACCAAATTAGCATAGCAAGTATCAAAAAGCTTCACGGCTTCATGCGCTTTGGGAACCCCCAGTGAGGAGCGTTCGTATGAAATGTCTCTTGCTTTCACTTACTTTTTTAAAGAACCATAATTGAGCTAACAGAAAATTTGTTGATTCAGTCTTGAAAAGACCGGGATCGGTAAGTTTTCTACTTATTGAAAACCACTTCAAGACTGAGATATGTGTTCTATCTCTTGAGAGTGGATTTGTTTAAGACTACAAAGTTGAATATAGAGGAATTTGACTACGACCAAATTCCATAAATCCTAACGTGACATTGTTTTAAATAAAAGAATTAGTGTAAATAATTATCACTATTGGGTAATGCTTAAAATAAGTAAATTTTGATTATCGAAGTTATATAAGTGATAAATTTGGTCATAATATCACTACACTAGCTAAAGTGATATGTAAACGATAATATTTAAATTGTTCGATGTTATTCGACGACCGAATTTACACCTAAGAGTAAAAACCAAAATGTTGAATACTTAGACTACCTCCTGATTTGATTAATTATAATTATTATAAATTAATTAATATTTATGAAAAATTAATTATAAAATTTTATGCTATTTGCGTTGAAAATAGGGCGTACATAAAAGTTGTATATACATGTATCAATATACAACATCGACGAAAGTTTAAATTAGATTTAAATATATTTTGTTTGACTATGCATGAAGTGATAAGGAGGCCTACAAAGGTACCTGATTTAGCCAACTATTGATGTAGGAGGAGGGGGCTGGATTTGATTCAAAAGGGGATTTGAAATAGTAGAGATATTTATGGATCCAGATATATTCACTTCTTGCTCCTCTCTTTCTCTATTATTTAAACACCCTTAACCCCTCTCGTTTACTCTCTCTTTTAGCTCCTCATGTCATCCACATCAGTCTGAACCCCTCTCCCATCTTCTTTTGTTAATTCAAGCTTCAGTCAACACAAATTCAAATAAAACAGGACATCAGCGTGTAATTCCGTCAGTCTGATAACTCTCTCCGAGAGAATTTGAATTCATATTCAAATGGAGTCAACTGATTCATCATTTGAGGTGTATTCTCTAAGTTATAGTAAGATAATATTCTTGTTTACAATTTATACACATATATATTTGCTTGTTATATAATTCATGTGCATTAGATCGATTGTATCATCACGAATCCTTATGTATATGTATTGTCAGCATTAGATGTGAATACACACACATTGTAATTATATATATATATATATATATATTGATGTATAAACTTTGAGCTAGAAAATTTAAAATAAAAATTAATTTTTTTCTAAGATTTAATAATATTTTAAAAGGAGTTTTAAAACAAAGTCGATTTTAATGTATACGAATAAATACCTAATATGCGTACATTTTTGATTATATTATATATGTTGTAGTATTTTTGAATTTTTTATAAATATATATTTTTATTTTAATATATATATATATATATATATATAAATCATTCAAAATATAATAAAATATTTCAGTTTGATATATATATATATATATAGTATATAACACACACACATAGATACATATATGTATAATTTTAATATACATAAGATTATATGTTTCACAAAATTTATTTTCGAAATAAAAAACTATTTTTTCAATAATTTCGTATAGAAATTACTTAGCTAAAAAAGTTGAATTAGAACAATACAGTTTTAAGTATTAAAAAATGATTTTATTATTATATTTTATGGCCGAAATTATATATATTAATACATACATACATACATACATACACAGACATACATACATACATACATACATATATATATATATGTAATGTAATGACCCATAATTTTGTACATTTTTTGTTGATACTAAACCACAAATCTCTAACCCAATTTGAACGAAAAAGCGGACAGTTAGGGGGAAAAGAAAATAAAGATAGAAATAGGGTAGAAAACAGAATCTCAAACGAATAGAATAAAATATATTACTTGAACATATAATCTTTACAGCATAAAATTTTAAATACATTTATTAGAGTTTAACTTAATATCAACATGAACAGTTGTAAATCTTTATTCTTACAAATGCGGAATACAATAGCACATAAGTGTGGTGGAAATGTATAAAAATCTTTAGAAAAATCTTCTAGCTCCATGCTCCGAGCTCTTTCAAGATGATCTAAGCTAAACCTGACTATTGGGCTGCCCGAAAAATTAGGGCACCCAGAGTTTAAGGGGAAAAGAATAAACTCTGATTCATCCATAAGACTGGTGTAAGAAACTCAAAATATGAGTATATGGAAAACAAAGGGTATCTTATAAGACCATGTCGTACATAAACGTGGAACGGGTTTTTATCTTATGATAACCAAAATACTTTTATGCGAAATCTAATGATATTATTTTTAATGATATTCTTTTGAAAACCATTCGAGTAACATATTCAAATAGCCAAAAATATTACATTATTAAATTCCAGCATAATATGTTTACAACTAAGTCTAAATGCACTTATTGGAGAATGAATTACCAATGAATAGCGAGGTAAGGGACTACCTCCCATACAGTACATTTCTAGAGGAATGTACCGAGGTTGACATTTTCGAAACCTCTGTGAATTAAGACTGGCCTACCCGCAGACCCATCTAGTGGCGGATAGAACCGAATATGATATTGCTCCGGCAGTTCCCGACCTCTTCGGGATGCCTCAGAGCATACGACACATAATTTAAACCGACATTATAGCGGGTAGAAATATATAAATTTAGAAAGGTGATATCATACCCTAATGGTAGCGAACCACTTACCCTAAGGCAACCCTTGTTTCACAATTCTGTGAGCGTGGGGCTCGAGTTAACGTTTACCTTTCTTGGAACATTTTCACTTAAAATGCCACACTGATATTTCCAGCAACACATTATTGATTTCTAAAAAAGTTCAACATCTGTGCTCGTATATCTCAGAAAAAGGTGTTAAGTATAGAGGATTATCTACTACACCACCAAACAGATGTACGTTTGTAGAGTTCAATGCACTGTGATCTTAGAAATGCAATGTCAGGCATTCATCCATAGAAGTTGTCTAAGAAAAGGGCAAACATGACACACTTTCCTGTCACATCCTATTGGGTATTACCCCTAGGATTAACAGCGAGTAGTCCTTGCATACGAAGATCCCAGAATGAAGGGATGTACTGACCCGGAATTTTGGGGCATTTTGGAATTGGATTATTTAATTAATTTTAAATATTTAAGAGTTAATTTTTAAAAAAAACTTGAACTTCAAATATCACTATTTACTGGATAATTAAACTATTGAATTTAATTACTGGAAATTGGGTAAAATATGAAATTTGGAGTTTCAAGCTTGGTAAAAATAATTTAAAGACTTGTAAAATTTATATTAATAATATTGAAGATAATAAAAGCTTTAAAATCGAATTGGAAGTGATTTGTTTAATTTTAAAATATGTCATTCAAATTGATGTTTAGAAATTGCTTTCCGAGGCACAGTCTTGGATTTCAATGAAACCTGATCTATCAAATCACAACAGCTTCCCTTAAATCACTGTCCCCTACTCGTATAAGCAACCATTAGATCGTGTCTCCCTTTCTCCTTCCGTTGTAATTCACACATTAGATCGAGAAAAAATAAAACACGAGCCTCCTTCTATAAAATCCTAAATCCCCTTTACTCCCTTTCAAATCGAACAGAAAATTAAATTCAGAACAATGGCCGCGATTCAAAAAAAAATATAAATGGCTGAAGCTCGGTCGAGTAAAGAAATTGAACGAAGCTTCGAAAATCAAAATCAAATCGTGGCTTATTTTTATCTTCCTTTTTCGTTCACGAAAAAAAAGAGTCGCACTGTCACTCCTCTTCCGGTAGCAAGCAATCGATGCCGGTGGTGGCGCCGGAGTCTTGAATCGCATTGGGGTAGTGGGGTCTGTAGTTCATCTCGTTGATAGAGGGAAGTGCGCTGATCTAGAGTCGCCTGTGCATGAGTAGGGGAGCGCTGTCGCAATCGAGGGTTGACGTCGGTCGCGGCTAGGGTCACAGCTTTTTGAGGGTTTGGAGTTTTGATCTCGAGTTGGTCGAACTGAGGTATATGCCAGCTTTCTTCTTTAATTTAGCAGTAAGATAAAGTATTATTTTCAGATTTTTATTAAATTTTACAGAAATATATATATATATATATATATATATATGTATGTATGTATATGTATGTGTATGTGTATGTGTATGTGTATGTGTATGTGTGTGTGTGTGTGTGTGTGTGTGTGTGTGTATAAAGAAGGTTGTTTTTAAACAGAAGTCTTAAAGTGTTTGATACTGAATTTTTTTATAAGAAATTCTGTTTTGTTCAAAATAGTTACAGAGGAAAAATATATATATATATACATTTTATAGTAAGATATACAAAGAACCATTCTGTTTCAAGTTTAATATATATATATATATATATATATTAGACTTGAAGAAAAAGGGATTTTAAATGTTTGGGGAGTTTATATAAAGATATATTTTTAAATCTATATAGATAATTTTATAAGTACATTGTATATATATGTAGTTTCAAAAGGAAGGAAAAAATATATAGATATAGACATTTTTAACTTACTTGTTATTTTAAAATAATGGATTAGGGTGATTAGCTTGTCTAAATTAACTTATTTAATTATTTTAGTTACTAAAAATTATTTAAAGGAAAATTAGCTTGAATTAAATTTATTAAGTGGAAATTAATTTTTCAGTTAGTTCAAATGTTGATAAATCGTATAATATTTATTCAAGGTCTGAAATCGTGAAGAAAACAAGCTGGTTTGGGTCGGATTGCAAAACAAAAATCAAAGGTGAGTAAATCTCACTCAAAAATGGATTACCAATTAATTTAATTAGTGAAAATTAAATTATTTGGATTGATTTCTTGAATTGATAATTTATTATCAGTCTGGCTGTGATATTATATATATATATATATATATATATATATATATATATATATTAGAGCGATTGATATTCTCGCATTATATAGCGGATGAGACCCTATGCGCCCCACATAAAAGCGGATGACCCTTTATACCGCGATAACCCACCTCGAAGTGAGATTGATATTTTTATATTGTGCTAACTTATGTAGACGTAGGAAAAACAGGTTGGAGGGATCCAACTGGATTCCTCGAAAATAATTAAATTTATTTTCATAACCTATGGCTATGATTTATTCGATATTCTGTGATAGATTATATTGAAAATTGAAGCTATTGAATGCTATTGATTGGCTAAATATATTCAGGATATTTTGGGATATCAAAAGTAAAAGTATTGGATTTTTGGAAAGAAAGAAAATGGAAAGGAAATAAAATAAAATGGTTTCAAAGTACTTAGTTATGGCTATTTAAATTAAATAATTTAAAAACCTTAAGTTAACTTATAACTTTAGGATTAGTAATGGATAGGGTAAATTAAATAGTTTAAACTTAAAATTTATTAAGTTAAGGAAATTATATATACGTTAATTATTTATTAGTTACTAAGGTTTACTAAAGTAAATAAATAGTTGTAACTAGTTCATAGTTAATGATAAAATCAAATGATCTAATCTTTAATTTATTAAAAGTCTTAAGTTGATTATAGTGGTTAATTATTAGTTAATTCCAAATATTTAATTAAAATAAAATAAAATGGTTTATAATTAGCGTAATCATAATTAAACATGATTTGAAATAATAAGTTAATTCTGCTTAAGTAAACTAATGATTTGTGTGACTAGTTAATCTAGTCTATGAATAATTTAAATTGGAATAACCTGAAATGAACAGTTAAATATAAAATGTGGGACGGTTTATTTTGAATAGACGTTGTGATGAAATTTTTATGTAAAGGTTGACACTTAGAAATTTAATTGTTTTGTTAAAAACAACTTGGCTTAAAATATGGCGTTTGGATTCGAAGGGACCGGGATTGGATATCAGCGATATCCGAAACCACTTTTATTTGACAACTACTTCAATCTTTACGGGTTGGATTCATAGAATCAAATAGGCTGGAATTAAATAAATTAAGTAAATCCAACCGTTTGAATAAATAACTGCACTTAGATATTATTTTAAATAATGAATTTGGTAACAAGCGTTGGTCATAACAAGATAAGAACTCGTAATGTTGGACGAGTTACCTTGATTTTTAAAGACATTGTACAACTTTAGTATTTCAAATTATAGAGGTTTACTCATGCTGGCTTCCAACCTAACTCGGGTGTTACTTTATTGTAATGCTTGGGTCAGACCGAGTATTACAGATTTTCAGGTTAGCACGTTTGAATCTCAAGAGGCGAGCTGGGAGGCAGAGACGTATTGATTATTTTCCACCGTATATTAGAGACTGTATAGGTAGTATTCAGGGACAAGTTGTTACAACTGTCCAAATTCATCGTACTCTAATATATGGTATGTATATTGATAGTTACAACTTTTCATTGTATAAAAATGCTGATATTTGTATATTATATCTGTTCCGCTGCGTTTGTGACTTTCTGATCTTTTTTCTACTTCTTTTTCTATCTTTTTCTTCTTTTTTCCTTACGGACTGGTATTTCCGGCATTTGATTGCTCGACTTGTAATACGACGGACGTATTGATGTCAGCTTATGGAGGTCGAAAAACCGGGTCATGACAAGGGACCACTGCTATTTATTTATCTCAGGAGCTACTCTGAAATTATCAATAAGCAGTCCTTTCGTTATGAAGATCCCCACCTTCAACTTCATTTTCTTAAACACGTCTTCATTTTCAAACTCGTAAATTGGTTCGAAGTGGTTTTCGGATGAGAATCACTCAAACTTGACCTAGGTTCGTTTGAAACAATCATCAATAAAAAGATGTTAAAGTAAATAAGTGCTTATCATTTGATTTATTACTTTTCTCTTTATCAAAAAAATCTTCTAGAGATATATTTCTTTAAAGCATTTCTTTCCGGTGTATAGAGAATCATTAAACCTCTCTTTAACTTTGGAAATATCAACTAATTTTCATAATTCATATTTGAAAACATTATTGAGCTAAAAAGGATCAATAGGAATTATTCTAATTCTACTCAACATCAATTTCCATATTCAAGCTTTACCATCCATCGAATAGCAGTGAAATTGCCTTTTAAATACACATGGATAGTATGGTTTCCCTACTCAGAATTTAATACCAAGTACAGAAAGATTATTTGTATACAATCCAAGTTGTATTAAATTTGAAAAAATTAAATCATTTATACTTGCTTCATTTTCAACATTTTAACCTTATCTATTCCTCGCCCAGGATAAAGGCTAAGTGAGCCAGGGCCCTGGTTGCTTGCACCTCACATCTGGATCTTACAAATAGAAAGATCAAGTCTACTCATCGGCTTTAGAGCTAAGATTAAATCACTTAATCATAACAGCTTTTCTTTAAATTATTTATTCAACCTTTTCTAAAATAAATTATAAAACCTTCAAATAATCTTTGAAATACTTAATTATTTATTTGAAAATATTTATAAAAGATTTGGAGAAGAATAATTAGTTTAAAATCATATTTCAACAGTTATTAAAAGTGCCGCAAAAAGTGCTGCAAATAGTGCTTTTTAAGCTTATTTGATCAAAACAACTTTTCTATCATTTGGAAATCCGTTTTTATTACTCACATATCTTTTAAAATATTTTTAAATATTTATAGAATCTATTTCATATTTTCAAAGAATTAAAAATATAAATTTTAAAGATTTTATCGTTTCGTTTTCGAACTGCTAAAGCACGACTATTTTGAAAACTTTATTTTTTTTCATATTTTGAAATTTACTAAATGAAATATCAATCCATTTATTTTGTTTGAAAACTATGGTTATAAGAGTTCGGAAAATTCTTATTCCAAATAATTCAAACTCCGATTTCATCTTTTAAACGAATATAACTTTCTACAGCGTGAAATTGCGAACTACCGTTAGGCGACGTGCCTATTTTTGACTTAACTTTCATAACTTGTCCAAACTTCACCAAATTGGATTTTTGAGTTTATAAAATATTTATAAACCATTTTAAAGAGGTTTATCAATCTCATATACACATTTCATTTATTAAAAGAAAGTGATTTCCTTTGTAATATTTGACGTGTATTAAACGCAACTTGTTTACACAATTAAACAACTATATTAAAACAACCAAACTTTATGATCAGAGCATAGTAAAACATCCATAGCATTCATATCACATCATCGTGTGTGTGTGTGTAGAGAGTTCAAACCTTTGTTAGATGTTAAACTTAGGAAGTTCACTGTAGCTTCGCTACGATCGAATTGAAGTTATGAAATCAAACCCGAGACCTTTGGAAAGCCACGTCCTAGCTTGGAAGAGGTGGAGCTCTCGGCCAATGGTGATTGAGGGTGGTGACTGTGTGTTGTGAAGGAATAAAGGAGGTGATTGCACTTAGTTTTGAAGTGGATTAACATGGTATATACATGTGTATATATTTTTCTTTATTTTGGAATATTTTGTCATAGCTTTACTGCATTTTTTCTATGAACTAGAAGCTATTATGGGCTTCAAGAAGAGGAAGAAGAAGAGAATCACATGTGAAATTATGGAGAGAATGGTGGGCATTTATAATAAAGTGGAGAAATTTTTTTTATGATATCTCCACACATTTACATCACCATTTCATCACCACCTCAGTCCCTTACTACCTCATCTATATCGGTCGTGTTCCCCTCAATGTGTGTGTACCCATATGCTTGTAATTAGTGTAAGAGTTTGACTTTTGATTTACTTAAGGGTTAAGTTTTAGGGAAATATCTTAGATATTTTCTAATATATATATGTGTGTGTATATATATGTATAGTTGTATGTATATATGTGTGTTCATGCATATGTTAGGCTATGCACGTGTATGTTATATATGTGCACAAGACATATAAACAAGGTTGCAACAACTTTGAACAACTTCCGTTCGTTTAACCGTTGAAAATCGAGAAGCCGATTCCTGGTCACATTTTTACTTCTTAGTTAACATACATATGTTTATAAAAAATAATTGAACACTAATTTTTTATCATTTTTAACTAATTAAAATGAACAAATTTTATTTATAAAACCATATAAATTAATATTAAACAATTATTTACAAAATGTGTTGTTATATCGATAAAGCGATACAAATTTTCTTATATTTTCAGATCAAGTATATATCTTTATAAAATTATTATAATGATTTATTATCACTTCATAACTAATTAAAATGAATTATTTTCGTTTAAAAACTATTATTTCAATAATTATAATAAACATTAAATCATTAAATCCTAATTTTAATTCATAAATCAATTATTAAACATAATGTCGTTATTGATGATGTCATAAACACATTTTCCAAAAATGAAATAAATAATTTTACTTTATAATAATGTTTATATGGTAAATGAGTGTATGTAACCAGCTCCGTGCGTGACTTCTGATGATTATAGAGTCGTTTATCGATAAACGGTTTTCAGTCATTTTATCGATATTTTTCCAAAGCATATATTTTTGTGAATACTTATTCAAAATAAGATTACCATCATTATATATTATTTAAGACAACATAATATATGTTAAAAATCTTATATTTGACTATTTTAAAAACAAATATAATTTATCAAAGTAATAAATTTGTGGGCCGTTACATATAATTTTATACATTTACATTTTATGTATATAGTGTTATTTTATATTTAATTTATAAACATAGATTTTAACAAATACATATAATATGTGTGTGTATGTTCGAAAAAAAATTATTTTTGCAAGTGCATATATATATATTATTAGATTATAACTTATTGTTTTACATTTGAAATTTAATGTTATTTTTAAATCTAGATCTAAATCTGTAATATGACTTTTGAAATTTGAATTTATATTTAAATTTAAAATTATTTATATTTGTATTTCTAAATATTATTATTTTATAATGATATATATATATATATATTCTATTATAAATATAACTTTATATTGCACTGAATTATACGTGTGTGTATTAGACAACACATATGTGTAAGGAGCGGTAAACATGTACGTTGCGTATAAATCCCAACACATATATAGGTATGTTAAACCATGTACATTGTATATGTTTCATATGCACATACACTCATATGCTTATACGATACACATATACATATTATATAACATATATAATATCATAATAAAATTTTATTTACAAAATAAAATAATAATTTTATTTAGAATTAATTTAGATCGGATATAAATAAATTTGGACTTTATATGCCCGATAAGGTTCAAAATGGAATTTTTAAATTTATCTATTTAAACCACTACATGCCAGCCTAGATCCAAATCTCATTTTCAACCAGATTTCTATGCATGTTCTGTACTCTTGTTTACACAACTTTAACTTGTATATCAACGATTATATTTATGTGTATGTGTGTCCCTATATCTAACACGCTTTTTATATATATTACACCTTTTTTATTTAAAATTATTTATGTACTTCCAATGAAAATTCTGCATATATTTCAAGCTATGAAATTGACTCAAGATTAAATAAAAGAGTATTTGATTTCGTCATTTGTTATACAATGGTTTATATCCATGAAATCTAGGGTGAATCAATGTAGTCTATCTTTTCGCTTTTTCTACATTTATTAATTTAAGGTTTTACCCTTATATCTCCACTTAAGACTCATAATTGAAATTAATATATATAAATAAACTTCAGATTGAAACTTGCATTCCAAATTCAAAGATTATATTTAGATTTGGTAGAATTATAAATAAATTTGATTACGTATGAATCAACATAACATAGTAATCAGTTCGCTCATATGGAACGATTTCCTCTTCTAGATTGATTGGGAACCACGCTTATATCCCTTGTTGATTTGTTCCTAGATTCGTGGCTTCCCTCTTTCTTCCTCTAATTTGATTTTTTTCTTTATTTTACTTTTTTTTATAGATATTATTGTTTTGAAGATATAGAAGAGTTTGTTTAAATCGAGGAGTTTCTGAGAGAGAGAAAAAGAAGAAACGTACGTACAAGTTACAGCTTGAGTTTTCAAACTTAGGCCCAAAATCCGTATTTATGAAAATGCCACTGGCCATATATTTCACTATTTTTGGCCCATTTTATCAAATTTAATAATTTATTTATGTTTCTTGGTAATAAGTGACATTCTAGACACAATGGAATGTGCCCTATGGTCTAAATCCAATGTCTGTGAATATTTATATTTTTATCCTTTAACGAAATGTTATAATTTTTGCACTTATTATTATTTTAGTTTATTATTAAAATTTCCAGGGTGTTACATTCTCCCAACCTTAAATTTCATCCTTGAAATTTCTAAGCATGGACAAATATAATTCATCCATACAATCGATATTTACAACCATCTACTCAACCATCAACCATTTGCAAACATTATCCTTGAATTCAAAATTTCAAATGTACTACATATAAGTATGGAATGCATAATCGAACGATCTTCTGAACTAGCCAATGCAAGTGCTTATGCCATGTATGCAAAATGTATGCAACATCATATACTTACAATTCAACGTGGATGAGCAACCATTCAATAAATATGCAAAAATGCAACACCCATTATGCATATAAATGATAAAAGATAAATGATAATGTGATGTGTGTCATAGGCCAACATGAACATATTAACCCATATATGCAATACGAACGAGTAAAATTCATCCATTAGCAACCATCATCCATAATATGTCTAAATGACACATTCACAACCATGCCTAACATCCAAACATTCTTACATTTGGAATATTCTAAGTTAAGTACTATGTGCACTAATGATTATATTAACTAAAATGGAAATGCCTCCAAAAAGATCCCTGAATAAATAGCTCGGGTTTTTTTCCTCGGGCTTCCACATACCCTCAATTGGATCGTCACCCTTTTGGACTCTGACTAGTTTAATTACTTTTTTGTTGATTCGTCTTGTTTCATGCTCAAAAATACAAGTAGGTACACAATGAACAAGTGACTCTCTCACTACTTCGACTTCTTCCAACTGACTCGACTTGATCACAAAAGCTGAATCATGTAGACATTTTCAAAGGTGTGACACATGAAAAACATTGTGAACCCCACCAACTTTTTAGGAAGCTCCACTCTATAATCTAAATTCCCTATTCTCTCCATGATCGAAAAACGTAACACCTTGTAAAATGATCATTAATAAATAAAGTAAATTGAGTTAAATATGATAAGGATTAGATATGGATTTTTTTACAAAAATTGAAATTTGACCATGAAAGTTATACCGTTGCATTCGTAGCAAAATTCCGATCTGTTTGCATATATAATATGCTAAAAATATAGATCAAGCAAAGAAGTTATGAGCGTCAGAAGTTCTCATGTTTAAGTTAATTTAGTTTGAATTCAAATTCAAATGAGAAATCAAATTTAGGGTTTAAATTTCAAAAATTAGCTTCGGGGCTAAGTAAATATTTAATTAATGTTTAACATTAAAAAGTTAATTAAGGGATAAAATAATCTTGCAACGGAAATAAACAAACTTTCCCCTAAATAAGAGGAGCGGTCAACCTGAATAGGTTAACCAGTCGACTATAGCGGTCGACCGATCGCCCAAGGCGGTCGACCACTTGGTAACAGAAGTTGCCAATGGCAGCTAGGTTTTTAAGTTATGTTTTATTTGGTTATATGCCTCAGATTTACCCATTTTCTACCTACGTCCATCCTACGGTTCTGGTGCATTTCAACTCCTATAAATAGAACCTTGTTCTCTTCACTTTTATTTATATTATTTTAGGGAATACAACAAAAGTCTGCCATTTCTACCTCTCCTTAATAAGATACGGAAACTCCTAGAGAATTCAGGTAAGAATTTAACTTATTTCCTACTTGTTTCTTCTTCCTCCAATCTATTCTTATTCTATTCTTCTTCAATTATTCTGAATCTAATGAATATATATAACTCTTCCCCATTATGTGTATGTATATATCAGAAGAAAGAGATTCTGGAAGAGATCGAAAGGCTAAAAATCTATTTGAGTGAAGCTAAGGCCAACCTGTGAGTGGAAACCTTAGTACTAATTTTCAGTAATTGTTTAATGTATTTCTTTTTGGATTTGAATATGTCTTAAGGATTTTGGGATTTTGAAAATATGATAGATAAAATTCCTTAAAATTTCTTTTTATCTCGATATGTCAATTCTCTGTTGGGAATCCCAATTATTTACATTAATTTGATGGGATTTGTTTCGTTTACGCAATTTTTGATAATTTAACAGTATATTCCACTCTCCTTCTTCTTTGGGCCAAATTGTGATCCTTCAATAAAATAAGAGGTTTAGATTACGAATTCTATACGTAGTTTACATCACTTATTCTTATCTACTTCTTTAAAAAAAGTGGATTTAAATAGAATATGGGGTTTAGATTGCAATTATTATTGTTTAAGATATTCCATTAAATTGGTCTAATAAATTGAGTTTCTATTTTGTTTACAAGTCTATTATTGCAGTTTTGGTTATGAATATTTATTCCCTGCTTTGGACATCAGAATCATAAGAAATCTTGGGAATTTAAAGAAAAAAGACTTGTAATAATAATTGGTTAGGGAATTGACATTTAACGCTAGTTTAGAAAGTAAAATCCATGCCTTTAGAACTTATTAGGCACGAACATTTACTTATCTCTTCATGTAATTAACGTATAATTATTGCGTATATGGCGTAGTTATTTAGGCATTTATTTACATTTATTTCCCCAATTAGGAAGGTAATTGATTTTGAGGCAAAAATAATAGGAAGCTCTTATATATCCTAATTATTTTTTTAAGGCATAATAAGAAAGATTCCTTATAAATCCATATTTATGAAACAGTGAGATGAGTGTGTGTGTGTGTGTCTGTGCGTGTATGGAGAGTAATTGGTTTGTGGCTAAGTCATAAAGATGCGAGGTCAATAAAGTTGCATGACACAAGTCTGCCCTTCATTTCGAGGATACAGGCAGTTGTGTACACTTTTATTGACGTAAGATATCTTTGGGATAAATATTAGTAATGATGCAAGGTTAGTTCCAAATTCTACAGTGAAAATCTGCCCAGCTAATCTGGCAACCAATTCCTACGAATAGCATACTAATATGAGACATCATTATTGTAACATCCCGGGAATTTTGAATTTAAAAATTTGGAAATTTATAGGAACTTTTAAATGTAAATTTGAGAAATTCAAAAGAAATAAAATATTGAAATAAAATTTCATAGTTATTTAATGTTAATAACTAAAACAACTTTTCTTTTTAACAAAGTAAAATAATAAATTGTGATGGATGAGCTTTTAATAGAAATAAAATTGTTAAGGTAAGTTATGATGAAATTATAAAATTTAAATAACATAATCATAATCTAACATTGAAACAAATAAACAAATAAACAAATAAACTAAGATAACAAATTTTTATGAAGAAATATAAAACTGTAAAAGAAAACACACACTTTCAATTAGCTATGTAAACAAATAAGTAGACATAAGAAAAACAAACCTTTTTAAACAAAACAACACATACATATAAAAGAGGAAACAAGACAGCATGCTGTAATATACAGGTATACAGGATGGAAGCTTCACCAAACATACTTGCATTAAATGCTATCTACTCTCTCCCATAAACAAGAATCACATCAACCCATAAACAAGATCTGCCAAACAGAATCTAAAGTAAAGATTGTTGTTAACATGCTTGCATTTAATGCTGTTACTTTCTAGCATGAGTTGGTCAATATAAAAAGAAGTATTATACCTATATGCAGTATGCACAATCTGTTATATATATATATATACACATCAACCTACCTCTTTAATTCATTCAACAATATTAGCAAAGATCTGAAATTAAAAAGAAAAAGCATCACTTTATATATTTCAAAGTTGAAAATAAATTACTGAATTAAAAAGAAAAGAGAAGAGGAACAAACTGCAGTTCAAAGAAGATCAACATAGTCTCTGTTTCAAACCTTTGTCATGTGAGTAAATACATCTTAAACTTGAGTTCAGTTTGAATCATTGAACTGTATGAGGTCATATTGAAAGTTATATACTGATATGGTTTTGGGTTATGTTGTGTATATATGTTAGTGGATATATCTCTGTGCTCTGTTTGAAAAAAAAAAATATAGAGAGTTCAAACAAGTTAAAGATTTAAACTTCACTATAATCTCTGTTTTAGATCTTTAACAAATAAGTTAATTCAAACATCATCCATGAGCTAAAATTTTGTTTCCAGCTTGAACATGAAGTATATTGTCTGTGCAACTTGAAAATTTCAGTGAAAACAAGTTTTTGCGATAAATTCAACCATTTTAAATTAGTGATTTGATTATGTAACTCGAATAAGCATACAAAGTTATGATTTTTAAAATTAAGATGATGATTTTTATTTAAATATTTCTGAAGCAGTTCCCCTTTGAACAAATTTTTCTCTTTTCTTTTTTTCCAATGATTGATCGAACGTAAATTGATGAAATTTGGTCTGAAGCATGCTGAAACGTTAAGGATCTCAGGAAAATTACCGATTAATTTTTCTATCGCGTGAAATTTGGATACGAGGTCACATTAGGGTTTTAATTGGAGTATTTGGACGTGTCTGTGAAGGGGCGTGTTCATCTCGAATATGCGATCGAGTCGCACGATAACTTGGGTGAAGATGGCTTGGTGTGTTGTCAAGGCATGGCCGAAGTTTTGGATTTTCTGGTGGACTGAGGAGCGTTGGCGAAGGGGCTTTTGCGTGGTGACGTTGGGTTACGGTTCGTCAACACGGTGAAATTTCGATGCCGAGTTCTTTGGGTCAAATCGATGAGGGATTTCGAGTGTATGGGGTGTTAGTGACTTGCCGGAGTTATTGGTGATCGCCAGAGAGGCGTCACTGCCGTGTACATGTGCACGACTTGGCCTCTGTGTCAGTAAAGGGGGTATGGTCTGGGTAGTCGGTGATGTTATCGAGCATGGGGGGGGGGGGGTTAAACTCGGGGTCGAACTCGAGCACGTGGTGGAGGCTTATTTCCAGTTTTGATTTATAAGCGTTAAAAAAAAGAAGAAACTGGAAGGAGATAAGAAACTGGGATGAGGAGAGAAATGGGAAGTCTCGGGGAGGTAACGTTATGGAACCGGGGTGGACGCGAGTAAAACACTGTTTTTGCTCGGGTTGTTTTATATGGGCTAAGCCCATTCGAATCTTTAAGTCAAAAATGTTAAAAAAAAATTTTGTTTTGCAATATAAACAGTTTAGATTTTGTTAAGTTAAATTATTTAACAAATGCTTTAGAATTTGTTAATTCTTTAATTAGGTAAAGAAAGTTTAAAATCAAAATTTATTTAACCTTTTAATTAAATGATTAAATTTTAAAAGAAGAATTTTAAATTAATTTACATTAAAATTTCAATGTAACAATAAATTAATTTTTAAAGTATAAAACAGATTTTCGAATGGAAATTAAGGTAAACGATTTTTATCAATAGTTTTGAAAAGGAATTTAGAATAATTTAAAGTTTGTGATTAAAATTGATTTAATAAACAATTAAGTACTCAAATAAATTTATAATTAAGAATTTATTGATTTGATAAAGCAAGTTAATTAATTTAATTGGCAGTTAATTAAAATAACTAATTAAGGAAAAATCAATGTATCAAGATGATTAAGATTAATTTATTTATCATTAAGAATAATAAATCATTGATTGAATAAACAATAAAATAAGTATTTGGTTAATTTATGTCATTCGTTTTGATTGGTAAATAATTGACTATTGTTGTTAACTTATATTGATATCTCTGTTCTATTTGTAATTCTGTATGATGTAATTGCCATGTGATGCACTGTGATTATGATTTATTCTGTGTGATTTGTGAAAACACTGTTGCCCGTAAAACGACATTTGAATTTCGATGCGACAGGGAGTCGGATTTCGGTTGGTTATCCGAAACCCACATCGAACCTGTGAATATTTGTGAATGACATCCACATGTTTTAAATTTTGACACTCACTAATCGAATTAGCCGGGAAAGGACTTTTGTGTCATATAACCCATTTCGAATATGTGATTCGACGTTATGGATAGCAATTGAAGACCGGTGTTGAAGACCGGGTATTTGCGAGAGCGATAGGATGACCTGTCGATTGACTCTGCACCGAGTTGCTCCGGTATAGAGTTGTCCATATGTGATGGGGAATCCGATCAGGATTGTGGATATCCGGATTGCAAGGACTTCTTTGGAAG
This sequence comes from Allium cepa, assembly GCA_030765085.1. Taxonomy (NCBI): domain Eukaryota; kingdom Viridiplantae; phylum Streptophyta; class Magnoliopsida; order Asparagales; family Amaryllidaceae; genus Allium; species Allium cepa. The sequence continues at coordinate 487,117,076 of CM060934.1, read as the reverse complement.
TGCCTTCGGTTCTGTTCGAGCCCGGAACAGACTTGTATGGATAGTATGTCTGACATTACAAATTGAGATATAAAGCCGATTTCTTTCAAATATATTTCTGTTGGTGGCGGAGAATTTATTCTCTTAGCTTAACACCCTTCTCTGAGACGTACGAGCTCAGAGGTTATATAGTTGAAGGTTATCAGCAATATATTCCCAATTTGGTAATGTGACATGCTGAGTGTTGCTGTGAAATGATCGTTGTGTTGATCATTTGTGATAGGATCATTCGTTTGATCGTCTATCTTGGTGATCATTTCTATGATCATTTGTTGACCCAAAGAAAAGCTTTTGTATAAAGCGTGGCTTTGTGGACGAGACTTCGTCGGACCTCACACCCCGAAATGGTCGAAACAGGAAAGATGCGGCAAGGTTATTGGAGGTAGCACCCCTTAGGGTATGTGCATTTCCTTCTGGATAGAAGTGGTATCATGGTATGGAGCCCAGATACTTAACTTATGTTGATATCGCATATATATATATATATATATATATTACTTTGTGATTTGTTGCTGGGGCCCCGGTTAAAGGTTGGTTACAACCGGGAGATGGCATACTCGTGTCAGTAGTTACCCAGTTAGGGGTAACCCGGCCTTGTGTTGGCAGAGATCCGGTTTGGTTCTCGGGGACGTCCTTCCAGAGGCGTTCTCATGTGGCAATGGGAAGTTCCTTGGCCTGACCATTTGTTGGAAATCCAATTCCCAATACGAAACCCTGTACGGTTTTAGTTGTAGAACCTGCCATTTACTTATGGTGGTCACCACTGTTTAGATGGTAGCTATAGTAGGCATAGTTCGAAATGTATATGCTGGCTAAGATTAATATTCTACTTTTGAAATGTTTTCCTCACTATGAAATAATAATAATATAAAAGAATTCTTTTCTCGTATCAAGCATATTTAACTATCATAAGAAGAAATCTCCTCCAATTCTGCGTTTGCATTGTGTGTGTGGCGGGAGGTCTTATGGTAGTTCCATTTTTAAAAGCACACCGAAAATTCTTTTATAAATCTTGTTTTATTTAAATGCAACTGTTTTTTTGTTTACTCATACCAGTCACATGACTGATCCGGAGTTTATTGTTTTCTTTCCTAAACTCTGGGTGCCCATTATTTCCACACGGGCAGCCTAGTAGCAGGTTTCTGTATTTTGGAGTAGCAGTATTTTGGAGCTTTTATTCGGGAGATATCTTAGGAGCTATTGGAGATTTCAGGTGTTAGCTTTTGGTAGTTCGTTATCATCTCTTCCATTTGCGGACTTTTGGATTTATGATTACTGTTGTATTATCATGATGTTGTATTTGGAGTTGTGGTGTATGTATTATGTACTCTGTTGCAGTATGGATATTATGTTGATGTTGTAACTGTGATGATATTTATGATATTGATTCTGTTCCGCTGTTTTATATTCATCTAATTGTTGTTATAAGCTCCGGCGATACGAATTTGATGTCGTTTATCGGACATCGAGTTTGGGTCGTCACAATTATGAGTATGGGCCATAAGACGAATGTCTTTCTTTGGGGTTTTAAGATATTAAGTGGTTGAACCCGCCTCTTTTTTCCCCAAATGAATTATTAAATGGCCAAGGGTTTACGTTAGGTGGTATATCTACAGGGGTCGGCTTTTGGAAATAGGTCTTAAATGATGGGGTCTGCTTTATTTATAGTCTTAAATGACCAGAGTCTACCTATTTTCCAACAGGAAGTATTAAGTGGCCTATGAGATTCCATGTGATGTCAATAAGAAGTACCATTGAGGAGCATGCTTCTGGAAATTGATCTTAAATGATAGGGTCTACTTTAATTATGGTATTAAATGACCTGAGTCTGCCTATTTTCTATTGGGAAGTATTAATTGGCATGGGTACCGTCTCACATTATTAACTATTTATGACGTATGATTGAGATATGAGATTCTAGAAATCTACTTCTGGAATGGAAATTATTAAGTGGTTGGATCCACCTCTTTCCGTTATAAAGAAGTATTAATTGATTTGGTTTTATGTTTTAAGGCATATTCGTATTTTGAAATATACTTTTCAAGTACTACAATGGAAAGGCTCAAGGTTCTTATTTACCAGACATTTATTGTTCAGGCTCTCTACTCACTACAACATAGATTAAGGAAAGAGTGATGGCGATGCTTAGAGATGGAGAAGCTTGGCAAGTGGTAATATTTATTATTATTTGCTTTTATGTGTACCCATGGACTTAGATAATTGTTGTAACGGGCATTACGTTATGGTTTTCATAGGATTTTGTGCTATGACATTTTTATGGTTTTGAAACAAATGGGTACACTTTACTATAATAATTTGTTTCATCCGCTATGAGTTTTGAAAGTTCAGTTATGGCTCTACAATGTTATTTCTTTTTGCTACTAACAGCTTGTCTTAGAATGGATCTATGTTTTGATGGGCCCTTTCTGAGTTGAATTTTTTTCCTGTTCTAGGGTAGGTTGTTACATTTGGTATCAGAGCCTAGGTTATTTGATCAACAGGGAAAAACTATGCGTACAAGGGACATATTTGTTATTTTGAGAAAAAAAAGAATTTTCAAAAGAATTTTCAAAGAATTCTTACTATATATATTATTGTGTGTGTGTGTGTATACCCTCTCTTCTTGAAAACATGCATATATACACGACAAAATTTTCTTTTCTTACAGCATGTAAACACTATCTTAGTAAATCATCACTAAAAGTTTAACCTACAGATGGTTAATATGGCTGATAATCAATCTTCTTCCAAACAAGGGAACACTTCCCGTAGAAGACCACCTATTCATGGAATGCCCGAATGGTTTATACAATATTTTAGGACTGTCGAGCAGATTCCTATTCCTCCAACTGCAACTACTAGCACCCATTGCGCTAGCCTTAAATGCAACACCCTGTCTAGTCAATTTTCCTAAGTTATGTAAGGACCTTCTCAATATGGAAGGAAAGACATACTTTGGAACTGAAGGATACTCGAAAACTAAAGCATGGATTAGTAATTATGCAAAGATATTTAGAGAGTTTGATTGGGATGATTAGCTAAGAATAATAATAGCATCTTGGCACCTCAGGGAGGAGGACTTGAATTGGTGGAACTTTGTGATGGATAAGCACCCAGGAAGGGTAATCTTTTAGGATGAATTTAAGGACCGATTTGAGATGAGATTCATGTCTGGAGCAGAGGTTAGCTTGAAATTGGAAAATTTCATTCAACTGAGACAAGGAGATTCTACCCTTAAGGAGTACATAGCTGAGTTTTACTAATTTGCTAAATTCGAAATGAGCCTGATAAGAACACCTATGAAAAAGACCATGAGGTTCGTGAAGGGCTTAAATTCTCTACTAAGAGAAATGTTATTGACCCAAGTACCTATAGGGGCCACGTATGAGATGCTGGTTGAAACGGCAATCTGCATGTGGCCAATGAGGAAAATAAGGGAAGAGAGAAAGTGAAGTCTGCTCTGACCCAAAAGCAAGGAGGTTCCCAGAAGGGGAGCTTTTAGGCCAATAAGAAGTCGAAGTGGAAGTTTAAGAAGGATATAAAGGTGTGTAAGAAATGCCAAAGCAAGGGCCATGAAGCTAAAGATTGTAAGGTGAGTCTGATAAAGGAATCCTTTAAAGGAAGGTGCTTTAACTGCCATGAGGAAGGCATCAAAAGAATCAATGTCCTAAGATGGTTACAGAAGGATCAAGCACACAGTCCTACGCTATTGAAGCTGTGCCAGTAAGCCACCAAGAGACCAAGAACAAGTAGCTCTAGAAGGTATAACTTTATTTTTGGGGTTACTACTTGGACCCTATTTGATTCGAGGGAATCACATTCCTTTATAGTTAGGGATGTAGTAAATTCCCTAAATCTTCAATCCCAGATGGTTAACAGCCCAATAGAGGTTTCCAACCCCATTAGGGATTCGACCTAATTTCTCTTATTTGCAAAGACCTAGTGTTAGATATATGAGACGTTGATTTCCTATGTACTGCGTACGTTTTAAATTTCAGGGGGTATGAGCTTATCTTGGGTATGGATTGGTTGTCATATTATGAAGCCATTCTTGACTGTGATAAAGGGTAATACGATTAAGGAGTCATGGAGTTTGTGACATACCAGTTCTTTGTTCACCCAAAGCTTTAGTTGAGTTAAGTCATTTATAATCATTAAATCTATCTGTTGTTCGAGAGCCATTATCAGTACCCATAGTTTGTGAATTTCTTGATGTCTTCGAGGACGTCTCGGGTCTCCCACCCCATAAAGAGATTGAGTTTCGAATCGATTTGGAGAAGGATGCAAGACTGTTGCTCTACCTTTAAGACATATGGCCCCTAAAGAAAGAAGGGAATTGTATAAACAAATCTCAGAGCTATTGAAGAAAGGATTTGTGATAACCTGGAATTTTTAGGCAAATACTAATGTGATAATCTTCTTATATAATTACTTAAATTGCAAACTTAATCTTTTTCAAAACAAATAAAATTTGTGTTTATATATATATACGTAAGATTGTAAATAGAATTTTGATTTGAAATTCAAAAGTAAATATCTTAAAAATAAATTGGATTCAAAAACTCTATATTTTAAAACGTGTATATATATATGTATGGTTATTTATTAACGTATAATTAGATTTTATATCATTTTCTTTAAAGTTGTATAAATATAAATAAAAGGAAAAGTTTAAATAAAAAACATAAAACATAATAAATATAAAACTAATAGAAAATATAATATAAAAATATATAAAAACATAAATGCACGAAAAAAGACAAGTGTAAACAATATAACATGCAAAATACAAGTGTCAAGTTATTTATTTTCTTTTCATTTTTAAAAATAATAAAACAAGGTTATATATACCTCTCTACTTCTTCTATCTTTCATTTTCAAATTTTATCAAACTAAAAACCTGAGAAAGCTAAATTCAACATTATCAAAGGAACAAAGCAGATCTACTCAAAACAAGTAGTTCAAAGTTCAAAACCAAGTTCCAGTTTTCAAAGTAAAGAACAATTTCCAATTTTTCAATAAGCTCCTCTGTTCTATATCAATACAGTGAGTAAACATCACTTTAGAAAGCTAAATTTGTTTTACAACTTTGCATGTAATAAATCCTTGTAGTATATTGTGAAATGTTGCATGAATATATGAATATGCTTGCATGTATATGTATGTATGAGTTGATTGTGTGCATTCCCGCACTTAGATACACACACACACACATGTCTCTGTTTTGTTCTACAGGCTAAAAGAAGTTCAAATTTCAATTCCTCTTCCTCTAATCTCTTATAGCTTATGATGTTTAAACAAAATGTGCTAAAATTAACAAGATCTTAATTTTAAAAATATTTTTAAGTATACTTAATTTGAGCTTTTCTGGAAAATTAGAAAATACAGTAAAACTCAAAAGCATGTCAAAATTCGAACACCATGATTTCTTGTATCACTTACATCACCTAATTCGTTTTCAAAAACAAAGATTTTTAAAACTAAAATCAAGATTTTTATGTAAGTATTGAGTGAGGAATCTCGAGTTGAATGGGAATTGGTATTTTGGCATTTCCTGGTGATCAGAGCGAGGGGGAATCTCGTGGTCGTTGCTAAAGTATGCCCGGAGGTCAGGGGTTCTGAAAAAAATGATCGGTGAATTTTCTGATCACTATGGAGGATGGGCGACGTTGAAGTAGGGTTTTAGACCCAGGTTTGGTCGTTGTCGAATTCCAGGCAGCTGTGTCGCCGTCAAAGCATCGGACTCGTTCGAAGGTGGGGGAATCAGAGCGTGGGTCAACGGTGAAGCTATGGTTGGAGTTTCGAAGCCTCTGGTAACCTGAGATAGGGGGTCGAGGTGATTCTTGGATGATCAGTTCTACTCCAGTAGGTTCTCGGTGCTCGATTTCGATTTCGTGGTTGTCTCGAGGATATGGGTGGTCGGAATCTAAAGAGAGGTTGTCAACGATGTGCTGGAGGTAGCGGCGATGACCGGAACAGTGGCGCTCATCTGTGCACGTGCACAAGTGCCAGTAGTGTATCAATGGGTTTGGGTAGCAGGAAGAAGGAGTTAGTCTCGAGAGAGTGCTCGGGAAAATGAAGAGTTGGCTCGAGTGTGATTTCGGGTTGTTCGCGTGTGTTTTTCCCAGTGTAACAGTTTTAAAATTTAAGCAAACCAGTTAAAAAAAGTATAGGGGTTGCCTGGGTTTGGGCTCGGGTTAGATCCGGGTTTGACTCGGATCAATGTAGGGTATTAACAAGTTTTTAAATTTTTTTAAAATAAATCAAGTTTAAAACAATTTCTTAACAATTTCTTTTAAATAATAAATGTTTTATTTAAGTTTAGGGGTTAGTTAAAGGTTTTAAAATAATTATTTTAAATTAATTAAGTTTAAAGTATTTATTTATATATCCTTTATTTTAATTATTCTTAAGTTATTAAAGTGAATTAAATAGTATAATCAAGTAGTTAATTAAAGAAGGTAAAATGTATTAATTATTGATTAACTTAAAGGTCTTAAGTTAATTCATATGTTAATGATAAATTAATTTCAAAGGTTTATTAAATAAAGTAATGTAATTAAGTAATTAATAAAGATAAATGGTTTACCTTTAATTAATTAAGGTCTTAAGTAATTAAAGGTAATTAATTAATAATTAAAAGATAATTAATTAATAATTAAAGGATAATCAATCAATAATTAAAGGATAATTAATTAATTAATGTGAATAATTAATGGATGACTAATTAATTCCAATAATTAATTAAAATAATAATAAATGGTTTATAATTAATTAAATTAAGCAGGATTTAAAAGTAATTAATGTAAATTAATTGGTGATTAAATTAGATTAATTAGGAATTGTGTGATTAACTAATCTTGTTTACAGATGATTAAATTTGTATTGAATGTCTTGGTTTGATTAATATCTCTAGTATGTTAATCTATAATATTCTGTGATATGAATTGCTTTGGATTGAGCCGTGATAAGTTATTTATCTGCGATAAATTGCTGTGTGAGTATAATATTCTAAATTGAATTAAATCATTTTACTTAAACAACTTGGCCTTAATAGAAACGTTTGGATTTCGATGAGACCGGGATCAGATATCAGATTTGTTATCCGAAAACCACATCAATCCAAAATAAGCGATAGGTCATGGAATCTCAAGTGAAGATCAAGATGAAGATTCAGAATGCAAGGGCTATTTATCGTTAACTCTGAGGGTGATTCCAAAACGAGTGTAATGATGATAGTGCCTTCAGTTTCGTTCGAACCTGGAACGAAATTGTATGGACGAATGCCATCAGACCATCGTCAATGGAGGACGATGAGCATTCCATGATATGTTTTCTAAAAAGGTAATCGTAGCCTCAAGCCTCATCAACCTAGAATGGCTAAAATAAGGGAGGTGCAGCAAGGCTAAGTAGGTAGTACCCAAGTAGGATAAGATTTTCCCCTGTCTAGAGGTCCCTTTATTCGGCTGTGTGGGCGGTTGGCCACAACCACAGGGTTGTCTTATTCGGACTATCCAGTAAGGGGTAGCTCCGATCTTGTGTTGCAGGGGATCAGGGTGGATCCTCGACACAGTGATCTAGAACACGTACTATTACGGGCGGTACCCTAGTAGCCCTGCCAATATATGGAATCCAATCTCCAACAAGTGACCTCGGCCTTGATTGTATACCTATTATGCTAGAATTTAATGAATGTAACAATTTCAGCTACGTGAATAATTTATTTGAAAACCCTAGATGCAATTATAATATAACTGGATTTCCTATCAAATGTTTTGGTTATCGTAAGGGAAAAACTCGTCCGTGTTTATTTGCGGAGAGTCTTACGAGATACCTTTATTTCAAATGTTTTTCAAGTTAAACAACTTAACCGTTTACTCACACCAGACCCATGTCTGACCCGGAGTTTATTTCTGTTTTTTTCTTAAACTCTTGGTCACTCAAATTTTTATGAGTAGCCAAGTGATCGGGTTAGCTTGACGAATTTTGGAAGGACTTGGAGCAGGAGACTTGGCGTATCTATATATCTATTCCGCTATGTTGGTATCATCTGCTTTGTACTTTTGGGTTGTAATATATAGACAGGTCTTCACGACTGTCTAATGTGATGTTGTGTAACTGTATAACTCTAATGTACGATGAATACTATGCAATATACATGTGATGTAATATATGTTTCCGTTCCGTTGTGAGATTCTGACATCATTTAGTTCTTTCTTTCTATCTATTTTCTTTTCTACCTATTTCTTTCTAGTCTACGATACGTCTTTCTACAGAATGAAAGGCGGGTCATCACACTTGGTATCAGAGCGCTAGGTTGAGATAATACCTAGGATTTGGTGTAATATCTATCATGAGAGAGCGTATTTGTAATTTTTATATATCTATGCACCTATTTGATTGTTGGGTTACCTGTCCAGGTTGCCAACATGAGTTCTAGAGGAAGAAGAGGCAGAGGTTTGAGTAGCACGACGACCATAAATGGAAGAGGTCTGAATGCTGAAGGAGGAAGGGTTACTGACAAGGCTGTAAACCCAATACCGCCTCGAGTAAGCTTTGCAGCATTGTGTAAGGACTTTACAATCTCGGAGGAAATCCTTTTACGGGAACAGAGTCCATCATTGAAGTTCAATCTTGGTTATGCTCGTATGAGCGGATTTTAAAGAGTTTGGATCTGTCAGATGAGCAGAAGCGTGTTAAGGCATCTTGGCAACTTCAAGAAGGAGCAGCTGCATGGTGGGATGCAGTTACCATGAATACTTCCGAGGATGATATCTCTTGGAGAAAGTTTAAGGAAGTGTTTGAGGAACTATTTATGCCTACTACAGGAAAGACTCGTCTGTACAAGAATTTTCTGGATCTTAAGAAATGGAGTTTGTCTGTATCTGAGTATGAAACTAAGTTCAACGAAATATCCCGTTATGGACCTGGTCTTATTGATACACCCCTCAAGAAGAACGAGATGTTTGTGCTTGGAATGAAACCCGAATTTCATGAAAAGATGACTGCACATCTTAAAGGATCGTTCGTGGAATTGAGAGATATGGCATTGAGGTATGAGGAGCTTATGGAAAAGAAACCCTTGGCAACTATGGTAGCACCGAGTGGGAATTCTTCCAATCCGAACAAAAGGAAATTCAACCCAAACCGGAGAAGCAAGGTAAAGGGAAACCAGGAGGCAACAATGGAGCTCGTAAGTGTTATGTGTGCCAGCAAGAAGTTCATTTGGCTAAGCCTTAGAGGTAGAGCCCAGAAGCAGCAGAGTGGACCCATTTCCACAATGGTTCAGAAGTCTTTGTGTTTCAACTGTCAGCAGCTAGGGCATATGGTGAAAGCTTGACCACTTTTTCAGAGAGCTCAACCGACCAAGTTTGTTTGCTATTTAAGGTGGACCGTTAACTTCTTCGGATGGGAAAGGCAAAGGCGTTCTTGAAGGTACTTTGCTTTTAGATGGTAATTATGTTAGAGTTTTTTGATTCGGGTGCTTCCCTGATTTTTATTTCTTTGGAAACGGTAGAGAAATTTCATATTACCCCTAGTATTGTGGACCGCCCTACTTTTGTATCTAATCCTATAGGGGGAGTGACCAAGTTAGATATGATGTGTAGAGGCCTAAGAATTTCTTATCTGTCCCATAATTTCTCGTGCGACCCATTTGTATTGGATTTTAAAGGATTTGACCTTATTTTGGGAATGAATTGGTTAGAAAAGCATAAGGCTATCCTGATTTGTGAAGAAAAATTGTATCATTGGAAACCGAGCTGGGAAGGATTGCAAAAGTGACTTGCGATAGTTCAGGAGTTCACCTGAGTAGTCTTTTGCATGGAATCGAGGCATCTCAAGAGTAGGTAGGATCCATCGAAGTTGTCCGAGATTTCCTAGACGTCTTCGAAGAAGTCAAAGGTTTGCCCCCACATTGGGAGATTGAGTTCCGTATCGACTTAGTTCCAAGAGCGATACCAGTGGTTCAACCTAGTAGAAGGATGGCTCCTAGAGAGAGAGAAGAGTTGGTGAAGCAGACTCAGGATTTCTTAGAAAGAGGATTGATTAGTCCTAGTCATTCTAGTTGGGGTTCAACTGTAGTTTTTGTGACCAAATCAGATGGATCTTTAAGATTTTTTGTAGATTATCGGAAGTTGAATAAGGTGAATATTTGGAATAAGTACCACTTACCTCATATAGATGATCTTTTTGATCAACTTCATTGAGCTTTTGTTTTCTCCCAATTGGATTTAGCTTCCGGTTTTCACCAGCTAAGGGTAGCTGAAGACAGTTTACCCATGACTGCGTTCAGAGGACCCAACTATTTTTATGAGTGGCCGGTTATGCCTTTTGGGCTAACCAACGCTCCTGCTTATTTGATGGATCGGACGGACCGTGTCTTCCAAGATGTGCTGAACAAGTTTGTGCTCGTGTTCATCGACGACATTCTCATCTACTCCAAATCTGAGGAAGAGCATAAGCGTCATTTGGAGTCAGTATTGGAAACATTGAGGAAGCATGTCCTAAAAGCTAAGTTTTCGAAGTGCCATTTCTGGAAGTCGGGATAAGGATTTTTGGGACATATCGTATCTGGAGAAGGTATTTTTGTGGATCCGACCAAGGTAGCAGCTGTTCAAGAGTGGAGGCACCGTAGACTCCTACGAAAGTTCTTAGTTTTCTTGGTATGGTGGGTTACTATAGGAAATTCATCCGGGACTACACTAAGATGTCTTCTCACTTGACCATACTGACTATGAAGGGAGCAAAATTTAAATGGACTTTTAAGTGTGAAGTGGCATTTCTAGATTTGAAGGCAAGGTTGGCTAGCGCACTTGTTTTGGCTATTCCAGATAGAAAGAGTAAGTTCGAAGTACACCGGTGCTTGTGGAGTAGGGCTTGGTGTTGTGTTGATGTAGAATGGAAGAGTGATTGTGTGTGCGAGTAGGCAATTGAAGCCGCATGAGAAGAACTACGCTACGCATGATTTGGAATTGCTGGCTATCGTCTTTGCTCTGAAGATTTGGAGACATTATCTGTTGGGAGAGAAGTTCGAGATTTTCACTAATCATAAACCTTTAAAGTATCTTTTCTCCCAGAAGGATATGAATTTGCGGCAGAAAAGATGGGTGGAATTTTTGGCATCATATGATCTGGACATTCTCTATACTCCATGGAAAGCGAATGTAGTGGTGGATGCTTTGAGTAGGAATGCAGTTTTGGCTATTTTGGAAGTTACTCCGTCTCTATTTGAAAGGATTGCAAGAAAGCAAGGATCAGATAGAAGTTTGAGAGCAATCTTTAGGAAAGTTAAGAAAGGGCAGTGCACCAGTTTTAAGATCGATGACCAAGGGACGTTGAGGATCAACCGAAGAATTTGTGTTCCAAATATCAAGGAATTGAGACAAGAAGTTTTGTCAGAGAGTCATCGCTCCAGGTTGAGTATCCATCGGGGGATCTCGAAGATGTATAAGGATATGAAGAGAGTTTTTTGGTGGAAAGGGATGAAGAAGAATATTGCTACCTTCGTCAATGGATGTGCGATCTGTCAACAAGTGAAGGGTGATCAGCAGAAGACAGTGGGATTCTTGCAGCCTCTGGAAGTCCCAAAATGGAAATGGTAAATGATATCAATGGATTTCGTCGACGGGTTGCCGAGGACTAGAAAAGGAAATGAGGGAGTATGGGTAATCGTAGACCAACTGACCAAGAGCGCCCACTTTATCCCAGTTAAGGCAACCAGAACTACAGTGTCTTAAGCAGAGATTTTATTAAAAGAGATTGTCAGGTTGCACGGAGTACCCGTCAGCATAGTAAATGACAGTGACCCAATCTTTACCAGCAAATTTTAGGAAGCTCTACAGACGGCTTAGGGAACGAGTTTGAGTTTAAGTACATCTTATCATCCCCAAATCGAAGGTGAGATAGAAAGGCTGAATCGCATTCTTGAGGATATGTTGAGGGCTTATATTCTAGATTTCGGCGGTTCTTGGGAGGACCATCTGCACTTGGTGGAATTCTTGTACAATAATAGTTATCAGTCAAGTATTAAGATGGCACCCTTTAAAGCTTTATACGGAAGACCTTGTAGATCACTGTCTTGTTGGGTAGAATATGGAGATTGTCTTGTTCTTGGTCTAGATTTGGTTTGTGAGGCATCTGCGAAGGTTGAGATGATCAAGAAGAGAATGAAAGCAGCCCAGGATCGTCAGAACAGTTAGCAGACAAGAAACGAAGGCAATTGGAATTTGAAGTCGGAGATTTGGTTTTTGTCAAAGTTTCCCCAATAAAAGGAGCGATCAGATTTGGTAAGACAGGAAAGCTTCCCCAGATACATTAGACCTTTCCGTGTGCTCGAGAGAATTGGTGCTTTAGCCTACAGGTTTGAATTGCTAGACTGGATGGCTGGGATTCACATTGTATTTCATGCATCTCATTTGAGGAAGTACATGTACAACCCATCTCTAGTTGTAGAACCGGAAGTTCAAGAAGATTTAGAGGTCGAACCGGACTTAACCGTGGTCAGGCATCCAGTCCAGATTGTTGATCGAGATGAGGAGAAGCTCAGGAACAAAGTGGTGAAGCTGGTCAAGATTTAGTGGATTGAGGATCCCAGAGATTGTACCTAAGAAACTCTAGATAGCATTAGGAAAGCCTATCCGGATTTGTGTCGGGATAGTTAGGAATGTTTGTTTGAATGAATTGTTTGCTTTGGTTGTTAATATATGGCTCATATGTATGCTTGATTGTTTGAAATTAGAGCTTTTGGGATTATCTTTTGCTTTTAAATTTCTGGGACGAAATTCTATTAAGGCGAAGGAATGTGATAACCGGGAATTTTTAGGCAAATATTAATGTATTAATCTTCTTATATAATTATTTAAATTGCAAACTTATTCTTCTTCAAAACAAATAAAATTTGTGTTTGTTTATATATATATATATATATATATATATATATATAAATAAAAGGAAAAGTTTAAATATAAAAACATAAAAAATAATAAATATGATACTAATAGAAAATATAATATAAAAATATATAAAAACATAAACGCATGCAAAAAGACAAGTGTAAACATTATAACATGCAAAATACAAGTGTCAAGTTATTAATTTTCTTTTCATTTTCAAAAATAATAAAACAAGGTTATATATACCTCTCCACTTCTTCTATCTTTTATTTTCAAAATTTTATCAAACTAAAAACCTAAGAAAGCAAAATTCAACATAATCAAAGGAACAAAGCAGATCTACTCAAAATAAGCAGTTCAAAGATCAAACCAAGTTCCAGTTTTCAAAGTTAAGAATAATTTCCAGTTTTTCAAAAAGCTCCTCTGTTCTACATCAATATAGTGAGTAAACATCACTTTAAAAAGCTAAAAAAAAATTATAACCTGTTGCATGTGATAAATCCTTGTAGTATGTTGTGATATGCTGCATGAATATATGAATATGCTTGCATATATATGTATGTATGAGTTGTGTGTGTGCATGCATGTACTTATATATATATAGATATATATATATATATATATATATATATATATATATATATGTCTCTATTTTGTTCTACAGGCTAAAACAAGTCCAAATTTCAATTCTTCTTCCTCTAATCTCTTATATCTTATGATGTTTAAACAAAATGTGTTTAAATTAACAAGATCTTAATTTTTGAAATATTTTTAAGTATAATTAGTTTGACTTTTTCTAGAAAATTATGAAATACAGTAAAACTCAAAAGCATATCAAAATTCGAACACCATGATTTCTTGTTTCACTTACATCACCTAATTTGTTTTCAAAAACCATGATTTTTTAAAACTAAAATCAAGATTTTTATGTAAGTTTTGAGTGAGGAATCTCGAGTTGAATGGGAATTGGGATTTTGGCATTTCCTGGTGATAGGAGCGAGGGGGAATCTCATGGTCGTTGAAGAATGCCTGGAGGTCAGGGGTTCTGGAAAAAATGATCAGTAAATTTTCTTATCACTGTGGAGGTCGGGCGATGTTAAAGTAGGGTTTTTGACCCAGGTTCGGTCGTTGTCGAATTCCAGGCTGCTGCGTCATCCTCAACGCATCGGACTCATTCGAAGGTGAGGGTAATCAGAGCATGGGTCAACGGCGAAGCTATGGTCAGAGTTTCAAAGCCTCTGGTGACCTGAGACGGCGGGTCGAGGTGATTCTTGGATGATCAGTTCTATTCCAGTAGGTTCTCGTGTGCTCGATTTCGATTTCGTGGTTGTCTTGAGGATCTGGGTAGTCAGAATCTAAGGAGAGGTTGTCGATGATGTGCTGGAGATGGCGGCGATGACCGGAGCAGCGACGCTCGTCTATGCACATGCACGAGTACCAGTAGTGTATCAGTAGGTTTGGGTAGTAGGAAGAAGGAGTTAGTCTTGAGAGAGAGCTCGAGAAAATGAAGAGTTGGCTCAGGTGTGATTTCGGGTAGTTTGCATGTGTTTTACCCAGTGTAACAGTTTCAAAATTTAAGAAAACTAGTTAAAAAAAAGTATAGGGGTTGCTTGGGTTTGGGCTTGGGTTAGATCCGGGTTTGACTCGGGTCAGTGTTGGGTATTAACAAGTTTTAAAAAAAAGTTCAAATAAATCAAGTTTAAAACAAATTCTTAACAAATTCTTTTAAATAATAAATGTTTTATTTAAGTTTTGGGATTAGTTAAAGGTTTTAAAATAATTATTTTAAATTAATTAAGTTTAAGGTATTTATTCATATATCCTTTATCTTAATTATTCTTAAGTTATGAAAGTGAATTAAATAGTATAATCAAGTAGTTAATTAAAGAAGGTAAATGTTTTAATTATTAATTAACTTAAAGGTCTTAAGTTAATTCATATGTTAACGATAAATTAATTTGAAAGGTTTATTAAATAAAATTAAATAATGTAATTAAGTAATTAATAAAGATAAATGGTTTATCTTTAATTAATTAGGGTCTTAAGTAATTAAAGGGTAATTAATTAATAATTAAAGGATAATTAATTAATTATTAAAGGATAATTAATTAATAATTAAAAGATAATTAATTAATGTGAATAATTAAAGGATGATTAATTAATTCTAATAAAATAATAATAAATGGTTTATAATTAACTAAATTAAGCAGGATTTAAATGTAATTAACTTAATTTAATTGGTGATTAAATTAGATTAATTAGGAATTGTGTGATTAATTAATCTTGTTTATGGATGATTAAATTTGTATTGAATGTCTTGGTTTGATCAATTTCTGAAATATGTTAATCTATAATATTCTGTGATATGAATTGCTTTGGATTGAGCTGTGATAAATATAAGTTATTTATCTGTGATAAATTGTTTGTGAATATACTATTCTAAATTGAATTAAATTGTTTTACTTAAACAACTTGGCCTTAAAAGAAACGTTTGGATTTCGATGAGACCGGGATCAGATATCAGATTTGTTATCCAAAAACCACATCGATCCAAAATAAGCGATAGGTCGTGAAATCTCAAGTGAAGATCAAGATGAAAATTCAGAGTGCAAGGGCTATTTGTTGTTAAATCTGAGGGTGATTCCAAAACGAGTGTAATGGAGATAGTGCCTTCGGTTTCGTTCGAACCTGGAACGGACTTGTATAAACGAATGCTATCAGACTATCGCCAATGGAGGACATGAGCATTCAAGATATGTTTTCTAAAAAGGTAATCGTAGCCTCAAGCCTCATCAACCGGGAATGGCTAAAACAGGGGAGGTGCAGCATGGCTAAGTGGGTAGCACCCAAGTAGGATAAGATTTTCCCTTGTCTAGAGGTCCCTTTATTCGGCTGTTTGGGTGGTTGTTGGCCACAACCGCGGGGTTGTCTTTTTCGGACTATCCAGTAAGGGGTAGCTCCAGTCTTGTGTTGCAGGGGATCGTGGTGGATCCTCGGTATAGTGATCTAGACCTCATACTGTGACGGGCGGTACCCCAGTAGCCCTGCCATTGTATGAAATCCAATCTCCAATAAGTGACCTCGGTCTTGATTGTATACCTATTATGCTAGAATTTAATGAATGTAACAATTTCGGCTATGTGAATAATTTATTTGAAAACCTAGACACTACTATAATATAACTGGATTTCCTAACAAATGTTTTGGTTATCGTAAGCGAAAAACTTGTCCATGTTTATTTGTGGAGAGTCTTACGAGATACCTTTTATTTCAAATGTTTTCCAAGTTAAACAACATAACTATTTACTCACACCAGACCCATGTCTGACCCGGATTTTGTTTCTGTTATTTTCTTAAACTCTTGGGTACTCAAATTTTTATGAGTAGCCAAGTGATCAGGTTAGCTTGACGAATTTTAGAAGGACTTGGAGAAGGAGACTTGGCGTATCTATATATCTATTCCACTATGTTGGTATCATCTACTTTTTACTTTTAGGTTGTAATATATAGACAGGTCTTCACGACTTTCTGATGTGATGTTACGTAACTGTATAACTCTGATGTATGATGAATGCTATGTAAGATCTATGTGATGTAATATATTTTTCCATTCCGCTGTGAGATTCTGGCATTGTTTAGTTCTTTCTTTCTATCTATTTTCTTTCCTACATGTTTCTTTCTAATCTACGATACGTCTTTCTATGGCCTGAAAGACAGGTCATCACAGGATTCATCCGCAGGAGTACTTTTGAGTGGCGAACCTAGTTGTTTTTGCTACTAAGGCATATGGTTTTTTGAGATTTTTTTGTCAATTATAGGGAGATGAACAAGTTGACAAGGAAGAATAGGTATCCTCTACCTAGAAAATATGATTTGTTCGACTAACTTGCGGGAGCTAAAGTCTTTTCCCAATTTGACTTAGCAATAGGATTGCATCAATTGAGGATTACAGAGGAAAGCAAGCCAAAGACCATATTTCGTACTCCAAATGGGCTCTATGAGTAGGAATTAATGCATTTGGACTGACAAATGCCCCAACATATTTTGTGGATTTGATGAGTAGAATATTTAAAGGGCAACTTAATAAATTTATTGTGGTGTTTGTTGATGATATCTTGGTTTTCCCCAAAGGAAAGAAGGAGCATGAGAACCACCTTAGGGAGGTATTGGAGACCTTGGGGAGAAGTCAACTCAAAGATAAATTTTCTAATGCCACTTTTGGAAAAATGAAGTTAGGTTCCTTAGGCATATTGTTTTAGAACAAGAAGTAGTAGTGGACCCTGCTAAAGTGGAAGCTGTCAAAGGATGGAAGGCTCCTAGGAATGCATCGGAGGTTAGAAGTTTTCTAGGGTTGGTAGGCTATTAGAGGAAGTTCATCAAGAGCTTTGCATAAATAGCAACCCCTTTAGCCCAATTAACTAAGAAGAATCCAGTTTTTGTTTGGGATGATAAATGCACTAAGGCATTTGAGAAACTTAAGGAGTCTTTGACTAGTGCACCTATGCTCACTATTCCAGATGGAACCAAGCCATTCACAGTTTTCACAGATGCATGTGGTATAGGATTAGGGCAGTTCTTGTGCAAGAAGGGAAGGTAGCTGCCTATGCCAGTAGACAACTGAAGAACCATGAGAAGAGATATCCAATGCATGATTTAAAATTGGCCATCATTATTTTTGTCTTAAAGATGTGGAGGCATTATCCCTTAGGAGAAAGGTTTGAGTTATTCACTTATCATAAATCACTGAAATGCCTATTTTCCCAAAAAGATTTAAACCTTAAGTAGCAGAGATGGATGGAATATGTAGCATCCTTTGACTTTGGTATTCAATATACCCGTAGAAAAGGAAACATAGTCGCCAATGCCCTTAGTAAAAAATCCGCTACCATAGATGTTATATATGAATGAAGACAGTTGGAGTTTCTCTCGAGTTGTCACCTCCAACCATCAACAGAACCATCCAAGGTTTTCAATCAGTGTGAAGATTAGACCATACTTGATGGATCACATATGGCACTGGCAAGTAAAAGATGAGGAGTTAGTAGAGATTTTAGTAAAATTAAGAAATGGAGAGTATTTCCCCATGCTAGGAGGTATTCAGTTGATGAGAAGGGATATTTGAGAAAAAATGGGCCAATGATTGATAATTTGATGAGAGATGTGCTTATGGAGTGTCACCACTCAAGGATGACCATTCACCCCGAAGGAGATAAGATGTACAAGGACATGAAGAGAATTTTCTTTTGGAATGGAATGAAGAGGAGCACAGCTGAGTTCGTCGCCACGTGTTTGACCTCAAAAGATAAAATCAAATTATGGGAAGTCTAGTGGATTATTAGTACCTTTGGAAATTCCGACTTGGAAGTGGAAACATATTTTGATGGATTTTGTGGAGGGACTGCCTAAAATTCAGAAAGGCAATGAGGCTATTTAGTTGTTCTAGACAGACTCACTAAGAGTTCTCATTTTTTTGATTAGGACAAATAGGATTAGCACCTCTCTCACCTAGATTTAAATTAAGGAGGTATTTCATCTACATAGAATTTTTGTAAGCATAGTTAGTGATAGGGACCCCTTGTTCATTAGGGAATTTTGAAGGAGCCTACAAACTACTTTGGGAACTTCTTTGAATCTTAGCATGGCATATCACCCATTAACTAACGGACAAACAGAGAGGGTGAATAGAGTTTTGGAAGACTTGTTAAGAGCCCATATCTTAGATTTTGGAGGACATTAGGAGCAGCATCTACCTTTGGTTGAGTTTACATATAATAATAGCTATCAAACTACGATTAGTATGGCCCCTTTTAAAGCACTTTATAGGCGGCCGTGCAAATCACATAATTGTTAGGGGAAACCACCAAAATGTATTACTTAGACCCGATTTGATCTGTGATACCATAGAAGAAGTATAGTTGAAGTATAGTTGATCAAGCAAAGGATGAAGGTCGGGCAAAACCATCAGAAATCTTATGCGGATAAAAGAAGGAAAGATCTTGAATTTGAGGTTGGAGATATGATATTTGTTACAACCTCCCCTTTTAGAAAAGTTGTTATGTTTGGAAAGTCTGGAAAATTGGTGCCTAGATTTATTAGACCATTCAAAATTCTGGGAAGTACGAAAAATAACATATCATGTGGAGCTTCCTAACAAGTTGGCAGGAGTCCACAATGTTTTCCATGTTTCACATCTTAGGAAATACCTTCTGACACTGCTAGTAGAATAGAGCCTGATCAGTTGGGGGGTTTTGAGATGGAACCGATGATGCCATGTGCCACCGCTCGCATTATGAAGTACGGTACTAGGAGTCTCCGCAATAAAATAATTAAGTTCGTTAGATTACAATTGGGACAATCCGGCGGAAAGCACATGGAAAACCGAGGAGAAGATGAAACATAATCACCCAAAGCTTTTCACTGGTAATTTCTCTCTCCAAAATTAGGATTCTGGTTGCATCGCTGTTGTTAGAATGGATGGTAGAAGATAGTTGTTACACATTTTCACAATCTCTTTACACTTATATAGATATTTTTATGCATGTTTAGAATATCGACATGCTTACTTACATGACACGATTACGCACTCATGTTAGAATTGAGCTCATTTTAGCATGTCTGCAGTACAAAATCACATTTCACTACTATTTGAGTAGATGGTTGTGTAGAGAACTTGACAGTATAACATGGATATTATTGCAAGCTACGTTGTTCGTTCCCTAGAAGATTCGGGGATGAAATCCATTATTAGAGGGAAGAATGCAACACCCCGTAAAATAAATCATAAATAAATAAATAAAGTAAATTGAATTAAATATGATAAGGGTTGGATATGAAGATTTTATAAAATTTGGAATTTGACCATGAAAGTTATTCCATTGCATTCCTAGTGAAATTCCGATATGTTTCCATGTATAATATGCTGAAAGAGGAGCTCAAATAACGAAGCTATGAGCATTAGAAGTTCTCAGATTTAATTTAGTTTGAATTCAGATTCAAATGAGAAATAAAATTTAGGGTTTAAATTTAAAAAATTATCTTGGGGGCTAAGTAAATGTTTAATTAGAGTTTAATGTTAAAAAGTTAAATAGAGAATAAAATAACCCAACAACGGAAATAAATAAACATTCCTCTAAATAAGATGAATGGTCAACCTACGAGGTCAACCGATCAACCAGTCGTCCAAGGGCTATCGACCGCTTGGCAACAGAAGTTTCTAGTGGCGGCTAGGGTTTTAAGTTATGTTTTATCTGATTGTATGCTCCAGATTTATCCATTTCCTACCTACTTCCATCCTATAGTTCCGGTGCATTTCAATTCCTATAAATAGAACCCTTTCCACTTCACTTTTATTCATATTATTTTAGGGAATATGACGATACACTACCATTGCTATCTCTCTCTAATAAGATTCAAAAACTCCATAGAGAATTCAAGTAAAAAGTTAACTTATTTCCTACTTGTCTCTTTGTGATGACCCATCTCCTCGACCCTCAGAAATCGACACTAATACATCCATGGAATTCATGTGCCATAAATCCAAGTGCCGAGAAGATATATTATCAGGGATGTAAAAGAAAATGAAGGTAGGAGATAACATAGTAATAGAATCTCACATCACATTCAACATTTTAATTATACATAAGTGATCAGAGTCAAATACAAATCCAGCGGAATAGTTATAAATGTCTTTCCGTATATACGCTGGAAAATACATACTACAAAACACGGCGGAAAATGGGTAGATATTTACATAAGGTACTTCATCTTCATAGCTCCAAAAGACTTCTCAAAACGCTCTCCAACATGCTCCAAAATGCTCCTAAGGTATCCTGACTACACAGATGTTCGAAAAATAGGGCACCCAGAGTTTAAAGGGAAAAACAAACTCTTGATCAGTCATGGGATTGGTATGAGAACTCAAAGTACGATGTTTTGAAAACAAAAAGGTATCTCATAAGATTACGCCGCATATAAACACAGAATGGGTTTTACCATATGATAACCAATATTCTTTATTACGTAAAATTTGAGGATATTATTTTTAATGACTTCCTTTGAAAACATTTGCAAATAAACTTATTAATCTTAGCCGAAATTGTTGCATTGATTAAATTCCAGCATATTAGGTTTACAATTAAGTCCATTGGTTCATATTGGAGAATGAATTTCCATACAAATGACCAGGTGAAGGGACTACCTTCTGATGGGTACACCTCTAGATGGATGTCCGGAGGCGTAGAACATCTATCCTCTACCAACACAAGATCGGCCTACCTCTGCAACTAGATAGTGCCGAATATGTCATCCCCCAGTCGTTACCGACCTTTATCCGAGAGCTCTCTTCGCATACATCCACATTTACATCCCGAGCGTCATAGAGGGAAGAAACATATCTAGAAGGGAATGACCATACCCTAACTGAGGAAGACCCACGTAGCCTTGTTGCAGCTAACCTTGTTTTCGTCATTTCCGGTTGACAAGGTGTAATGCTTGCGGATTTTCGTTGCCGAAAAACCGAAATGTTATGGGTTTAAGAAAGAAGAAAAGAAAAGAAAAAGAAAGAAGAAGAGACAGAAGAAATAAGAAGGTAGAAAATGGAGAGAGAGAAAAGAAAATAGAAAAAAATAGGACGAAGAGAAAATAGAAAAGAGAACAGAAAATTTTAAAATAGAAGAAAAAGAGAATAGAACGGAACAGAACAGCAGAATAACAGAACAATCTCACAATCGCAGCGGAACAACATATAATAATAAATGAATAATCTTTAAACAAAGAACTATATCAGTTATTACATTACATTTCATTTTATTACATCATATCATATCATCAGAGTGTACAACAACATACAACAACAAACAGCGGAAAAGAAATACTATATACTAGTAATACGCCATGCCATCCAGCTTGCCTCCAGCAACTCCAGAATATCCAGAATATCCTGATAAACCTTAACTCTTGACTGCCCGTGTGGAAATTGGTGGGCACCCAGAGTTTAGGAAGGAAAACAATAAACTCCAAGTCAGTCATGTGACTGGTGTGAGAACTCAAAACAGTTTATTTATCTTTAAAATCAAAATAGAGGAATATTTTTAAATTCAATTCGCAATGCTTTTAAAAATGAGACTACCATAAGGCCTCCCGCACACACACACAATGCAAACGCAGAATCGGAAGAGATTTCTCCTTATGATAGTCAAAGATGCTTGATACGCATTTAAAAGAACATTTCATATTATTATTAGTGTATAGTGTAGAGAAAAATTCATTTCGAAAGTAGAAAATAAATCTTAGCCAACATACGACCATTATCGTATGCCTACTATAGCTACCATCCAAACAGTGTTGCGACACCATAAGTGAATGGCAGGTTCTACAACTAATACCGTACAAGTTTCGTATTGGGAATTGGATTTCCAACGAATGATCAGGCCAAGGAACTTCCCATTGCCACATGAGAATGCCTCTGGATGGACATCCCCGAGAACCAAACCGGATCTCTACCAACACAAGGCCGGGTTACCCCTAACTGAGTAACAACTGACCGAATATGCCATCCCCCGGTCCTTTGGGACCTTTTCACCGAGCGCTCGTAATCAATTCACACAATCATAACAAAGTGTTTTCAACATGAGTAAGTATCTGGGCTCCATACCATGATACCACCCTTTTCCAGAAGGAAATGGACACATCCTAAAGGGCGCTACCCCTCATAACCTTGCTGCTTCTTTCCTGTTTTGACCATTCACGGGGTGTGAGGCTCGACGAAGTCACGTCCACAAAAACATACTTTATACAAAAGCCATGCTTTGGGTCAACAAATGATCAACACAATGATCACAAGGATAGACGATCAAATAAATGATCCTATCACAAATAATCAACACAATGATCATTTCAGCATCACTCAGCACGTCACATTACCAAATTGGGAATATATCGCTGATAACTTCAACTATATAACCTCTGAGCTCGTACGTCTCAGAGAAGGGTGTTAAGCTAAAAGAATAAATTCTTCGCCACCAACAGAAATATATTTGAATGAAGTCTGCTTTATATCTCAACTTGTAATGTCAGACATACAATTCATACAGTCTGTTCCGGGATCGAACAAAACCGAAGGCACTTACAAAGAAGTCCTTGCAATCCGGATATCCACAATCCTGATCGGATTCACCATCACATATGGAGAACTCTATACCGGAGCAACTCGGTGCAGAGTCAATCGATAGGTCATCCTATCGCTCTCGCAAATATCCGGTCTTCAACACCGATCTTCAAATGCAATTCACAACGACGTATCACATATTCGGAATGGGTTATACGATCCCATGGTCCTTTCCCGGTTAACCCGAGTAGTGAGCGCTTATTTAAAAATAAGTGTAGCATTCACATTCAAACAAATCACATCAATTACCCATTCAAAGGGAAATATTGATAGTCGGCTATTGAACTATCAATTGATATGCACACATCACCAGTTTCCAAATAATTTTCCAAATTATTTATTTTCCAAAATATCTTCACTAGATATTAAATTTCAATACTTCAAAAATAAATCAACATTTATTTTCAAACAAATTCCACTTTTCATTTATAAATTCCATAATGAATTTATATTTCAAAATATTCATGCATATACGATTTCAATTATCCATTTCAATTTATCTTCAAAAAGATAAATTCTAATTATTCACTTCATATTGGAAAACATTTCCATACTTATTTATTCATAAGTAATTCACAAATCTTTTTATTTTCAACCTTGGAAAATATTCAATATACTTAAATCGAATTAAGTATATAATTCATTCTTTAAGGAAATCATTCTCTTAAACATATTTATTTGGGCCAAAACGAATGTTGCGTAAAACATCGTTAGATCGTTTTAATTCTATTTAAAACATCACATTCAAACATTTTCTTTAACATATTATTCACTATTCAAAAACGTGAATATACTCTGTTAACCAATTTCATCACTTCTATTCAATTTATTTTAAAGGATTATTCACTGTCTAAAACGTGAATATAACTCCATAAGTAAGTTATAAAAATTAACTTATTAAAATAAGTCGTTTGCGAATTTATAAAACAACGTTTATAAATTCTATTTCTATTTATTTATAAAAACTTCCTTTTTATAAATTCCTTTATTAACCTATTCCAGTTTATAACTCAATTATAAACTAAAAGTTCATATTATAAGTTAAATACTTATAAAACGATTATTTTACAAAATCGTTCCTTTAACCTTCGTAATTATAAATCTTATAACCTATAAGATTAAATTATTTATCCAAATATATTCTTTAATAACTTCACAAATTTATAAATCTTACTATTTATAAATTTCATTTATAACTTCACCATTTATAATTCTATAAATTTCATTCTTTAATGAAATTCATTTTCACTTCATTCAAACACTTATAAAAACTCGTTTTATAATGTCAATATTTCAATGTATAAATATTCATTTATAAATCTCTTAATATAAATCAATTTATATTATTCTTTAAAACATCTTTAATTTCCTTTATAATTTCACCATTTTGATTTATAAAATAATCAAATTTTATAAATCCCATTCTTAAACTTTTCATAATAAATTCAAAAATCCAATTTAAACTATTTTATAAAATCATAAATCCATATTTCTCAAAAATCAATCTTTAACCGTATTTCTCAAAATCATAATTTTTATAACTTTAAAAATTATAACGTTTATTTATTTATAATGGATCAATTCCAAAAATATAGTATAAACGTATACTTTCAAAAATCACTTTAAAAACCATTTTAAAATTCCAAATTTGGTCCAATGATGCTACACACCAAATAGTCAATCACGACTACAACGACATCATATATCGTATATGATAATCCATCAAATATCAAAATATCTGAAATCAAATAAAAACTGTTGAGGAATCCAGTTGGATCCCTCCAACCTGTTTTCCTGCATCCACAAACATTAGCACAATACCAATTTCGCTCCAGTACGAAATTATCGCGGTATATGTTTTTATTAAATATTATCCGCTTAATAACGGCGCAATAGGGTCTCATCCGCTAAAAAACATGCGGGTAATCAACAACTGCAATATATACATATGCCAATATATATATATTGATATTATATATAATACCAATTTCACTGTTTATGAAATATTCGCGGTATATGTTTTTAATAAATAACATCCGCTTACTAACGGCGCATAATGTCTATTTTAACAATCAATAGATAACAATCATCATTCAAACATGCATTCAACAATTTTAAATATAACTATTTAAAATAAAATCGAAACTGATTCGATTGAGTGAGAAGTTCTCACCTTGATTTCAATCTCGTTTTAGCGATTTATTTCGAATAAAATTAAACGCGCGTTTAATTTTACCCAAAATTCTCACTAACTCCAAACGACTCCAATCCAACTCCATCGCGTAGTGCTCGTCCATACGATTCCAACGCAACTGAGTTTGCATTTTTTCGACCTCGTATGAAAAAGTTATGAATATTTGAAGGTTACACGATTTTTATATAAACAAATACAACATAATTTTAATTTTTTTAACCTAGCTAGTTCACTGCCGTTCGATCTCACCCCCTGCCATCTGAATCGTGCATTTTTCTTCTTCCCCAATAAGAAACGCACGCAACTCCTACAGGCTAAAACACGCGAGAACCCATGAAGCCGACCCTTTAGGGTTTCAAACGCAACCCACAACACTTGCCTTTACCTCGATCAACCACTTCCAGACGAACCGCCTACGCATGCTCCACCATAGCTCGAAGACCGGTCAAGCTCGGTGGTCCCAGGCACTCGAAAAACGTGCCCGACCGTTGGTGCTTTGAGGCCAATTTGCCGTCAATTCGTCACGCCAATGACGATCATAACCGTTGAGAACGTAGAGCTCGTGATGCTCTACAAACTTGTAGTTGATGATTCGTTGAAATACTTCACGGATTGGAAGTTTATAAGGGAAGAAAATTGCAAATTTCAGGCCGTTGGTTTTAGCATAGGCGGCTCCTGAAACCCTAGTTTCATATTTTTTTTTTGTTGTGTATGTGGGCTATTTATAGAAAATTAAAACGACACTATTCATCCGGGTTTTCTAAACTCCGATTTACGCGCCGAAACTGACGTTCCTAGGGTTTATCCCGCATTTCGGACACAATGGAATAGGTTTCGGAAGCTAATTCGGACATCTGTGCGAGTTATGGCTGCAAACGCTCAATTTAAATTAAACCGATTTAAATCGATTTCTAGGCGTTTTAATTTGTACCGGACAAACGGTAAATCCAAACGACTTGAAATTTGAAACCTTACAATAATATCACATTACGGATCCGATGAAACTGGTTTCGTCGAAATCCGAGACTTTTTGAAAAATGGCTATTTTAGCTCGTCAAATTTAAATTAAAAATAAATCGATGCGTTTCGAGCTGCCACGATCAAACGATAGCTCCGATTGATACAAAATTTGAAATCCGGCAATAACTAACTATTACGGATCCAATGAAACTGGTTTCGTTCAATTCTGAGACTGTTCAAAAATTGGCTATTTTACAGTCGATTATTAAATATTAAAATATTCAATTTTCACAAATTAACTTCAAATTCGATTTTTAAAAGTTCTAAAATATCATTCTAACTCCAATATGATAAAATAAAATTTTACAAATCATTTTCAATCATATTTAATTCAATTTTCAATTATTTCCATAATTTAACTTATTAAATTATCGATTTAATTATTCAATTAAATCCAATAATTCAAAATAAAATTTATTCGGCTTATAAATTCACTTATTAATATTTAAAATTAATTAAATATTCAAATATTAATTAATAAAATTTCTGGGTCGTTACACAAGGCTTGAGGCAACGATTACCTTTTCACATAGCACGTCTTTTTCACTTTGAATGCCACATTGCCATTCCACATTCACACGACTGATTTCTACAAACGTATAACTTTCAAAGCTCGTATATCTCAGGAAAGGGTGTTAAGCTAAGGGAAGGTGTCTTCTCCGCCACCGACTGATATACTTTTATAGAGATCACTCATTGTGATTTGGAATGCGAGGTCAAACATTCATCCATACAAGTTCACTCTGGGACTGAATGAAATTGAAGGTACTTTCCTCGACCATTACTAGGCGAGAATTCCTTGTGGTTCTGAGATTTTTCATAACAAAGAGACCACTGCTATACTAAGCAAATCAGGAGTTTATCCTCAATTAATCAACAAGCTGTCCCTTATTATTATTCGTCTCGATATCTCCGTCTTCAAACATCTTCAATTTTCGAACACGTAAATTGGTTCGAAGTGGTTTTCAGATAGGAATCATCCAAATCCGACCCCGGTTCCTTTGAAATTCAATCATCGATAAAGAAGATGTAATTAGAAGATTGCTTTTCAATTCATTCATTTTTCTTTATCAAAATATCTTGAGAGATATATATTTTCAAAATATTCTTTTAGTGCATACGGAATCATTTAAACCTCTTTTTTTTAATATTTCTCAAATCATTTTTAAAGAGTATCTTTTGAGAAAATGGGATTATAGAAATCACTCTACATTTATTCAATATCAAATTTTATATTCAACAAGTGTTATGGGTGGAATAATGGTGAGACCACCTTTTAAATTCCACAAATATGACAAGTTCCCTCTTAAGATTTTAATAATGAGTATAAGAAGATTATCTCTATAAATCCAAGTTGAGCATCCAAGCTTTCCATTCGATATGTTCCACCCCTCGCCTAAATAAGAAAACTGAGGCTAGGTAAGTTCAGGGCACTGGTTTCTCCATTTATAACCTTAGTTACACACCTTGTTTTTACTTTTAGATCTCAAAGGCGGGACAAATGTATTAGTCATTTCTGCATACTCATTTTTCCTTTTTAAATCAATTAACTATTTGTTTAACCATCTTTGAAATAATTTTAAATTACTCAAATATATTTTAAAATACTTTATTATTTACTTAAAAATATTTGCTAAGGATTTGGGAAAGAATTGTTAAGTTTCAACCTTTATTTCAAAAGTTAAAGAAAAGCGTTGCGAAAAGGTGTTGCAAAAAATATTACAAAAAGTGCTTTAAAAGCTGTATTCTTCAAAATGACTTTTATATCATTTAGCAAACCATATTTTCAACTTAAATAACTTTTAAAACATTTTAAAATATTTTAGAATTTATTTCATATTTTTAAAACGATTATTTTATCAATTTCCAACTTTGGTCATTTAGTGCAAAAATTGGATTTTTCTTGAAAATTAATTTTGTCATATTTCAAAATAAACAAGATAAAATCTTGATTTTCTTATCTCATTTGAAAGATATGGATATAATGATTCGGAAAATTCTTACTTCGAAGAATTCTGAACTATATGCCACTTCGTATGTTCATTTGGACTTTCCATGCGAAAACACAAACTACCGTTATGTGACGCGTCAAATTTTAGGTGTATTTTGAGATTCATATCCAAAATTTGTCGAGACAAGTTTAAACACTTAGTAATCATTTCTAAAGCATATTCAAACATTTTTTAACAAAGGTATAGATAATTCCATGTCACATTTCATTTTATTTTAGAAAGTGTTTTCCGTGTGAATCAATATCGTGTATATCGTGACTTTTTTCAATATTTTCATGCAATAAACAACATATGAAAATCAATATCATAATCAAACATCCAAACAAACATATCACAACATCACAACCAAACATATACATATAAATTAGGAGTTCTTACCTTGTTTGGAATTGAACTAACTTTAAATTGAAACAGCTTTTCTAACTCAACTCAAAAGCTCACGAACAATTGTTTTAAGACTTGTAGGTGGCTTGACTTTGCTTGTGGAGGCCTTTGGAGCTATGGGCCATCAGTTTCAAGGGGAGATTGGGCTCGGCTTGATGAAGGGGTGGGTCGTGGGTTGTGAAGAAAGGAGGAAGAGTTTTGGTTAATATTTAAGGTGATTTGATGATTACTTTCTTTAATATATTTTTGGAATAAATTTTGGCATTATTTCATTAAGATTGAAATCCATTAAAAGAGTGAGAAGAAACTTGAAATTTTGAGAAGTAGAAGTGTGGAAGGAAGTAAGAAAGTGGGTGTGTATTTATAGAAAAACTTTGGATTAAAATATTATATTTGTAATAGACCAAAATACCCTTTACTTAATTTTAAAGTAACTATACATTTCAACACTTAACTCACATTTCAAATCTTTAATTTATGTCCTTATCACTTAAGAGGTATGAAAAACTTAAAGCAATAATGATGTTTCTTTTGGTTTGATATGTTTTGTTTTTATTAGTTTACTTTTCCTAATTATATTCTAGAATTTTCTAAACATAATTAATAACTTAATTAATACATACTACATTTATATAAGTGTACATGAATATTAAAATAAAGGTGCAACAACGTTGCGACAAATTTAAATCGACAAAACTTTGATTTTTGACAAAATGTTCTACGGTCATATTTTGACGTTTTAGTTAAACTATTTATTTATGTAAACCAAATTTGAAAATAAATTTGTATAATGTTATTTAAAAATATAAACACTCATAAATTAATTAAAATAATTTATTAAACCATTTAACCTTACTTTTCTAAAATCAGGATTTTGTCACTTTTGTCGATATAAGCAAATGTTACTATTTTTATGTATATTTCTATTTCAAAATTCTATCTATTATTGTTTGAATCATAAAACCTTTTATATTAAAAATCACTTTAAATATTATATGTTAAAGTGGTTAAATTTTGGGCCGTTACATTCTCCTTTACTTAAAAAATTTCATCCTCGAAATTAGACAAGAAGAAAATAGCTCAAAAAGAAATATATACTCAATAAGATGGAATATATACGATAAGCGATTACACCATAGAAGGTGAGTGCACTCAAATAATAGATAAAGTCTATACATCGATCCTAAAATGGAAATATGCTTTTCTCATTCCATCTACTATTTCCCATGTGTAATCATCATCATCCGCTCTCCATTAAACTTTTTCCAACCTTACAGCCTTCCTTCTTGATCATTTCTCATCTTGATCCACGATTCGCAAGGGCCTTCTAATAACCACTATGTTTGTTTCTATCTCCAAGTCATCCTGGGCAACCGTTTCTATGATTTGTTCTAGGTCATATACATACTTCCGTAAATGTGATTCGTGAAAAACATTAAGTAAACCAGACAATCTTTCAAGCAATTGTACTCGATAAGCTAGTGGGCCAATTTGTTCGAGACTGGGGAAAAATCCAATATATCGAGGTGCTAACTTCCCAGCTCTTCCAAATCTTACGACTCCTCTCATTGGAGAGACTTTCAAAAAGGCCGAATCTCCAATTGAGAATTTCAGAGTTCTATGCCTTCAGTCTGTATAACTCTTATATCTCTAATCATATCAACTTTCTCTGAAGTTCTCATATCATTTCTGGGCCAAGCAATAACCGATCTCCGGATTCTATCCAACATGTTGGCGATTTACGTAGACGACCATACAGATCTTCATACGGCGCCATGCCGACACTAGCTTGATAGTTGTTACTATAGGAGAACTCTACTAAGAGTAAATGATTCTCCCACGAGCCTCCAAACTCTAGAATACATGCTCCCAAATGATCTTCCAAAACATGGTTGACTCTTTCCATCTGTTCATCAGTTTGGGGGTGATATGCAGTGTTTGTACTCAACTTTGTTCCCAAAGTTGTCTGTAGTGCTTTCCAAAACCGACTAGTGAAGATTGGATCACAATCGCTTACTATACTGCTCGAAACTCCATGCAATCAGTTCTTGTTGGCTTTACCAGAATAAAGTGTGCACTTTTGGTTAATCGGCTATGATAACCCAAATGCCATCATTTCCTTTCCTTATTCGGGGTAAGCCATCAATGAATCCATGGATGTTTGATCCCACTTTCAAGCTGGAATCTTCAAAGGTTGAAGTAATCCTGCCATCTTCTGTTGGTCACTTTTGATTCTTTCGCAATTTTCACAACGGCTGACATAGATAGATATGTCCCTCTTCATGCTTCTCCACCAAAATGTATGCTTCATGTACTTGTACATCTTATGAATTCCCAGATGAATGTTAAGTTTGGTTGTGTGGCATTCAGCTAATACTTCTTGCTTAAGATATCCAACATTTGAAACACAAATTCTTCCTTTTAACCACAATAATCCAAGGTCATCTATTTTAAAGCTTGGACTCCTTCCTCTATGTATGTCTTCAATAATCTCCATTAGGAATCGATCTTCTTTTTGCTTGCTTGTTATTTTCTCCTAAAGAGTTGGAGTTACTACCTAATAAGAAATAGTAGCTAACTTCCTACTTAAAGCATGCTACTATGTTGTCTTTCCGAGGTGTATATAGAATATCTGGATCGTATGAAGCGAGAAATTCTAACCAGCGTGGCTGACTCATGTTTAAATCCTTCTAGGTGAAAAGATACTTCAAAGATTTGTGGTCCGTGAAGAGTTCGAACTTTTCACCTAAAAGATGGAACATTATTTACTAATGTCAATTCAAAGTTTTATCGAAATAAACTATAAAAGATTCTTACCCAGCAAATAATGTCTCCATATCTTTAGAGCGAACACAACGGCTAATAATTCTAAGTCATATGTGGCATAATTCTTCTCATGCGTCTTCAGTTGTCTACTTGCGTAAGCAATCACCTTTCCATCTTGCATTAAAACTGCACCAACTCCTTCTCCACAAACATCTGTATAAATGGTCAATCCACTACTTCCATTTATAATTGCTAAAACTGGAGCGATTGTCAACCTCTTCTTTAGTTCTTGGAATGATCTTCACACTTAAGAGTCTAGATAAATTTAGCATCCTTCATTGTCAACTTTGTTAGGTGATAGGCAATTTTAGAGAAGCCTTGAAAGAATCTTCTGTAATATCCTGCCATACTTAAGAAGCTACAAATTTCTTTAGGAGTTTGTGGCTTCTTCCAATCTTGAATAGCTGTAACTTTCCCTAGATCTACTGAAATTCCATCGGTTGATATTATATGACCAAGGAATCTTACCTCCTTCTCCCAAAAACGGCACTTTGAGAATTTGGCTTTAAGCAATTATTCCTCAATATCTCGAACACAGCGCCTGGATGCCTTGCGTGTTCTTCTTCTGTCTTTGAGTAGATAAGAATATCATCGATAAAATCAAAAACGAATTTGTTTAGCACATCTCTAAACACTCTATTCATAAGGTCAAAAAAATAAGCGGGCTCATTAGTCAACCCAAAGGCATAACTAACCACTCATAGAAAGTATTCAGACCTTGAATACAGTTAGATGGATGCAATCTTCTGCGATCCTTAACTGATGGAATCCTATAGCTAGGTCCATTTTAAAGAAAACTCGAGCTCCGTGTAACTGGTTAAACAAGTCATCTATTCAAGGTACATGATACTTGTTCTTGATTGTTTGCTTGTTTAGATCCTGATAATCTACGCACAATCTTAAAGATCCATCATACTTGGCTATAATAACTACTGTTGATCCCCAATTTGAATGACTAGGTTTTATTGATCCCTTCTTTAATAGCTCTTTGGTTTGGTTATTCAACTCATCCCTTTCTTCCAGAGTCATCCTTCTATCTCTTGTTTAATTGGCATCGCTCCAGGAACTAAATCGATATGGAATTTGATTCTCTGTATAGTGGTAAACTTTTTACTTCTTCAAAGACATCTACAAATTCTTTAACAACGGGTATTGTTTCTAATCCTGTCTCGGCTGTATCTAAAACATAAAGTAAACTATCCCTTCTTGGACTAGGTACTTCACAAGGTATTTCTATGAGTTTCCCTAATTTTTTTTTCACTGCAATAGTTCTTTTCAAACAATCTAGAATAGCTTCATTTTTAGTTATCCAATCCACACCAAGCAAAATTTCGAATCGAATAAAATCTAAGACGAAAAGATCAAAAGGAAAGTGATGGGGAGGATAGGAAATTGGGACTTTTTCATAGTGCATACAAAGATAAGTGGAACCTCTATAGGATACGTCACGTAGATAGGGTAACCAACAATTTTAGGTTTAATTTTTAGTTCTTTTACAGTTTTGTTAGTGACAAAACTATGAGAAGCTCCTGTGCCAAATAATACTCAAACTAAAACATCTTTGATAAAAATATTACCTTCCAATACTCCTTTGCCCTTCACATCTTGGGAGGTTGAAGGCTCATCTTTGATAACATAAACTTTGGCTTGTTCTTCTTTCTTT
Source organism: Allium cepa (assembly GCA_030765085.1). NCBI lineage: Eukaryota > Viridiplantae > Streptophyta > Magnoliopsida > Asparagales > Amaryllidaceae > Allium > Allium cepa. Next base: position 487,083,880 of record CM060934.1, on the reverse strand, counting down.
ATTAGGGGACAATCCTTAATAAGGTGCCCTGGTTTATGACAATTATAGCAGAGATAATTCTGAACCATAGGAGAGGCAACACACTAAGCTTTGGGGCCCCAACAATTCTTTGCAATATAGCATTTCTTCTTACAAATATTATGAGTGATGTCTTTAAAGTGGTTCTCTTGAGATCCTCCTATGGGTTTTGTTGATTCATGGGTTTTGATTCATGACACAAGCTTCAAAGATCATGAGACGAACTACAAAGAGAATACTATACAAAGGCGCCAAAAAGAAAATAAAAATATTTTGTGCACTACAAAGGAGACAAGACTACAATCCGGAGATTGGTATTAATAATTTATTATATCGTGTCTTAGAATATTGTTAAAATCATTCCTCAAGTAGTCACACACACACACGAATAGTTGTATATTGTTTTATACTTGAAAAAGTATGATCTGTGCACATAACATCAGGTCGGTCGACCGACCAGTACACTCGGCTGACCGAACCTGTTGTTAGTGCACAGATATGCTCTGTTTTGTGCATGATTTTAAACTCAGCTGACCAGCCAGAATTTTCAGTCAACCGACCTAGAAATAACGGTTATTTTTCTGAAGAGTTGCGATCATTCATGAAGAGGAATCACCTTCAATCCAAGAGATATGGTCATAACCTTTAATTGCAACTCTTCATGAAAGATTGTAACTATTATACAACTATATAAACATGTTTAATTCATTCCTACAATCACCAATTTTTGTTTATAATTCTGAAATCTATTCACTATTTATTTCTACAAATAAAAGCATTCTTTCTCATTCAATATCGCTAGAATCTCTAAATTAATTTATATACTTCGATTCTACGAGATTATCCTCCTTCTAAATCTTCACACACGCTACATATTCTTGAGGATTTGATTATAGGAAAATTTTACTATCAAAAACAATCTGTGTTATTCAGAACACACTCGTCAGCAAATTATTTGTATTAAGTTGAAGTCCTCTTCGGCTGTTGAAGCAGAAAAATTCCTGTTCGGCTGCTCAGATGTGGTATACCTATTCCTCCGGGTTAAGCGAGGGGTTTAGTCTAAATCCAGAGGATATTCTGGGACTGGACGTAGAATGGGAAGTTCGAACCAGTATAAAAATTCCTGGTGTGCTTACTTTAATTTTTATTTTACTGCTATTATCAGTTTCTGCATTTATATATTATATTACACGATCCTTAATACTACACGTACACTTTCATTTGGTATCAGAGCAAGGTTATCCTATAACCGTCACAAAGTTATTTGATATTTATTTCTAGTAATATGGCAACGACACAAACTAACGATGTTAGCACTAACACTAACACTAGTTTCACAGAGGGTCAATCAACTTCATGACCTCCACTTTTTAATGGTATAAATTGTAATTATTGGTCAACTAGGATGAGAATCTATATGCAATCTAGTGGTTTTGATATATGGAATATTATACAAAGAGAGTACATAACTCCTACTGGAGAATACTCAACTTGGAGTAGCACACAAAAACTAGATGCTACATCAAATGCAAAGGCTATGAATATTTTATTTTGTGCATTAGATAGAAATGATTTCAATAGAGTTAGCATGTGCACTTCTGGTTATGAAATGTGGAGAACACTTAAAGTAAGACATGAAGGAACGAACAAAGTTAAATTAAGCAAAATTTCTATGTTGAAAAATCAATTTGAAAATTTCAAAATGAAGCCAAATGATTCTATAAATGATATGTACTCTAGATTCCAGGATATTTATCATGCTCTACTATCATTAGAACAAACATTTACTGATTTTGATGTTGTCACAAAAATCTTAAATTCTTTAACTGACGAATGGGAAAGAAAAGTCCTAGCCTTTGAAGAAGCAAATGATTTGTCAACATTAAAACCAGAAGAATTGATAGGTAATTTAATGTCCTACGAAGTAAATTTGCAGGCAAAGAGAAATGTAGCACAAGAAAAGAAGAATGTGGCATTTCAAGCAGAAAAAGATAGTTCCGACTCAGAGAATGAAGATATGGCAATGATTGCTAAAAATTCCAAAAAGTTTCTGAAATTCAAAAGAAATAAATTCAGGGGAAACAAAAATAGTTCCAACAACAATACCAACAGTAGCAAACCATCATCTTCAGCAATGGAATGTTATGAATGTCACAAGAAATGTCACATGAAGAAGGATTGTCCAGAACGTAAAAAGAGCAATTTTAAAAGGGACAGAACCAAACGAAGAGCTTTTTCAGTCACTTGGGACGACACAAACTCATCATCCTCATCAGAAAGTGAAAGTGACAATGAAAATGAGCAAGCAAATGTATGCTTCATGGCTTCGTCAAACGATGTAAGTGATCTTAGTTTTGAAGATTTAATTGAAATTAATTCTGAATTAGTAGACTTAGCAAAGCAACTTAAAAAGAAAAATAAAGATTTACAAAGAAAATTAGATAGGACAGTCTTAGAAGTAGATATGCTGAAAGACGAGAAGAAAATATTAGAATAAGAACTTGAAATTTCTCAACAATCAAATTCTAACTTATCTTCTCAAATTTCTTCAATATCTGAAGAATTAGAAATTCAGAAAAATAAAAATGATGTTTTATTTTTTGAAAATAATAATTTAAATTCTAAAATTAAAGATTTAGATTTAGAAAATTTTAGTCTAAAAATAAAATTTGATGACATCTCTAAAAATGTCTTAAATTTCAATAAAGGAAGAGAGAATCTTTCTAAAATACTAGAAAATTCTCAATCCACTAACAATAAATCTGGACTAGGATTTAAGAAACAGAATAATTTTGCTAAAAGTAGGATTAATAATAATATTAAAAAGGATATTAAGAAAACAGTTTGTTCAAACACTAAAACATTAAGATATGGATTCCAAAATCAAATAATGTTTTGATAAGGAGTAAACATATCAAAATGTTCATGGAAACTATTCATAATAAAAAAAACTATTTTTACAAAGGGAATTCTGAACTTGTATGGGTTTGGCTTCCTAAGATCTAACTCTTAGGACCCTAAAAAGAAAAGGGTACCAACTTTTTATAATTTTTTTACAGGTACCACATAAAAGGAGAGGAAAATGGATTTTAGATAGCGGTTGCTCAAAACATATGACTAGAAACAAAGAAATGTTGTCAAATATTATCTACTCAAATGGAGGATCGGTTACTTTTGGAGATAACTCTAAAGGATATATCATCGATAAAGGCGATGTCTGAAACGACCCAACTTTCCACTCCCGGAAAATCGCATCATTTTTAAGAAAGAAAGGGATAGAAAAGAGAATAGAAAGAAGAGAAGAAAGAAACAGCATCAGAATCTAACACAGCGGAACGAATAAATTATATTAATCACATAATACTTTACATAGTATCATATACATCAGAGATACACAGCATAAACAACTCATACTAGACAGTTATAAATACCTGTCTAGTTATACAACTCAATCACAATACAGAACACTCAGAGATCACACAGCGGAATACTCTATAGCTACACGCGGAAGCCTCCTGCTCCATTTGCTCCTTCACAAATCGTCAAAGCAAACCTGAATCCTAACCTGAATTCCCTTGGCTACTCGTAAAAAATTTGAGTACCCAAGAGTTTATGAGAAACAAAAATAAACTCCGGGTCAGACATGGGTCTGGTGTGAGTAACAGGTTAAAGTTGCTTAACTTTTAAAAACCTTTTGAAAAGAAAGGTATCACGTAAGACTTCCCACACATAAACATGGAAAAGTTTTTACCTTACGCTAACCAAAACATTTGATAGGAAATCCAGTGATATTATAATAGTGTCTAGGGTTTTCAAATAAATAAGAAATAGCCGAAATTGTTACATGATTAAATTCCAGCTACTAGCCACAAAAGTGGGTAATACAATCAAAACCGTTGGCACTTATTGGATTGTGGATTCCATACAATGGCAGGGCTACTGGGGTACCGCCCGTCACAGTACGTGGCCTAGATCACAGTACCGAGGATTACTCCCTTCATCCCCTGCAACACAAGACCGGAACCGTTCCTTACTGAACAGTTCCGAACAAGACAACCCCGCAGTTGGTGTACACTGACAACTGCCCACTAAGCCGAATAAAAAGGAACCTCTAGACAGGGATCAATCTTGCTCTCCAGTGGGTGCGACCCACGAAGCCTTGCTGCACCTCCCCTGTTTTAGCCATTCCCGGTTGATGAGGCCTGAGGCTACGATTACCTTTATAGGACATATCACTTAGAATGCTCATCGTCCACCTGACGATGTTCTGAAAGCATTCAATCCATACAAGTTCGTTCCGGGTTCGAACGAAACCGAAGGCATTATCTCGTTACACTCGTTTTGGAATCACCCTCAGAGTTAACGACAATAACCCTTGCACTCTAATTCGTCATCTCGAATCTATAAGAACTAATCCCGTCAACTCATTACGGAATCACCCACAGAGTTATACTGACGTATAGCTCTTACACCTCGAGTCTTCACTCGCTCCACTTAGATTAACGACCTAACGTTAATTTGGAATCGATGTGGTTTTCGGATATCCAAATATGGAAACCCGATCCCGGTCTCATCGAAATCCAAAGCGTGTCTTTTAAGGCCAAGTTGTCTTAAAGGTTTAAAACAATTCAATTATCTATATAAACAGATAGATAAATCACAGATTCATAATAGGTAATCAACATTATCATCATATCAGATAAACCATATTATCATTATCCAAAAGATAATCTATATCAACATCACAATGCAACCAATGCATCCATAACATTCAACATTACTTATCTCAAATCTGAGATTCAAACCAATCAAGCAACAATATCATCCATATAAGCAATGATCTATATCACCATTTATAATTAATTTAAAATGAATTAATTTAGCTACATCATTCTCTAATTAATTTAAAGTAAATTAAATTAATTACTTAATCAATATAAATCTTACTTACATATCCTTTAATTAATTACAACTTAATTAATTAATCAATCTTTAATCAATTACCTTAATTAATCACCTTTGATTAATTATTCCTTAATTACATTTATGTAATTATCCTCTAATTAATTTTACAAATTAATTATACTTAACCAAATTTAGTAATTAACCTTTAATTACTTCATTAATTAACTATTTATAATTAATCACTTCATTAATCATTTATTTTTGATTAATTAATCTTAATTAATCAACTCTTAATTACATCATTAATTATATTAATTAATGATTCTTAATTCTAATTAATTACATTAAGTAATTAAACTTTACTAAACCACATTTATTAATCACCCTTGATTAATCATCCTTTAATTACTCATTCCATAAATTAATTACCCTTAATTAATTATCTCCATCAATCCCTTGATTAATTTCAAAGAAATTTAAATCTAAATTACTTCCATCATTAAACATCTTTAATTACATCCAGTAATTATTAATTAATTACTTCCCTAAGTAATTACAATTCAATTAATTACATAAAGTAATTATCTATTACTACCAAGTGTTTTAAATTAATTAAACTAAATTAATTAATCTAAACCAATCACAATTAATTACATTAAGTAATTAATCTTAAACAAATCTCACAAATGATTATCATTGATTAATTAATCTAATCAATTATTAAAATTTATCACATTAATTAATAAATCTTGAGTTAATGACCTTCATTAACTATTCTTAATTACTTAATTAAGAAATTAACTTATACTAATCATTATTAATTATCAATTAATTAATATTTAATTACCAATTAATTAATCTCTAATTATTAATTAATTAAGAATTAATTACAATCTAATTAATCCTTAATCACTTGATTAAATAAATCCTTAATCATTAATTTAAATCTAATTAGTAATCCTTAATTACTAATTTATTTACCCTAATTAATTAATCTCAATCATTAATTAATCAATTAAAAAAAAAATCATTAATTACTTAATTAATCATCCACATAATTAATTAATTGAATAATTAATTACCCATTCTAAATTAACTTAATAATTTAAATAAATTCAAATTCTTAAATTTTAATTTAAGCAAACATTTCTTCTTGTTTAAAGTATTTTAAAAACACTTTGTTTCAAATCTTTAAATTCCATTTTAAAATTTCATTATAAAACTTAAGATACAAATTTTACTTAAACAAGGTTTTAAATTATAAACAAGGTTTTAAATTAATTAAAACCTTTATCTCATATGTTAAAGAAACATATACTTATTAAAATAAGAATTTAAATCTCAATTAAATTTAAATCCAAATTAATTTAAAACACACCTAAATTATTCTACACTTCATCTTAAATCCAAAACTATTTAACCATTTCAAGTATTTAAACAAATCTAAATTTAAAACTCATTTTATTTTTAAAACTGAAACTTAAATTTATTTCCCAGATTTAAAAACCAGATTTCAAACTTATTTTAAATTTCTAACTTACAATTAAGACTTTCAATTCAAATGCAAACACATATGCATTTACACCTATAAGTTTAAAATCCAATTTAAATTTAAAAACTTAAATTATTTCAAAACTCAGATTCAATAAATTTGAATTCACTTTTGGTCCCAGATTTTAAACTTTGTTTAATTTCCAGTTGGCAATTTAAACTTTCCTTTTAAATTTAAAAAAAACAGAAAACAGGTTTCTGTTTTTATTAAAATCCAAACTAAAATTTAAAAATTCAAATTATTACAAAGACAAAGATTCAAACTTAGTGAATTCATATTTAAATCCAGGTTTAAAACATAACTCTGATTTTTAAACTTTGTTTAAGTTTCCAGTTGGCATTTTTTTTTTAAACTTGCTGTTTAAATTTAAAAACAGAGAAATAGTTCTGTTTTCATTTTAATCCCAAACTAAAATTTAAATTTGATTTCAAAACCCAGGTTTAAACTATCTAAATTCAAAAGTAGATTCAGGTTTCCTACTTAGATCAGATTTTGGTTGCATTAAAAAAAACTTTTGCTTTTAAATTTTAAAACTGGAACAGGCTTCAGTTTTCATTTTAAATCTGAACACTGCATATACTCGAGTTTCTCTTATATCTACTTCGAGTCCAAACAGGCCTTACTTCGAGTTAAAGCTTCATTTACCCGAGACAATCACGAGATGCTCAAAACCCTGTAACCCAAACCAAAACTTCACCAGTATCATTCCCTGTGCACATGCACATCAACTACGGCCATCACCAGTCAACTCTGGTGATCTTCACATGTCGTTGTTCCACCACAAACCCAAACTTGATCACCACAGTACATCCAAAAATTCAAATTTGAAAATCAGCTCCTCAATCCAAACCTGGAAACCTGTCAACGCAAAAACACCCAAAACCTGTCAACGCCTTGTTGACGTGATTCCGACCACCATCACCTTCAGATCTTCGGCGATGACTTCGTCCATCCATCAACCCCCATTACCCAAAAGATCTTCGAGCTCGATCCACTACAGTGTCCGTGGTAATCGACTCTTCAGAACCCAGTACAACTAGGGTTTAAAAATTCAAATCTAAATCCCAACCTCAACAGAGAATTATAATTTAAACCAGTATTTTTCCTATCTTCTAGGATCATTCCATCATCATCTCAGAAGATCTTGGCCTTCCCGATCACTTGGATCAACAGAGGCAGCCAAAATTACACAAATCAGATAATACTCAATGGCTCTTTGACCCCAACACTAAAAATTGAAATCTTGCTTTTAAAAATCATATTTTTGTATGATGTTTCAGTTTATAATCCTGAAACAATAATTTATTTCACTTGAATTTTCACTTATTTGGTAACAGATATCTTTGCTTTGATTTCCAGATAAAATCTAAGCATATTTTAACTTAAGTAAAATGCTAAATCAAGGTTTGAATTTGACTAACAAGTTTCCCCTTGAACTTAGATTTAACCGTGATTAACTAAAGGGATTTACATTTAAACAAGTACCTATGTCAGAAGAAAAAAAAATTTGCAACAGGCAGATTCATACAATCCAAAAGCACATCATATATGAACAACAATGCATACATAACAGGTATACATATTTCCAGATTTCAAATCAGGCAACACATTCATATATTTAAATTTTTAGAAATATTTGTTACTCACCTGAACCAAAAATATGCAGACAGTACTTGTTTATGAAGAGCTTCAGATTTTATTTTTAATTTTGCTTTAAAACTTTATCTTGCTTTTACTGATATGCTCCTTGATCCACATGCATGCTTATCCAGGTGAAAATGTAGGCTTTGGTTGATTTAAAAACAGAGAAGGAAAATGCAGGCTTTCACATGCACATGTTGTTCCCAGGTGATAAGATGCATACTTGAATCTAGACTTGAAGTTGCAGATGCAAGACTTTGATGTTGCAAAATGAATCTTAGATGCATGTTTTCCAGATTTTAAAAGACATGCAAGTTGGTTGATTTGAAGAGTGCAGGCTTGTCTACAGGGAGAGATGGATATGTTTTTGATTTGAATTTCTGAGGGAAGATTACTGATTTGTATGAAGATGAGTTTGTAGATGGATTTTGAGGAGAAACAAATTTACAACATGAATAGATTTTGTTGAAGATTTCAGATTTCAGATCTGAATAATTCTCTTAAGTTTTGAAGAGGAATTGCCAAAAGAGTAAATGAGATGAAAAGAAATGTAGCAATACAAGTGGATTTTTGATTTTAACAAAAATAAATGAAAAAGAAAATTTAAACATTACACTTGTTCACATTTTAACAATTGTCACTTAAGTTTATTACATGACTAACACATGTCAATTTATTTCTTAAGAAACTTACACATGTATATTAAAAGTGTTTTAAATTTTAATTTAAATTGTTTATAAACACTTTAACTTATTTTATTCCATATGTATATATAAATGAATTTTATTCCCTTTTTAATTTTAGAAATCAAAACAAAACAAGTTATAAACAAAAGCTTATTCAAATATTTTTAAGTATTTACTCTATTAAATTTCAAAACATTGAATTCCAATTTAAATTAAATTACAAACTCCAATTTAAAAATCAAGTTATATATAGATGCATATATAACTTCTTATTAAATTTAAAAAAACAACAAATCTTATTTTCTAAAATCTATTTATGTTTATAAAACTAAGTATTATCATTTTTATTAAAAATAACAATTTAAACAATTCTAAATAATTTATAAAAGAGATTTTAACTTACTTGAAATTTAAACTAATACATGTTTCTTATTTTAAATTGTATTTCAAATCTCATATTAAATTTACAAATCATATTTTATAAATCAATATTTTTAAAAAGAAAATAAAACAAACATTTCATAACTTGTTCTTAAATATGCAAACTTAAAGTCAAAATATATTTTTAACAAATAAAACATTTATTAACTTATTCAAATATAAATTCACTAAAAAAATTATTTATTAAAGAATATTATCAAATCAAATTTATTTACAGAAATTATCAAATCAATTCAATTTTAAACACAGATTATCAAATTTATATTGTCCAAAATTCCGGGATATTACAATCCTCCCCCCTTAAAAGAATTTCGTCCCCGAAATTTAAAACAAAGGTAAATTAATAATCTTTCATAAGATTTAATTTTAAAATATAGCATATGTTAATCATATGCTAACAACCAAAGCAACCAATTCACACAATCAAACAAATCTAATTATCCAAAAGAATTTTGGATAAATCCTTCACGAGTTTCCCCGGTATATATCGGGATACTCACTCTATAGAATCTAAACAATCAATAATATTAAGCTATAGAGCCCTTATCCAACTATATCTACCAACAAAACAATATATCAGACTACAGACGAGTCTGAATCTACAATCACATCCTCCTGAACTGCTGGTTCCACAACCAGAAATAAACCATACACGTACTCCCTTAGAGATACGTGAAACTCATCGAATCCCAGTTATTCAAACTGGCAACTCAATCCTGTAGATCAATCACTTACTCTCCAAGATCACAGAAAAGATCCAAAATACTTCAGAGCTAGCTTCTCAGACTTACCCAATCTTATAGCTCTTTTAGATCAGAGAAAACTTACCCAAAATCAAATCTCTGATTCTGGAATTCAAATTCCTTCGTCTCTTATCCACAAAACACTTCTGACGATCCTGGGCTGCCTTCACTTCTCCTGATCAGCTCAACCTTGCTGGTGTCTCAAGCAACAAACTGGACCGAAACACTCCAACTAAATGATCTCCTCAAGATCAATCCCAACCAAGAACACCAACGCTACTCCATAAACAACAGAAAACTACTTACTTCTCCTATCCGGAAAAGATAAAACAAAAGCATTACCACCATGCTTCCACTACACAACTCTGATAACTCCAGAGAACTCTCAAACAATCGCAAGTCACTTTTGCGAACCACCCAAACCAAATCCAAGGAAAACTGTTCTCCCTTAACCAAATGGAACTGCTTCAACTTAATTAGCCAACCCATCGAAGAAACGGGTCTACTCAACTGCTTCTGAACTCTACTTCGGAAAAATTGCTAAGCCAGAAGACTCCTTGCCAACACCGAGAACATTCCAAACTGCACTGGTGCCACAGATGCCAAAGAATTCCAAACAAAGCTCTTCGAGAAACTCGGACTTCAAAGCAACCAAAAACTCAAGCTGACCACAGCCACAACGCTGAAGCAGACTCACTTCCTTAACTTGTTCCAAAGAAAACATCTTCGGGAACATCCATAGTCACTACATCTCATCACGCAGCTACTACTCCTGAGGTATTCAAAATACCATCACTTACTTCAGCTCAATCAACAGATCCAAACACTACTCATCTAACTTCAAAAATGAACTCCGAACCTTAACAGGTTTCCTTCAGAGATTAATGAAGTTCTTCATCACTTCAGGACTCAATCGAGACGGTATTAGGTCTACAGTCTCAACAAAACACTTCCAACCTCAAACATTCAAACTCCAACCAATGGTAGTCGTGTTACACACACTACTACCCCATCTACATTTATAACTTATGTTGGAAAACCTGAACAGGTAACCTAATAGATAGGCAGAAATATATATATATATATATAGTTATATATAAAAATTACAAATACGCTCTCTCAAGAAAGACACCACTACAGAGCCTAGGTATTCACTCAACCTAATGCTCCCTAAAGAAAGATACACTTCAGAGCCTAGGTATTCACTCAACCTAAAGCTCTGATACCAAGTGAAACGACCCAACTTTCCACTCCCGGAAAATCGCATCATTTTTAAGAAAGAAAGGGATAGAAAAGAGAATAGAAAGAAGAGAAGAAAGAAACAGCATCAGAATCTAACACAGCGGAACGAATAAATTATATTAATCACATAATACTTTACATAGTATCATATACATCAGAGATACACAGCATAAACAACTCATACTAGACAGTTATAAATACCTGTCTAGTTATACAACTCAATCACAATACAGAACACTCAGAGATCACACAGCGGAATACTCTATAGCTACACGCGGAAGCCTCCTGCTCCATTTGCTCCTTCACAAATCGTCAAAGCAAACCTGAATCCTAACCTGAATTCCCTTGGCTACTCGTAAAAAATTTGAGTACCCAAGAGTTTATGAGAAACAAAAATAAACTCCGGGTCAGACATGGGTCTGGTGTGAGTAACAGGTTAAAGTTGCTTAACTTTTAAAAACCTTTTGAAAAGAAAGGTATCACGTAAGACTTCCCACACATAAACATGGAAAAGTTTTTACCTTACGCTAACCAAAACATTTGATAGGAAATCCAGTGATATTATAATAGTGTCTAGGGTTTTCAAATAAATAAGAAATAGCCGAAATTGTTACATGATTAAATTCCAGCTACTAGCCACAAAAGTGGGTAATACAATCAAAACCGTTGGCACTTATTGGATTGTGGATTCCATACAATGGCAGGGCTACTGGGGTACCGCCCGTCACAGTACGTGGCCTAGATCACAGTACCGAGGATTACTCCCTTCATCCCCTGCAACACAAGACCGGAACCGTTCCTTACTGAACAGTTCCGAACAAGACAACCCCGCAGTTGGTGTACACTGACAACTGCCCACTAAGCCGAATAAAAAGGAACCTCTAGACAGGGATCAATCTTGCTCTCCAGTGGGTGCGACCCACGAAGCCTTGCTGCACCTCCCCTGTTTTAGCCATTCCCGGTTGATGAGGCCTGAGGCTACGATTACCTTTATAGGACATATCACTTAGAATGCTCATCGTCCACCTGACGATGTTCTGAAAGCATTCAATCCATACAAGTTCGTTCCGGGTTCGAACGAAACCGAAGGCATTATCTCGTTACACTCGTTTTGGAATCACCCTCAGAGTTAACGACAATAACCCTTGCACTCTAATTCGTCATCTCGAATCTATAAGAACTAATCCCGTCAACTCATTACGGAATCACCCACAGAGTTATACTGACGTATAGCTCTTACACCTCGAGTCTTCACTCGCTCCACTTAGATTAACGACCTAACGTTAATTTGGAATCGATGTGGTTTTCGGATATCCAAATATGGAAACCCGATCCCGGTCTCATCGAAATCCAAAGCGTGTCTTTTAAGGCCAAGTTGTCTTAAAGGTTTAAAACAATTCAATTATCTATATAAACAGATAGATAAATCACAGATTCATAATAGGTAATCAACATTATCATCATATCAGATAAACCATATTATCATTATCCAAAAGATAATCTATATCAACATCACAATGCAACCAATGCATCCATAACATTCAACATTACTTATCTCAAATCTGAGATTCAAACCAATCAAGCAACAATATCATCCATATAAGCAATGATCTATATCACCATTTATAATTAATTTAAAATGAATTAATTTAGCTACATCATTCTCTAATTAATTTAAAGTAAATTAAATTAATTACTTAATCAATATAAATCTTACTTACATATCCTTTAATTAATTACAACTTAATTAATTAATCAATCTTTAATCAATTACCTTAATTAATCACCTTTGATTAATTATTCCTTAATTACATTTATGTAATTATCCTCTAATTAATTTTACAAATTAATTATACTTAACCAAATTTAGTAATTAACCTTTAATTACTTCATTAATTAACTATTTATAATTAATCACTTCATTAATCATTTATTTTTGATTAATTAATCTTAATTAATCAACTCTTAATTACATCATTAATTATATTAATTAATGATTCTTAATTCTAATTAATTACATTAAGTAATTAAACTTTACTAAACCACATTTATTAATCACCCTTGATTAATCATCCTTTAATTACTCATTCCATAAATTAATTACCCTTAATTAATTATCTCCATCAATCCCTTGATTAATTTCAAAGAAATTTAAATCTAAATTACTTCCATCATTAAACATCTTTAATTACATCCAGTAATTATTAATTAATTACTTCCCTAAGTAATTACAATTCAATTAATTACATAAAGTAATTATCTATTACTACCAAGTGTTTTAAATTAATTAAACTAAATTAATTAATCTAAACCAATCACAATTAATTACATTAAGTAATTAATCTTAAACAAATCTCATAAATGATTATCATTGATTAATTAATCTAATCAATTATTAAAATTTATCACATTAATTAATAAATCTTGAGTTAATGACCTTCATTAACTATTCTTAATTACTTAATTAAGAAATTAACTTATACTAATCATTATTAATTATCAATTAATTAATATTTAATTACCAATTAATTAATCTCTAATTATTAATTAATTAAGAATTAATTACAATCTAATTAATCCTTAATCACTTGATTAAATAAATCCTTAATCATTAATTTAAATCTAATTAGTAATCCTTAATTACTAATTTATTTACCCTAATTAATTAATCTCAATCATTAATTAATCAATTAAAAAAAAAATCATTAATTACTTAATTAATCATCCACATAATTAATTAATTGAATAATTAATTACCCATTCTAAATTAACTTAATAATTTAAATAAATTCAAATTCTTAAATTTTAATTTAAGCAAACATTTCTTCTTGTTTAAAGTATTTTAAAAACACTTTGTTTCAAATCTTTAAATTCCATTTTAAAATTTCATTATAAAACTTAAGATACAAATTTTACTTAAACAAGGTTTTAAATTATAAACAAGGTTTTAAATTAATTAAAACCTTTATCTCATATGTTAAAGAAACATATACTTATTAAAATAAGAATTTAAATCTCAATTAAATTTAAATCCAAATTAATTTAAAACACACCTAAATTATTCTACACTTCATCTTAAATCCAAAACTATTTAACCATTTCAAGTATTTAAACAAATCTAAATTTAAAACTCATTTTATTTTTAAAACTGAAACTTAAATTTATTTCCCAGATTTAAAAACCAGATTTCAAACTTATTTTAAATTTCTAACTTACAATTAAGACTTTCAATTCAAATGCAAACACATATGCATTTACACCTATAAGTTTAAAATCCAATTTAAATTTAAAAACTTAAATTATTTCAAAACTCAGATTCAATAAATTTGAATTCACTTTTGGTCCCAGATTTTAAACTTTGTTTAATTTCCAGTTGGCAATTTAAACTTTCCTTTTAAATTTAAAAAAAACAGAAAACAGGTTTCTGTTTTTATTAAAATCCAAACTAAAATTTAAAAATTCAAATTATTACAAAGACAAAGATTCAAACTTAGTGAATTCATATTTAAATCCAGGTTTAAAACATAACTCAGATTTTTAAACTTTGTTTAAGTTTCCAGTTGGCATTTTTTTTTTAAACTTGCTGTTTAAATTTAAAAACAGAGAAATAGTTCTGTTTTCATTTTAATCCCAAACTAAAATTTAAATTTGATTTCAAAACCCAGGTTTAAACTATCTAAATTCAAAAGTAGATTCAGGTTTCCTACTTAGATCAGATTTTGGTTGCATTAAAAAAAACTTTTGCTTTTAAATTTTAAAACTGGAACAGGCTTCAGTTTTCATTTTAAATCTGAACACTGCATATACTCGAGTTTCTCTTATATCTACTTCGAGTCCAAACAGGCCTTACTTCGAGTTAAAGCTTCATTTACCCGAGACAATCACGAGATGCTCAAAACCCTGTAACCCAAACCAAAACTTCACCAGTATCATTCCCTGTGCACATGCACATCAACTACGGCCATCACCAGTCAACTCTGGTGATCTTCACATGTCGCTGTTCCACCACAAACCCAAACTTGATCACCACAGTACATCCAAAAATTCAAATTTGAAAATCAGCTCCTCAATCCAAACCTGGAAACCTGTCAACGCAAAAACACCCAAAACCTGTCAACGCCTTGTTGACGTGATTCCGACCACCATCACCTTCAGATCTTCGGCGATGACTTCGTCCATCCATCAACCCCCATTACCCAAAAGATCTTCGAGCTCGATCCACTACAGTGTCCGTGGTAATCGACTCTTCAGAACCCAGTACAACTAGGGTTTAAAAATTCAAATCTAAATCCCAACCTCAACAGAGAATTATAATTTAAACCAGTATTTTTCCTATCTTCTAGGATCATTCCATCATCATCTCAGAAGATCTTGGCCTTCCCGATCACTTGGATCAACAGAGGCAGCCAAAATTACACAAATCAGATAATACTCAATGGCTCTTTGACCCCAACACTAAAAATTGAAATCTTGCTTTTAAAAATCATATTTTTGTATGATGTTTCAGTTTATAATCCTGAAACAATAATTTATTTCACTTGAATTTTCACTTATTTGGTAACAGATATCTTTGCTTTGATTTCCAGATAAAATCTAAGCATATTTTAACTTAAGTAAAATGCTAAATCAAGGTTTGAATTTGACTAACAAGTTTCCCCTTGAACTTAGATTTAACCGTGATTAACTAAAGGGATTTACATTTAAACAAGTACCTATGTCAGAAAAAAAAAAATTTGCAACAGGCAGATTCATACAATCCAAAAGCACATCATATATGAACAACAATGCATACATAACAGGTATACATATTTCCAGATTTCAAATCAGGCAACACATTCATATATTTAAATTTTTAGAAATATTTGTTACTCACCTGAACCAAAAATATGCAGACAGTACTTGTTTATGAAGAGCTTCAGATTTTATTTTTAATTTTGCTTTAAAACTTTATCTTGCTTTTACTGATATGCTCCTTGATCCACATGCATGCTTATCCAGGTGAAAATGTAGGCTTTGGTTGATTTAAAAACAGAGAAGGAAAATGCAGGCTTTCACATGCACATGTTGTTCCCAGGTGATAAGATGCATACTTGAATCTAGACTTGAAGTTGCAGATGCAAGACTTTGATGTTGCAAAATGAATCTTAGATGCATGTTTTCCAGATTTTAAAAGACATGCAAGTTGGTTGATTTGAAGAGTGCAGGCTTGTCTACAGGGAGAGATGGATATGTTTTTGATTTGAATTTCTGAGGGAAGATTACTGATTTGTATGAAGATGAGTTTGTAGATGGATTTTGAGGAGAAACAAATTTACAACATGAATAGATTTTGTTGAAGATTTCAGATTTCAGATCTGAATAATTCTCTTAAGTTTTGAAGAGGAATTGCCAAAAGAGTAAATGAGATGAAAAGAAATGTAGCAATACAAGTGGATTTTTGATTTTAACAAAAATAAATGAAAAAGAAAATTTAAACATTACACTTGTTCACATTTTAACAATTGTCACTTAAGTTTATTACATGACTAACACATGTCAATTTATTTCTTAAGAAACTTACACATGTATATTAAAAGTGTTTTAAATTTTAATTTAAATTGTTTATAAACACTTTAACTTATTTTATTCCATATGTATATATAAATGAATTTTATTCCCTTTTTAATTTTAGAAATCAAAACAAAACAAGTTATAAACAAAAGCTTATTCAAATATTTTTAAGTATTTACTCTATTAAATTTCAAAACATTGAATTCCAATTTAAATTAAATTACAAACTCCAATTTAAAAATCAAGTTATATATAGATGCATATATAACTTCTTATTAAATTTAAAAAAACAACAAATCTTATTTTCTAAAATCTATTTATGTTTATAAAACTAAGTATTATCATTTTTATTAAAAATAACAATTTAAACAATTCTAAATAATTTATAAAAGAGATTTTAACTTACTTGAAATTTAAACTAATACATGTTTCTTATTTTAAATTGTATTTCAAATCTCATATTAAATTTACAAATCATATTTTATAAATCAATATTTTTAAAAAGAAAATAAAACAAACATTTCATAACTTGTTCTTAAATATGCAAACTTAAAGTCAAAATATATTTTTAACAAATAAAACATTTATTAACTTATTCAAATATAAATTCACTAAAAAAATTATTTATTAAAGAATATTATCAAATCAAATTTATTTACAGAAATTATCAAATCAATTCAATTTTAAACACAGATTATCAAATTTATATTGTCCAAAATTCCGGGATATTACAATGTCAGCAGCAACGGTATCACTAATTTACCTCTCATTACTGATGTTTTATTAGTCAAAAATTTAAAACATAATTTATTGAGTATTAGTCAGTTATGTGATAAAGGTTTTAATATAACTTTTTCAAAAAATAAATGTAATATTTTCGATAAAAATCATTACACTATTTTTGAAGGAATAAGAGATAAAAACATTTAGATTTTAAATATGAACATTAAAAATGATTCAAATTTGTGTTTAATAGCTAAGGAAAATGATTCCTGTCTTTGGCACAAAAGATTTTGTCACATCAATTTTAAAACCATCAACAAATTAGCTAAAAATAAATTAGTTAAAGGATTACCTGACATGAAATTCAAAACGAATATATTTTGTGATGCATGTAAATTAGGAAAATTAACAAAATCTTCTTTTAAATCAAAAAAGTAATTTCTACAGAACAACCACTTGAACTTTTACACATAGATCATTTTGGTCCAACTCAAGTTCAGTCTATTAATCATAATAGATATGTGTTTGTTATTGTAGATGATTTTTCTAGATACACTTGGATTTTCTTTTAAAAAAATAAAAGTGATACTTTTGATAATTTTAAAATATTTGTTAAAAGAATTCAAAATATTAAAAGTTTGAAAATTAAAAATATTAGAAGAGATCATGGAGGAGAATTTGAAAATGAAGTTTTTGAACAATTTTGTTACAAGAAAGGTATTAACCATAATTTTTCATTTCCTAGAACACCACAACAAAATGGCGTTGTAGAAAGAAAAAAATAGAACGTTACAAGAATGTGCAAGAACTTTATTAAATGGAACCACTTTATCAAAACATTTTTGGGCAGAAGCTGTAGCTACTGCTTGTTATGTATTGAATCGTGTTTCCATTCGACCGTTAACTAAGAATACTCCATATGAACTTCTAAATGGAAGAAAACCAAATATTTCATATCTTAAAGTTTTTGGTTCTAGATGTTTTATTTTGAATACTAAAGATCAGCTAGGCAAATTCGATCCAAAATCCGATGAAGGAATATTCGTAGGATATTCGGAACGAAGTAAAGCTTATCAAATTTTTAATAAAAGAACTCAGGTTATTGAAGAAAGTTTACATGTTTCATTTGACGAAAAATTTAAAAATATAAATTCAAATATTACTATTGATTCTGATGATGAAACTATTCAGAATAAAAATTGTAATACTAGTGAAAACTTTGATAATATTAATGAAATTACCGAAAATACAAACATTACTGCTAATATAACAAAATCTCCATCTAGAATTTTACGGGATCATCTTGTACAAATTATAATTGGAGAAGTAAATACGAATGTTAAAACCAGACATCAATTAAATCAAGTTGGTCATGTAGCTTTTCTCTCTAACATAGTACCTAAGAATATAAAAGAAGCCTCAACTGATGACTACTGGATTCTTGCCATGCAAGAGGAACTAAATCAATTTGAACGAAACGAAGTTTGGGAACTTGTTCCTAGACCAAGTGATCAATCAGTCATTGGTACTAAATGGGTTTTCAAAAATAAAGCAGAAGAAATAGGAAATATAACTAGGAATAAAGCTAGATTAGTTGCACAAGGATATAGTCAAGAAGAGGGAATTGACTACGAAGAAACGTTTGCTCCAGTCGCCTGACTTGAAGCAATACGAATTTTATTGGCATCTGCATGTTTTCATAATTTTAAACTTTATCAAATGGATGTTAAAAGTGCATTTTTAAAAGGTTACATAAAAGAAAATGTTTTTGTTGAACAACCACCTCTTTTTTATCATGAAAAATTTCCGAATCATGTTTATAAACTCAAAAAGGCTTTATACGGTTTAAAGCAAGCACCACGTGCTTGGTATGATCATCTTAAAAGCTATTTATTAGAAACTGGTTTTGAAATTGATAAAGTAGATCAAACTCTTTTTATTAAGAAAAATAAGAAAGATATTTTAATAATTCAAATTTATGTTGATGACATTATCTTTGGATCGACAAATGATAAGTTATGTCAGGAATTTTCAACTATAATGACAAATGATTTGAAATATCTCATATGGGAGAATTGTCATATTTTCTTGGATTACAAATTAAACAAATTGAAAATGGAATTTTTATTAATCAAGAAAAATATTATTATAATTTAATTAAACGATTTGGTCTGGAAAACACTTCTGCCAAACCAACTCTTATGAGCATAACGATTCATCTCGATAGAGACGAGGAGGGCAAAAGTGTTGATCAAAAACTATATCATAGTATGATTGGATCGTTATTATATTTAACAGCTAGTCGACCTGATATAATGATGAGTGTTTGTTTATGTGCTAGATTTCAAGCAAATCCCAAAGAATTGCATATGCGAGCAGTTAAACGTATTATTCATTATCTAACTAAAACCAAAGATTTCGGACTATTTTATCCAAAAGAATGTCCTTTCGAATTAGTTTCCTATAGCGACGCTAATTTTGGAGGAAGTCGGACGGATAGAAAAAGTACTAGCGGAACATGTCATTTCATTGGACGTTCCTTAGTTTCTTGGTTCAGTAAAAAACAAAACTGCGTTTCTTTATCGATATGTGAAGCAGAATATATATCTGCTGCTTTGGCATGTGCACAAGTCATTTACATGCAACAAACACTTCAGGATTTTAATTGTCATCTTGAAAAATTTGTAATTTATTGTGATAATACTAGTGCAACAAATCTTTCTAAAAATCCTATCAATCACTCACGAACAAAACATATAGATATTCGTCATCATTTTCTTCGTGATTGTTTGGAAAAAGGATTGATAAATTTTGAATTTATTAATACTGAAATTCAGATTGCTGACAATTTTACTAAACCGTTAAATGAAAATAGTTTTATCAAACTTAGACGAGATTTAGGAATAATGTCTCTAAAAGAGTTATAACTAAAAATATGCAAAATATTTAAAACAAATTTTTTTTTCTGACCAAAGCGAGATTTGAACCCATGACCTATTGCTTGCTTGTTATATGGTGTATTATAGCCACTTGAGCTATAGTTGTTTCTTGTTTCAATCAGCTTTTTAGTTTAAATTGTATTTTCATAACACTATTTTTACAAATTAATTTACTATTAGTTACCTGTGATGAGAATTAAATACTAATTCTTAACCACTTATTTTTGAGCAAAAAAATACGTATATATATACTATGTTCAGTTTTCAAACAAATACTAAGAAAAGTTTATATTCAAAATTATTTGAAAATGTCATCCAACAATGATTCCTACAATTCCGAAAACTCTCATTTATCGTATACATCCCCGGATGATGATTCCGATCGTATTCCTGAAAACGGACCCTATCCAATCTTTCCCTTACCTAACCGTGTCCTTAAATTCTCTCCTTCCCCGGATAAAGACCCCCGACATGGCTGGAAACCATGGGAGAACACTCATACCGGCTATACACCGAAAAAGAAGAAAGGCAAAAAAGCTATGGTCATATCTCCTTCAACTAAACAGAAAATAGATGAGATACATCACTATCAACAGCAACAAATGGAACTACAAAAGGAGTTATACTATGAACAAAAAGTTACGGCAAGACGTTTGAGCTTCCTAGAACGGATGGCCATAAAAATCTGTTCGTCGAAAAAGGAAGACATTATTAAACCCACATCTAGACCCTCAACCTCCTTAAATCCTGATCAATCACCAGTAGCCCCAATGTGGTCACCTATAGAGAATGTTCAATCTCCAAATTCTTGGGAACGTCGATATTAACAACCGGTGGCTAAGCATTTATATATATATATATATATATATATATATATATATATATATATATGTTGCTGATTTTCTATAAGCTGTATTATTATCATTTAGATATAGTAAAATTTCTCTTTGTACAACTCTTTAAACCAAAACAGGCATATCTAGGCAGAACAACAGGGTCGGTCGACCGAAAGTCCTGCGTCGGTCAGCCGAATCCTTCCCGAAAGTCTCTGTTCTTCATT
Source organism: Allium cepa (assembly GCA_030765085.1). Taxonomy (NCBI): domain Eukaryota; kingdom Viridiplantae; phylum Streptophyta; class Magnoliopsida; order Asparagales; family Amaryllidaceae; genus Allium; species Allium cepa. The sequence goes on along the minus strand of CM060934.1, from coordinate 487,062,380 downwards.
TAACAGAGTCGGTCGGCCGACCAGACATTTCGGTCGACCGAACGACTTAAATCTGATACGACTGGTTACAAATTTTAACCCACCTATTCACTTTTTCACCTACCTTTTCATTTTTTCACTTTCCCAATTTCAGAATTCTACCTCAGATTCCATTAAAATTTTATCAAATTTCAATGGCTCCTAGAAAGAAAACTAAAACTACCTGTGCTTCTTCATCAACTCCAGTGGATTCTCAAATAGCCTCATGGCTTGTGAGCGATAAAGCACTCGAAAGATGGATTAAACTTCAAGATGCCAAGATCTTCGAGGAATCCTTTGTAAGTTACGCCGATTTCTCTTTTTACGGTATTGAAAATGCAGCAATTGAAAGTGGGATTGATACATTTCTTGACCATAGAAAGAACAATTTGAAAATTAATCACATTATGGTCAAATTATTTCTTGCTAACCTAAACCTTGTTAATCCTCCTAGAAACACCAAAAATTGTGTTTGGACATCGGTATGTGGTACGGAAATTTTCCTTTCACTAGATAGAATAAATCATATTTTGAATGCTCAACCGGGTGGAATATCTTTACATGATGTGGATTTCAATATAACGAGACGCGACCAAATAAGCCATCTCTTTTTTGAAGATGATGCTATAGATTTTAGACAAACATCATCTCTTCGACCAAAAGCTAGACTTTTCATCGTTTCATGATGAAATCCATTGTTCCAAGAGGAGGATCCTACCACTTAGCGTGTCCTGAAAATTTTAAAGCTTTATATGCTATATGTAGGAATATACGAGTCAGTGGGGCACAATTATTTATGGATGAGTTTCTCCCATTTAATCAAGGAAAGATGCTTTATATTTATTATGGAGAATATATAATGAGATTGATCAACAACTCAGTCTCACATGCTCCAGAATCCCAAACTACCAAAGTTCATCATTTTGATTCAAGGACCATTAAATTAATGAAGTTGCCGGATGCTCCACCAAGATTTATAAATTTTAATCAATGGCGTGCTACTTCTAGAGATCAACTACGCCGTAGCCATTCCACACCACATCCAACCACTCATTCTACGGAACGCTTAACTCGCCAGTCCACAATTCAAAGACCAATACCCGGACTTGGTACGACAGCTGCTATTGATCTTCTAGTTCAAAATCAATTAGTTTTAGATGCCCGTCTACAGAAAATAGACGAAATATTAAAGAAAATCAAAGGCTTCTTTGTTAATCTTTGGGATGCGTTATCATGCACTTCTGAAGCGCCTCTCATCTTGCTCCCGGAAAAAGACCGGCACCTAATTTTTCTTAGTCAACTTCGGAAAATACAAGTTCAGAAACATCAGAAACTCATACTTCTCATACTCAGTGTCATGGTAAAGAACAAGCTCCTCCTGAGGAAAATATTCGTCCAGAATTTTGGGATTCCGACGACGATGAGGAGTGATCTTGTTGTTTTATTTCTATTCTGTTTTTATTGTGAACAATATTTCTATTTTATGCTATGTTAAGTACTGTATCATTAACATTTCATTTGTTTTCAGTATGTAACTTTAATTCTACGTTCCGAAATTTGATAAATGATTTCATTTTTTTTTACATTTTATGCATCATTAGTATTCCTTTTTGTCGATGACAAAGGGGGAGAAATATATGGAAGTCAAAAAGTTTTTGCAGAGAAGTCGCCATATATTCAGGGAGAGAATTACAATACATACTACTTCGTCACATAAGTATTGTCATCAATCAAAAAAGGGAAGAATGTTGATTCATGGGTTTTGATTCATGACACAAGCTTTAGAGATCATGAGACGAACTACAAAGAGAATACTGTACAAAGGCGACAAAAAGAAAATAAAAGTATATTGTGCACTACAAAGGAGACAAGACTACAATCCAAAGAATAGTATTAATAATTTATTATATTGAGTCTTAGAATATTGTTAAAATCATTCCTCAAGTAGTCACACACATACGAATAGTTGTATATTGTTTTATACTTGAAAAAATATGATCTGTGCACATAACATCAGGTCGGTCGACCGACCAGTACACTCAACTGACCGAACCAATTGTTAGTGCACATATATGCTCTGTTTTATGCACGATTTTAAACTCAGCTGACCGGCCAGAATTTTTAGTCAACCGACCTAGAAATAACGGCTATTTTTCTGAAGTGTTGCGATCATTCGTGAAGAGGAATCACCTTCAATCCAAGAGATATGGTCACAACCTTTAATTGAAACTCTTCATGAAAGATTGTAACTATTATACAACTATATAAACATGTTTAATTCATTCCTACAATCACCAATTCTTGTTTATAATTCTGAAATCTATTCTCTATTTATTTCTACAAATAAAAGCATTCTTTCTCATTCAATATCGCTAGAATCTCTGAATTAATTTATATACTTCGATTCTACGAGATTATCCTCCTTCTAAATCTTCACACACACTACATATTCTTGAGGATTTGATTATAGGAAAATTGTACTATAAAAAACAATCCGTGTTATTCAGAACACACTCGTCAACAAATTATTTGTATTAAGTTGAAGTCCTCTTCGGTTATTGAGGCGGAAAAATTCCTGTTCAGCTGCTCAGGTGTGGTATACATATTCATTCGGATTAAGTAAGGGGTTTAGTCTAAATCCATAGGATATTCTGGGACTGGATGTAGAACGGGAAGTTCGAACCACTATAAAAATTCCTGGTGTGCTTACTTTAATTTTTATTTTACTGCTATTATCGGTTTCCGCATTTATATATTATATTACACGATACTTAGTGCTACACGTACACTTTCAGGTTTTCCCTGCCACAACATCTTGCCATTGAACTTCCTTTTTTTTGTTATTATTGTTGCTTTCTTGTACTACGGGTGGATCTGTGTTATCCAAAGCTTCATATCTGTATCCCATGTCTATTAAGTCTACAAATGGTTCTTTCACATGCCCAGTCATTCTGACATGGTGTTGCTTCTTCAATCCAGAAATAAAATTCTCATTCTTTTTGAGAGGTGCATCCATTAATCCAGGCCCAATATGAGATAATTCGTTAAACTTGTTAGCATACTCCTCAAATGACATCTCTTCCTCTTGTTTAAATTCCATAAAAAATTTCGGTAAAGATGGGATTTTCCTACTTCCAGCATATACTGCTCCTCCAGAACTTCTTTGAATCATTCCTATGAGAAATTATATTCTGACTCATTCTAAGTAATAGATTCACACCAAACTAGAGCTCCGTCTTTTAGTTGCCAAGAATATAAGAATCTCTTCTGCTTATCTCCAATATTCAGTCCTTTAAAAATTCTTTCATAAGAGCGGATCCAAGCTTGTACTTCAATGATGGCTTCCGTTCCTTTGAAAGGATTACCACCAAGGCTGGTATAGTTCTTGCATAAAGTTGCAAAGTTAATTTGGGGCTGCATCGGAACTACTACTTCCTCGACTATTGTAGCTACGGGAGTTTAACCGTTTGTGGTATCACTTCCTCCCCTACCTCATACTCTTCTTCCACTCATTTTATACTATCCGTATATAGTAAGAAAAAGATCTTTACGATATATAGAGGAGATATCTTAGGGAATGCTATAGAGTATGAACATACTTATTTAAGTTAAAAGTTTAAATTATGCGCTCTTTTAGACCGAACTCATTCTAGGGCGTTATTAGCCCTATCTCTAATGAGTTATACCCCAATAAAGTCAAGGTTCTTGCTTAACCCTCAGCTCTGATACCAAATGTGAGGACCCATCTTCTCGATCCTTGGAAATCGACACTAACACATCCACGGTATTCACATGCCGTAAATCCAAGTGCTGGGGAGGCAGATTATCAGGAGTGTAAAAGAAAATGAAGATAAGAGATAACACAATAATAGAATCACACATTGCATTCAGCATTTCAATTATACATAAATGATTAGAGTCACATCCAAATCCAACGGGATAGTTATAACTGTCTATCCGTACATATGCTGGAAAATACATACTACATGACACAGTGGGAAATGGGTAAATATTTACATAAGGTACTTCAACTTCATAGCTCCAAAAGACTTTTTCAAAATGCTCCCCAACATGTTCCAAAGTGCTCCTATGGTATCCTGACTACACAACTGCCCGAAAAATAGGGCATCCAGAGTTTAAAGGGGAAAACAAACTCCGAGTCAGTCATGGGATTGGTGTGAGAACTCAAAGTACGATGTTTTGAAAACAAAAAGGTATCTCATAAGACCACGCCGCACATAAACACGGAACGGGTTTTACCTTATGATAACCAAAATTCTTTATTACGTAAAATTTGGAGATATTATTTTCAATGACTTCCTTTGAAAATATTTGCAAATAAACTTATTAATCTTAGCCGAAATTGTTACATTGATTAAATTTTAGCATAATAGGTTTACAATCAAGTCCGTAGGTTCTTATTGGAGAATGGATTTCCATACAAATGACCAGGTGTAAGGACTACTTTCCGATGGGTACACCTCTAGATGGATGTCCCGAGATACGTAATATCCACCCTCTACCAACACAAGACTGGCCTACCTCTCTAACTTGATAGTGCTGAATATGTCATCCCCCAGTCGTTATCGACCTTTATCCGAGATCTCTCTTTGCATACATCCACATTAATTTACATCTCGAATGTCATAGCGGGAAGAAATATATCTAGAAGGGAATGATCATATCCTAATTGGGAATTATGCACGTAGCCTTGTTTCATTTAACCATGTTTTGGTCATTTTCGATTGTCGAGGCTCGAGGCAACGATTACTTTTTCACATAGCACATCTTCTTTCACTTTGAATGCCATATTGTCATTCCACATTCACGAGACTGATTTAGACATAGGTATAACTTTCTGAGCTCGTATGTCTCAGGAAAAAATGTTAAGCTAAGAGAAGGTGTCTTCTCCGCCACCGACTAATATACTTTTATAGAGATCACTCGTTGTGATTTGGAATGCAAGGTCAGACGTTCATCCATACAAGTTCTGTCCCAGGACAGTACGAAATCGAAGGTACTTTCCTCGGCCATTACTAGGCAAGAAGTCCTTATGGTTCCGAGATTTTTCATAACAAAGAGACCACTGCTACAACAAGTAAATTGAGAGTTTATCCCCAATTAATCAACAAGTAGTCCTTTGTTATTATTCATCTCAGTATCTCCGTCTTCAAACATCTTTAATCTTCGAATAAATAAATTGTTTCGAAGTGGTTTTCGGATACGAATCACCCAAATCCAACCTTGGTTCCTTTGAAATTCAATCATCGATAAAAAGATGTAATTAGATGATTGCTCTTCGATTCATTCATTTTTCTTTACCAAAATATCTTCGAGAGATATATATTTTCAAATATTCTTTTGTGAATACGAAGTCGTATAAACCTCTCTTTTTGAATATTTCTCAAATCATTTTTAAAGAGTATCTTTTGAGAATAGGATTATAGAAATCACTCTGCTTTTATTCGATATTAACTTCTATATTCAACAAGTTCTATGGGTGAAAAACAATGAGATCACCTTTTAAGTTCCACGAATAGGACAAGTTCCCTCTTCAGATTTTAATAATGAGTAAAAGAAGATTATTTCTATAAAATCCAATTTGAGCATCTAGGCTTTCCTTTCGATATGTTCCACCCCTCGTCTAAAAGAGAAAACCGAGGCCAAGTAAGTTCAAGACACTGGTTGCTCCATCTCTGATCTTAGTTACGCACCTTGTTTTCACTTTTATATCTCACAGGCGGGAAAATGTACTGGTTATTTCCGCATACTCATTTTCCCTTTTTAAATAAATTAACTATTTATTTAACCGTCTTTGAAATAATTTTAAATTGTTTAAATTTCTTTTAAAACACTTTATTATTTACTTAAAAACATTTACTAAGGATTAGGGAAAGAATTGTTAAGTTTCAACTTTTATTTCAAAAGTTAAAGAAAAGCGTTGCGAAAAAGTGTTGCAAAAAATGTTACAAAAGTGCTTTAAAAGCTATATTCTTCAAAATGACTTTTATATCATTTAAAAAACCATCTTTTCAACTTAAATAACTTTTAAATCATTTTAAAAGATTTTAGAATTTATTTCATATTTTTAAAACGATTATTTTATCAATTTCCAACTTTGGTCATTTAGTGTAAAAACTAGATTTTTCTGGAAAATTGATTTTGTCATTTTTTAAAATATAGAAGATAAAATCTTGATTTTCTTATCTCATTTGAATGATATGGATATAAGGATTCAGAAAATTCTTTCTTCGAAGAATTTCGAACTATATGCCACTTCGTATGTTCATTTGAACTTTCGACGCGAAAACACAAACTACTGTTATGTGACGCGTCAAATTTTAGGCGTATTTTGAGATTCATATCCAAACTTTGTCGAGACAAGTTTAAACACTTAGTAATCATTTCTAAAGCATATTAAAACATTTTTATTCAAAGTATAAATGATTCTATATCACATTTTATTTTATTTTGGAAAGTGTTTTCCGTGTGAATCAATGTCGTGCATATCGTGACTTGTTGCAATATTTTCATGCAATAAACAACATATGAAAATCAATATCATAACCAAACATCCAAACAAACATATCACAACATCACAACCAAATATATACATATAAATTAGGAGTTCTTACCTTGTTTGGAGTTGAACTAACTTTAAAGTGAAATAGCTTTTCTAACTTAACTCAAAAGCTCACGAACACTTGGTTTAAGACTTCTAGGTGGCTTGACTTTGCTTGTGAAGGCCTTTGGAGCTTTGGGACATCATTTTCAAGGGGAGATTGGGCCCGGCTTGATGGTGAAGGGGTGGGTCGTGGGTTTTGAAGGAAGGAGGTAGAGTTTTGGTGAATATTTAAGGTGATTTGATGATTACTTTCTTTAGTATGTTTTTGGAGTAAATTTTGGCATTATTTCTTAAGTTGAAAGCCATTAAAAGAGTGAGAAGAAGCTTGAAATTTTAAGAAGATGAAGTGTGGAAGGAAGTGAGAAAGCGGGGGTGTATTTACAAAAAAACTTTGGATTAAATTTTATATTTCCAAAAGACCAAAATACCCTTTACTTGCTTTTAAAGTAATCTTACATTTCAACACTTAACATCACATTTCAAATCTTTAATTTATGCCCTTATCACTTAAGGGGTATGAAAACTCAAAGTAATAATGATGTTTCTTTTGATTTGACATGTTTTGTTTTTATTAGTTTACTTTTCCTAATTATATTCTAGAATTTCCTAATTGTTTTTTAATAAAAGTAAACCTAATTAGTAGCTTAACTAATACTTACAACATTTATATAAGTGTACATGAATATTAAAATAAAGGTGCAACAACGTTGCGATAAATTTAAATTGAAAAAAATTTAATTTTTGACGATTTAAATGTTCTACGGTCATATTTTGACGTTTTAGTTAAACTATTTATTTATGTAAACCAAATTTAAAAATCTATACTATATTATGATTAGTGAGTTTCACTTTAACAGCACAAAGACCCCCTTTATACGTATTTCCATCTTTCTTTCATCCGCAAACCCTCTCCCTCTTTCTGCATCTTCTTCTCCCCTCCCACTTAACACCACCCAATGCCAATCGAATACCCTTTCGGTTCTCTCTCCTTTTCTCCTTTTCCTTCGTTCCCTTCCCCAATCGATCGTATACAGTTCTCGCTTCTCTCCTCCCTTCCCATCAAAACCCTAAATATCCATGTCCCCGATTTAGGCCTTTTGCCCACTGTTAATGTTGAACTCTCCTCCTACCAGCGTGGCCAACCACTTCGAATCCAAATCTCTGGCCATTTGATGATTATATGCACATAATTCTTATACATGCAACACTTCTATTTCTGTTGCCATTTTACATCTTCGTGCTCATGTCCGATTACAATTCAGGTAAATTTGAATTCATTGATTATATATAAGAGCACGATTTCTGAAAATCATTTTACTTATTTTCTTTTATATTTTGGTTTTACACTATAATTCAATTTTTGAAACCATATCTTTGTGCTTCCATGTTGTTTTACTGATTCCATATCGTCTTTTTTTCACGTATGCTTTTATTTATTGAATTATTTTATCTATATCATTCATTAATATACCTTTTTATACTTTATTATTCATTTAAACTTGAATGTTACTGTATTAGGTATATGAATTTTTAAACTTTAATTTTTTCTACTGATGGTTTAAGGCTTAGTGCTTTGCTGATTCCTAGACATATACATGTGCGGTGTTGTTTCCCTATTTTTCCTATTATATTTTCACATTATGTGCCTCCCATGGTTTTTCATATTCTCCATATTGATTTTCTAAAAAACATACAACTAGCATTTAATTCATTCATTCTGTAAATTTCATACACTACACACTTTAGTTTTTTAGGCTTGGATAATTTGAATTTCGCTAATTCACGTATAATACAATTGCTCTTAATACAAATTTAGTTATATTTTTGCATATTGATTCTCTAAAAGATTTACTTTTACTGTTTGATTTATTCGTTTTTGAAATTTAATCTACTATAAATTTAATTCCCATTTGGCTTGGATAGTTTGAATTTTACCAATTCCAGTTATAATGTGATTGTTGTTAATACGAATTTAATTTAATTTTATTTAAATTTCACATATTACCAGTCCTGACAATATTTTGCTATTAATTATTTTAAAAACCTCTGTTTTCCAAATTACATTCTACATTTCAATATAAATTCATAGGGCTATTAAGAATTAGAGATTTGATTGAAAGTTATAATTCATTCTTCTCTTACATTTGAAAAATAATCTATGTTGCTGATTCACTTATAGTGGTATTCCTATTTCGCATTTTACGAATTTACTTAACGAATAGCTTAGATAAATAACAATGTGGTTTCTGCACTTTAATTAACATATTGGTTTCCTGTGGAATGGCTTCTAATTTTTTGTTTCGGATTTGCAAAATAAAATCAGAAATTTTTTTCCAGTCTCGAAAAGTCCGCTGCTATTCGTCCTCTTCCTATATTAATGAGTCGGTGGTAAATTTGTATAAATTCCATATTAAAAAATGTATTTTTTTCCGCTTTGTCTTCTGTGTTTGTATTTGCATATTACTAAAATATGTATGAAATTATACCTTATATAAATCATATTTAGGATTCCTACTGAGAGGCAGTAGCAAGTTGATATTCATAGTGGAAACGATTTTGAGAATCAGATGGCTCTTAATTAAAGTATCACAATATTCATATGCTACTCACTTTTTTCCTTTTACATTATGTTCTTTGTTCTGTTTTACCTTTCTATTTGTTTTAAAATTAGTTTGATATTGAGTTGACCATTTTTTTTACATCTTTTGATAGTTCTAAAAGGTTAAAATTCATAGGTATTATTTATAAACCTACAATAATATGTATTGTTAAAGTGCCCTGCTTTCTATACTTGATTTCAGAATTTTATTATCTTCATCCTATTGTCATATGCAAGCTTATGTTAGCAGTGGGTTAGATAATGGAATTTTTTATAATTAATTTAAGGCGTGTTGTTATCTCCCACTATATTGGTAATTTTGCATTATTCTGCTTTATTATTCGTACTATTTTTACTCCTACGAAGTAGAATTCATTGGACAATGCTTCTTTGACACACTGTTGCTATTGTCAAAATTAATTTATTTGTATGGTTTTTCGTTCATCTGCTTTGTAGGAATAGTTGACAAACGATAAGGGTTATGATTAAGTAGGAAATTTAGCTTCCATGAAATCATATGTTCGTATTTTCCAATATTTTTTAAAGCAACAATAATATATGCAAATCAATGTATTTAAAACATATATTGCTATAGTATTGAATATTTCTTCATATGTCTGACAATGGATAATGCAATCCAGTTTCTTCATATTTCTTAATACATTTGGCAGTGTATCAATTGGAAATAGATAGAAAAATCAATATATCTTTATTATCATAGAAACCAATATAACTCATTTAATAACAGTTAGTAAATTGACTTTTGCGTTTCTTTCCTTTTGTTCAATGTGTTGTGTAACGACGGTCGAAATGAGCTCCCCATCTCCAGCACGTGGCGTACGCATATGGGTTGGCACACACTTTGTTGTAACAAAAGGAATCCCTTGTGTTACATGCCTACCACCCATATTTATACACCACTTCTCCATGTTATTTAGCGATGTGGGACTTTTTTCCAATCCAAACCATCGTTCCTCCATTAAACATGCGAGACAACCCTAACAGTCTCCCCCTTGACTCGCATCCCTTTGCGGTAACCTTTGAGAGTACTGTTGTGTCTGCATGGAACAGTCCGTAACCATCGGCTCTGATACCACTGTTGTGTAACGACGGTCGAAACGAGCTCCCCATCTCCAGTACGTGGCGTACGCATATGGGTTGGCACACACTTTGTTGTAACAAAAGGAATCCCTTGTGTTACATGCCTACCAACCCATATTTATACACCACTTCTCCATGTTATTTAGCGGTGTGGGACTTTTTTCCAATCCAAACCGTCGTTCCTCCATTAAACATGCGAGACAACCCTAACACAATGTATCTTGCGAAGATGTAATAATGTACATGCAATGGAAGATAAAAAAGTTAAATATCTGCATTCAATTTTAGCAATTAGCCAATTTTATGTATTTGTTTTTGAACCTTTTTACTAACGAATTTGAAGACTTTTTGTTCATTAAACCTAGAATTTCACAGCCTTCCTTTTGGATCGAGTCAAACATTTCGGTCAAACCATTGTGGCAATTCAGGTGGAATCCAATCCTTAACCGATGAAAGTATTGTAATAATGTTCGCATCATCTACACATAGAATATTATGATTATTTTAAAAATATTTTAATTTTCTAAGTGCATCAAAAATATTTTCGCTCTACCCATAAGCGAAGCACGGGTTTTCACTTCCTTTATTTTTAAAATCTTTAAATTTCTTGATTTAGGGTCACGTGTAAAGTAAATTTATCATTTTCTATTTGGACGCATCGCGCTATATTTTCTAGCTTGTGTTAGGATAAATCTATATGTGATCAAATAGGCATGAAACATCAGATATATGACTGAAATTGTGACGACCGCCCATGACTCCCGCACCAAAACAAGGAAATAATGCGCTGAAAGGCGTGCCAGGCAGCCATGGACGATAGTCAGGGTAAAACAAAACAAAAGAATCTCTATCGTACAACTCACAGCGCATGGATAAAATACAATAGAGAAATATAATATAGTGAAGCTCCATAGAACAGAACATCATCATATAAGCATCACAGTAGTTTTATACAATCATCTACTCAAATCCATACATGAAAGCCTCACTACAAATCACTCAACCAAATACAGCAGCGGATACCCAGTACATATAGTAAGAAAACTAATATGCAAAGCCTCCTGCTCGTCTTCGTCATCTTTAGCGTAGAACTCCTAGCACAGCACCTGTCACCTGCTACCTAGTCTGCCCATCCCAAACATGGATGAACAGCCCAAGGTAATAAGAGGAGACATAAAACCTTGAGTCAGACAAAGTCTTAGTGAGCAGTAAATCAACTATCAAGCATACCAAAAGAGCATAAAGGATAAAAGGAATAGGAACCAAACCATCCCACTCCACCTCTTTCTACAGTGATAGCCCCAGACATACACTAAGGAGAAGCAAGCATAACAACATAGACAATTAAGGTAAAGCGAATACCACTCGAGTCAAGGACGATGTTTTCCAAATACAAACCCCCAAGGCCTAAACCAAGATCAGATAAGCACCCAGAAAACACCGCTCTTGAAGCCGAATGATAATACAACCAAACATCCATGACTCTGGCTATCACTGTTATCCTTGCCTCGATTTCACCGTTAGTTGAATGACCATCTGTCAAGGGCTAATGGTAACCCCGGTTCTAACCATAACTCCGCACACTGCCTTGTGCCTAGGACTTATCTACTTTGCCCAGAGTACTCAACTACCTACCTGTAGTCTTTTGGGTGTCCCGACTACCTACCTGTAGTCGTTATGGGCGCCCCATGTACTCTTGCTTTTGAGCATGCTAGAACCTTCAACAACGACGAGATCCAAGCCTCCTAGCCATCCTTCTTGACGACTATCCTCATACAAGCTCAAGCTACCTCTTGAACAATCCATTATCAACCAACTTGAACTACTCTTCAAGTTATCAACATGCTTGGAATGATCCCTGCTTGGATTAAGCCAAGACTCACATCATACTTCGCTTCATCGCATCAAAGCAAAGTCTCAACTCAACAACATGGTTTGCCTCATCAAATCATGGCAAAGTCCCATCTCAACATCATCCAATCTATACATATGAGCTTCAACATCCGCTACATATGCCTTAAGCAGCTTTCACCATTCAAGAGCCTTCTTCCATAGCTTTTGAATCCTCTTTCATCATCTTGTTCCAAATCAACTACTAGCTAACTTGGAAACAATCAAATCAATCATACATTCAAATAATCAATCATTCAAACAAGATCTATTAAGCAATTTAAGCAATATCAACTATAATGGGAATTTCGTAAATAAGTGAGCAAAAGTCCAACATATGTGAAACCATAGTTTTTAGCATAGATCTATCAAATATAAAACATGGGTTTTGTCTCTAATACTTGTTAAACTAACTTGCATAAGTAAACATCTTCAAAAACCATGGATCTAGACTTAGATCTAAGAAAAATGCATGAAATCTCTAACTTTAACACCCAAACATGCCACCAATCCAATATACTCCCTTGGATCCGCGTGAGAGATAACTACCACTCACCAAATCACCCAAACACTACAAAAACTACACACTTCAGATCTGGACAGCGAAGATCAAGGTTTGATCCGGCAATATCTCGCTCCAATCGATGAATTCTAGCTCGAACGGATGAAGATCTTCAACTTTGGCACTTGGATCTTCGATCTCGATCTTCGATCTTGGATGGATGTTAGAATTAGATTGGAATGGAGAAAAGAAGATGAAGAAATGTTGTAGTCGAGTCTTCAAAATGGCAGCACTTCGTCGCTTCAAAAACCGGTGCCAAAAAGTGAGCCAAACCCCTCTATTTATAGGCTGAATCAACCATGAGTCGTCGTCCCTATGAGTCGTCCACGACTCATCATGAGTCGTTGCCGACTTATCAGCCCTTACCGACTCAACATAACACTGCCTACTTACCATGAGTCGTTCACGACTCATTGCCATGACGACCTACCCTAGCCGACTCAACTGCACAGCCTTCCGACTCAAGCCAACGACTCAATACACCAAGGCACAAGGTCATACGACTCAAACCCAAACCGGCTCAACACCTACCGACTCACGACTCAAGACCAGTGCCGACTCAACATAAGTCGGTCACGACCTAAAAGCCTCCGACCTAAGACACTGCCGCGTTTTCCCCAAGTCCTAAATCGTACGACGACTCAACAATACACACTCACGACTCAACTATGATACCGACTCACGACTCATCAGGCCCTACGACTCAAAACCCTGCCGACTCATTACCCACGACCTAAGCCTAAACCCCTTAAGTCGCTACACCCTTAACCCGTTAACTCCTTAACTCGGCAAACCCTATGAGTCGTAACTCGTTGACTCGGCCACACTTCTTATCTCGGCCCTCTATGAGTCGGTCATCCTATGAGTCGCCTAACTTCTTGAGTCGGTCCATCCTTATCTCGGCCAACACTTTAAACCGCTACCCCTCCTTGAGTCGGTCCCCTATGAGTCGGTCACGACTCATCACTTGTACCCGGGTTAACTTCTAAACGACTCAAGCTAGAAGCAATACAAACAACACTATCGACCTGCAAATTCTACGATTTATCGACTCGTAAAATACGGGTCGTTACATTCTCTCCCCCTTAGGAATTTCGCCCTCGAAATTCCAAGCAAACAACAGCAATCACAATTATTCCGCATGCCTACCATCCATAGCAATCAACAAACCATGCATCCAATTCTAACCTAGCATGCAGAATTCTATGACTTAGAACAAGCTACAAATTCATGAGATGTCACGACACTTTAGGGCCATACCTCGAAGAGTCCGGGATGAGCTGCCTTCATCCTCTCTTCCTCCTCCCACGTACAGTCGTTAACATCATCACTCCATTGTACCTTGAGCAACGTAATCATCTTCCTCCTAAGCTGTTTCGTATCGGTTTCAACAATACGAAGCGGCTTACGAGGTCTCGAAACAACAGGATCAACCTCCAAGTCTTCACAGCTATCAGCAGAAACCACCGTAGTTGGGTCGTGCACATACTTCCGTAGATAAGATACATGAAAAACATTGTGCACACCCGCCATCTTTTCCGGTAACTCCAATCTATAAGCGAGCTTTCCAATACGCTCGATAATCGGGAATGGTCCAACAAATCTCGGAGTTAACTTTCCTTTCTTTCCGAATCTAATAACATTCTTCAGAGGAGAAATCTTCACAAAAACCATATCACCTACGTCGAATTCCAAATCCTTACGACGATTATCGGCATAACTTTTCTGACGATCTTGGGCTGCCTTCATTCGTTGCCGAATGATCTCTATACAATCTGAAGTCTGTCGAATCATCTCTGGCCCAAGTATCAGCTTTTCTCCAGTTTCCAACCAACATGTAGGAGAGTTACACGGTCTTCCATATAATGCCTCATATGGTGCCATACCAATACTCGACTGATAACTGTTATTATAAGCAAACTCCACCAAATGAAGGTGATCTTCCCATGATCCTCCGAAGTCCAAAACACATGCTCTAAGAAGATCTTCCAAAACTCGGTTGACTCTCTCAGTCTGACCATCTGTTTGAGGGTGATAAGCTGTACTCAAACACAACTCAGTTCCCAAAACTTCCTGGAAGCTCTTCCAAAATCTACTAGTGAACAATGGATCTCGATCGCTCACTATACTCTTCGGAACACCATGGAAACGAACTATCCACTTCACATATAATTCAGCCAACTTCGATGCAGTCCTAGTCGATCGAACAGGAATGAACCTTGCACTCTTGGTCAAACGATCTACTATGACCCAAATCCCTTCATTCCCTGCTCTTGTCCTAGGTAGACCATCGATAAAGTCCATCGACACTTGCTCCCACTTCCATGTAGGAACCTCTAATGGCTGAAGCAATCCACTGGGCTTCTTCTGCTCAGCTTTCACCAACTGGCAATTCATACACTTGGAAATAAAATTTCCAACATCCTTCTTCATACCTTCCCAGTAGTAGGTTCTCTTCATATCCCGATACATCTTATTTCCACCTGGATGAATTGTCAACTTCGAGTGATGACTCTCCCTCAGAACTTCATCTCTCAATCCATCTACATCGGGAACAACTAGTCGTCCTTGCTTTCGAAGCCAACCCTCTCGATCGACCTCGAATCCTTTATCCTTCTCCGGGTCCAATCCGGATTCCAAATCACGGATAATCTTGACAAGCTTATCATCTCTCCTTTGGCTCTCGCCAACTCTTTCCACAAGAGTAGGCCTTATCGATAAGTTTGCCAACATCTCAGGTTCCAATTCACACCTTGGCCTGAAGTCAAACTCAGCCAAATACTCGAGACTCTTCCATTCCGAAAACATGGCTCCCAAACCTGCATGTCTTCGACTTAACGCATCTGCCACTACGTTACCTTTTCCTGGAGTATAGGCTATACCAAAATCATAAGATGCTAGGAACTCTAGCCATCGTTGCTGTCGAAGATTTAAATCCTTTTGGGAGAACAGATACTTCAACGACTTATGATCTGTAAACAACTCGAATCTAACTCCCAATAGATAATGTCTCCACATCTTCAAAGCAAACACAATTGCCGCTAACTCCAAATCATGAGTCGGATAGTTCCTCTCATGCGGCTTCAGTTGTCGACTTGCATATGCAACAACTTTATCCTTCTGCATTAGCACTGCTCCAAGTCCAGTACCACATGCATCGGTGTAAACCACCATCTCATCATTCCCACTTGGAATAGTCAAAACAGGAGCACTCGTCAGTCGCTCTTTCAGGATTATGAAAGCTTGTTCACACTTATCATTCCATCTGAACACTTGATTCTTCTTCGTCAATCCTGTCAACGGTGCAGCTATCTTGGAAAAGTCTTTGATAAACCGACGATAATATCCTGCTAATCCAAGAAAACTTCTCACATCAGATGCATTCTTAGGCCTAACCCAATCCTGGATCGCTGCCACCTTAGCGGGATCAACCGCTATTCCATTTCCAGAAATAACATGACCTAAGAACCTCACTTCACTCTTCCAGAAGTGGCACTTCGAAAACTTAGCCTTCAGCTGATGTTTCCGCAAGATTTCCAAAACAATCCTCAAGTGCGTCTTGTGCTCTTCTTCAGTTCTGGAATAAATCAGAATATCATCCACGAACACAAGCACGAACTTATCTAACTGATCTCTGAATACTCTATTCATAAGATCCACAAAATATGCTGGTGCGTTAGTCAATCCAAACGGCATTACCAGCCACTCATAAAACCCGGATGGTGTCCTGAAAGCAGTCTTCGGCACACTATCCTTTGCCACTCTCAACTGGTGAAATCCCGTTGCCAAATCCATCTGAGAAAACACCTTAGCCTCGTGAAGCTGATCAAACAAGTCATCTATTCTCGGCAATGGATACTTGTTCTTCCTAGTCACCTTATTCAGCTCACGATAATCAACACACAACCTCAACGATCCATCCGTTTTGGTTGCGAACACAACGGGCGCACCCCATTCGGACACACTTCTCCGAATGAATCCTTTCCGCAAAAGGTCATCAACTTGCACCTTCAGCTCTTGCTGCTCCCTCGGTGCCATCCGCCTAAGAGGCATCACAACAGGTCTGGCTCCCTCAACTAGATCGATACGAAACTCGATCTCCCTATGCGGCGGCAACCCTTTGACTTCCTCAAAGACATTCTCAAACTCATTCACAATAGGCACCGATGACAGTCCATCCCGTGGAACAACCAGCGAATACATGAAGCTCATGAAGACGCCTTCTTCATGCTTACATCGTATCACAACCTTTCGCCCTTCCACATTCCCGACTGTCACCTCAAGCCTCTCACAATCAATCCTAGCCGTATACTTCCTAAGCCAGTCCATACCCAAAATAATTCCGAACCCCGCAAAGTTCAGAACAAAGCAATCACAAACAAACGAGCAATCATGACTCGACACAACTAGACCACGGCATATCATACACAAACATGACGAACCCCCAACCGGATTAGTCACAACCAATGGCCTATCAACAATATCCGGTTTCATACCTAACCGGCTTACCAAATCATCACAAACAAAAGAATGCGACGCTCCAGTATCAAACAACACTCTAACTGGAACACCACAAATAGAAAGAGTACCTTGAACAACCACACTCTTCCCCTTCTCTTCAGCAGTAGGAGCTTTCGAAGACGATGGAACAGCCCCCAAAGCATAGGCTTGCACAACCTGCCTATCTTTCCTCGGTTCTGGACAATCCTTCTTGATATGTCCCAGCTTATCACAGTTGTAACACTTTCCCGGCACTTTGGGATTCTTACAATCTTTGTAAAGATGGCCCTTCTGCTGGCAGTTATAGCAAGTCACTTCACTTTTCGGCTTCTTCTGGCCATCCCTACCCTTCTGTTGCTGCTGCTTCCTCTTCCTATTTCCACTCTGCTGTGGTTTAGATCCTTCCCTGGTTACAGCAACAACAGAACTTTCCTTAGGAAACAAACTCTCATGCCTAAGAGCTTTTTCCACAAGCTTCTCAAATGGATCGTCCAGATGATCCACTAACTGCCTCCCAAGATAAGCATCCAGACCAGTCACAAACTTTTCATTCTTCTGGTAGGGAGAATCAATATATGATCTGGCATACTTAGACAAAGCTTCAAACTCCGAAATATACTCAAGAACAGGTCTTCCCCCTTGCTTGAGCTCCACAAACCTCTTAAACAAGACAGATTTCTGGGAAGTAGAGATAAACTTAGCTTCAAATCTAACTTGGAATTGCTCCCAAGTAATCTCTTCTTCTGGAGTATCGATGGTGATAGAATTCCACCAATCCGCAGCTCTCCCCTGAAGCTGTCTCGATGCAAGCTTCCTCTTGGTTGCATCCTCAATCCCTAGATCACCAAAAATCCTTCGACATGCTTCAATCCATCTCTGCACCTCAATAGTCGACTCCGTTCCCAAGAAAACTTTCCCTCCAAGAGCAGTATAATCCTTGCAAAGCTTGGCAAAATCCACCGGTCTCGGAGCTTGGACTTGAACTCCCACATCCACAGATGATCCTGAAGCTGGTATTCTCCTCATGATTGAAGTCATCATGGCCTCAAACATAGGAGCATAATCAACAGCTTCCCTAGCATCACGGCTACCCCTCGCAGCTTGTCTCTCACTTCGACTCATCCTTAATATCTGTAAATAAGAATGATTAGAACACCTTAAGAAACAACTGCATAAGGAGTTCAAACCCTTCTAAACTACTATATTATATATAGTAATCATCCATCAAATTACAATTACGTATCTCTTACGTAGTTACATCAGCGAGCGTTGGCTAAAATCGATTAACCAAAGCTCTGATACCAAATGTGACGACCGCCCATGACTCCCGCACCAAAACAAGGAAATAATGCGCTGAAAGGCGTGCCAGGCAGCCATGGACGATAGTCAGGGTAAAACAAAACAAAAGAATCTCTATCGTACAACTCACAGCGCATGGATAAAATACAATAGAGAAATATAATATAGTGAAGCTCCATAGAACAGAACATCATCATATAAGCATCACAGTAGTTTTATACAATCATCTACTCAAATCCATACATGAAAGCCTCACTACAAATCACTCAACCAAATACAGCAGCGGATACCCAGTACATATAGTAAGAAAACTAATATGCAAAGCCTCCTGCTCGTCTTCGTCATCTTTAGCGTAGAACTCCTAGCACAGCACCTGTCACCTGCTACCTAGTCTGCCCATCCCAAACATGGATGAACAGCCCAAGGTAATAAGAGGAGACATAAAACCTTGAGTCAGACAAAGTCTTAGTGAGCAGTAAATCAACTATCAAGCATACCAAAAGAGCATAAAGGATAAAAGGAATAGGAACCAAACCATCCCACTCCACCTCTTTCTACAGTGATAGCCCCAGACATACACTAAGGAGAAGCAAGCATAACAACATAGACAATTAAGGTAAAGCGAATACCACTCGAGTCAAGGACGATGTTTTCCAAATACAAACCCCCAAGGCCTAAACCAAGATCAGATAAGCACCCAGAAAACACCGCTCTTGAAGCCGAATGATAATACAACCAAACATCCATGACTCTGGCTATCACTGTTATCCTTGCCTCGATTTCACCGTTAGTTGAATGACCATCTGTCAAGGGCTAATGGTAACCCCGGTTCTAACCATAACTCCGCACACTGCCTTGTGCCTAGGACTTATCTACTTTGCCCAGAGTACTCAACTACCTACCTGTAGTCTTTTGGGTGTCCCGACTACCTACCTGTAGTCGTTATGGGCGCCCCATGTACTCTTGCTTTTGAGCATGCTAGAACCTTCAACAACGACGAGATCCAAGCCTCCTAGCCATCCTTCTTGACGACTATCCTCATACAAGCTCAAGCTACCTCTTGAACAATCCATTATCAACCAACTTGAACTACTCTTCAAGTTATCAACATGCTTGGAATGATCCCTGCTTGGATTAAGCCAAGACTCACATCATACTTCGCTTCATCGCATCAAAGCAAAGTCTCAACTCAACAACATGGTTTGCCTCATCAAATCATGGCAAAGTCCCATCTCAACATCATCCAATCTATACATATGAGCTTCAACATCCGCTACATATGCCTTAAGCAGCTTTCACCATTCAAGAGCCTTCTTCCATAGCTTTTGAATCCTCTTTCATCATCTTGTTCCAAATCAACTACTAGCTAACTTGGAAACAATCAAATCAATCATACATTCAAATAATCAATCATTCAAACAAGATCTATTAAGCAATTTAAGCAATATCAACTATAATGGGAATTTCGTAAATAAGTGAGCAAAAGTCCAACATATGTGAAACCATAGTTTTTAGCATAGATCTATCAAATATAAAACATGGGTTTTGTCTCTAATACTTGTTAAACTAACTTGCATAAGTAAACATCTTCAAAAACCATGGATCTAGACTTAGATCTAAGAAAAATGCATGAAATCTCTAACTTTAACACCCAAACATGCCACCAATCCAATATACTCCCTTGGATCCGCGTGAGAGATAACTACCACTCACCAAATCACCCAAACACTACAAAAACTACACACTTCAGATCTGGACAGCGAAGATCAAGGTTTGATCCGGCAATATCTCGCTCCAATCGATGAATTCTAGCTCGAACGGATGAAGATCTTCAACTTTGGCACTTGGATCTTCGATCTCGATCTTCGATCTTGGATGGATGTTAGAATTAGATTGGAATGGAGAAAAGAAGATGAAGAAATGTTGTAGTCGAGTCTTCAAAATGGCAGCACTTCGTCGCTTCAAAAACCGGTGCCAAAAAGTGAGCCAAACCCCTCTATTTATAGGCTGAATCAACCATGAGTCGTCGTCCCTATGAGTCGTCCACGACTCATCATGAGTCGTTGCCGACTTATCAGCCCTTACCGACTCAACATAACACTGCCTACTTACCATGAGTCGTTCACGACTCATTGCCATGACGACCTACCCTAGCCGACTCAACTGCACAGCCTTCCGACTCAAGCCAACGACTCAATACACCAAGGCACAAGGTCATACGACTCAAACCCAAACCGGCTCAACACCTACCGACTCACGACTCAAGACCAGTGCCGACTCAACATAAGTCGGTCACGACCTAAAAGCCTCCGACCTAAGACACTGCCGCGTTTTCCCCAAGTCCTAAGTCGTACGACGACTCAACAATACACACTCACGACTCAACTATGATACCGACTCACGACTCATCAGGCCCTACGACTCAAAACCCTGCCGACTCATTACCCACGACCTAAGCCTAAACCCCTTAAGTCGCTACACCCTTAACCCGTTAACTCCTTAACTCGGCAAACCCTATGAGTCGTAACTCGTTGACTCGGCCACACTTCTTATCTCGGCCCTCTATGAGTCGGTCATCCTATGAGTCGCCTAACTTCTTGAGTCGGTCCATCCTTATCTCGGCCAACACTTTAAACCGCTACCCCTCCTTGAGTCGGTCCCCTATGAGTCGGTCACGACTCATCACTTGTACCCGGGTTAACTTCTAAACGACTCAAGCTAGAAGCAATACAAACAACACTATCGACCTGCAAATTCTACGATTTATCGACTCGTAAAATACGGGTCGTTACAGAAATAAATATGTAGTTACTTTCTTGATCTCATGCTTCTGTAATTGATAAAACTCATGTTATGCTGAATTTTCCTATGGCCATTTATACAATATAAAACGTTAAATTTAGGCATTGATGTTGCACATGTTATATACCATGACTTTATAGTGTTAAGGGTTGCTACTATTTTTAAAAAATATCATTTTATTTTTGGACATCCAAGAACAAAAGCAGGAGGTATGCATTGGCCTTTTAGAGGGAATAATTATCAAAACAAATGTTGTTAATCTTTTAACGAGCAATAATTATTTTGAAAAATATTCATCTGGGTAATGATTAACGCACTTGCTACTAATTAATTTTGTTTAGGTAGTTAGTCTAAAAATTAAGATGCTCTACCTGTTGCCTTATTTTCCATGTCGGTTCATTAATTTACTGTTCTATGACACGGTCTGCAAATCAATTTTATAGGTGATGGTGTAATGCTTTGCTCTGCGGTATAAACATTATTTCAAGGTGGGGATGTTTTGATCTGTGTGCAACATTTACTGCCACGCCGACTTTTGCATCCGCTTTCAGTGCAACAGATCTTGCACACACTTGGCACTACACGATTTAAAGCTGTGTGGAGCTATCCGTTTTGTTAGCCCGCGTCTCTGCCCAACTGTAGATACTTTTTTGTGCCTTTTTTCCTTCATACTGCGAATAGCATACTGCTGTCTGCTGTTTTAAATAAAGATATAGTTTTGTTATCATGGTTTTTTACTTAGGGCATGGAACCGAATGCTTTTCTTCTACGTTGTTTTCACATTAGATTTCTTTTCAGTCCATTTATTTGTTTTCCCTTAGTTCTGTTTTACCTTTTCATATATTATGTAGTGTCTCTTTCAGCCAATTGTAATCCAAGCATGTACAAAATGGTACAAAATTTAATCTTTTGTATGGCAACCAATGTTAGTGCCACTTACTTACTGAATAAAAAAGGTTGAACCATTTTTAATCCACAGATACAGCTGTAGTGCCCTTTTTGAATTTAAACTACTTTGACAATTTATGCATTAAGCGTGTAGGATCTTTTCAATTTTTATTTTGTTGGTTGGTGAGTATAATATGTACAGTTCGAAATAATACTATATCATATGCTCAACTTAAAATATACAAGTGAAGCATGAATATTACACTTTGCGAACTACATAAACTAACAAATAGTGCTCTTTCATTAACAAATAGATTGAATTGAGTTGTTTCTATTCTTTACTTATATATATATATTAGGAACCTTATATTTAAGAAACAAATAATAATTAGCCAAGCATCTATAGTTTGTATACATACTTTGTACGGACATTATTTTTCCTGCTGTACTCCATATATCTGCTTATATTTCGATAACCACTCGCAACAGCTACGACAGTTAAATGTATAAACCAATTTGGATATGTGTGAGGATGACCTGTGCATATATTATACCCCTTTCTTCGTTTCTAATCGATTCAAACATACTTGACGCACTAGGGGTTTGATATAATGAAAAAAACCAACATGGATTTCATAACTTTTCTGTTTGTACTAGATATCATTCTAGGGATGAAGGCGGGTAACAAGAATAGAAAGAGAAGATCAATCAGCGGAACAACCTCCCCTTGTAAATTTGTGTAATGTTATTTAAAAATATAAACACTCATAAATAAATTGAAATAATTTATTAAACCATTTAAACTTACTTTTTCGCGATCAGGATTTTGTCACTTTTGTCGATATAAGCAAATATTACTATTTTTATGTAAACTTCTATTTCCAAATCCTATCTAATATTGTTTGAATCATAAAACCTTTTAAATTTTATATTGAAAATCACTTAAATATTATATTTTGAAGTGGTTAAATTTTAGGTCGTTACATTCTTCCTCCTTCAATATATTCTTATCTTATTCTTCTCTAATTATTCTGAATCCAATGAATTTGTATACCTCTTTCTTATTGTGTGTGTGTGTGTGTATCAAAAGAGAGAGATTCTAGAAGAGATAGAAAGGCTACAAATCTATTTGAGTGAATTTAAGGCTAATCTGTGAGTGCAAACCTTAATATTTCTTTTCAGCAATTGTTTAGTGTATTTTTTTGGATTTGAATATGCCTTAGGGATTTTGGGATTTTGAAAATATGATAGTAAATCCTCAAAATTCCTTTTATTTTGATATGTCAATTTTATGCTGAGATTCTCAATTATTTACATTAATTTGGTACGATTTGTTTCCTTTATGCAGTTTTTGATAAATCCATATTCTATTCCACTTCTCATTCTTCTTTGGATCAAATTGTGATCCTCCAATAGAATAAAGGGTTTAGATTACAAATTCTATTCATAGTTTACATCACTTATTCAAATCTATTTCTTTGTAAAAAAGAGGAGTTGAATAAAATATGTGGCTCAGATTGCAATTCTCGTTGTTTAAGATATTCCATTGAACTAGAGTAATAAATTGAGTTTTTATTTTATTTGCAAATCTGTTATTGCTGTTTTGGTTATGCATATTTATTCCCTATTTTGGACATTAGAATCCCATGAAATTTTGGGAATTTGATGAAAAAATGACTAGTATGAATTATTGGTAAAAGAATTGACATTTAAAGCTAGTTCAGAAAGTAAAATCCATGCGTTTAGAACTTATTAGGCATAATTAACGTATAATTATTGCGTATATAGCGTAGTTAGCTAGGCATTTATTTACATTAATTTCCCCCATTATGAGGCAATTTATTATGAGGCGAAAATAAGAGGAAACTCTTATATAGCCTAATCATTATTTTTAAGCATAACAAGGAAGATTCCTTATAAGGCCTTATTCATGAAACGGTGAGATGAGTGTGTGTGTGGAGAGTAATTGATTTGTGGTTAAGTCATAGAGATGCGAGGTCAATAGAGTTACATGAAGGAATTCTACCTTTCACATTGAGGCTACCAGCAGTTATGTACACTTTTATTGATGTCAGATATCCTTACAATAAATATTTTTAACGACGAAAGGTTAGTTCCAAAATCCATAAGGAAATCTGCCCAGCTAATCAGGCTACCAGTTCTTACGAATAGCGGACCAATGTGAGACGTCAGTATGAGTATGAGCCATAAGACGAAGGGCCTACTTTGGGGTTTTGACGTATTAAGTGGTTGGACCCACTCGTTTTCCCAATGAAGTATTAAATGGTCAAGGGGTTACGTTAGGTGGTATCTCTACAGGGATCCACTTGTAGAAATATGTCCTAAATGATAGGGTCTGCCTCATTTAAAGTCTTAAATGACTAAGGTCTGTATATTTTCCACTTGAAAATATTAAGTGACCTACGAGATTCCATGTGATGTCAGCTGGATAATACCATTGAGGAGCATGCTTTTTGAAATAGATCTTAAATGATTGGGCATGCGTTAATTAAGATCTTAAATGGCCAAAGTCTACCTATTTTCCATTGGGAAGTATTAAGTGGCTTGAGTACCGTCTCTCACATTAGTAGCTATTTATGACGCATGATTAGGATATAGGATTCTAGAAATCTAATTTCGGAATGGAAGGTATTAAGTGGTTGGGTCTGCCTCCTTTCCTTATAAAGATGTATTAAATAATTTAATGTCTTTATGTTCGTAGACATATTCTTACTTTGAAATATATTACCTAAGTACTTAAAAGGTAAGACTCGAGGTTTTTATTCACCAGATACTTGTTGTTCTGACTCTCTCCTCATTACAACACGGGTTAAGGAAGGAGTGCTGGCGATGCCGATGCTTAGAAATGGAGAAGCTTGGCAAGTGGAAGTATTTATTATTATTTGCTTTTATGTCTACCCATGGATTTAGACAATTATTGTAATGGATATAATGTTATAGTAATTATGATATTTTGCGTTATGACATTTTTATGTTTATAAAATAAATGGGTACATTTACTATTATATTTTGTTCCATCCCTTTGTGAGTTTTGAAAGTTTAGTTATGGCTCTGCAATGTTATTTCTTTTTATTACCAATAACTTGTCTTAGAATGGATCTAAGTTTCGACGGGCCTTTTCTGGATCGAAATTTAGGCCTATACTGGGGTAGGTAGTTAAAGAAAAGGCCCTACAAACCTTGGTGCTAACTTTCCAAAGCCACCAAACCTCATAACGTTTCCAAGTGGTGAGACCTTCATAAAAACCATGTCACCCACTGGGAACTATGACTCTATGCATCTCTTGTCAACGTAAGATTCCGCCTATGTTATGCAGTCTTCATTCTTCTATAGATCAAGTCTACTTTCTCTAAAGTCTCCCTTACCATATAAGGTCCAAGAATGATTCTATCTATAGTTTTCCACCAACAAGGTTGTAATCTGCACGGTCTTCCTTAAAACACCTCAAACGGTGTCATCCCAATACTTGCCTAATAGCTATTATTATATACAAACTCTACTAATGGAAAGTAACCCTCTCAAGAACCTCCAAAATCCAAAATACGCATCCAAAGAAAATCTTCCAATACCTGATTCACCCTTTTGGTCTAACCATCTGCCTGTGGTTGATAAACAACACTCTAATTTGTTTTAGTGCCTTAGGCTTCTTGAAGAACAAGAATTTCCATTATCCTGCTCCTCTGTAATAATATCCCCTTCCATAACCGAACCTCTTCTCTCATGAACAAAAGCTCCTACTCCTCCAAAAATCACTAGTGAAAAGTAGGTCTCGGACATCAACAACGACAAAAGGAACTCCATGCAATCGAACTATCTCTCTCACATATAAAGTCGCTAAAGATGTTGTTGTCTTCGTACTCTTGGTTGGAATAAAGTAAGCATATTTAGTCAGTCGATCGACTAAGACCCAGGTACTCTAATTCCCCATTCTACTCCTAGGTAGCCAAACAAAAACATCTACAAAGATACTTTCCCATTTCCATCGTAGAATATCCAATGACAGTAATAATCTACCAGGCTTCTTTTGCTCCATCTTCACCCTTAGACAAGTCACACACTTGAAAACAACTTCGCCACATGTCTTGTCACACTAGGCCAGTAAAATACTCTCTTTATATCAGGATAAATTTTGTCACCATTAGGATGAATGGTCATTCTAGAAAAATGGGACTTACCAAGTACCATGTCAATTATATCCATAATAAGAGGAACATACAACCTACCATCTCTTGGCAACCATCTTTTTGAATCAATGGTGTTACAACAAACATTGATACCAAAGATATGGGAGAATATCATAATCAAGCATGTCAACAATAACGATGTCGCAAGAAAGCATACAAGGGGAGATAATCGATGTTGAAGGTAAAGTAAATCTCACAACAAAGAATTCCACATCCAAAATGCACTTTAGAGAATATTGCTCATCATCAATGTGATATGGAATGTTGCACTCTATCAGTACGTAAGCCTACAATGATGTCGCATACCATCTATTCGCATATCATCAGGAAAGTGATGAATAAAGGAAATCATATCGCATGTCACCAGTGTAATTGAGGATGTCATCAATGTTGCTCTTTATAAATAGAGGAAATTGCCGCATATCTATAGTGCATAGTGGCATGTCGCATGCCATCAAATGGAAAAAGGATATCAGATGTCATGTGATATCGTGAATCATCAAGAGAATTTCTCCACTCATTAATACCGTCTCTTCGCAATGCTGCCTATCACCAATGCCGCATCTTATTGATATCACACTTCATTAACCAAGGTAATACATAAGGCATGATCATCAATGAGGTTGAAGCATCATGTATCATCAATACCATATCTCATTGATGTCGTATAATGTCATTAAACAATGCCAAATGAGGGGTTTTAAGCCTTCGAAAACCTATATACGAAGTTGCTAGTTACTAACAGCATACAAAAGCATGTCATATGTCACTAATTCAACGAGGGATGACATAAGAATTGATGACGAACAACACAAGGTGAATGTCGAAGCCCACCAGCCCCCAATGACGCTGTAACTCATCAGCATATAAAGAAATGCCGAAGATCGTTAAATCAAAACTTGATGTCGAACACCATTAATATGGTTAATGATGCCGAAAGCTAAGTATGTTGGAAATGACACATGGCAGTGATGCCCACCTTTCAACCTCTATAAATACGGATCTAGGGGCATGAAGAAAGGGCGCTTGATTCTTCTCTCATTTCTTACTTCAAAAATTTATAACCCTAAATCAACTTGGGGATTTTTAGCGCCAATTGTAATCATGCAACCTTTTTGCAAATAAGGGCTTGTACATGTACAATCGCATAGCATATTGAATAAAGAGGCATGCTTTTTGACTTCCCTGGCAAATAAGGCCTTGAATATTCAACAATTTCATAGTATATTAATTATTCTTAAGTCACAATTGTTTAGATTTATCAAGAACTTGCGATTTCGACCATAACTTGTTTTATATTCCTAATCACTCATGGTTTTGAGATTTATACGGATTCGACATGGAGTATATGCCTTCCTAGCTAACTAGACTAGGATTGCCTTAGATTTCCACCATCAAGATTCACTCTCTTTACGCTTTTTGGGGTTAACAAAGAAATTCGTTAACATTTTGGCGCTAGAAGGAGTGCTTGAATCTCCGCCTCCACTTAACCTGCAAGTAGAACCCCCTTTGACCTACATATTTAGAGATTAAAGAATTTATCCCTACTATTCTAAACCCTATCTACCTCACTTTGATAATGATTAATCTCGAACGAGGATCTTCCGACCCTCATGTAGCCAGGCCAACCTACCAAATCACTAGTGATCCTTGACTTCGTAAGGAGAAAGTATTAAGGATCAAAGCGCTATGAATCATGGAAAATAAGAGAAGGCAAGTAGCTCCTTATAATCTAGATAAATGGGGCCTAAACCCATATCGCATAGGGCCCACACTAATCTATACTTTAGGAAAGAAGGATAAGAAAGATAACATCTTCATAGAAATGAAAATGAATTTAACTCCAAGCAAGGGGAACCACCTTTGAAAGAGAAATAATAAAGGACTTTGATCGATTTACTCAAAAATTGAAGAATGTGCTAAATCATTCCCATAAATTGAACGAGGCTCAAAGCTCTTTAAAGAGAGTTTGCTATGAAGGCTAAAGAGCCTGTCACATCCAACAAAATAACTAAGTGGAAATCAAAGAAATCAACCTCCAAAAATTCATGGCTTCTAAGAACTATTCTCTTACTGCTTCTTATGAGGATACTTACCTCCTAACCAAAGGCTAAACTACCGGCCCTCTCAAAAGAAATGACCAAAGAATGAATGAAATCTTAGAGGATCATATTGTCATTATAACCGCTCAAATGGCCACAACACTAATTAATGTCAATGCTTATGGATGATCAACAATTCCTAGGACAGGGAAAACTAAAAGAGTCTGTAAAGAGATATTAAACAAGTCAACAATAAAGAAAGATTCCTTAAAACAAATGTATCTATTGGATCAATCATAAAAAGGAGTAGGAAGCTCCTAAAATAAAGTAAAAGCTTAAATCATTACCTAGAAGGTAATAACGGGCGAATATAGCCTTTGATCTAGCACAAGGGCCTGGTCAAAGCACCTCTTGGAGAGAGGTCGAAGTATGCCTTTGGTCTTGCTAGAAATGGCCTAGCCAAAGCATCTACAATCCTTCGGTCTCGCCTACGTGACCTGGCCGAAGCACCTCCTAGTGGGAAGATGGAGTAAGCCTTTAGTACCACCTAAGATGGGCTGTTAAAGTACCGAACCAGCCTTCAGTACCGCCTATAAAGCCTGACTAAAGCACCTCCTAATGGGAGGTCTGGTTAGTCTTTGGTTCTGCTTGAGATAGCTAACTAAATTCATCGGATGAAAGACCTAAAGCGACACCTAAGATGGTGACAAAGTTTTCGATCCAAGTTAAGATCATTACCTAAGATGGTGCTAAAGAAATCAATCGAAATCAGTTAACTATTGTGGTAGTCAGAGATTCAATAAAATTATTACTTATTGTGGTAGTCAAATGCTAATCGAGATCCGTTACCAATTATGGTAATCATAAATCCAATCAAAATATCACCTAAGATGGTGATAAAAAATCAACTGAGAAAATTAAACTCTATCCAAAAGAGAGATCAAGGTAATCTTCTAAAGGAAGATCAAATACAAAAATAAATCAAATTCGATCTAAAAGAGAGATTGAGGTAGTCTTCTGAAGGAAGATAAAATACGAAAACAAATCAAAATCAATCCAAAAGAGAGGTCGAGGCAGTCTTCTAGAGGAAGATCAAATGCAAAAGCTAATCAGACTTGATCCAAAAGCGAAATTAAGGAAATCTTTTAGAGGAAGGCCAATCAAATTCAAAATCAAATCTAACTTATCCTAAGGAATGGATCAAAAGCCATCTTCTGGGAGAAAAACAATCTAACGTATTCAGCTATGTATCAAGATGAAATTAAGAGAAACCCTTAAAGGAAAGGTCAAGTGTGATCTATTGCCCAAAGAATAAAATTTTAATCCAGACTCAAAAGTTTCATTCTTTGAAATATTGAATTTATATCAATTTTCATTCCTAGGTTGGAATTCAAATTATCAAATAATAGGAATTTTCGTTAATAAGCAGACGATTTCCTAGTCTTCTATTCAGGTTATTATTACTAGTATTGGTTTTCTGGTTTTCCACTTAGATAATTACTACAAAATTTTCTGGCTTTCTATTCAGATCGTTGTTGGTAGAATGGTTTTCTGGTCTCCTGTATTGATTACTATTTCCAAAATAGTTTTCCGATCTTTTGTTTAGATCATTGTTGCCAGAATGGTTTTTTGGTCTCCTATACTGATTATTATTGCCAGAATGGTTTTCTAGTATTCTTTCATCTTATTGTTGCTAGAATGGTTTTCTAGTCTTCTACTCCATTATTATTGCTAGATGGTTTCTTGGTCCTTTATTCATTTGATTGATGGATGATTCTCGGTCTTCTAAATAACATTATTATGCCAGATGGTTCTCTGGTCTTTCGCTCAAAATCGATCATTAGTGACTACAAGAAAGGTTTCTGATATTTAATAATGGGCTTCATTAATTGATTCTCAATCTTTTAGATTTGAATTGAAATTCAAATTTTTTGTTAATGTAATAGTAATCTCCGTTACTATACAATCTACTAGATATCTATTAATGAAGAGGCAGACTCTTACATCAAGATCAAAATTTATGGTCATTTTACCAACAATGATTCTGAGTGCTCAATCAGAAAGGCTTCTAATTCACTTAACAAGCAAACTAGGCCAATATGTTAAAGGCTCAAAATGCAAAAAGGTAGATTATGCTCAAAATAACAACTACAAAGCATCATACTGAAACTGGGAAGCTAATTACAAATCTCAAATAGAATCAAAGAATAGAATATTGATCGTTCAGGTACAAGTTTATATACCATTTAATACATTATGTATAAGAATTGCAGGAGCAAAAGATTGGATAACAAGAGAATCCAATTTAAATGTTTACAAATAACTCTTTATTAAGAATCAAACTCCTGAGCCATCCTCTTAAAACCTTCAGCAACCGAATAAAATACGGTTATATGACGAATTGCCAAATCTAAAAGTTGTTTAAAATTGGTTATATGATGAATTACGATATCTAGAAGTGGTTTGAGTTTCTGCTCTTTCTTTCGAACGACATTTGCGTCGTCTATCGAATCAATTTGAATTTTTTGTTACACCATCAAGCATTTTATAGGAAAGCTAAATTCTGCTCTTTAATTTTCAATCTCCAGTGTGAAAGTGTGTTTTTCACACTCACGTCTCTCAACCTTAGCTTCGTAGGTATTAAGATGAGTAGAAACCTTATCGATCCACTCCTTGTTCAAATATTGAATACATTAATATCTAACTGTTTGGCACAATTTGGCAATTTTTCCATCATCTAAATCCTTAGGAGTGCTTAATATAGTAGAAAATCATTCTTGAATAGCTAAGGGAATATGAGTATGAAGGCTGGAATTGTCTACACTTGCAATAAGTTCCAAAGATTGATCGTTCGCTTGACTTTTTAACAGTTCTACCTTAAGATTCATCACTTTTTGGTGTAATCATACAATTTATGCATCGATTTCAATACTTTGGACAAAATGTCCGGATTGGCTAATTGCATCTATCTTTTCTTTCGGTTCCTAAATCCATCCATCCTTCTCTTTAATTTTCTTCCTTAAATTATAAGTCATCTCTTTTAAACTACTAAATGTAGATCTTACTTTGAAGTATTTATCATGCTATTTTCGCACATCCAGATTATCTGAAAAGTCATAAAACCGGAGTGCCTTGAGAAGAGAGTTTCTTCTCGAGTTCTGCTCTATGCCTATCTTTAATAAAATCAAGCTGATCAAGAATATCCATGCCACTAGGTATAAGGGTCCATTTCTTTTCCTAACAAATAAGTAGGAAAGAAAATCAATAACATAGAAAGTATTTTTCTTTATTAAGCAACAAAGGTTTACAACTTAAGCAAATTCAAAATCACATCAACCTTATGAATTTTATACATCAAATCCTTAAAATTTTGAGATTGAAGTTTGAGCCTTTTTAAGTGACTTGACAAACAAGGTAAGGGTAGATTCAAAAGAAGCTTTAATCCCTTTCGAGGTGTTAACCAGAGGGAGTTGATGATATTCCCACTTTCTGGCTAAAGGGCTGGATTGACCACATAACATTTGCATGATTAGTTCGAATTTTATTAAGCAGTTTACCAATTTCTTCACCTAAGAAATCAAAACAAAAGTGAGGGAATTATGTATAAACTTCCTAAAGATCTATAAGAAAGTAGTGTTTTGCTAATTGAGATGTTATGAGAGTTAAGGACTTCTCTTTGAAATCCCTTATTAACTTGATAAATTTACTCGAGAGCTCCATGAGAACATGACTACTTAATTAATCCTTAATCTGTAATATACGAAAATAAACTAAGAGCAAAGAACCAAAAGTGATAAAGTTTATAAACTACTTGAATTACATATTACAATCATACAATCATCTAAGTTCGTGCAATATTGATCCCTTATAAAATTCAGAAATAAATCTCCCCTTACTTTAATTAATCTTCCTGAAAGGAAAGGTATCAGGAGAGAGGGGAACAATAGCAACACCAAGAAGATTCCAACAAGCCTCAGGATGAAGGTCGCTTTTATAATCATCTAAGTATCTTTTATGGAGACATCTAATCAAACCCCCACTTCTTTCCCTTAAGAAAGAAAAGTCAATAAGGAGATTCCTAGAATAAATTTTATAGAGAAACTCTACTAGGGCCTCCCTATCATAAATAAGCATCCAAAAGAGGGTCATTAATTCTGCATTCTCACTCATAATTCTGTCTCGATGAAGGTGAGTTCTTTTTAAGCGAGGGGTGGCCTGCTTTTTCGTAAAGAATTTTAACCACGCAGTAATAGCAGAGGCACCTGTATTTGTCAGGTAGTTTATTAAGTTTGTCAGCTTATGGGATCGATACATCTCCCTATAACTCTTTTCATATAAAGTTTCATAATAGTATTTCTTCTTTTTTCCTTAACTAAAGTAATAAGCTTATTAACTAAAAGATGCCTAGTAACTTTAAGCATTAAAATAAAGAACTCCATGCCTGGGAAGCCAAAACTTGAGAAGTTAGAGTTTGGGTCTTTTCTTTTTGATGATGGCCGGGGGGAGCACTATCTTTTGCGGAAGCATTCTTCCTTGTAGCAACCGGAGGATTAGGAAGTTCGGTGAAGTTTGTATCA
Organism: Allium cepa; assembly: GCA_030765085.1. Classification (NCBI taxonomy): domain Eukaryota; kingdom Viridiplantae; phylum Streptophyta; class Magnoliopsida; order Asparagales; family Amaryllidaceae; genus Allium; species Allium cepa. Next base: position 487,029,272 of record CM060934.1, on the reverse strand, counting down.
TGGTCAGTCAGGTCTAATTTAAGACCGCTCGATCCATTCCCCCGTATTTTGGTTCTTCAGGACCCTTGTCATTACCATCATCTCCATCATCATCATGACCATCATCATTATCATTATCATCTTCTTCTTCCTCCTTAGAATCATCCCCTCTTTAGGTAAGAGGTCATTAAAAGATAATAGCTTTCTAGCATCAACCTTTTCTTCGGCAGGAAAATCGTCATAAGGCTAAACTTTCTTTCAAATTTTTCATTCCAATCCAGGAGGGAAGGAAAATCTAAATCTGGTCATTTCTAAATGTTGTTGCTATATGCCATGGAAAAGAATTCTTGTAATATTTCTTAATAGTGGTAGTTGTTATCCACATAATTTCTCAAGAGGATATGGATTCTAATTCAAAGCTTCAAGAAGTTGATGTCGAACCTCATTGCAAGAAGAAATGACAAGGCCTTTATAATAGCAAGTGTTATAATTAGTACTGACTTAGAAGGAGTAGAGCCACCCTTTGATCATGTCGACTGCAATCAATACTTTAGAAGACATATGACCAACAATACATTTAAGGATCAACGTCGAGAGGATAGAACGTTGCACATTATCTACACTACTTGTAGTCGACACCAACCTTCACTAATACAACTGTTGAATACAACCGCCACTAGTCAATAACATACTTCTTCAAAGGAATAATGGTGTCAAACCACATCGAAGTCGCAACCCTCTTATGAAGTTGAAGTTCTACGATGCCATCAATCAAGCATCACCGCATATCAACAAAGCTAAGGTAGATGCGTACTTAATCGACGTTGCCTCATATCTACTCGAATGATCACACCATGTTTCATCAATAACAAAGTATATGCAGTGTTGAATGCAACCAATAAAGCAAGGGAATTAGGTACAAGCAACTTCAAAAGCCATCAATCAGTGTCGAAGTGACCCATAACGCACTTCATTGATGCTGGATTCAGTCAGCACCGATACTCACCTACTGAGACCAAAGCAAGCTCATTAACAACCATGAAGGAAATCAGCATCATATTAAAGTAGTGCTGCACTTCATAGCTCTTTGAGGATATTACTAAGTAACAATGTCGACCACCATTAATATTTCCATCCTAGCATCGTCGCTCATAAAGACGTTTTCCAAATAAACTCACCCATTAATGACGTCGCCAACGACCGCATTTATCCTTACATAGCACATCGAGGTCGTCACATATTCATGCAAGCAGTGTTGGTAGTAAACATTTTCAACATCCACGAATTTATAAATAATGGCTTTTTGCTCCATACAAGCATCGATTCAAGTCGAAGTCGTCATCTGCTCATAAAGAACATCGATCATCAAGTCAAAAGTCGTCGATGCCATGACCCATTATTGCCACATATTTCCACTAAAGGAATAAAGAAGAAACCTAGCTCATATCAACTTCGAAGTTGCTAAAAATGACGCTGAGACTGTCGCCTGACACTAATGCAAGCCGAAGACGCTAAAGATGCATTTCCTTTATTAATATGGACCTAGAGTTGCATTTAGGGAAAGAATTCTCTCATCGCATTTCTTAATTTTTCAACTTTTTAAATCCAAAATTGATTTGGGGATTTATAAAGCCTATTGTGCCATTGAAACCTTGAACACGCAAGGATTTGGAAATTAAACAAGTGCATAACATAGCATATTAATTCAATTCGAAGTTGTGAATTGAATGACATATTGACTGTTTGGTTTTGTCCCTTGCATAGCATATCTAACTTCAAATTTGTGACTTGCATAGAATATCTGACTTCGAACTTGTTCTATCCTAGCATACTTAACTTCGAACTTGTTCTAGCATAGTACATTTGATCTCGAATTTGTACGAGCATCGCATACTTGATTTCGAACATGAAGCTTAATGGCATATTTGATTTCGACTTCAAACTTGCATGACTTCGACTGTGATGACTACATTATGGAATGCTATGGGAACTCACGTCGACTTGATGACTTCTACTAGCCTCAACAGAGCCTCTCTTTGAATTTACACTATTTTACTACACTTTTAGGGATAGGGAATTTATTCATTAACAAGTCACATATTTTACTTTGACTTCGAACTTGCATAAGCACACACGAATTTGACTTTAATGACAAACAAAGAATTGTAATGGATTCAAAATCATGCACACTTGAATCTATGACTTAGACAACTCCAACTAACCTTGAAGTTGCTTCTCTTTGATTAATCTATTTTCTATATTTTTTTGAGTGTTGATGAATTTATTCCTTAATAGTAGTAAAAGATTTATCAACGAAAAAGGAAAATTTCTTCTTAGCATCCCTTATAATGTTGTTTGAATAAGTCAAGATATCACTTTCCTTTTTAAGTTGTCCTTTAAAGATTTATTCTCATTAGCTAGCTTGACCTTCGCTTTGCTAGCCTTCTCAAGATCAACTTTCAATGCTTTAACTTCATCCTTCAATAATTGTTTAGTTTTCTTTTCCTCATCAAGAGAGGAAGCGATTTTATCTTTTTCAAAAGTAGCTTCATCCCTTGATGAAGTAATATCGATTATATTATTGTTAAGTAAAGAGATCTATACCTTAAGTTTGGCCACTTCATTAAAGGGCACATGAGAAGCTTCTCGGAGGAAGAACATATGCTTGGCTACCTAAAATGAATAACAAGCCTAAGTTAAATCAAGAAATACATAGATAAAATCCTAGATTAACCAAATGAAAGGAAATGCATACCGATGAGAGCTGTTTGATAATAACAAAACGATAATCCCTAAATAATCGAAGGCCATGGTGGCCTGAGAGAAGTCAAAGAAGGAGATTGTATAGCCATTTGAAGAAGATCATCAAAACTTGCCATAAGAGTCTGAGACTAATCCTTTGAACGAAGAGAGTCATTTGGAGAAGTGGCATTCCTTGCTCAACATATATATGGCAAAGAGCCATTAAAGAATCAGGAAAATAAATGTTGAGAAGAGGATCCAAAAAGCGAGCCACCTCATTTGGCTTTTGAACCATATGCCTAGGGGAGTCCAAAATTTGCAATACCAAGGCTTGAATCAATATTCATATGTAACTCCTTGGCTACAACAACAGTAGTATAATCACCTACAAGCTTAGGCCTTTTACTTGGTGGAGGAGGTGGAATATCAGCAAGAGCCCTAGTGCTTCCTTTCCTTTTAAGTTCCCCCACCACCTTGGTGATAGAATCCTCAATAAGAATAGGTTTACTCAATTCGGCTAAGACGAGTGCATCAACTTTGGCCTCCTTCTCTTATGGAGCGATAATGAGAGAAGATGATCCTAAATCAAAAATAGAAGTTTACAAGATAATAACATCAAAGATTCCATACAAGTTGTAATAAAGAAAACATCCTAGAAGATTCAAGTTGAATTGAAGAGGAAACAAAGAAAGCATTTCGATTACTGATAACCAATGATCGTTCCCTTAAGCATTCCCCTTTATCATTGGAGGTTCTCCAAGTATTATGCTTTTATTCAAAATCAATGAATATTTAGGGAGATTCACGCCTATCAAAAGTGCGAGTCTATCGCCCATGCTCTAAAATGCTAGAGTCGGTGATTTGATAGTGTCGTCGACAGTAGAGCTTGGTTGCTTAGAAGTGGGATCTGAAAGAAAACATTTACCACAAGAGAATGACAGATATAACATGAATAATAGAGAATGGAAACTTACTAAAGATAGAGAAAGTTGCCCCGATCTTAGGGGAATAACATATAATGTAGAAGAATTGGTTCTCCCACTTCTTCATCATATAAATAGGATGAATGACTAAGATCCTTGGAGATGGACGAAGGCAATATAGCGGACTATCTAAATGCTTGGTTATCTTATAGCGATCGTTAAGGTGTGGAGAATTTCAGCACCCAACGAGGGGAGTTTAGCTTCTTGAGCAAGAACTTCTAAGCAGCTCAAATATGTATATGAGTTGGGGGTCAATTAGATCAGATCAATATTTTTAAGTGTTCTAGGAATCGCAAAAGAAAATTGGAATAGGTGTGAAGACAAAGAACCCATCTTGAGGGTTACCTATCCTGCGATAGGGACTGGCAAGCCTGGCTTCTATGTCCTTTATCCCGAATTACTGAAGGATGGTGTCCACTTCTTCTTGAATGGTAATGTATGATTAGTTGAGGTGATAATCTCCTTTCTTGGCAAAGAGGATGACTTAGTGCTCTTACTTTCCTTCTTGCTTACTTTCTTTCCTTCTATTTGCCTGCCAAGTGAAATTATACAAAGTCAAGGAAGTATGAAATATTTTATGAAGTTTAGAATGCTTAAGATAAAATAGGAAATTATATGCTAAAACAAAAGTAGAAAATTGATTATAAATTGCCTAAGTCATGACATTAGAGTGTTAAAGTTCATGCTTAACTATTGCATTTGTAATAAGTCCTTAACCAGTAAGTAATCCATGTTGAATTTGTAAAACACTTGGAAATTTACAAAAAAAATTGTGTATGTAAAATTCTTAGATCCATGGTGGGAAGTAAATTTATAGTTATAAAAAAGAAATCCGATTGAAATTTTTTCCGAAATGTATCTTGAATAGAATGTCAAAATCATTAAACTGAAGTTACATTAAAGGTTGCTATCAAAAATTATAATATGATGTCATAACAGTGATCCGATATTGAAATGAGAAATATTCGAAGTCAATTGATATTGAAATGGTCAAAAATTATTTTTATAAATTATCAAGTATATAACTAGTTCATGAATTTTCCATACAATAAATATAACATAAGTCAGTGATATCGCATATTACCTCAACAAGATCATGAAAATAGTTATTGATAAAAGGAACAATAACACATAGTAAGGATATTGAATTCATACAGAAATCGTTCAAAATTGATGTTGAATAAGTGAATGGTTGTCACACCCTTGGGTGTTTGCCGACATGATAGGGATTTCACATTATAATAACTTCTAGACTTTGAGTTGATTATTGAGATGATAAATAAATAAAAAGAAGGTAAAAATTATTTGATGTCGTGTTGTAGACCGATTTCCTAGGGCATTAAATTCAAAATCAAACAAGCTAATAATGAGTTTCGGGTTCATCATAAACTATTCATTTTAAAATTAAACTAGAAGGCTCTAGATTTCTAAGTCATATCACCTATCATTAATTAACCTATTAAGTTTCCCCAGCGACATGGCAATTCGAAGTTAAAACCTATTCATAAGAGAAATAAATTTATGAGTAAATTAATAATTAAAAGATTAATAACAAGAATATAATTGATAAACTACAAGCATCGCTTTATAATCGAAAAACTCCAAACAAATAACATAACAACAATTCAAATGTAAATTTCCTAATTTAGCTTATCGACTTAATTAATTAAAATGGAAATTATACCTCGATTTGAATTTGAATTCTAAAAGATGAAGATTTTTTGGGTACTTCGGAGGATCTTAAAATTCTTGCTTAAACTCTAAGTTATAGGTAAAAGTGGAATGATGAAAAAGCTCTAATACTTATAGGGCTAAAGAAATACAGTAGCCATTGGATTAGATTTAAATGGACTGCTAAGATTTGGAAAAGCAAACCAATGGGCAGCAAGCTTCAATATTGAGGCAATGACTTGAAAAATCATCATTTCCTTTATACTAGAGGGGAAAATGTTGCTACAAACATTGATAATTAAGATATGGGAAAATATCGAAATCAATCATGTCAAGAATAATGATGTTGTAAGAAATCATATAAGAGGAGATAGTCAATGTTCAAGGTAAAGCAAAGCTTATAATAAAGAATGTCGCATGCAAAATGCACCTTAAAGAATATTTCACATCATCAATGCGATGTGGAATGTCGCACTCCATCAGTACGTAAGCCTACAACGATGTCGCATACCATCTATTCCGCGTAACATCAGGAAAGTGATGATGTTGCAGGAAAGCATATCGTAGGTCATCAGTGTGATCAAGGACGTCATCGATGCTTCTCCTCATCAATAAAGGAAATTGCTGCATATCAACAGTGCACAGTGGCATGTCACATGCCATCAATTGGAAAAAGGATATTGGATGTCATGCTACATCGTGAATCATCAAGGAGATGTCGCCACTCATCAATACTGTCTCTCTACAATGCTGCCTATCACCAATGTCGCGTTATATTGATATCCACTTCATCTACCAAGCAATACAAATAGCAGCATCTTATAAGCCATCGATGAGATAGAAGAATCATGTATCACCAATACGGTATCCGATTAATGCCTTATGATGCTAATAACTAATGTTAGATGAGGGGTTTTGAGCCTCTGAAAACCTGTATATGAAGTTGTTGCTTACTAACAATATACAAAAGCGTGTCGTATATCACCAATTCAAAAAGGGATGTAATAAGAATTACCGATAAACAATCAATACAAGGTGAATGTCGAAGCTCACCGGCCCCAATTATGTCATAACTCATCAGCGTATAAAGAAATGCCGAAGAATATTAAATTAAAACCTAATGTTAAACGCCATTAATATGGTTAATGATGAGGAAATCTAAGTGTGACAACACGGACTTTGAGTTAATTCAATAAATTAATTATGTTTTAAGTTAGAGAAATTTAATCATTAATTTGGAATATATAGTCTTTTATAAAGGATAATTTGTTTTAGAATGATTAATTCTAAATCACTGTGAAATTTGAAAGTGTTAGTATTTCCAAAGTGTTGAAATCACTTTAAAAATATTATTGAAATTTTATTTCATTTTGCTGAATTATAAATTTATAGAATAATTGAGAAACTAGGGTTAATGTTTTTTTAAATATGAATAATTTCTTTTGGATTGAGAATTTAATTTTAAATAATATTAGAGAAACTAGAATATTTAATTGATTTTAATTTTTTATTTTATAAATAAAAGAGATTTTAGAATTTATAAACCTCTCTTAGAAAATAAGTTGTTTTGTGTTTAAATTCATTCGACGAATTATTTTATATAAGATGGGCTAAAATAGTGTTAAACACTTAGCATTTTAATTCAGTAAATCCAATTGTTAAATAAATAAAAGTGGAAATTAGCCACAAGGGCATCTTTAGCAAGTGCAATTAGTTTGTAGGACACACAATTGAAATAATTACTTTTAAGGACAAAATTCAAAATAATTAGTTTCTAAGGCCTAAAAACCAATGAAATCATGTCCTTGAAAGTAATTGGACTGCTAATTTTGTCCTTAAAAATAATTATTCTACTAACTTTGACCTTGAAATTAATTTCTGTGGATGTGTGTCCTAGAAACTAATTGGAATGTAAAGTTTGTCCTTCTAGTGAAATGCCCCTAAATAAAAAGAGAAAGGTTGATTTGGTTAGATTTGGCAATTTAGATCTAAAGCCCATTTAAGAGAAATCAAAAGAGAAGTCCTCCTTCTCATTTTCTAAAACCTGTATGTTCATTTATTTTCTAAAAATAAAAGAAAGCGCTAGGGTCTTATCCCTCTTCTAATTCAATCCTAGGTTTCAACTTTTAAAATACAATTAGAATCCTGGAAAATTCTAGAAAATAAAGCTGTGTATGAACCCTTGTTCGTCCTTTAGACACTCTAATTTTGGGTTTTGCAGTAAATAACTCTTATTTCATTTTCGTGTGAGTAATTTGTTCTAAGGTTTTCTTTCATGAGAAGGTAAGTTGGGTTCAGTAAATTGCTAAGGAAATCCTAAGAATTAAGGCGAGTTTACCTCACACTACTATCTCTAAGTGAAAGTATATTCGCTGTTTGGTTGAATTGGATGAATCTATAGTTGTGGTGCTGTTAATTTTGTATTGCTCATATTTCATATTGTTCAACTTCTAAATTGCTGAAATCCTAGCTTGTTGATCTTAAGTCGTTGACAATTATAGTTGTTTATACGGATGCATGCACTTAGAAATCACCCTAGAACAATCATTCAAGACTAGGATCAAACCAACTTCACCGAGGATCGACTAGTAGGGATTTTGGACCTAGAAAAACTCCATAATTCATCCCCATTGAGGGACTGGTGGTGCACCACCAGTGCACTGGTGGGCATATCCTCGGGCAGTTCCAGCTCTAAGAAACCTTCCCTAGTTCGCTCTTTCATCGTTATGTTTGTTGTTGTTTGTTGTTGTGCTTTGGATGGATGATTATAATATTTTATGGAGGCAATTTCAACACATTTTTGCTAGTAGAATAGATTTATAAAAAGGGTACTTTTGGCACAGGTCCTTATTATGTTTCAAAATTCATGAAAAGTCCTTCACTAAATTTCAGTGTAAATTAGGTCCCTGTTTTTTATTCACGATTATTGCAGAGTATGATGCAACTTTTCATAAAAGTTGTTGACATTTCCGCAACTTTTCTGTACATTGTGAACATAGTGTATGAAAGTTGCTGAAATATAAGCACTTATTTATAAAAGTTGTTGACATTTCAGCAACATTTATATACACTATAAACACAGTTTATGAAAGTTACTGAAATATCAGCACTTATTTATAAAAGTTGCTGACATTTCAGCAATATTTTTTCTTTGCTTCTAGAAAATAGGGACCGGATTTACAATGAAACTTTGTCAAGGAAAGTTGCTAAAATATCAGCACTTATTTATAAAAGTTGCTGACATTTTAGCAATAATTTTTCTTCGTTTCCAGAAAACAGGGACCCGCTTTACAATATGAAAGTATGATAGGGATGCCTTCCTAATTTCCACTTATAAAAATATGTTTGGAAATGAGATAGATGTTATCCCGCATTTTTGGCAAAGCCGTGATAACAAAAGATCGATCGAAAACAAAAGACAGTCCGTCTCAAAGATTGGTTATACTTTGTTTCACTATGGATATCGCTGAATTTTGCCCGAGTCCAGATTGAGCTACAATTGATAGGACATGACAAACAAAGCCATAGAGGCCAGCATTCCAAATTTCAAGTCAATCCGAGTCCATACGCTCGAGTTATGATCGATTCAATCTAGAGGAAACGGCCCAGCGTTCGTATCCATTGCCGTTGATTGATTTCGTATCCATCATCGAACTCCGGTTCGAATCGATCATGGTCGTATCGATCAAGTTTCAGCAAGTTCGAATCCATCAAAGTGTCGCAGTTCGTATCGATCAAGTTCGAATCCATCGAAGTAGCTTGGTTCGACTCGATCTCATTCGAATCCATCGAGGAACCTCAGTTCGACTCGATCTCGTTCGAATCCATCGGCTCCTCCTTATTCGAATCCATCGGCAAATAGCCCACTTCGCACCCATCAACTAAGGCAACGGATACTGCTTCGTATCCATCACAGAAGCCTCTCTTCGTATCCATCCGGCAGCTGCTGTTCGTATCCATCGAAGAAAGGCTTGTTCGTATCATCGACCATCAGTAGTTCTTGTCCATCAATGACTTCCATTCAAATCCATAAGTGAAACCCATGTTCGGAACCATCAAGCGACTTCTTGTTCGTATCCATCAACACTTGTCTATTTCGAACCGATCACCGCCCCTAGTTCGAAACCATCAGCAGATGGACCACGTCACAATGATCGCCTAGCATCAGCTTCGTATCCATCAACGGGGATGTTTTCATATCTATTGAATGGTCTAGCTTTGTATCGATCATTCATCCCCCAATTCGTATCCATCGAGCCAACAAGCCTAGGTGACGTGTCATCCCTCGATACGAACAAGCCGAGATATATGAAGTCGACGCGGTCAACTCGGAGTAAGGACCGGATCGAGGCGAAGTATGCGCTCCACGTCATCACGAAAGCGCGTGCCATCATCGATTCGAAGCAATCGATTCGAAGGAATCGATTCGAACCAAACAGTAACCGAAGGATTCCATTTCGTATCTACTATATCTCATGATTCACTGATCCAAATGCCATGAAATTTTCATTGGAGATTGCACACAAGACAAGGAACGCTCACACCAAATTTCAGCTCAATCGGACATCATCTTGATTGATACGAAATGATTTCGTATCGATCACAGATCGACTCGAAACTCTCTGGAATTGGTCGTGTGGGCCCCCTCACATGCCAGAGCGAATCTCCCGAAGTTTGAGCGAAGTCTCAGCCTCCTACGCCTATAAATAGAGCCCCATAGCCTACAGAAGAAGGATCTTTTGATTCTCAAGCGTCCAGACTCTGCCGGATCAAGATCTTCATCATCCTACACCATACTTTTTCTGTTGATTTCGAATTTCCAGTTGTAACTTGCTGTTGATTGCTGTAGCAACTTGTAATCATTGAAAGAGAATCGATAAAACTGCAAAAAACTTTATAGTGGACGTAGGCAACACGCCGAACCACTCTAAAATGCTTGTCTACGCATTTACTTTCCTGTTGATTGGAGTTTTTGTTAGATAATACTCATTTTCAGTTTATATTCTTCATTATTATCTCTTCAAAAACTTCCGAAGAGTGTTGTGACCAATTTTGGTGCAAACACTTTGGTGCTTTAACTGAAAAAACCCAGATTTTCTCCTGCTTGTTGGATCTGTCATCGATACCGGATTACATAAATCTAAGAGCGAGATTCAGATCAGAAATCCAAGTTCCTTCTCTTCTACTCAGATTTGCATAAAGTCTAGGAAAGGAATTCAACCTTTAAGATGGTTAGCACAAGGACCACATCTAATGCTATCAATCAAGAAGAGCAAGATAGACAGAATCCTGCGCCACTACCTCCCTCTAACCAAGACGCTACCGGACACTCAGAACCATCAGGCCCGGTTACCCGACAAGAGTTTCAGCTGCTGCTTCAAGAGCTGACCCGGAGTCGGCAACAACTAACAGAACAGCTACGTGCTAACGCTAAGCTGATCAACCATCTGGATCGCCGGAAGCGAAGGAGATCCAAGAGAGACCATGCTTCTTACTCCTCCAGCGAAAGTTCTTCATCTTCTGACTATCATCATCGATCTCCACGACCCCGGCTAGCTGGGAGTCACATACAAGCTGCTGGAAATCAACCGGCAATGACCGTTGTACAACTGAGAGTTGGCCCATTGGCCAGTATCCATACCGGACCCTCCTCCCGAGGAGGTGCCGCTCCTCACTATACCATAGAATACCGCGCCACGAATGTTGCGGTTGAACTAGGAGTCGATGCCCAAGATCAGCCGAACCTAGACCGTCATCATCATGGAAGTACTCCTGAACCGTACGTCCCAGAGGACTATGAGCCAAGAAAGCAAGGTGTGGACCGTCGACAGCATCCAGTCCAACCCCAAAGTATGGAACGTAATCATACTCCAGCGCAAGCCGCACAGAACTTACAAATCCTGGATCTTCCGACCATGATACGTCAGATGATCCGTGAGAGCCTGGGTCTCACGAACGATGACTAGGGAATCTCCAAAAGTCACACTCCTTTTACGGACGATATTCTTACTGCTGAACCCCCACGGCGATTCAGGATGCCAACTCTACCCACGTACGAGGGAAACTCCGACCCCAACCAACATATTCTGAAATACGAATGGTCGATGAGTGCTGCCAGAGCTGACGATGCAGTGAAATGTCGTAGTTTCCCCATATCCTTGGGGGGCATCGCTACCATGTGGTTCACTCTACTGCCGCCACGATCTATTTCCTCCTTTGACCAATTGGCCACTAAATTTGTTGAGTAATTCCGCGTGCACGTCGCAAGGCCGAAAGACGTCAACACTCTGTCTAGCGTCACCCGAGCCCCTGGAGAGACTCTCAGACACTACATAGAGAGATTCCACGCTGCATGTGCCGAAATCAGTAATCCTAACGATAACTCCATCCTTATGGCGTTGACCCCGAGTCTGAGTTTGGCAACTGGTTGGCTGGAAAACCCCTGCATCGTTGGATCGTTTCCACGCCAAGGCTGCTCAATTCCTGAGAAGGGAAGATGCGAAACAGTCTAGGAAGCAGACTGATGCAGGGCCAAGCACTGAAGGGATCCAAAGCAATGTCGAGATCAGACAGTCCGGTGAGAGTTTCGGAAAAGTTCAGTTGAACCTTCAAAACAAACAAACTCAGCGAAGGCAGAACATGAACCAAACCAGAAAGCGAGATCAAAATCGTGGCCCACAGCGTAAGAATCCCATGTTTGACAGCTACACTCCTTTGAATACATCACTGGAAAACTTGTATTTATGAACTTGTAATACAATTCCATATGAAAAACCTGCTCCAAAACCGTCATCAGAGAGACAAATCCAAATGGGAAATTTTTGCAGGTTTCATGAAAGCTACGGGCACGATACGAATGAATGTCGTCACTTGCAGGATCTCGTAGAAAAATTGATCAGAGAAAGGAAGCTGGAACAGTTTGTGCGGGCGCCGCAGCCTGGAGGAGCGGTCCCATCAAATCAAAACAATGAACCCAATCGACAGAGACAGGAGGACTCTACCTGTCCCCGTGGGAGATTGGTGATAAACGCCATCAGTGGCGGACCCACTTTGTCAGGAGCCTAGAATGACGATGATCTTCGTCACTGTTACACATGACAGGCTTCATCTAATCCATGAACACTATGCAATTTCCTTTACATTCTGAAGTTTTAATTTGTAATAAGGCACTAACTTTGCCATGTTTTTCCGTTCCAGCAATAAATTACTATCTCTTCAAGCTAGAGCTGGGATTCATTGAATGCAACATTCAACAATCATGACGCACGAAGTGCTAAGTTCCATCGAACAATGGAATTTATTCAAATAGTGAGTGACTGTGATACGACCGACCACTCACTAAGTGAAACCTCAGCTCGGGGGCAAGCCATCACATCAAAGGCTGAACTGGACCAACACACGACAGTCCTACAACTAACTCCAAGTTCCTAGAGCGTGACTTGGAGTATAAACATCAAATCCATCGTTCCCAGAGTGTGAACGGACTCCAAATTCCCAGAGCGTGAATTGGAGTATAAACATCAAATCCATCGTTCCCAGAGTGTGAACGGACTCCAAATTCCCAGAGCGTGAATTGGAGTATAAACATCAAATCCATCGTTCCCAGAGTGTGAACGGACTCCAAGTTCCCAGAGCGTGAATGGGAGTATAAACATCAAATCCATCGTTCCCAGAGTGTGAACGGACTCCAAGTTCCCAGAGCGTGAATTGGAGTATAAACATCAAATCCATCATTCCCAGAGTGTGAACGGACTCCAAGTTCCCAGAGCGTGAATTGGAGTATAAACATCAAATCCATCGTTCCCAGAGTGTGAACGGACTCCAAGTTCCCAGAGTGCGCATTGGAGTATAAACGTCAAATCCATCGTTCCCAGAGTGTGAACGGACTCCAAGTTCCCAGAGTGCGAATTGGAGTATAAACATCAAATCCATCGTTCCCAGAGTGTGAACGGACTACAAGTTCCCAAAGTGCGAATTGGAGTATAAACATCAAATTCATCGTTCCCAGAGTGTGAACGGACTCCAAGTTCCCAGAGTGCGAATTAGAGTATAAACATTAAATCCATCGCTCCTAGAGTGTGAACGAATTCCTAAAAAGCCCAAATAGATGTGACTGACCATTTATCGGATGACTCCGCTTTCCCAGAGTGTGAATTAGAGGATAAACATCAATTCCAGGTTCCCAGAGTGCGAACCGACACATCAATGCAGACTCCAACTTCCCAGAGTGTGAATTGGAGTATAAACATTTATTCCAGGTTCTCGGAGTGCGAACCGACACATCAATGCAAACTCCAACTTCTCAGAGTGTGAATTGGAGTATAAACATCTATTTCAGGTTTCCGGAGTGCGAACCGACATGTCAATGCAAACTCCAACTTCCCAGAGTGTGAATTGGAGTATGAACATCAATTCTAGGTTCCCGGAGTGCGAAGCGACACATCAATGCAAACTCCAACTTCCCAAAGTGTGAATTAGAGTATAAACATCTATTCCAGGTTCCCGGAGTGCGAAGCGACACGTCAATGCAAACTCCAACTTCCCAGAGTGTGAATTGGAGTATGAACATCTATTCCAGGTTTCCAGAGTGCGAACCAAAACATAAATGTCAACTCCAGGTTCCCAGAGCACGAGTCAGAAAACAAACATCAATTCCAGGTTCCTGGAGTGCGAACCAAAATACAAATGCTAACTCCGGATTCCCAGAGCGCGAGTCGGAGAACAAACATCAATTCCAGGTTCCCGAAGTGCGAACCAAAATACAAATGTCAACTCCAGATTCCCAGAGCACAATTCGAAGAATAAACATCAATTCCAGGTTCCCGGAGTGCGAACCAAAATACAAATGTCAACTCCAAATTTCCAGAGCGTGAAGTGGAGTATAAACATCAATTCTAGGTTCCCGGAGCGCGGACCAAAATATACATGCTGACTCCAAATTCCCAGAGTGTGAATTAGAGTACAAATACCAAGTCAAAGTTCCCGGAGTGCGAACTGTGTTACAAACATCGAAAATTCTCGAATTCCTAGAGTGCAAACAAGATTATCAATCACAGATCTCCTAAGTCTCGGGAGTGTGGACATGTGCTCAAGATTTGCAATAGGTGCGATCGACCACCAAATCACAAATACTGGTCACCGAAACTGGGGGCAAAAAGCTTAAGTGTTAATCACTAACCGAAGTTATACGATGTCCAAAACTCAACTCATTCGTCAATCACGACGTGTGATCAAGATTTTCAAACTTGGCAAATAAAAACTTACCCAACTTGAAGGTAGAAACACCACAAGTGCACTGGACCGAAAGCCAAATATAGCAAATACTTAAGCACAAAAGAAATCAGAGTCGAAGCAAAGAGACTAAATATCATTTCAACTAACTGTATGTGAAGATTCATGTACAAGTTATTCCAAAAATTCCCACTAGCAGGGGGCCGAGCCTGCATCTATACATAGCTTACGAAAGAAAATATGCAAGAATGAAGCTCGTCGAAGTCATGCTATCAAGAGTTCAAATTTTCGTATCCATCATGACACGGATTCGAATCGATCATCGGGAGCTTGTTCGAATCCATTAGGATACGTGTTCGTATCGATCCCAGGGGGCACGCTTCAAATCGATTGACAAGTTCGAATTCATATCGATTAAAGAAAGATGACTTCGAATCGATCCTTGATTGCCTGGTTCGTACAATCAGGAAGCTCTCATCTTTACATTGCCCACATTCGAATCGATACTCTTCATATCGAACATAGAGGTAAAATTCGTATCGACCAAAAGCCGAGGACTTCGAAACGACCAATTACTCGTATTTCGTATCGAACATTCCATATCGATACGATCCACCACCGTCATAATCGGTATTAACTGCTTCACCTCCATTAGAATACTCCAAGGATCGATGCGAAATCCAAGGAGAAATATCACTATCTTCATCGTTTCGAATGCAAGCCCCCAGATCGATTCGTTCTTTACCTTTCCATCTGACCAAAGATTCCCATCGGTTCAAAGTGGACAGTGAAAACATCGACTCGAAGTCCACGTTCGCGTCAACAAGTTCACAACTCCATCCACTGCACATCGATACGAACAGAGATTTCATATCCATCATAACTTGTGCACTGCCCATCGATACGAACAACTATTTCGTGTCCTTCAGAATACAAACATTAGCATCGTTACGGATAACACAACAAAGACCTGTTGGAGTCATTTGGCATCATGCAAATGAACATTTTGCATCCACCGAATTCTCCATTTACCGATGCAAAGTCAATCTTTCAACCTTCTATATCGATTCAGGAGAGGATCGATACGAAGGAACTTCCTAAAACAACTGACGAACGTTGTTACAACTCAAATTTCACATCGATTAATGAGAGGATTCGATACAAGAGGGCAGTCCGAAACAACCACCAAGCGTTGTTTCAACTCGAATTTCAAATCGGTTCAGGAGAGAATCGATACGAAATTTGATAACAAACTAAACTGACAACGACTCATGAACACTCGATGCTAACGAGAGTCAAGTTAACATATATGCATATATGTCGGACTAATATTCGATTTTCAACATTCACAGGGATCGAATACTCATCCCATGACGATTACAACGACAAACAGCTAAGAACTATCATACAGTGATCAGTTATATCAACGCAAGGTTACAACTTTCGACAAAAGAGCAATCATTGTTCAGAGAGAAATTGCAGCTTTTCAAAGCACGTCAAGTTTCCACAAGACGTACTTTGGAGGGCAAATGTTATCTCGCTTTTTGGCAAAGCCGTGATACCAAAAGATTGATCGAAAACAAAAGACAGTCCGTCTCAAAGATTGGTTATACGTTGTTTCACTATGGATATCGCTGAATTTTGCCCGAGTCCAGATTGAGCTACAATTGATAGGACATGACAAACAAAGCCATAGAGGCCAGTCTCCAAATTTCAAGTCAATTTGAGTCCATAAGCTCGAGTTATGATCGATTCAATCTAAAGGAAACGGCCCGGCGTTCGTATCCATTGCAGTTGATTGATTTCGTATCCATCATCGAACTCCGGTTCGAATCGATCACGGTCGTATCGATCAAGTTTCAGCAAGTTCGAATCCATCAAAGTGTCGCAGTTCGTATCGATCAAGTTCGAATCCATCGTAGTGCCTCGGTTCGACTCGATCTTATTCGAATCCATCGGGGAACCTCGGTTCGACTCGATCTCATTCGAATCCATCGGCTCCTCCTTATTCGAATCCATCGGCAGATAGCCCACTTCACACCCATTAACTAAGGCAACGGATACTGCTTCGTATCCATCACAGAAGCCTCTCTTCGTATTCATCAGGCAGCTGTTGTTCGTATCCATCGAAGAAAGGCTTGTTCATATCATCGACCATCAGTAGTTCTTGCCCATCAATGACTGTTATTCAAATCCATAAGTGAAACCCATGTTCGAAACCATCAAGCGACTTCTTGTTCGCATCCATCAACACTTGTCTATTTCGTACCGATCACCGCCCCCTAGTTCGAAACCATCAGCAGATAGACCACGTCACAATGATCGCCTAGCATCAGCTTCGTATCCATCAACGGGGATGTTTTCGTATCCATCGAACGGTCTAGCTTCGTATCGATCATTCATCCCCCAATTCGTATCCATCGAGCCAACAAGCCTAGGTGACGTGTCATCCCACGATACGAACAAGCCGAGATATATGGAGTTGACGCGGTCAACTTGGAGTAAGGACCGGATCGAGGCGAAGTATGCGCTCCACATCATCACGAAAGCACGTGCCATCATCGATTCGAAACAATCGATTCGAAGGAATCGATTCGAACCAAACAGAAACCGAAGGATTCCATTTCGTATCGACTATATCTCATGATCCACTGATCCAAATGCCATGAAATTTTCACTGGAGATTGCACACGAGACACGGAACGCTCAGACCAAATTTTAGCTCAATTGGACATCATCTTGATCGATACGAATTGATTTCGTATCGATCATAGATTGACTCGAAACTCTCTGGAATTGGTCGTGTAGGCCCCTTCACGTGCCAGAGCGAATCTCCCGAAGTTTGAGCGAAGTCTCAGCCTACTACGCCTATAAATAGAGCCCCAGAGCCTACAGGAGAAGGATCTTTTGATTCTCAAGCGCCCAGACTCTGCCGGATCGAGATCTCCATCATCCTACACCATACTTTTGCTGTTGATTTCAAATTTCCAGTTGTAACTTACTGTTGATTGCTGTAACAACTTGTAATCATTGAAAGAGAATCAATAAAAATGCAAAAAACTTCATAGTGGATGTAAGCAACACGCCGAACCACTCTAAATTACTTGTCTACGCATTTACTTTCCTGTTAATTGGAGTTTTTGTTAGATAATACTCATTTTCAGTTTATATTCTTCATTATTGTCTCTTCAAAAACTTCCGAAGAGTGTTGTGACCAATTTTGGTGCAAACAATAGAGTTGAACCCAATGAACTAATTTGTTGTTCCCGTCATTTCTTGTTGATAGTGATATATTGCATCAATTTTGGTGTTGAGAGATGTTGATTCTAAATCAATCGCTCGTTTAGCTTTCTTTTCCTTAGGAGAGAAGCCAATGTGATATGTAAGTGATGCCATAATGTTTAGCGAGGCCGATCGAATTGACAGAGGGGTGGTTTTATTGGTGAGTAGGTGCATTTGATGGAGGCGAGCTAAAATCGCTAGTTGAATAAGTGGAGTCGTGATCCGAAGACATGTTTAATATTTGTAAATTTATAAATAATATTTCTATTTTTTTGCTTTAAACATATATAAATATATTGTAAGTTTATTTATAGTTAGAACTTTGTATGAATAGAGTTGTTTTAGCCATTAATTTATTATCCGTTTTGCTTTTACAGTTGTCAAAAGATGGAATGAATTAAATTTGAGTTAAAATTTTTATATAGAAAATAATGTTTATAATTATGAATTAATGTGGCATACATTAATTAATTAATTGAACATATACCAAGGTCTCATCGTAGCTTTATAAAAGTTGATTCACATAGCAGTTTGGTGAAAATATCGGCAATTTGATTTTCAGTTTAACAAATTCAAGGGAGATAATTCCTTTTTCTACATCATCTCTTAAACAATGGTGACGAATGTCAATAGGTTTTATACGAGAATGGTTAATTGGATTTTTTGGATAAATTTATAGAACCGGTATTATCACAATATATAGGAGAGCTGGTTATAATTTTACCGAAATCTTGCAGAGTTTGTTGCATATAAATTACTTGTGCGTAGGCTAAGGCTCCTGATATATGCTCGACTTCACATGTTGAGAGAGACATAATTTTTCTTTTTACTGAACCATGAAACCGAAGGTTGACCAATGAAATGACATGTGCTGCTTGTAATTTTTCTATCTGTCTTGCAACCACCAAAATCTACATTGCTATATGATCCGAGTTTGAAAGAGCTACCTTTAGGATAGAAAGTTCGTAATCTTTGGTGTGGGTTAAGTATCGTAGAATTATTTTAACCGCTCGATGATGTGACTCCTTGGGTTGTGCTTGAAATCTTGCACATAGACACACGCTTATCATAATATCTGGTCTGCTAGCCGATAAGTATAACAGAGATCCTATCATACTTCAGTATAATTTTTGAACGAAATCTTTTCTATTTTCATCTTTATCTAAATGTAAACCCATACTCATTGGAGTTGGTTTACTTGAAATAATATCCATTCCAAATCTTTTACTAACTCTCTACAATATTTTTCTTGACTTATAAAAATTCTATTTTCTAGTTTCTTTATTTGTAAATCTAAAAAGATATTTAATTCTCCCATATGCGATATTTTGAATTTATTTTTCATTATATTAGAGAAATCATTACATAGTTTTTCGTCTGTTGATCCAAATACAATTAACATATATTTGTACGACTAGTATATTACTATATTCTATTTTTATAAACAATGTAGAATCAATTTTCCCACTTTGAAAACCAAAATTTAGTAAATGTGCTTTTAGCCTCTTAACCAAGCATAGGGTTGCTTATTTGAAGCCGTAAAATGCCTTTTTAAGTTTGAAAACATGGTCTGGATATTTCTCATGAATAAATAAGGGTGGTTGTTCAACATAAACGTTTCCTTTTATGAAACCATTTAAAAATGCACTCTTAACATCCATTTGAAATAATCTAGAATTATAATGACATGAAAAAGCAAGTAATGTTCATATAGCTTTAAGATGTGCAACGGGAGCGAATGTTTCTTCATACTCAATTCCTTCTTCTTGGTTGTATCCTTGAGTGACTAATCTTGCTTTATTACGAACAATGTTTCCATTTTCATCTGCTTTATTTTTAAAAACCCATTTCATTCCTATTACAGATCGATCATTTGGTCTTGGTACAAGTTCCCATGCATCATTTCTTTCAAATTGATTAAGCTCTTCTCGCATTGTGATAATCCAAAAATCATCTTTCGATGCTTCTTTATAATTTTTAGGTTCAAAATTAGATATAAATGCAACATGACTTATTTGATTTATTTGATTTCTTGTTGAAACTCTTGTGTTTAAATCACCAATTATATTGTTAATTGGATGATCTTTTTAGATTCGAGGTGGTGATCTTAGAAGATTATCATTGTTATTTATGGTATTATTGTTTTCAGTTATATAAGTATTATTAATACTATTGTTATTATAGACTTCATCATCGTCGCCATTTTTGGTATTCTGAAAATTTTCGTCAAAAGAAACATGAAGACTTTCTTTAATAATGTTAGTTCGTTTATTAAAGATCTATATGCTTTGTTATGATCCGAATATCCAACAAAAATTTCTTCATCGGTTTTTGGATCAAATTTTCCATGATTATCTTTAGTATTCAATACAAAACATTTAGAACCAAAAATAAAAAAAATATGATACTTTAGGTTTCTTTCTTAAAAACATTTTATAACATGTATTATTAGTCATAAGTCGAATTGGTACACGATTTAATACATAACATGCGATAGCAACAGCTTCGGCCCATAATTTTTTTAGTAAACCACCACTACTAAGTAGTGTCCGTGCACATTCTTGTAGTGTTCGATTTTTCCTTTTTACTACGACATTTTGTTGTGGTGCTCGGGGAAACAAAAAATTATGAATAATTCCCTTTTTATTGCAAAAATTTTCAAAGATATCATTTTCAAATTACACACCATGATCGCTTCTTATACTTTTAATTTTTAAGTTCATTAAATTTTTAATTCTCTTAGCAAAATTTTTAAACATTTCAAATGTATTGCTCTTATGTTTTAAAAATAGTGTCCAAGTGTATCGTGAAAAATGATCGACGGTAACAAATACATATTTCTTATGACTTTTTGATCTTACTTGAGTTGGGCCAAATAAATCTAGATGAAGTAATTCAAGTGGTTGTTTGGTGATAATTTCTTTCTTAGATTTAAAAAGATCTTTTCTTTAATTTTTCAACTTGATAAGCATCACATAGATTTTTAACTCTATAATTTATTTTGGATAATCCTCTTACAAAATCATTCTTTGCTAAGTTTTTTATGTATTTAGAATTTACATGACAAAAGAGTTTGTGTCACAGCCATGGATCATTATGATCGGCGGTCGGGCATAAATCATTATTATTTTTTATATTATATTTAAAACATAAATATTTCATTTTCTTAGTCCTTCAAAAATTAAAATTTTATTTTTATCTAACATACTGCATTTTTGTTTTTTGAAATCAATTTTAAATCCTTTATCACATAATTGACTTACACTTAGTAAATTATGTTTTAGATTTTTTACTAATAAAACGTTAGTAATAAGAGAGGAAGAGGATATGCCAACATTGATAACATCTTCAATGCCAATGCCAAATCCTTTTGAATTATCTTTAAATGTCACGTGCCACCGTTGATATATGTTATATTTGATAACATGTGTGCATTTCTTGTCATAAACTTGGAGCATGCACTGTCGAGTATCCAATTCCTTTTACTTTTAACTTTATTTTTGAGTACCTGAAAAATAATAAAGATTTAATTGGTGCCCACTTCCTCTTGTTAGGGTCCTATGTGTTAGCGGGTGCAGGTAGCCATACCCAAGTGGGTTTGGGACCTTTAAAAACATAGTTTTTATTATAAACAATATTTTTTAAGTATTCATCTATATGTTTTTTCCTAACAAATTTGTTATTTGATTTAGGAATTCATATTTTGACACTACTTGTTTCAGGAGTATTAATTTTAATTTTGAAATAGGTTTCTTGAACTTAGTATGTAGTGCACTATAGTTTCTATGTTTTTGCTTAGCTTTAAATCCTAATCCATTTCGATTTCCTGATGGTCTTGATATTTGATCAAATTTTCTAAGTTTTGTTTTCCTTTATTACATTTTGATACATTATTAGTTATTTTATCTAACATGTTCTTAAGTTGAAAATTTTCAATAATGTTCGAATCCACACTTGCCTTAAGTTCTAGTTTTTTGTTTTCAAGTTTGGTGTTTTTGAATGTATATTTTCTAAATCATGTAATAGAGTAGCATTTTGAGAAGATAATCTTTTGCGTTCTTATAACGACCCGTATTTTTTAATATTTTAAATTATTAAATTAACGTGATTATTAATAGAAATTGTTTAGGAATAAAATCTAATGATTTATTAATGTAGTTTATTGAATATGAACTTGAATAAAATTTTAAAATAAACAATTTTGAATATTTTGACAATAACAGATATTGAAATGGTATTCTATTTATTGAATGTGTTTATAATCAATAATTGGAATTGAATAGTAAATATTGAATTATTTAAATAAAATTAAAATAATTGTTGACAACTAAAAATCATTTGAAATTTAATGATTATTGACGTAATTTATTGGTTTAAATTTAATATTGAAAATTATGTAGATGATTAGGTACTGAACTTAATTTGAATAAAAATGATGTGGAATGTTGATTTAATTTTTTTTAAACAAGAATGAAGATTTTTAACTTCTAAAATTGAATTTAAAATGAATAATTTGATTTTGGAAAATAGCTCGTTTTAATTAATAAGTAAAAATAGCCATATTGGTCACTATCTCATATTTCGACGAAACTAGATTCATAATAGTGAATTATTATAGGATTTCAAGTTTTATAGCGATCGGGCATATCGTTTGGCCTTGTGAGCTTGAAACGCGCAGAAATTAATTAGAGGAATTTAATTAAAATAATTTGATTTTGAAATGCTATCTTCTGAATATGATGAAATTGGCTCATGATACCTATTCCATTATGTTTGGAATAGGGGTATAACATATAGAACGCCAAGCGGCACGCTTCGTTTGGAGTTTGAAAATTTCGCGGTCAATTAGGTCAGAAACTTATATAATAAGCCATTCATTCTCATTCTGGCGAACTCTAATAGCAACCGCGTTTTCTCAAAGCCAATTAATGGCCGATATACTCCTTCCTTGTCCTCTCATTATCTCCAAATCCGCTCATCGAAATCAAAAAAATTCAAAAGGAAAATCGTAGATCTCGATGAGATCTACGCGTTGAACGGTTAGATCATCGCCAATTTGCACGAGATCTCTAGAATCAAGCTTTGAAGTTATGGAATTTTTTCTTTTTTACGTGACAATGGCGGAGGCTACGGCGCTTGGGGCGGTGGTAGAGCTAGTCAAGGCTCAGCTGGTGGTGGTCGTCGATCGGTGTCTGGTCGAGTGTGGGGGCACGTGCGATGGAGCTTGACAACATGAGATTGGGTTATTGCGTACTGCCTGATGTTCAACGCTGAGCAGATAGGTTAGTTACGTTAATTAATTTTTTATTATAATTAGGTTATTTAATTTTTAATTTATCGTTATATTAATAATTTTGTAACTTTCTCGTGCAAGATCCAATTCGAGTGAAACAAGTCGCGTTAGGACCGTATCGACGTCATCTACAGCGTGGAGTCAAATTGGAATTTATTTGAAGCTGAAATAATTTCAGTTTCAAATAAAAGGTGAGTGTTAAATGCTCACGAATGATTAGAATATTTTTATGTTAGTTAAATTTAAATCGTGAAGTTATTTATTTTACTGACTGTTGCTTGGTAGTTTAACTGACATTCAAAATTGACATTTGATTTGAACTGGTAGAAATTTAGATTTGACACTAAAATTGAATTAAAATTAAATTGCTAATTAAACTCCCAATTATTGATAACCAGTTAGTTGTTGTGATATTTTGACAGTTTGGATGATTGATTGTGATGGATGCAAATTGGTTGACATTTGGACGATTGGATGTTTATGTGTGTGTGTGTGTCTATATATCCTATTATCACCCTATAAATTATTTACGGTATATAAAACTATAAATTGTATTATTTCGAATAAATTAAGAAATAGGTTGAAATGATATATACGTATGACATTTATTTTGGATAAAATGATATATATCCAAACTTGAAATTAAAAGAAAAATAACTGATCACTTGGCCATAGGATAGAAAATTATATATGGACACCGTATTGGTTAATTTAAAAAAATTTCAAAGCCTTGGCTTTGAAATTATTTAATGATTTTGATTTAAAGAAATGAAAATCAAATTTAAAGTTTGAGTTAATTACAAATTCGAGTTTGAATTGTTGAAATTAAGTTTGGTTAAAATAAATTATTTAGATAATTTAATTGGAATTTGAAGTCATGATTGGAATATGTTTGAATTCTCGAATTTGAACTATTTAAAACGATTTAAACTTTTACTTGAACTTCGAATTTATTTAAGTAAAGGTAATTTAAATGGATATTTCAATTTTGACCTCAGAATTGCATTATTTTAAAGTTTTGAATCTAAAATTCAAACATTGAAGTTTAATTTGAATTAAATGATTTAAATCGATATTTTGAAACTGAACTCGAACTTTATTTAAAAAGAAGCGATTTAAAATTGGAAATTGAATTGAAATTTAAACCATTTTAATTGAATTAATAAAAATCAAAATTAAAATTAATCGGAATTGAAATCTAAATTGAAACTAATTTGAATTGAAATCAAAATTGAGTCGATTTGAATTGAAATCGAAGTGATTTGAATTGGAAGATTTGGAATTGAATCAGTTGGACTTTGAAACAATTTTAAATAAATTTCTTTAGTATAAACTACTTAAAATCTATATTTTTAAATATTCAAATTATTTTTATTTTTTCCAAGCTATTTTACTATACAAACCATTTTCAATACTCAACTATTTTATATTAAACTATTTTAAATTTTAAACTATTTAAAACTATTCAAACCATTTTCTAAAAATTCAAACTGGTCAAAGTGGGTGCTGTTTATATTTAAATCGTGGATTTAAAGGCGAATTGGGTTAAAATGAAGTTATAACCTAAATTATAATTCGAATTGAATTTTGAAGTAAAAATGACTTATCGAACTGAATTGCCATATTCTGAAGTATATATGATGATTTTTAAATGAATGATATTTTTGAACCGAATATGATATTTTGATACCAAGTATAAATCGTTTTCTAAATATAAAAGTACCAACAGGTGTGTAAAATGATGTTTGGTTGTTAAAGAGTCAGGGCCTCTTACTGGCATACTCTCTATCAATATTGGAACCACTTTAACAACTGTGTATGTGGAGGAGACTCTAAAATGAAATGGTTGGATTTGGCGTCTTTTGCTGGATTTGAAGAAAGAGAACGATGATGGATAGGCCCCGACACTTGTGCCAATTTGAAATGACGAAAATAAGATGAATTGACAGGGCCAAGCGGGCTAACTACCCCTAGCAGACATCCATTCTTCGATTTCTTTAGACTCGGTCCATACTGTTACTTTTGATGTTGGTTTCGATTAGTGCACCTTGATTTTGGGATAATCCCCTTTGACTCGATATGGGATTGATGTTAGCGATGGGCGATCTGGCTAGGATGCGTCACCACCAGTCCTGTGACCCGAACTGGTAGTATCCTACCTTGGGGATTGCCTCACGTGCCTTATCATACAATTATCCTTATAAGAGACCACTACGAGTTTGGTTTGGTGTTATCGTATCACGACGCATCCCTATCTATCAACGTGCTACTGGGGCGTTATATGCAAACTGTAGGACAATGTTTAAAAACGCATTAAGAGGGATTAATGTAAAGCTTGAACGCTAAGAAAAATATTTATTTTACTGGTTAGATATTGTAGTAGCGTATTCTACTATATATAATATTTTAACGGATCCTTAAGAGATGGAAATCCCGTAACATCTCTTGAGTTGTTTCACGCACGTTATACATTGGATAGGAGATGTAAAATCCCATAAACATCTATGACGCTATTACACTCATGTTATGTGATATCGATTTGACTAATATAAGAATATTTTAGTCCTAACTCGAGTGTTTTGTCTTTCATTACACTCGATTCAGCCTTGAGTATTTTAGTGCATTGAAGATCATTTTCTAGAGGATGAAGACGAAAATTTGGTGTATTATTACTAGTATTATTCCCACATCATTTTGTTCTACTGCGTTGCTTATTTTATTCTATCGTATATATAACTTTGATAAATGTTGTCTAAATTATAACCAAATTTATAGTATAAACAATTTCATGAACTGTTTATTTGATTATTATGTTTTGTCATTCCAATGTAAGACTTTGTGTTTCTTTTCTTCTACTTTTCTTAATTTACCCCATTAATTGTCTGTGTTTTGGATTGTTTGTGTTGGACATGTGTGGATTATTGTCGATATAAACCTTCTGGAATGTGAGTCGTCACATTTGGTATCAGTGCTTTGGTTTAGCGATAACTGTAACGACCCAAAATTTTCGACCTTGAGAATTAGATTCTAATACATTCACCGTAGAAGTGTCGAGCAATCGAACGTCGAAAATCTCAGATTGTTAGGATAAAGAAGGAAAGAGGTAGAAGAAGTAACAGAAAACACAGCACAAAATCTCACTTTCACAGCGAATTAAAATATAATATCAAATAATAGCATTTATACAATGAAAAGCTGTAATTGTCAGTTTACATTCAATATATCAGATTACAACCATTCATACATAAACTGGATAGTTAAAATTAACAAGTCCTAGAAACAAACAATATAACTTCAATACTCAGCGAGATATACTCCATATGTCCCTGCCATCCAGCTCGCCACCTGAGCTCCAGAACGTCTTAACCTGAAAATCTGTAACACTCGGTCCGACCCGAGCATTACAATCAAGTAACACCCGGGTCAAGCTGGAAACCAGCGTGAGTCAACCCATAAAATTTGAAATACTAAGTTTAAAACATAACTGAGACCCGGGGTAACTTGTACCTTACTACGAGTTCTTAACTTGTTATGGTCAATCACTTATCTCAAAAAACAATATCCAAGTACCATCCATTTTACTTAATTTATTCCTTTCCAGCCTATTTGATTCTAAAAATAATTATAGATTACTCATCGAAGTGGTTTTGGGTATTTACAAATACCCGATCCTGGTCTCTTCGAATTCAATATCATTTTTAATCCAAGTTGTTTAAGTGAATGCAATGAAATTTTAAATACAGGATGTCATATTTACATAGCAATTCATCATTGATAGATAACCCACAATATCACAGTTCAAGCCACACATATCATATCACAATACATCACAAATTATCAGACTAGATAATAATCCAATCATTCAATACAATTAAATTATCCATAAGCAAGATCAATTTATCACCATTTCTAATTAATTAGATTTTATCCCCAAATGAATTGAATTAATTACTTTTAGATCTTTCTTAATTAACATTAATTATAATCCGTTCATTATTATTTTAATTAATTAATTAGAGTAATTAATCGTCCTTCAATTAATTACATCAATTAATTATCCCTAATTACCTTAATTAACCAAGTATCCTTTAATTAATTAATTATCTTTTAATTACTTACATTATGTAATTACATTAAGTAATTATCCTTTAATTAATTACATTAATTAAATTAAATTATTCTTTAATTATTCACATAAAGTATTTAACCTTAAATTATTTACAGTAATTAATTAACCTTTAATTAATTAAGACCTTAATTAATTTAAGCATTAAACCATCTATCTTAATGACCCACTTAATCCAATCATTATTAAATTCTATTTGAAAATGCTCAGGAGTATAATTAAATAATTTCCCTAATATAAAATTATTCAAATCAAAACAAATCAATTTCCAAAAACATTTTACTTCATAATTTATATTGAAACTTGTTTTGGAAACTTGATCACACTATTTAGCTTTGAAAACTTATTAATATCGAAATTTGAAAACATTATATATTTCTTTTATTTTAAATTCTGTTTAATAGTTTACCTTTTTAAACCTTATAAACCATTTCTAGAAAACATGGTAAAAAACTTGCATTTAAACTTGCATTTCCTTTTAGCTTTAAAACTTTGGTTTTCTTTGCTTTTAAACCTGTACAAAATTACTTCATATTTTAAAACCCTTTATCTAACAAACAAGCCCGTGCCCACTACAAACTTCATGAGCCAAAACCCGAGCAAAATCACTCATCTCTTCCCTCACGTTGAACTCGAATACGACTTCGAACCAATTCTATCTTTCCCCGATGCCAAAACAATACAGTCACCCTCGGATACGAAGAGACACCCATGCACGTGCTCATCGCCTCACCATCCTTTTCACATAGCACATATCACATCTTTGAATGCCACATTGCCATTTCCGTTGACTACCAATTGCCTTTCACAAAAATACAATCCTTGAGCTCGTATGTCTTAAGAAGGGTGTTAAGCTAAGAGAAGTTGCCTTCTCCGCCACCACCGATGTACGTTTGTAAAAACCAATGTACATAATCTTTAGAAATGCAATGACAGACAAACGTCCATACAAGTTGTCCAGGAACAGGACAAACCGAAGGCACTCTCCTACTACCACTAATAGCGAATAGTCCTTGCAATCTGATAAATCTCCATAACGAGGAGACCACTACTATATATAACTCTATAATGGATGCGACCCCGAGCAAATCAATAAGCAGTCCTCACGCTATGAAGGTTCACGGTCTTCAATAGTCGGCATCTTCAACATGTCTTCACATTCGAACGTATACATTGGTTCGAAATGGTTTTTCGGATTGGAATTATCCAAATCCGATCTCGGTTCCTTCGAAGCCAATTATCGATTTAAAAGATGTTAAGTTTATATGTGGATATCAAACATCAATCAATTACTTCATCTTTTATTTAAAATGTCTTTCTTAGATATATTCTTTTCAATTTATTCCATTTTCTTTTCAAGAGTATAAGGAATCATTAAGCCTCGTTTATTAAACATTTGGTTTATTTAAACCTTTCTTAAATCCTGGAGTAATTCAATCATTTTCTCTTTTACTTAGGAAAACCTTTCCAAATCATTCATTAAATCTTAATCAAAGATTTTCTTTCTTAACTTTTAACTTAGGAAAAATATTCCCTTTTATAATATCACTTTCCAAAACATCCATTTAATTTAAAGGATTATTCACTGTCCAAAATCGCAAATATAATTCCTTTAATAAACTTTCACATTTAACTTATCAATTTAAATTGATTTCAGATTTATAAAACGGTGTTTATAAATTCCGTTTATATTTTACAAACTTCCATATACAAAATTTATTTACTAACAAATTCCATTTATATCTCACTTATAAGTCAAAATCCAATTATAATTTAATTACTTATAAAACACTTATTTACAAATTCATTCCTTTCAAATCTTATTATTTATAAAATCCATTACAAATTCTTTTCTAAATTTCAATTGTAAATCCATATATTGATTACAATCCCATTTCTAATATTTATAAAACACTTTTATAATTCCATTACTTTTATTTATAAAATATCAGTCATATAAATCTTATATCTAGGCCATTTATAATAAATTCAAAAAAAAATATTTCTTTTCTTTTATCTTAGAAAAAACTTAATTATGATCTTTTAGAGCATCTGGGCTTTCCTTTCGATATGTTCCACCCCTCGCCTAAGAAGAGAAAATATAGGCCATGTAAGTTCAGGGCACTGGTTGCTCCATTCCTAACCTTAGTTAAACACCTTATTTTATCTTCTCAGATCTCACAGGCAGGACAAATGTACTAGTCGTTTCCGCATTACTCAGTTTGTTATTATATTCAATCTTCTTCACTTATTGTTTAAGTGGTATAAACAATTCCTCTTTCCCATTAATTCAAAATCTCATTAAAACTTCCAAATCATCTTTAAATGACTTATTTATTCTTTTAAAATAATTCACAAAATATATAGGAAATAATTGTTAAGTTTAAAACTGCATTTCAAAAGTTGTTTTAAACTGCTGCGAAAAGCCTTGTGTAAAGTGTTGCAAATAGCGTTTTAAAAGCTATATTCTTCAAAACGACTTTTATATCATTTATAAATCCATATTTCAACTTAAATATCTTTTAATACATTTTAAAATATTTTTAGGATTTATTTCATATTTTTAAAACATGTAAAAGATCAATTTTAAACTTTGGTCACTTTAGTGCAAAAGCGCGATTTTTCTGGAAAATTATTTTGGACATATTTAAAATATACAAGATAAAATCTTGATTTTCTTCCTTTATTTCTTTATACATATTTAAATGTTTATAAAATATTTCTAACTCATTTTAAAACTATTTCCAAAAGGTTTAAGCATTCCATAAACACCATTTCATTTTCAAAAGGAAAGTGCTTTCCTTTGTGCTTATCGATGTGTATTAACATGACTTAGTAAAACAATTTAACAATCGTATCAAACAGTCAATACTTAATGATCAAACCATATATAAGCATCTATAGAAATCATAACAAAACATCAAACATGCATATATGTAAATAGAAATGCTAGATAAAGTTTTTCACCATAAACCAAAGCGATTAACTTCCTACCAACATTCTAATCAATCAATACTTTACTAGCCAATTCCTACTCCATTAAGCACTAGCAAACAACAACTTCTTCATTCTAATAGCTTGGCTAAGGCTTGGGATGGAGGTTGGCCGAAAATATAGAGAAGAAGCGGTAGAGCTTTGAACTTGAATTTCTAAGATTTAGATCCGAAAAATTGATCATCTTCTCTCTTATTTTTGACTCTCTTACTCACAAAATTTGAAAAAATTATCAGCTGAAAAGTTGTTGAAAATTCATTTCTATTAAATTTGAAAAAAATAATCATTTGAATCCATGTGGTTTTGAGGGAGATATGATAGAATGAAGAAGAGATATTGTCGAATTGACAAAAAAGAAGCCCGAAAATACACTTCAAAGAATTGAGTTTCAGGTATAGCAAAACTCAAAACTGGAAAAAATGGTCAATAATGAAGTTGTATCCATTGGAATTTCATATTGTTTTAAAAAAAGAATTTCTTAACTTGGATTAGTTTTGATCAAGTTATGATAAAAAAAATGACATATTCTCTGGCTTAAAAACCGGGCTAGAAAATGCACTAGAAAGAAGTATATTTTTGACATAGTTAACTTTAGAATGAGATAATGTGGTCAACATGAAAGTCGTATCCACTGGAAAAATACATGATTTAAAAAAAGAATTTTGTATTGTGGTTCGGTTTTGAAGAAGTTATAGCCGAGAGAAGATGAGGTAAAATATGGAGAAAAAAGGAGTTTGATTTGAAGAGAATGAACATTGATTTCTTTTGAACATTTTATAAATATTTTGATATTGTTTCTC
Organism: Allium cepa; assembly: GCA_030765085.1. Lineage (NCBI taxonomy): Eukaryota > Viridiplantae > Streptophyta > Magnoliopsida > Asparagales > Amaryllidaceae > Allium > Allium cepa. Next base: position 486,998,171 of record CM060934.1, on the reverse strand, counting down.
TCTAATTTTTTCTATGGCTTGGAAGACATTAAAGAGAAGAGGAAGAATATGAAGAAGCTTGAGAAAAGAAGAAAAAGAAATGTGAATGAAAGTGAGGAAGGATGTGGATATTTATAGAAAAAGAAAGAAAGTGGTAATTTACCAAAATAACCTTCTACTAAATTACCAAACTAACCTTACCTCAACCTAAAGCAATATCCACTTTTTCAATATTTAACATCACATTTCAAATCTTTACTTTATGACTTAATCCCTTATGAACTAAGCTAAGTAAAATAATAATTATGTTGGCTTTTGATGTGATATTGATTTGATGTTTGCTTTTGACTTTCTTACTTACTTTTGTTAATTCTTACTTACTTTTCTTAATGACTTCTAGAAGTTTACTAATTTTATTTGGTAAAATTAAACATGTTTAGTGAATTAATTAATACTTACACTATTTGAATATATGTTCCTATATAAGAAAATAAAGGTGCGACGACGTTACCACAACTTTTAATCGACAAAACGTCGTTTTTTCGACAAAATGGTTTACGGTCACATTTTGACGTTTTAGTTAAACTATTTATTTATGTAAACCAAATTTAAAAATAAATTTGTATAATTATATTTAAAAATATAAACACTCATAAATTAATTAAGATAATTTATTTAACCATTGAAACATACTATTCTGAAATCGGCATTTTGTCACTTTTGTCGATATAGGCAAATGTTACTATTTTTGTTTATGCTTCTCTTTTCAAATCCTATCTAATTTTGTTTGAATCATATAACCTTGCTTATTTTATATTTAAAATCACTTTAAATACTATATTTTAAAGTGGTCAAATTTTGGTTTATCAGGTTCATCTGGCGCACCGTTATTGTACTACGCCGTTGTTCCGAATTATTGGAGTTTCATGTCCATCGGGCGTACCATTATTGTACTATGTCAAAGTTCTGAATTATTCGAGTTTTATGTTCCTCAGGCGTACCGTTAATGTACTACATCGTTGCACCGGCTCTATGGTTAGCGACCATGGGACAACGATCCATTTGTGATGCACGTGTTGGTGAGTTTTCATGCTCCTGTTTGTGATAGGCCTCCCCCCTTTGTGATTTCTGGATTTCTAGTTGATGATTTCTAGAATTTGTGTTTCACTAATATTTGTGATTGGCATTGATATGTTTGTCAATATTTGTGGTTTAGTGAATAAAATAAAGAATATGACATTCGTTTGTGTGTTTGAGATTTGAGATACTGTATGATTTTTGTGGTTGTTAAATGTATACTTGTTATAGTATGGCATTATTGTTATCATATATTTTTGTTATATCTCTTATCCTATCTCATTTTATCTGATATTTATGGCTAGACTGATCCGTTTATTATTTTCTTATCAAATAATACTCGAGTCAGACCGAGGTATTTCAAGTGCTTCTGCTTGACTTCTTATCTGGGTCTGTCATTTGACTTTTGGCTAACTACTTAGCTTAGGAGTTTTTGCTTTTATACATTTGAGATGGAGACTCTCTGATGTATAGATATTCTTTTGTCTAGCACGTGTACCTATTCTTTTGTGATGTAGTGGATCTTACGTGACCACTACTTTGATGTGCACTTTTATGTGTTATATTCATATCTGTTTCCGCCTTTGTGATATGAATATCTATGACTAATTTTGTGTTATGCTTATTTTATATTTGTTTTCGAAGGCCACATAGCCACTGTGTAGTAGCTTTGAGTTCGTATTCGATATGTCAGATTTCCTCTTGAAACGAAATGCATGATATTCTATCCGACATATCGGTACTTGTACAAAGCAATTACACAGATGGTAGCTCTTCAACAGCCTTATTCTTCATGCTAGTCAACGGCATTACACCGTAGTGTCCTTGTCTAGTGTGAGTACAGAGGTGGGGCGTCACATTATGGTATCGGAGCCAAACTTCCAAACAATATAAAATATTATAGAACAGATCATCATCCTAAGTCCCTCTTAGGAATCGCGCCTTTGGATTTAATTCGACTCATTGGACCCGTTATATCCTATTTTCTTTTATGATTCCTTGTTTTATCAATCATGATTGTTTGATATTTATTCTGAGAATAACCTTTTTCCTCTTCTTTCTTTCTTTTTTTAAAGAAGAGAAATGGTTAGACCTGGCCGTCCCAGCGCCGATCATTCCAGTGCTACTCCTCAGGATGAAGTATTCATGTTTGCCCAGCAGCTTTTAGATCTTGTAAAGAATGCTCAAGCTTTTGGACCCATTCCAGACCTACTCATCCAAGATCTGGGTTTGCACGCTTGTGCAGAGACTATACCGATTTGGGTGGAAGGCCTTTGAAGGGATCCGAAAGCATTATAGAAATTCAAGCTTGGTTTAAATTGTGCGATCGCATCTTTTCTCGCATGAATCTTGTTGAATTACATCAAGTCCAGGTGGCTTCTAGCATGCTCCTAGAAAGAGCATTAGATTGGTATGAACTTTTAGTTTCTGATATTATTGAAGCGGATTTTACTTGGAAGCAATTTTGAGAAAAATTCGAATTGAAGTTTGTGCCGGAAGCCGAAAAAGTAACTTTAGCTCGGCATTTTATTGACCTTGTTCAAGGTGAATCTTCTGTGACGGATTATGTCGCATCTTTTGAATCTCTCTCTAAATATGAGGTTGAGTATATTAATACCCCTTTGAAGAAAAATCAGAGGTTTGTCTATGGGTTGAATAAGAACCTCAAAAAGTCTTTACGTCTGAAACTAGAAGTTTCTTTTGATTAGCTTATTGATATCGCTCTTCGACTTGAAGAGGCCGATAAAGAAGGCGATGTTGAAGTTATGAGTGCCAAGTAGAACTTCAACAACAACAAGAAGAGACCTAATAAGTTCAAAGGTCCTTATCCCAATAAGAAAGGGAAACATGCAGCTTCAGTAGCAAAGACTCCTACCTCTAGTCGTGGGCAATGCTACAATTGTGGTTCTAAGGACCATTATGCTAATTGATGCCCAAAACCTCTCTTTTGACGTTATTGCAAAAGTTCGGGTCATCTTTTATCTTCATGTCCCAAACTTCCAAGCTAGAGGGAGGGAAAGTTAAATGTTGTGCAAGCGCCTAGTAACACTTCTCTTGGTCAAGGTATTTCTCATTCTATCCTTGATGGCATTATTATGTTTCATGATCATCCTATTCGAGTTCTTTTGGATGCGGGTGCATCCCATTCTTTTATATCAAAATAACTTGTTGATACTTTGTCTTTAAGTGTTATGGCTTTGATGACTTCATTGAGAATTGCGAATCCGGTTGGTGGATCCGCAACACTCAGTTTGCTTTGTAAAGATGTCGATATTATTTTATGTGGCTATTCTTTCCGAGCCAATTTGCATGTTATGTGTTACTTAGGCTTCGGATTGATTTTTGGGAATGGATTGGCATAACCATGATGAAGCCCACATCCTATGTCCTGAGAGGACTATATATCTTCGACATCCTCAATCTTTTAAGCAGATTTCTATTGTTCTTAAAGATTCAAATTCTAATTCGGTGGCGTCCTTATATTCTCTAAAACCTCATGATGACGATAATGATGATGAGGATGATGTCATTCCCTCATTCATGTTGCTCGTGAATTTTTCCACATATTTGAGCCCATTTTAGGATCACCCCCTAAGCGAGCAATTGAATTCAGAATTAATTTAATCCCTGGAGCTCTACCTATCACTCGTCCTCCTTATCGAATGTTCAATAAGGAAAATAAGGAGATGCGTAAATAATTATTCGAATTGGAAACAAACAATTTATTCGTTCTTATTCCTCTCCCTGGGGAGGTTCGGCTATTTTTGTGATGAAATCCGATGGTACACTTAGACTCTGCGTTGAATATCACAAGCTTAATGATCTCACCATTAAGAATAAATATCCCTTGCCTCGGATTGATGATCTATTTGATCAACTTAGTGGTGCTATAGTCTTTTCGTAATTAGACTTAGCAACCGGTTATCATCAGCTTTGTATTGCAGAGCATAGCATTCCTTCAACGTCGTTCCGTACTCGTTATGGATCTTATAAATGGCTTGTTATGCCATTTGCTTTAATGAATGCTCCAGCTTATTTCGTTGACCTTATGAATCGAGTTTTCAAAGACTTCCTCGATCGATTTGTTCTCATCTTTATAGATGATATTCTTGTTTATTCTAAAATTGAGGAAGAGCATGAAAAGCATCTTCGGATTGTGTTGGAAACTCTTAGAACCAATCAATTGAAAGAAAAATTTTCTAAGTTCCACTTTTGGCAATCTCGTTTGAAGTTTTTAGGACATATCATTTCTGAATCCGAAATTTTCGTGAATCCTTAAAAGATTGAAGCGATTCAAAATTGGAAGAGATGGAGAGTGTGACGGAAATTGTAGCTTTCTTGGATTGGCGGGCTATTACCGTCGATTCATAAAAGACTTTTCTAAAATTTCCATACCTCTTACTAGTTTGACAAAGAAGGTAGTTAAGTACAATTGGTCAAACAAGTGTGAAGCATCTTTTCAAAAATTAAAGAGACCTCATTTCTGATGCTCCTATTCTTGTGATTCCCGAAGGGAATTAAGAGTCTATTGTTTATACCGATGCTAGTCGTGTTGGTTTGGGAGCCGTTCTCATGCAAAGCGAACGTGTTATTACTTATGCTTCTAGGCCATTAAAGCCCGTCGAGACTAGATATTCCACTCATGATTTAGAGCTCGCGGCTATTGTTTTCGCTCTCAGAATTTGGCGTTATTATCTTTTGGGAGAGAAATTTGTTCTCTACACCGATCATAAATCTTTGAAGTATTTATTTTCTCAAAAGGAACTTAATTTGCATCAACAACGTTGGCTCGATTTCCTTGCATCTTATGATCTTGATATTCTTTATACTCCCGGAAAGGGAAATCGTGTTGCCGATGCCCTTAGTCGTAAGCAACAAGCAGTTGTTTCAATGATGATATCCGAATGAAATGATCTCGAGGACTTTATCCACTTGTGAGATTCGAGATCATGAATCTAATTCTTGTTCATCTCTTGTTTTAAGTAGCCTTGAGGCTCATCCATCTCTTTTAGCCGTATTCTTGATGCTCAAAAGCATGATCCCTAATTAGCTCATCTTTGCCAAAGTTTTGAGGATAGGAATGTTGATGATTTGAAAGACTTTGAAAATCGATGCTCGTGGCGGCATTCGAAAATTTGGTAGACTTATCGTGCCAATATTTATCTTCGTAAAGACATTTTAGAAGATTCTCACCATTCTAAATTTACCATTCATCCCGGCAGTAGTAAAATGTACGCGGATATGAAGCAACTTTATTATTGGGATGGAATGAAATCTGATATTGCTAACTTCATTAAGCGTTGCATGACTTGCCAACTCATCAAGGCCGAGCATCAAAGGCCTGGTGGGTTATTGCAACCTTTAGACATTCCCGTTTGGAAGTGGGATCAAGTCTCCATGGATTTTATTGACAGTCTACCCCGTTCTCGTTCGGGCCATGACAGTTTATGGGTGATTGTTGATAGGCTTACAAAATCTACCAATTTTATTCCCGTTCGGCCAATTGGACTGTACCTCATTTGGCCAAACTCTATGTTAGAGAAATTGTTAAATTGCATAGAGTTCCTACTTCTATTGTTAGTGATCATGATCCATTATTTACCAGTGGATTTTGGAAGAGTCTTCAAAAAGCTTTGGGAAGGAAGCTTAATTTTAGCACCACTTATCATCCTCGGTCCGATGGACAAACCGAGCTTGTGTATCAAACTCTTGAAGATCTTCTTCGTGCATGTGTTCTTGATTTTGGTGGAATTTGGGAAGATCATATTTATCTTGTTGAGTTTTCCTATAATAATAGCTTCCAATCTAGTATCGGCATTGCACCTTTTGAGGCACTCTACGAAAGGCCATGCCGATCTCCTTCCTGTTGGCTTAAAGCCGGTGAGAAGCTGGTTTTAGGTCCAGATTTTATTCGTGATTCTACAGAAAAGATTGGCCTTATTCATCATAGGATGAAAGAAGCTCAGAGTAGACAAAAATCCTATGCCAATAACTGAAGAAGGAATTTAGAATTTTCTATGGAAAATTTGGTGTTCATACGTGTTTAACCTATGAAGGGTGTTGTGCATTTTAGTCGATTGGGAAAATTAGCACCTCGATATATTGGCTCATTTCCCATCACCGAATGCATTGGTTCCGTAGCTTATTGCCTTTTATTGCCAGCTCAATTTTCTTCTATTCATGATGTTTTCCACGTCTCTTAACTACAGAAATGCCTTAGGGATTCCAATTCTATTCTTGAGCCTGGTATTGTTGAAGAGATTGAAGTTTCATGTAATTTGACTTATGAGAAACATCCTATTCGTATCATTGCTACGGAGGTTAAACGTCTTTGTAATAAAGATGTCCTACTTGTGAAAGTTTAATGGTCCTCAGATCCTAAGAATTGTTCTTGGGAATCCAGAGAATTCATTAAGCGGGCACATCCGGACTTATTCTCTCGTGCTCCTTATGGTGAACTTCTTATTTCAAATTTTTTTATGTTGGTATGCTTTTATGGTTGTTACTCTTTGTTTTCCTATTACTTATTACGAGGATGCAATTTCTTTAAGGAGGGAAGTCTGTAACAACCCGTATATTTTACGATTGTATATTTAAATATTATATTTAAGTATAGCATCGTGAGTCGGATTAAAATCCAAAATGCTACTTTTTGCAAACAGTCGAATTAGGGCTCGAAACCACTTCCATTGAGTCCAAAATGGTGTTTGCGACCTTTTTGAGTATAAATATTGATATGTTTGGAGTTGGGTAGAATTTTTCTATTTTCTTTATTAGGTTTTTGGTTTGGGTTCAGCCCAATAACCCAACATAATACCCTAACTCCACCCCTATCCTACTCATTCATTCTCATTTCCTAATACTTTCAAGCTAAGATAAAAATGGAGGAAAGAAAGGAGACTCAAAATTCCTAAGCCCTAGTTTTGCTAGGAAATTCAAATTCAAGTTTCTAGAAATCAATGAGAATCCTTAGTTCAGCATCCTCTTCGTCTTCTCCATCTCAACCCTTCTTCTATTTTTAGAAATTCCTAAACCCTAACTTAGGAAATATTTTTCTTATGAGCTTAGATTGAAGCTTCTTGGGTTAAAATTGAAGAGTGGTTGATCTTGCCTTGTTTTATAGCTTCTCACTTGTGTTTTTGGGTTTAGAGGTGTGTTTTTGGGTATAAAGGTGAGTTCTTGATCTCACATCTATGTCTATAACTTTTTGTCATTAGGTATGAATTTCTTATATTTACTCATGTTCATTTGCCTTTGATTTGAATTGATTTGGTGAATTCTCAAATTTTTGGTTTTGAAGTCCAATTTTATGAAAATCCTACTATGAAGGCTTGGACGTGATATTTGGGATGTGTCGAAGCGCCTATAAGGCTGAGTTATCGCTTGGTGTAAATCCCTAGTCGTCTTTGCTCACTCGATCGCTCCCGAATTGTTTTGGCCATCATGGCCTAGGCAAATTGTTGCCTAGCCTAGGCATCCAGACGTCTGAAATTAAGGTTCAGACGTATGGTTATGTAATCTAGAGAAAAAGAAGAAACGGCAGAAAATAAAAATGGCAGTAACTAATTTCAAACGTTTTCAGACGTCTTCTTTGAAATTTCAGACGTCTGGGTGGTTTTCTATAATATTTCCAAAGACCAAATCCAGACGTCTGGATTAACCCCCAGACGTTTGGAATTGTACATTTTTCCATATTTGCCAAATTTTTGAGTAAATTTCCAATGTTTATCGATTTATGTCGATCCGGTTAGATGTTATCAATTTTATCGACTTTGATGACTTCTTTTTCTGGATTTTTGGGAATATTCATTTTGATGGATTTGGTATCGATTTCTTTGGATTTAATTCATGTCTTCGTATGTGAATTTTTGGTGACTGATTGTTTCTATAAGCATTTCTTTGTCACTTTAAAAATGCAAAGGTTTATAAACTAGTAGTAAATATTCAAACACTTTCATCAAAACGATTTCAACATTTACTTTCAATACCAAACTCGCTTTTAAAACCATTTTCTAATCTATTAGTATATACGAACCTTTACCTCATTCATTCGAGAAATCCAATTAAGCAACTTAGCAAAATAAGTGGTATGAAATGCTTGCGTTTACTTCCTCGGTTAATTCTTAGACTTGTTCGATTGAAACTCTTGTGAAAATTTTCGAATGGAAATCTACAATTTGTTCGTAAATATTTAGGTTAAGCCAGTGGTATGGGACATGAAGCTAAACTCATTTATTTACTAGCTTAGTGTAATTCACACTTTTTATTAATCAATGGTGATCGTTTTATGGTTAAGACTGGCGGTGTGCGATGTCACTTTGTCCACACGGGGGACTGTACCTCGTTTAGTTGAGCTTCATCTCATTTCTTTTATAGGCTAACAACCTATGGGTTCTTTGGAGTTTCGTCTCATTCTTATAGGCTAGCGACCCATGTTCTTTTATGGTGTTCGATTCATCGGATATACCGTTATTGTACTACGTCGATGTTCCGGCTTATCTGGATCAACGGATGTACCGTTATTGTGCTACATCATTGTTCCAGTTTATCAGGTTCATCAGGCACACCGTTATTGTACTACACCGCTGTGCCGAATTATTGGAGTTTTACGTCCATCGGGCGTACCATTAGTGTACTACGTCGATGTTCTGAATTATTCAAGTTTTAGGTTCCTTGGGTGTACTGTTAATATACTACATTGTCGCACCGGCTCTGTGGTTAGCGACCATGGGACAACGACCTATTTGTGATGCATGTGTTGGTGAGTTTTCGTGCTCCCGTTTGTGATAGGCCTCCTCCCTTTGTGATTTTTGGATTTCTAGTTGATGATTTCTAGAATTTGTGTTTCCCCAAGTTTTGTGATTAGCATTGATATGTTTGTCAATATTTGTGGTTCGGTGAATAAAAGAAAGAATATGAAATTCTTTTGTGTGCTTGAGATTTCTTGGGATATTTTATGATTTTGTGGTTGTTAAATGTATGCTCGTTACAACATGGAATTATTTTTATCATACATTTTGTTATATCTCTTATCCTATCTCATTTTATCTAATATTTTAGTTAGACTGATTCGTTTATTATTTTCTTATTAAATAATACTCGGGTCAGACCGAGGTATTTCAGGTGCTTCTGCTTGACTTCTTATCTGGGTTTGTCATCTGACTTTTGGCTAACTACTTAGCTTAGGAGTTTTTGCTTTTATACATCTGAGGTGGAGACTCCTTGATGTATACATATTCTTTTGTCTAGCACTTGTACCTATTCTTTTGTGATGTAGTGAATCTTACATGACCATTACTTTGATGTACACTTTTATATGTTATATTAATATCTATTTCCGCCTTTGTGATATGAATATGTGTGACTAATTTTTGCTATACTTATTTTATATTTGTTTTCGAAGGCCACATAGCCACTGTGTAGTAGCTTTGAATTTGTATTTGATATGTCGGATTTCCTCTTGAAACGAAATGCATGATATTCTATCCGACATATCGGTACTCGCACAAAGCAATTACACGGATGGTCTCTCCTCAACAGCCTTATTCTTTGTGCTAGTCGATGGCATTGCCCCATAGTGTCCTTGGTTAGTGTGAGTATAGAGGTGGGGCATCATAATATATTTTGGTTAAAACTATTTCCAACAACACCAAGCAACTCATATTCATTATCATTCAAAGGAGATTATTAGGTAACAGCAGTCAATATCTGTGTTATATCGAGCATAAGATTGTTAAATAAAAACTATTTGCATCAGCCTATTCCTCCGAGCGAAGCGAGGGTTATTGTGTAGTGAAACACCAAAGGGAAGCTTCGAGAATGGATGTAGGATGGGAGGTCCGAACCAGTATAAACTCTTATTTTCTCGTTTTTATACTTTACTTTTTTATTTTGTTATATTGCTACATTTTTCTCATATGTTAGTATAGACTCACATTCTAATACACTAGTCATATTAGATACGATCCACTAGACTTTCATTTGGCATCAGAGCAAGGTTATTTATATTTACAGTAACACGTGATTGAAAACTTTTTAATAAGGAAAGTACATTTCAAGAAGGTCAATCAACTGCTCATCCCCCACTATCTAATGGTTCTAATTATGCTTATTGGTCAACACATAAGAGAATTTTTATGGAAGCCAATGGTTTAGAAATTTAGCAAACTACTCAAACTAGATACGAAAAACCACCACTGACATAAGCACTTGGACCGTTGCACAAAAAAACACAGCAACTAATAATGCCAAAGGCACGTATGTTTTATTTTGTTCACTTGATGAAAATGATTTTTCACGAGTTATGCTTTGCAATACTGCATATGTTATATGGCGCACTTTGCAAGTTACTCATGAAGGCACAACAAAAGTCAAGCAAACGAAAATCTTTATTTTATAAAATCAATTTTCATTGTTTAAAATGAAAAAAATGAATCTATTAGTGACATGTATTCTAGATTTCAATCTATACAACACGATCTCGTGGCATTTAAGGGTCAAATTCACTAATTTTTGATTTAGTTACACAAATCTAAAATTCTTTGACTGTTAAATGGGAAAGAAAGGTTTTAGCCATAGAAGAAGCTAACGATCCCTCTCAAATCAAAATCGAAGAACTAATAGGAAATTTGATGCCATATGAAGCTAATATGCAGGCAAGAAAGGAGCAAAATCTAGAAAAGAAGAATATTGCTTTTCGAGCAAATAATGATATTTTCGACTTAGATGAGGAAGAAATTGTATTCATTGCTAAGAACTACAACAAATTCAAGAAATTCAAAACGATGGTCAAATTTCAAAATGGTGGCAATTCAAACTCATCAAATCAAACATCGATCAAATGTTATGGATGTGACAAGTTCAACCATATGAAGAAAGATTGTCCACACCTCAATACACACAATAAAAGCAAATTCAAGAAATTCAAAACGAAATGAAGAGCTTCTCAAGTAACTTGGGATGACTCTGGTGCTTCTTCTTCCTCTGACAGTGATAGTGAGGTGACTCAGAACAAGTTAATGTAGGTTTCATGACCAAAACTAATGAGGTACGCCCTGAAATAACATATGATTAAATTTTGGAAATTAGCATAGAAATTGGTTTATTAAAAGATGAAAAAACAATTTTAGAAGAAGAATGAGAAATAGCTTATAAAGAATTGTGACGACCCGCATTTCAGAAGGTTTAAATCTCAAATAATCCACATATGTCCAACTCAAATAATTCAAAAAAAAGATAATATATTGGATACATTAAGAAAAATAAGAAAAGAAGAAGAAAACAAACACAGAATCTCGCAGCGGAATGACAAAATATAATAATCAAATAAACAGTTCGTGAAGCTATTTATACTATACATTTGATTATAATTTATATAACATTTATCAGAGTTATATATACAACAGAATAAAATAAACAAAGCAGTAGAACAAAATGATGTGGGAATAATACTAGTAATAATATTCAAAATCTTCATCTTCGTCCTTCAGAAAATGATCTTCAATGCGCTGAAATATTTAGGTCTGACTCGAGCGTGATGAAAGACAAAACCCTCGAGTCGGGACTAAAATATCCTTATGTGAGTTAATTTGATATCACGTAACATGAGTGTAATAGTGTTAGAGATGTTTATGGGATTTTACATCTCTTATCTAGTGTATTACGTGCGTGCAATAACTCAAGAGCTGTTACAGGATTTTCCATCTCTTAAGGATCCGTCAAAATATTATATATAGTAGAATACGCTGTATACATAATGTCTAATCAGTAAAATAAATATTTTTATTAGCATTTAGGCTTTATATTAATCCCCCTTAACGCGTTTTTAAATATTGTCGTACAGTTTGCATATAATTCCCCAGTAGCATGTCAGGGGATAGGGATGTGCCGTGATACGAAAACACTAAACCAAACTTGTAGTGGTCTCGTATAGGGATAAAAGTATGACAAGGCATGTGAGGCAATGTCCATGGTAGGATACTGCCAGTTCGAGTCACAGGGCTGGTGGTAACGCATCATAGCCACGATCGCCCACCACGTACATCCATCCCATATCGAATCAAATGGAGGTTATCCCAAAATCAAGGGGCACCAATCGAAACTAACATCAAAAGTGATAGCATGGATTGGGTCCAAAGAAATCGAAGATAGGATATACGCAAGGGGTAGTTAGCCCACTTGGCCCTGTTAAGCCATCATTTTAAGTCATTTCAATTTGGCACAAGTGTCGGGGTATATCCATCATCGTTCTCTTTCTTCAAATCTGGCAAATGATGACAAATCAAACCACTTCGTTCTTGAGTCTCCTCCGCGTACACAGTTGTTAAAGTGGTTCCAATATTGATAGAGAGTATGTCAATATGAGGCCCCGCCCTCTTTAACATACAAACAACGTTTTACACATAGGTTAGCACTTTTACGTTTCGAAATCGATTTATACTTGTTATCAAAATATCATATTCGCTTCAAAAATACCATTCGTTTCAAAATCATCATATATACTTAAGAATATGTCAATTCAGTTCGATATGTCATTTTTACTTCAAAATTCAATTCGGGTTACAATTTAGGTTATAACTTCATTTTAACCCAATTCGCATTTAAATCCACGATTTAAATATAAACAATTCCCATTTTGACTAGTTTGAATTTTTGGAAAATAGTTTGAATAGTATTAAATAGTTTAAAAGTTAAAGTAGTTTAATATAAAATAGTTGAGTATTGAAAATGGTTTATATAGTAAAATAGCTTGGAAAATCAAAATTATTTGAATGTTTAAAAAGATAGATTTTATACAGTTTATATTCAAATAATTTATTTAAAATAGTTTCAAAGTCAAACTAATTCAATTTCAAATCTTCCAATTCAAATCGCTTCGATCTCAATTCAAATCGACTCAATTTCATTTTTAGTTCAAATCAATTTCAATATCAATTTCAGTTTCAATTTGGATTAATTTCAATATTGATTTCAATTCCAATTAATTTCAATTTCAATTTTTATTAATTCAATTCGAATGATTTAAATTTAAGTTCAATTTTCAATTTTAAACCACTGCTATTTGTATAAAGTTCGAGTTCAATTTTAGAATATCGATTGAAATCATTTAATTCAAATTAAACTTCAATTTTGAATTTCAGATTTAAGTATTTAGAATAATTCAATTCCGAGCTCAAAATTGAAATATCCATTTGAATTACCTTTACTTACATAACTTCGAAGTTCAAGTAAAAGTTTACATCCTTTTAAACAGTTCAATTTCGAGAATTCTATTCATATTTCAATTATGACTTCAAATTCCAATTAAGTTCTTTGAAACAATTTCTTTTAACCAAACTTAATTTCAACATTTCAAACTCGAATTCATAATTATTTCAAACTTTATAAATTCGATTTTTTCTTTAAATCAAAATAATTTAAATAATTCCAAAACAAAGACTTTTAAAATTATTTAATTTAATCAATCTGGTGTCAGTATATAATTTTCTTTCCTATGACCAAGTGATCGGTTATTTTTCTTTTAATTTCAGGGATGTGTATATATATCATTTCAATCGAAAATAAATGTCATAGGTATACATCTTTTCAACCTATTTCTTAATTTATAAGGAAAAATTCAATTTATAGTTTTACATATTGTAAATAATTTATAGGGTAATAACAGGATATATATAAAAATAAATAAACATCCAATCGTCTAAATATCAACCAATCAGTATCCATCACAATCAATCGTCCAAACAGTCAAAATATCACGACAATTAACTATTTTTCAATAATTGGGAGTTTAAATGGCAGTTTAATTTTAGTTCAATTTAACTGTCAAATCTAAATTTCTACCACTTCAAATTAGATGTCAATTTTAAATGGCAGTCAAAGTACCAGCAGCAGTCAATAAAATAAATAACTTCACGATTTCAATTTAACTAACATAAAAATATTTTAATCATTATTGAGCATTTAAACACTCACCTTTTATTTGAAACTGAAAATATTTCAGCTTCAAGTAAATTGCAATTTGACTTCATGCCGTAGACGACGTCGATACGGTCCCAACGTGACTTGTTTCACTCGAATTGGATCTTGCACGAGAAATGTAACGACCCGAATTTTTAAGCATCAGATATTGGGTAATTAACTCATTTTAGCATTGAAATGTTGATTTTTGTAAGTCGAATAGATGATTTTTCTGATATTTGAAATATCTGAGTTTTTGTATTAATTAAAAACTATATTTTTGATTTTAACCTTATGGATATGATGGATATGGTAAATATTATAATTATATGTATATATAAACTCCACCATTTAAATTAATATAAAATATCCATAAATATATACATGCTTTATGATGTTGATAATATATATAAGTATATAAATGCATATATATATGAATGTATGCCCATATGAAAAATATGTATAAATGTAAATATATATATATATATATGAGGATGTAAAAGCTTCATAATGGGAAAATAAATAAATACATATATATACATAGGTTAAGATGTGTATAGTATTTGTAAATATGGAAATGTATAAATATATATAAATTAAAAATACAAATGCATTTACATTTGGTAAGAACAAATTTACCTACATATATACATATGAAATATATGTGTTTATATATATATATATATATATATATATATATATATATATATATGTTGGGCGAAGTCCCACCGGACCAGGGCACTACCGAACTAACCTATCTCCAAGGCCTAGCCGAACCACTCACCACCGGATCAAGGCACTACCGAACCAACCTATCTCCAAGGCCTAGCCGAACCACTCACCACCGGACCAGGGCACTACCGAACCATCCCATCTCCAAGGCATAGCTGAACCACTCACCACCGGACCAAAACATTACCGAACCATCACCGGACCAAGGTGTTTCCGAACCAACATTGCCAGGCCAGATTACATCAGCCCAGGCCCACCAGCAGCTATATACATCCAAGACCCCTACCCCCAGCCTCACCCTATAAATAGAGGGGTAGGGGTACAACAATGGCAGACAAGTTTGAGAGCTCAAGCACGGACAGAACTTACAAACAACTTTCATACACTTGTAATCAAAGCTTTGTACTTGTAATCTGAACAGTGAAAGAGAATAACATATGAAGTGGATGTAGGCACATTCTGGCCGAACCACTATAAATCTGTGTGTCTTTTACAGTTTAGTCATTGCTTTTTACATATTTGCGTTAATCACCCAAATCACTAAGAACAACATAAAATCGACTAAATCATACGACTTGGAGGTGTTTGCCCATTTTTTATGCAAACATTTTTGGTGCTTTCACTGGGAACGGGAGCTTGAAGCTTCAGCTTCTCCCACTTAACCTTCTTCCTAACAGCATCGCTCATTGCTCAGAAAACATGCCTCCCAGGCAGAAGAAAGATGTTAACAAAGGAAAGAACGTCACAACTAGCCATATTCGAGATCCAGTGATCCCAGATCAAGAGAATCGTCCCGTTCCAACAGCAGTACCAAATGAAAATCAGGCAAATCCGACAGCCCCCGCCACGGAACAGCCGGCAGCAATTACTAGGGCAGATCTAGATAGGGTTGTGGCTAAAGTGACTGACCGCTTCACATCCCAACAAGAAGCCTTGGTGAACTGACTCATGTCACGCTTAAGGGATGCTGAAGAATCCAACCGCAACACTGAATCATGAGATGAGTCCCAGTCTGGTGGATCTCGGAGGCGACAAAGATCTTTCTTATTCGAAGAAGCTAACAACAGAAACAACAATGGTAGGAGCCGAGCCCGAACTCAGCCCGAACTCCGACCCGAGGAAACGCTTGGAACCGAACCCAACGGGGGAGGTACCAGGCGAGGGTTGGCCGTAGCTGAGCCTGTCATGCTACCTAGCCATAGAAACACCAATGAACGGGGCTAGAGTCCAGCCCGATGTTGGACCCGAGGAAGTGCTCGGAACAGAACCAAGCAGGCGAAGATCAAGGCAAGGGCCAACTGTAGCTGACCCTAGCATGCTCCCAGAAGACCAGAGACAGCCATTGGAAAATATTCGGAGTGATAGACGATACCATCCCTACAGGTCATCTGGACGAAATCAATCTCGCAGAGAAGAACCAAACTCATTTCTATCTGCTCCAAATTCTGATGAAAGGTTCAGAGAGTGCGTCCAATGGGATCAAAGAGATCGAGGGATAAGCGCTAGGGTAACCAGCCCTTTCTCCCGCAATACCGAAATTGCCATCACCCTCCGAGAATAGAAAATGCCAACAATGGAACCTTAAAAGGGAATCTCTGACCTCGTTGTACACTTGCAGAGATACCCACAGCATATGCTCATGAGCGGAGCCACAGAAGGAGTATTGTGCAAATTCTTTCCACTATTCTTGGCAGATCTAGCTACCTCCTGGTTCTGCCACCTACCCCAAGGATCCATCAGCTCATGGGAAATGTTGAAAGAAAAGTTTATCAGCCAGTTCCGCATTCATGTGGAACAACCCAAGGACGCTTATTCCCTATCTAATATCAAACAGAAGCCTGGAGAGACAGTGCGGCAATATCTAACCCGATTCAATGTTGCAGCAGCCGCAGTCCAAGATGCCGATGAGAAACTTATCTTAATGACCTTCTGTAGTGGTGTGCATCCGTATACTAAGTTTGCTAGAAGATTAACGAAAGAAAAACCAGCTACCTTACCCGATTTCTTCCATGAAGCCGGAAGATATATGAGACATGAAGACGCTGCCACTGAAAGACAGACAGGGCAACAAACCAAGGCAGCTCATGGCAACACACCCGTTGTAGCAAAGGACGTTTGAAGAAATGACTCTAGAGACAATGCTGGGGGCAAGAAAGGAGAAAAACGTCTATATCGGCCAGGACCGAAATTTGACACTTACACTCCTTTGAATGAAACAATCGAAAACATCTTCCTGGCCACCCAAGACGAAGTTAAATACAGACGCCCTCCGTACAAGAAGGAATCAGATAACGCAATTAAGTCTGGAAAGTTCTGCCACTAATGAATGCCATCATCTCCGGGACTTAATTGAAGAACACATCAGAAGGAAGAGACCGGAACGCTATGTAAAAGGTCAGAACAGGACCCCAGCTCCTGCCAATGAGAACCCAAGGCTACCCCTTCCAGAAATAGGAGGGGGAAATCGCAACACCAGCGGCTCCAGTCAAGAGAAGATAGTGGTCCATACCATATCGGGAGGACCACACATCGCCGACAGAAGCTGGGCAGAGATGGAAAGATACGGAAAGTCACTTAGAAACAATAAAGGCTACGTTAATCCTGTTATGGAAGAACGCCACTCCAAGCGAAAAGAGAATGATGACATTACATTCAATAGGCATGACCTAGAAGGAAGGCAGTACCCTCACATGGATCCTATGGTCATCTCTGCCCAGTTCGGCCCAGCCGAAGTTTTCCGAATTCTAGTAGACACTGGAAGCTCAGTAAATATCCTATTCAAGCATGCTTTCGACAGAATGAAGCTGTCAATGAAGGATGTGTCTCTCTGCAACAAACCACTACACGGTTTCACTGGAGACGCGAAGATGCCCCTCGGGCAATTGGACATTTTTGTTGAAATAGGAAGTCATCCCCGCTCCGTTGTGCGGAAACAAACATTTGTGCTAATAGATAACCACTCGGCCTACAACGCCTTTTTAGGAAGACCAGCCTTGTCTGACTTCCGAATTGTCTTGGCCCCGTGGTGCCTGAAGATGAAATTTCCAACAGACAATGGAATAGGGGAAGTAGAGGGAGATCAAGACGCCGCTCGAGATTTCTATGTAATTGAACTTCGCAATAATCACAGGAAGGATAGAGGGAAGAATACATAAACTACTCTCTGCATGAAAAACTTGGGGCATAGCAACTAAATAAAGCCCCTCCTCTTCGATATACCAGTGATCCTTTCAATGAATTAGACCCCAGAGACAAAGTGGAGGAAGCCACCGCCGAGCCTGCAGAGGCTATGGAGTTTGTATCTGTAGACAAACACGACTCAAGTAGACTGTTGAAAATCGGATCTCAGCTAAGAGCAGAATTGAAGGATCAACTCATTGATTTTCTCCGCCACAACTTGGATGTATTTGCATGGACGCACGCTGACATGACTAGAATCTCCCAAGACATGGCATGCCACGTACTAAACATCGATCCTACCAAGGTGCCAGTAAAGCAGAAAAAGAGAAGTATGGGGGCAGAACGATCAGCAGCCCTCGATGAAGAAGTAAAGAACCTACTTGCCAATAACTTCATATGAGAAGCCATCTGCCCAGAGTGGATTGCTAACCCGGTACTAGTAAAGAAGGCTAATGGGAAGTGGCGAACATGCATTGACTTCTCCAACTTAAATGACGCTTGCCCGAAGGATTGCTTCCCACTCCCCCGAATCGATCAGCTTGTGGACAGCACAGCCGGGCACGAACTCTTATCTTTTATGGACGCATACTCAGGATATAACCAAATTCCTATGCACGCTCCCGATCAAGACCACACTTGTTTCATCACTGACCGGGGATTGTACTGCTACAGAGTAATGCCTTTTGGACTTAAAAATGCCGGAGCTACTTATCGACGCCTCGTCAACAAGATGTTCGCAGAACTAATAGGACGAACTATGGAAGTTTATGTGGACGACATGCTAGTAAAGTTAAGGAAAGCCGACGATCATGTAAGCCACCTGGGCGAGATGTTTTAGGTACTTCACCAATATGGAATGAAGCTGAATCCTCTAAAGTTCTCCTTCGGAGTATCATCAGGAAAGTTCTTGGGATTCATCGTCCATGCCAGAGGAATTGAATCAAGCCCCGAACAAGTCCGAGCCCTGAAAGGTATCAGGATACCTTCCACTCGAAGAGAAATGCAAAGCCTAAATGGAAAGGTGGCCGCCCTAAGCAGATTCATCTATAAAGCGACTGACAAGTGCGTCCCCTTCTTCGAGGCTCTAAAGAAAGACAAAGGAAAGTTCGAATGGACCGACGAATGCTTAACAACCTTTCTTAACCTAATCGAACACCTCCAGAGACCACCAGTACTCTCAACTCCAAACGAAGGCGAAGAGCTATACCTATATCTTGCTGTGTCATCTAATGCTCTAAGCGCCGCTTTGTTGAGAGAAGACAACCGCGTGCAACAGCCAGTATACTTTGTAAGCAAGAGGTTAACGGGGGCAGAAGCCAGATATCCTAAACTTGAGAAGCTAGCATACTGTTTACTAATCACGTCACGGAAACTGCGACACTATTTCCAATCTCATTCCATCAGAGTTCTAACCGATCAACCGCTGAGGCAGGTACTCCATCGTCCCGACACTTCTGGACGACTACTTAAATGGTGCATTGAACTGAGTCAATATGATATCACCTACCATCCTCGCACCGCCATCAAGGGACAAGCCATGGCCGATTTCATTAACGAATTCACTACCAACGAAGGTAAGGAGCAATCTGAAATAGCAAAAGACATTAAGTGGAATCTCTTTGTGGATGGAGCATCAAACGAACAAGGCTCGGGGGCAGGTATTGTAATAATCACTCCCATGGGAAGGAAGCTACACTATGCTCTAAGGTTGGAATTCGCTGCCACCAACAACAATGCAGAATATGAAGCAGTAATAGCTGGATTAGAACTTGCCTTAGAGATTGGAGTCAGTTCTTTATGTCTTCATAGTGATTCTCAACTTATTGTAAACCAAATACTAGGAGAATTTCAGACTCGAGGAGAATGACTCATAATATATCTAAAGAAGACCAAGCTGCTACTCGATCAATTGGATCACTATTTAATAAAACACATCCCTCGAGAAGAGAACCAAGAGGCCGACGAGCTGGCAAAGCAAGCTAGCATGAAAGGCGGTACCATTTCCGGAACTGTAGTCATCTCAAAGCAACTAACCTCGAGTTTCGAGCAAGTGAATCTGATAGCTGTAATCGAAGAGGAAACTTGGATGACTCCCATCCGAAAATTCTTACAAGATGGCACACTGCCCAGCGAGCGTAACAAAGTCGGGAAAATCTTGAGGAAAACTTCCCGCTACACAATACAAGAAGGCATCCTCTATCGGCGCGGCTTCACTAACCCTTATTAAGGTGTGTCGCCGGAAGGGAAGCTAAGGAAATCTTATCCAACATCCATCAAGGAAGCTGCAGAGATCACACTGGAGGGCAGACTCTGGCAAAGAAAATACTCCGATATGGATACTTCTGGCCCGCCTTAAACAAAGACGCCTTAGACTTCGTTAAAAAATGTGACAGATTTCAGAAATTTGCCAAGATTCCTCGACTACCAACAAATGAGATTACTCAAATGACCAGCCCTTGGCCCTTTGCAGTATGGGGAATTGACTTGATTGGCGAGCTGTCAGTGGGCCGAGGCGGAGCCAAATATGCTATAGTGGCAGTTGACTATTTCACCAAATAGGTGGAAGCGGAACCTCTAAATAAAATATCTTCGGCAAAAGTTATTAACTTCTTAATCAAAAATGTTCTATGTAGGTACAGAGTTCCACTCAAAATCATATCGGACAATGGACTTCAGTTTGATAGCGAGGAGTTTGCGGACTGGTGCCAAGAGTACGGAATTCACAAAAGCTTCTCATATGTAGCTTATCCCCAGGCAAACGGACAAATCGAAGATGTCAATAAAATTCTCAAAACTCTAATCAAGAAGAAACTTAAAAAGTCAAAAGGCGCTTGGGTGGATAAACTTCCTACAGCACTTTGAGCCTACCGCACATCTTTCAGAACATCAACGGGGCATACTCCCTTCTCTTTGGCATACGGATCGGAGGCCATGGTCCCAGTCGAAACTATAGTGCCTTCCCGCCGTAGGATCCACTATAACCCAGAAGAGAACGAAGAACTCCTTCACATGTCTTTGGATCTAATTGAAGAGAGAAGAAACGATGCAGCGCTCAAAGCAGCAGCACACAAGCAAAAAGTGGCAGCGCAATACAACTCCAAAGTCAAACATCGTAGCTTACAAGAAGGAGATCTTGTCTTCAAGAGAATCTTCCCGCACCCCAGTGCACTAGATCCAATCTGGGACAGACCATATGTAATTCATAAAGATCTCCACAACGGAGCTTATATTTTGTAGTGGACGAAGAGGTGTTCCAGAGGGCATGGAACATCCAACACCTTTGTCGATACTTTTCTTAACTTGTACTGCCCATATAAGTGAATTAACAAAGAGAATCAGTGGACGTAGGCATTTTCGTGCCGAACCACATTAAAAACTTGTCACTTTTTTAACTTGTTCCTTTATATCTTGGTTGCTTGTTAAATTTATCCTTTTCTGTTGAACAAAATCCTGTGTTATGGCATTTCCATTCAAGATACGTCATAGCGCGACTTCACCTGGACAAGACCTAACAGGTACTATACGATCTATACCCTCGCCAGTGAGATACTTTTGTTCCAGCATCCCTCTGCTGCGGGTTAACTCATTGCTTGCGATCGGCCCTAAAAGCCAACTGTAATGAGCCGATTATAAGCCACCGAGAAGGCCAACTATAGCCGAGGCAGCTCGTTACGGGGTTCGGCTCGCCGGCAACCGTGAACCTACGTTAAGCCCCAACATAAGGTATGGCCAGCCAGGGATAGTTCACAGTTGACGATCGGCACCCACGCTAGCCGGCCACGGTAAATCGAATAATACCCACGATTACAGGCCATAATGGCCCAGGTAGTTACTGTGCGCGATCTCGGCTCCGAGTGTCTTAAGTACAGTTGTGGTAAAAAAGAGAAACTCCCCGTGGAGGCGTAAGATGGGTGACAAATGTCTCCAAGACCCACAGCTAGGGAAAGCGACTACAAAACCCGTTTGCTACGAAATTAAGCACATCGCAGGCCTTCCGTGATTGGAAGTTTTACTATTTCTTATATTTCTATTTTGTTTAAAAAAAATTCTCCTATCCTCTATAACGATCCCTAATGTACAGGACACAAAATAAAAGACGCTCGCTAATGGGAATAGGAACTCACAACTGGATGACAGGTCACTCAGCTGCATTCCATGCTCAGTCATACAAGACATTCAAAGCAACCGTCTACGACTAAAACATGAAGGGCGGTACTTTCTTCTTTTGTATATGAATACGTAGCTGTAATTTATTCACACATCACACTAACATTGCAAGATATGAAATTATATTTTAAGCAAGAACTTGACATCAAACACAATTGAATCACAGGAATGTGCACAACTATATTTCTTATGCAACACACCAAAATAACGATATCATTCAAATATAACATAATCAGCTTAAGTTAAAAATTACATGCCAAGAATAAAGTCGTTCGTTACGAATAACATAATTACAGCCTAAAAGTTACATTAATGTTTTGGGACTACTATAGACAGCAATGTCAAGTAAACCAAAAGATATCCAGATCAAGTCAAGGAGTCGGCTGCATCGGAGCTTCACCTCTATCCTACTGGCCCTCCGAGATCTACTTAACCGCAGGATTGGAACTCTCAGCATGTTGACCAGAGGTAGTTGGTGCTTCAGAGGTCCCGCCTGTCCAATTCAGGAGAAGAATCCATTAAATAAACAATAAGCAATCAAGTTACGAAAAGCTAAAAGGGAAGACTTACCAGCATCTGCTCCTTGATCACCATCCTCTAACTGAACACCTACCTCCTCAACAGTAAGCAGCCGCATACCCTCCTTCACCGCGCTTTCTCCTCCTTGGTGAATTGAGCCGCAACCATGTCCATTCTAAAGGCCACGCCACTCTCCTTATCTGCATCGGCCTTAGCCTCCTCCAGGGCCCTGAGATAAACCCTGGCCATGACCTGGGAATAATCATCCATCCAAGATAAGCTGCCCTGTTTCCAAGTGCGAAAGTATATATCCTGAAGCATCTCATCCATTATCCTCTCATTCTCCTCGAACTCCCTTATTCGGTCCTCAGAAGCCAACAGCTTTGCAGTGGCAGCATCCCTCTCCGATTGGTATCGCGAGCAGTCAGCCTGAAAGGGTTTCCTCATAGCCTCCATCTCCTCCTTCAGCTTGGTTTGAGCAAGCTCTGCGGCTTCAACTTTCCCGGATAACTCCTGTACCCGCTCGAGATCTGCTTTCCGAACCTCATCCACCGTTGCAATAGCCATATCAATCCGTTCCTTATAAACAGCCTCCATTTTCCGTAACTCTGCCCTGCTGGCCTCTTCCATGGTTTTCTTTAATTGCCTAAAAGCGGCCTCATGTTGAGAGATCTGAATGGACTGATCAGCGAGTTGTTTGGCTTGGTCGGAAACCATTAACCGCAGTCGAATGTTAGCACTACCGATTTATTCTCCAGCCTTGACCAGTCGGGCATGATGCCCCATCAGCTTCCTGGTTTCCTCAGCAACCCGGTCAATGTTTGCCTTAGCTTCGTCCCCCAAAGTTACGACCCGAGTGGTAAGAAAATCAAGGTCCAGGGACTTAGCTTCATCTAGTACTCTTACAATAGGATTACGAGGGAGAAGGTGCTCACCGGTAGCCTCATCAAAGGTAATATCACGAGAAGCCGAATCCAGATCAGGATGACCCGCAAATGGATTACAAGCCAAGCCGGGATGATCTATCTGGGTAACGGTAGGATTTTCAGACGGGTGCGGAGAAGGTATAAACTCAGTATTCTCCTCCATGGTATCCTGAAGAGGCTGAGTTGGGGGCTGAGGACCAGGTGAAGATTCAAACAAGGAGCGACTCCTCTTCTTCTTTTGGATATCCTCTTCGATAACTCAAAGAAGAGGACGGTAGCCGACTACGTCTCCAGGGCGGTTAGTCGTAGGCTTTGGTTTAGTAGAAGCCTTCAGAAGTTTGTATTGTTCAAGACGGTGCCGAACATCTGATGTCTTGGCCACCTTACCCGCTTCTGTGATAAAAACCAAATGTTACAAGCATACATTGAGCTATAATTCAAGAAATATATCAAGTTAAGAAGAGTAAAGAGACGCTTTTGTTATACAAACCCTAGGGAGGAGTAGGATATTGCAATAAGTCCTGGATCTCATTCCAGGACGGGAGCTGACCATAAAATATTCCTAAATCCTTATCATAAATGGAGTCGGCAGGAGTCAAAAATTCACCTTGAATTGCAGGAATTGCCTTAGTTGAAGCGCTCTTAGAAGATGAATCGGCGCCGGTCCCGGCCTTGTCAGCTTTCTTAGGCTTCTCCACTAAAGCCGATCCTTCCTCCAACCCTTCAAAAGCTAGGCGGAAAGCGTCATCTGTCCACTCCTGGATCACACCTGCTTGCTCAGAAGACAAAGCCCAGTGCCATCACCACTCCGTCCATCGCCACCATCATCGCTATGACCATCACCTTCTCCACCACCTCCACTCTCCGCCTCACCTCCTTCATCCTTGCCTCTTTCCTCCTCCACATCTTCCTCCTCCGAGACATCTGGACATGTGCTGGGGGAGGGTCCATCGGACTTCTTAAGTTTTTTCCCCCCGGCAATTGGATGTTTCGAAAAGGGTTTCCTTTTGCCGCTCTTCGCTGTAGCCCCTCCTTTAGCTTTGGCGGCCCTCTCCTCAGCTTTGTCTCTTTGCTTGACCACAGACTGGCGTGGCAGAATCAAGTTGAGCCCCAAAAGAGTAGCATTCCTGATCAAATAAGAAGCTGCCCTCTCTTTTTCCGAAATGGCTTCTATTTTCGCAGCCATCTGAACCAGACGATTGTTCTCTACAACCCAAAGCCACCTGTCGCTAGCAAGAAACAAAGCACATAAGGGGGAGTATTGTAAAGAACGGAAATTATAAATGGGATTCAACTTACAGCCAGAGGTGAAGCGGTGGAAAGAAACAGAGCCATCCTTGACAAAGAACCATTCCTTCTTGAACATGCTAAATTTTGAATATAAGTCCAGGACTGGCTTGAAAGACACGGCCGATTCTAAACTAATATATGGAGACCCCTTCTTGTAGCCTCTCAAGTTGTACAGGTACCGGATCTCTTGGTTGGAAGGGGGATGCCCGTATTTTCTCTGAAAAATAATGAACAGACTCACCAAGATGGCATAGGAGTTGGGCTGAAGCTGGAAAGGGGCCACCTTCAAGTATGTGATGAAGCTGACTATCCAAGCGTTGATCGGAGGAATGGCTCCGCACATGCAGTGATATCTACTATAAGAAAAATATCCTTCAGGGGGGCTATACGGCATCACTCCTTTCCCTGGCAACATCATATGCGCTCTGTCAATCCCAAAAGATCTAGATATAACGTCAAGCTGCTCATCTTTGAGGGAGCTGGGAAAGCAGTCAGGCGGTGAGTTCAAGAGCTCTTGAGGACCGTACCCGTCTACTAACGATCTCGGGGGTGGTCCTTGTCATTCTGGTTCTACCTGAACTGCAGGCACTATGGAGGACTCTTTTTTGTCCTTAGATTTCTTTTTGTCAGAACGAGTTTCTACTTTATGAGACATTATCTGCAACACGAGAAAACATATTGTTAGAACAGGGAGTGTAGAGATATAAACAAGCAAGTACATACAGTCTGGAATCTCATTCATAATTCAAAACATAAAATTTCATTCGGTAGTTCGAGTCAAAGGATCCATTCAGCACTCATACTCCCTAATTTCATTCGGTAGTTCAAGACAAAGGATCCATTCGGCACCCATACTCCCTAATTTCATTCGGTAGTTCGAGTCAAAGGATCCATTCGGCACTCATACTCCCTAATTTCATTCGGTAGTTCGAGTCAAAGGATCCACTCGGCACTCATACTCCCTAATTTCATTTGGTAGTTCGAGACAAAGGATCCAATCGGCACCTATACTCCCTAATTTCATTCGGTAGTTCAAGACAAAGGATCCATTCGGCACCCATATTCCCCGATCTCATTCGGTAGTTCAAGTATAAAGTTTAATCGGAAGAAGAAAGCCTCACCTGGTCCGGCAGTCGATTCTGGTTCGGTGATATGATTGATTCGGCTCTTTCAAATAGTAAGGAGTAACGGAGGCGTGAAGCCCATACTTATAGGCAAGCATAGGTTGACCGGACCAACTGGTTCGGCATTTGGGCCGAATGAGGGTGTCCAAATTGATCTAAAAACAAAGCGCGACATATGCAGGCATATGCCCCACTTTGGGGGGCAAATGTTGGGCGAAGTCCCACCGGACCAGGGCACTACCGAACCAACCTATCTCCAAGGCCTAGCCGAACCACTCACCACGGGATCAGGGCACTACCGAACCAACCTATCTCCAAGGCCTAGCCCGAACCACTCACCACCGGATCAGGGCACTACCGAACCAACCTATCTCCAAGGCCTAGCCGAACCACTCACCACCGGACCAGGGCACTACCGAACCATCCCATCTCCAAGGCCTAGCCGAACCACTCACCACCGGACCAAAACACTACTGAACCATCACCGGACCAAGGCGTTTCTGAACCAACATTGCCAGGCCAGATTACATCATCCCAGGCCCACCAGCAGCTATATACACCCAAGACCCCTACCCCCAGCCTCACTCTATAAATAGAGGGGTAGGGGTACAACAATGGCATACAAGTTTGAGAGCTCAAGCACGGACAGAACGTTCAAAAACCTTTCATACACTTGTAATCAAAGCTTTGTATTTGTAATCTGAACAGTGAAAGAGAATAACATATGAAGTGGACGTAGGCACATTCTGGCCGAACCACTATAAATCTGTGTGTCTTTTACAGTTTAGTCCCTGCTTTTTACATATTTGCGTAAATCACCCAAATCACAAAGAACAACATAAAATCGACTAAATCATACGACTTGGAGGTGTTTGCCCATTTTTTGTGCAAACAATATATATATATATATATATATATATATATATATATATATATATATGTACACAAGGAGACAACATCATGAATACATATCAGCTCAAGATTATGAAATGGCTAATCAACAAAATAGATCAAATCAAACCTTCCAAATCAACTCAAAATTCATCAAGATCAAATCATATCTACATATTTCAAATCAAAATGAATAAAAGAAATGAGAAAAAAAAGTTATTGTACCCAAGAGGCCATAGATACCCCCTTTTTCTCTATATATAAGCACTTCCTTACTTCCATCCTTTTGCATTCGAACAAGATAAGAAATAAAATACATCGCCATTTTTCCCACGCTTTCCACCTCCGCAACTACCTTCTGGCCCAACCACAACCTCCAATGTCGACGCCTCGCCGTAATTTGGCCCAAGACCAGAAACTATTCATCTCCTATTTTCTCACTACCTACATAGCTAAAAAAATGTGATCACCACCAAAATTCACAATTTTCCCATGCTGATCACGTTTACATAAGAAAAAATCCAAAACGGATGTTCAAAATTCTTACAGTTTGTGTTATCTACTATAAATTATACCTTCCGAGGTGTATAGTTGATAATATTTCACGAAACCATTTTCAAAACAAAATATAGTCGAAAAACAAATAGATTCCCTTCAAACATTATAACTTAGAACTAATTAGTGTGAGAGATAAGAATTTTTGAAGTTAAGCATAGCATTTCTTTAAATGTACAGAGCAGTGTCAAAAGGCAATGGTGACAGGTCTCGGTTTCCTCTGGTCATAACCTAACGTATATTCACTAGCATATATGTTACTATGCTAGTATACATTTCAAACAACACTTCAATTTTCCATGACCAATCCTATAACGTAAACTTCCAGTATAAAAGAATCTAGTTTTACTCATTGTTTTCTTTTGAACAGAGCACCGTTTCTTCGAAAATATTTGTTCTCCTTTTGATTTTGATCCTTATGTACTTGAATGCTTTCGATTCCCTTTAAGTTGTAAAGGCAGCTTGTATTTTATTTCTTATCTTGTTCGAATGCAAAAGGATGTGAAGTAAGGCAGTGCCTATATATTGAGAAAAAGGGGGTAGTTGTAGCTTCTTGGGTATAGTAACTTTTTTTCTCATTTCTTTTATTTATTTTGATTTGAAATATGTAGACCTAATTTGATCTTGATGAATTGTTGAGTTGATTTGAATTTAAGGTTTGATTTGATCTATTTCATTGATTAGCCACTTTATAGGCTTGAACTGATATGTATTCATGATGTTGTCTCCTTATGTGTATGTGTGTATACACACATATATTTCGTATGTATATATGTAGGTAAATTTGTTCTTACCAAATGTAAATGCATTTATATTTGTTAATATATATATATATATATATATATATATATTTATACATTTCCATTTTAAAAATACTATATACAAAACATACATACATCTATATTTACTTACATATGTTTTCCATAACACACACACACACACACACACACACATATATATATATACTTACATTTCTACATATTTTTCAAATGGGCATACATTCATATATATATGCATTTATATATTGATATATATTATCAACATCATAAAGCTTGTATATATTTATCTATATATATTTATGGATATTTTATCTTAATTTAAATGGTGGATTTTATATATACATATAACTATAATATTAATCTTATCCATCATATCCAGAAGGTTAAAATCAAATATAGTTTTTAATTAAAACAAAAACTCAGATATTTCAAATATCAGAAAAATCATATATTCGACTTATAAAAATCAATATTTCAATACTAAAATTAGTTAATTGCCCAATATTCGATGCCTAAAAATCCAGATCGTTACATTCCTCTACCCTTAGAAATTTTCGTCCTCGAAAAGGAACAAAACAATAATTTTAATTTTGATGTGTATTATTAATTAAATCATTTTAGACATTTTGACTCCTCGCTCTTTTATTATACATTTTAAAACACTTTAAATTATGTAGTATTACCAAACTAGTTTTTATATAAAAATATTTTTCATAACTCGATGTCTTAATGAGTCCATCCTCGTTCTTACAGAAATTTAGTCATACGTTGATGAGGCGTAGGACTGAAAATCTATAAATACTTAGTAGACCCGTTTTCAACACCTGGTAAAAATACTTGAAAATCTCTTTTTAAAAATACTATTAAAAGCATCATCCCTTCCAAGGATCGCAGTTTGCACGATGATAGCCTCGCCATCTTGGCGAAATCCATAAGAAAACTGTAGGCATTCGCACCTCTCGACTTTCTCTATGGAAACTGCACAGATCGTAGCTATACCCAGGGTTGCGTTGCTATCACAGCAAAATCCATGTAACTGTAGGCATCAGCGCCACTCGAAGTACGCTGCCAAACAAAACTTTACCATATTGATCGCAGACTACACCAGTCAAGCCCAATGTTTACTGTAGGCACTCACTGCCATACGAATTCCGCTATGGAACCACATAGATCGCAATCTACCGATGTTACTTTATTCTTCCAGCAAAATCAAACATAGATTGTAGGAGTTCACTGCCACTGATATGGAACGCAATAGATCGCAGTTGCAGCAAAAGTTATGTTGCCATCACAACAAAACCCTATGTAACAGTAGGCATCAGCGCCACTCGACTTATGCTACCCAATAATGATCATCAGGAACTCGAGTTTTGTCCGGACGTTCTCTGGGATCCCAATTTCATTGAACCCGCCCTTAGGGTTCTAGGCAGAACCACCTAGTGGATCTCCTCTATAAGTTTCAACTCTCAATGGGGATGCCTTTTTTCCATACCTTTCCCAAAACAAATCATACTATATACATATATAGTACCTTTCAAATCATACTCTTTATATGCATCACATATAAACTTCATTTACACAAAATTGATATCTTCAAAATTGATCATTTTCATATTTGGTTTGCCAAATTTCCAAAATTGACTTTTTGCTAAAATCAAATGCCCTTTTTAAAATCAATGAATTCCAAAATCCTTTTAGTTTCATTCTCATATACATATAAAATCATTCTTTCAACTCAAATAAATTTTCAGATCAATGATTTCCGAGTCCACTTCATACTTGTATAAACTCCATTTTGTATTTTCAAATATCCTTCAAAGATCATCTGATTATAAATTCAACATGGGAAGTCTAAATATATAACTAACATTTATAATATCATTAACACCAGATCAAATTTTAAAGTTCGATTACCCTTCAGAGTTATTTGTCACATTACTATTCCTTATAAAGTAAGTTTCAGTTATAATACTATCCAACCTTTTATTTTAAAATCAACATATTTACTCAGAAAATACCATTTCACTTCAAAAACATTCTTACCTTAATATCTCATTTTTGATTCCAATTCAGAATTGCTTCAAACTTCCATTTGGGTTATACCTTTAATCTATCCCAATTTAAATCCATGATTTAAATGTAATCAATTTCCACTCTGACTAGTTTGAATTTAAAAAATAGCACGGATAGCTTTAAAATAGTTAAATAGTTGATATAAGATAGTACGAGTATTAAAAAGACTGGTTTGTATAGTAAATAGCTTGGAAAAGTCCAAAATAATTTAAATATTTAAGAAATAGATTTTAAGGCAGTTTATATTTAAACAATTTATTTGAAAATAGTTTCAAAGTCAAACTGATTCCACTTCCAATCTCCCATTCAAATCAATTTTCAATTTTCACTTCCATTTACATTGATTCAATCCTGATTCCAATTTGAATTAACTTCGATTCCCACTTTAATTCAAACCAATTCCCATTTTAATTACAAATTAATTCAGTTTCGATTACTTTTCCAGTTAATTCAATTTCATTTCGATTTTGAATTAATTTCAATTCCATCTCTAATTTTAAACCATCTCGATTTATATAAATTCGAGTTCGGTTTTTCAAAATACCAATTTAATCACTTACCAAAGTAACCCTCAATATTTAATTTAACAATCTAAATCTTCAAAATAATTCAATTTTGAGCCCAAATTTCAAATATTCATTTAAATTACTTCTACTCAACTTATTATGAGGATCGAGTAAGAGTACAAATCTTTTAAGAACAAATCAAATTTTCGAAATTCAATTTATTTTCCAATATAACTTCAAAATTTTAAACCAAACTCTTTAAACAATTCCGGTTGAAAAGTTGGTTTTATATTTCAAGCTTAAGTTCAAAATGATTTCGTTTTCACAAATTCAATTTTATTTCTATTAAATTTCAAGTTTGGATTTATATCATTTCAATCCACTTCTTATTATATTCGAAATAATCCAATTAACAGTTTCATATATTGTACATAACAAACAGGATGATAACAAAATGTATCAAATAAATAAGCATCCACATTATCTAAGACATCAATCAATAGCATCCACCACAATTTTCCAGAATTCAAGAATCACTTTATTTCAAAAATCGTTTTAAAATCATATACATAACTTCTTTTGCACCGAAATTTATACCCTTTTCTTTCACAGTCTAATTCATTTAACTCCCAAAAGTTAAATTTTAATTTCACCATGAAATTCCAAATTCGGTTTATAAGTTCAAACTTATTTAACTTTCCCTGAGTTAAATTACAATTCATTTAATCCATTTAGACTTCTCAATTTAAATTTTACATTCCAAATCCATTTCTTATTAATATCACTTCCCACTTAAAAGTTCAAAAACTTATTTTTCATTGAGTTATACTTCTCGTTTAAGGGGGTTCCAGAATTTAAACATCAATATTTATTTCAAATCAACTTTGAATCACATACACACACATATATATATTTATCCCATTTACATATCAGATCACACTTTAAATTTTAAACTATTTTTGGTTTCTATCCAAAATATATTCCTTTATAATTTCCAAAACAACTCTTGTTTTCAAAACAAAATCCCCACATCAAGATATATTCTCATAATATTACTTATTATTTCCTTAAACACATTCAAAATTTTCTATGGCTTAGATTTAAAACTTCACACTTAAGATCCATTTTTAATTTATGAGTCATACTTATATAATTTTACTTCCTTATAACATTTCACTCTGTTTCATCATTGTTTATTCCGTAAAAAACATTCATTTATTAAGACACATCAACCAATTATCATATCTAGAAACCCAACACACCATATTTTCCATCATAATTTTCTGAAAACATTGCAATCAGGGTAAACTTATTTCGTTTTCAAACACATTGAAAAATACTTCTACAATTTTTGAAATTTCAAATTTTCGTTTGAGTCTACTTAACTTTTGGTTTTTAGCTTAACTTATTTGCAACATTTATTCTTACCCAAATTTCTATATGGTTATATATATTACCATTTAAATTTTATAATCTTATTTAATAATTACAGCCAATCACCTTGATCTACTATAATAATTTACAAAAATTATTTCTTTTATTTCAAAATATAACCATGTGTAAAAATTACTTTAAATCATTTTTAAAATCATTATATATGAAAATAATAAGTACGCTCTCATATATAATACACTCAACTCATTCTAGGGTACCATTGACCCTATTTCTAATGAGTAATCCCAACTAGAGCCAAGGTTCTCGCTTAATCTTCGGGCTCTGATACCATATGTAACGACCGAGCGATTTTCGACCCTTGAAAATCGACACTAATACGTCCATTCTATAGAGTGCCGAGCAATCGAGTGTCGAAAATTCCAGTTGTTAGGGTTTAAGAAAAAGAGATAGAATAAGAGAACAGAAACAACAGCACAGAATCTCACAATCGTAGTGGAACAAAATATAATATACAATAAAAACATTTTATGCAAAAAAGCTATAACTGTTAATACACATACAAGATATCAGAGTACAACAAAGCTGGACAATTATAATAACTTGTCCTCAACTGCTGTCTATACAGCCTATAATACACAATGAAATATAGTCAAATACGTGCAATATGTCTCTGCCTTCCAGCTCGTCTTCTGAACTCCAAAAGCGTCCTAACCTAAAAATCTGTAGTACTCG
This sequence comes from Allium cepa, assembly GCA_030765085.1. Classification (NCBI taxonomy): domain Eukaryota; kingdom Viridiplantae; phylum Streptophyta; class Magnoliopsida; order Asparagales; family Amaryllidaceae; genus Allium; species Allium cepa. The sequence goes on along the minus strand of CM060934.1, from coordinate 486,965,289 downwards.
GTCTGTTCCGAGCATTACAATAAAGTAACACACGAGTCAAGCTAGAAACCAGCGTGAGTAAAACCAACTTAATTTGAAATACTCAAGTTATAAAAAAAATTTGAAACCAAGGTAACTTGTGCAGGCTGACAAATTTTATCAGATTATAACAAAACACAGTTTTGTAGAAACCCATCGATTTTATAAATTGTCTAAGAACAATACTTATTTAAAATAATTAAATTTGTGACATTAATCCAATCCCAGTCTAATAAACTATATAATCAACCCGTAAAAGTTTAGAGTTATTTTCAAATCGAAGTGGTTTCGGAATACACTGATATCCGATCCCGGTCTCTTCGAATCCAAGTAATAATTTAAGGAAGTAAATTGTTTAAAATAACAATTTATTATTTAGGGTGACAATATTCAAATATGGGAATTTATTACAGATTTATTTCAAATAAAATGTATCATCACTTTAATCTCATTATTTTAATTTGTTTGACCATTTGTTGGCACATACAAGAATAATTCAAAAATAAATACCCAATAGATTAAGCCAAGATATAGATCGTTAACCAAATTAACGATCTATAATAATATCAAACAATTCACATCCGAATTTTAATAACTTTAGTTAACCGAATCCATTTTGTTTTTAAACCAAATTAATTACAAATTAAAGAAATTATACAATAATTTATCACTAGTTAAACTAAAATTAAACACTCTATTTGATATCTAACATTGTTAATTTATATAAATCTAGAGTCAAATAGTAATACAATTAATTTCCCATTAGTTATAGAATATCATTAACTCTAATTTTATGGAAAATTGAAAATACCAATTTATAATTATCGGGTACTAGGATTTAGATGTAAAGACCTTCATATTGATTTGAATTCAAAATGAAAATAGATTTTTGAGTTTTAAGTATTTAAATTATCATACATACATACATACATACATACATACATACATACATACATACATACATGCATGCATACATACATACATACATACATATATATATATATATATATATATATATATATATATCTTCCATTTCTCCTTTTCCTTTTACTCATCTCTTACTTTCCCTTCCTTTTCTCCTCTCTTCCTTTTCATTTTCCCCTCTCCTTTCCTTTCTTAGCGAGTTTAATCACACGGAATTTTAGACTGCATCATTTAGTTTTAAACAGTTAAAATTAATAAATGATTGATTGGTTAAATTGATGCATTTTTATCAATTGGATGTGATATTATATATATATATATTGGAGTGATTGATATTCCCATATTTATATAGAGGATGAGACCCTAAGCGCTCCGTATAATAGCATATGTACCAATATACCGCGATATTCCACTTCGAAGTGGAATTGGTATTTTTATGTTGTGCTAACATCTGTGGATGTAGGGAAACAGGTGGGAGGGATCCAACTGGAATCCTCAAAAATGTTGAATTAAATTGCATATATGGTGATATATGTTTTGTTGAATAAATCTGTAGTAGGTTATTAAGTGATTTGGATTGGTTGGATGCCGTGACAGGTTTTGACCTAGATTCTGGTATTTTAAATACCAGAAATACATGTTTAAATTAGACAAGAAAATTTAATAAGGGTTTTGAAGCAAAACATTTTATAAAGAAATTTTGGGTTAACCAATTGGATAAAATAAATGGTTTTGAAAATGGATACTTAGCCGACCCGGAATACGGTGAATAGGATTTTCGAATAAAAGTATTAAATAAAGGTTTTAAAATCGAGAATGTGGGTTTGTTTTAAAAAGAGGACTTTAAATTTATAAATTTGATAATTTGTAAATGTGTTAAAATATTTTGGAAAATTAGTTGTTTAATTATTTTAAATTATTTAACATATTTAATTATTTACTTGTTACCTTATAATGATTTTGAAAGATTTATTATTATTATTTTAGAAATGGTCAACCTTTTGTTTTTAAAAAGGATAATTATCAATTTTCAATAATGGTTTTGTATAATAAAAGTGAATTACAATGTAATGCAAATAAATTGATTGTAAATCAATTTGAACTTGAATAAGAGTGAATTTATGCAAACGAAGAAAATAGAAATCAAATTTAAGTGAATATGAGTTGGGTTGTTGTAATATGAAATGAATGCAATAAATTTGGTTGTAAATCATTTGAAATTGAATGAAATGTTATAAGATCCATGGAAAGGAATTAAATTGGTGTTGGAACATTAAATTTGCTTGTAAATTATGATTAGCATGTTTGGGTCATGAAATTTATATCTTTAGCTAGTTAAAGTAATGAAATGTTATAGAAATTTCATATGGTATCAGATTTGGCAACATGGTGGTTGGACGAGATTGAAGTATGGTTTAGGGCATGTTTTCGTTAGGCCTCGGTCGTGATCGAACTACATCGAAGAGAGGGAAGGAGGAGGTTGCGCATAGAGAGGAAATGGTCGAGGGAATCATGGGGAAGCTTATGGTCAGTTTTGGTGGCTGACGGTGGTTGGGGTCGGCAAGGTGATACAAGGAAGTGGTTAGGTTACGTCCCAGTATTTGGGTGGGAGGTTCGAAACTTCGAACTGAGGTGGTACCGGGGTTTCAGGGAGATAGCGGTGGTGGTAGGGCTGTAGGTGACGTGGAAGGTTCATAGGCGGTGAGGTTGGGTGGTCAGTGATCGTGTGCACGTGCACATGATCGTGCACAATTGGGTGTATTCAAACAAAGGAAGGGATGAAGAAGGAAAAACAGGAAAGGAAAAGAAAAGGGAAGGGAAGAAAAGGATATGGGCCGGGTTTGGGCCAACGAAAGAGAAGAAAGAAAAGGAGAAAGAAAAGAAAGAAGAAACAAGGAAAAAGGAAAGAAGGAAAGAAAAGGGAAAAAAAGAAAGGAAAGGAGAGGGAAAAGAAAAGGAAGAGAGGAGAAAAGGAAGGGAAAGTAAGAGATAAGTAAAAGAAAAAAGAGGAATGGAATATTATATATATATACATATTTATATATATATATGATAATTTACATATTTAAAACTCAAAAATCTATTTTCATATTAAATTCAAATCAATATGAAGATCTTTACATCTAAATCCTAGTACCCGATAATCATAAATTGGTATAATGAATTTTCCGTAAAATTAGAGTTAATGATATTTATAATTAAAATGGTTAATTAATTGTATTATTATTTGACTCTAGATTTATATTAATTAACAACGTTAGATATTAAATAGAGTTTTTAATTTTAGTTTAACTAGTGATAAATTATTGTATAATTTCTTTGATCTTAATTATTTTGGATTAAAAACATAATGAACTCGGTTAATTAAAGTTATTAAAATTCGGATGTGAATTGTTTGATATTGTTAATTAATGTGATGATATGTTTTATTTGAAATAAATTCTGTAATAAATTCCCATATTTGAATATTGTCACCCTAAATAATAATTTTTTTTTAACAATTTACTTCCTCAAATTTATTACTTGGATTTTAAGAGATCGGATCGGATATCAGTGTATTCCAGAACTGCTTCGATTTGAAAATCACTCCGTACCTTTACGGGTTGATTATAGAGTCAATTAGAGGGGGATTGGATTAATATCACAAATTTAATTATTTTAAATAAGTATTGTACATAGAAATTTTATAAAATCAATGGATTTCTGCAAAACTGTTTTTGTTATAATCTGATAAAACTCGTTAGCCTGCACGAATTACCTTGGTTTCAAAGATTTTTATTACTTGAGTATTTCGAATTAAGTTGGTTTTACTCACTCTGGTTTTCAGCTTGACTCGGGTGTTACTTTATTGTAATCCTAGGGTCAGACCGAGTATTACAGATTTTCAGTTTAGGACGCTTTTGGAGTTCAGGAGTCGAGTTGGAAGGCAGAGCCGTACTGCACGTATTTGACTATATTCCACTATGTATTGTAGGCTACATAAATAGCAGTTGTGGACAAGTTATTATAACTGTTCAGATTTGTTGTATTTTGATATCTTATATGTGTATTAACAGTTACAACTTTCTTTGTATAAAATGTCGTTACTATATATTATATTTTGTTCTGCTGCGATTGTGATATCTATGCTGTTGTTTCTATTTTCTTATTCTATCTCTTTTTTTAAACCCTAACAACCTGGAATTTCCAGCACTCGATTGCTCGAAACCCTATATAGTGGATGTATTAGTGTTAATTTTTAGGGGTCGAAAATCACCCGGTCGTCATAAGAAGTTGTGAAATTATTAATATAACGATATAATTAAAACTTAAATAGCCTAGTTATATAAAAAAATTAATTAACCTAACTAACCTATCACCTCCGCGTTCAATATCAAGCAGTACGCGATAACCTAATCTCATGCGGTCAAGCTCTATGGCACGTGCCCCACACTTGACCAGACAACGATCGACGACCACCACCAGCTGTGCCTCGACCAGCTCCACCATTGCCCCAAATTCTGTACCTCCGCCGCCTCCGTTGTCGCACAAAACAAGAAAAATTGCTGCGACTTCGAAGCTTGATTCAGGTGATCTCGTGAATATTGGCAACGATCCAACCGTTCAACATGTAGATCTCATTGAGATTTTCGATTTTCCTTTTGAAATTTTTTGATTTCGATGAGCGTATTTGGAGATAATGAAAGGAGAAGGAAGGAGGATATTGGCCATTAATTGGCTTTGAGAAAATGTGGTTGCTATTAGGGTTCGCGAGAATGAGAATAAACGGTTTTTATATTAGTTTCTGACCTAATTGACCTGCAGAACTTCCAAACTCCAAACGAAAAGTTTCGTTTGACGATTTACATGTTATATCCCTATTCGGAACACAATGAAATAGGTATCGGGAGCCAATTCCATCATATTTAGAAGATAACATTTCAAAATCAGATTATTTTAATTAAATTCCTTTAATTAATTTCTACGATTTCAAGCTCGCATGGCCAAATGATAAGTCCGATCGCTAGGAAACTGGAAATCATACAATTATCCACTATTACGGATTCGATGAAACTAGTTTCGTTGAAATCCGAGATAGTGACCAAAATGGCTATTTTTACTCGTTAATTAAAACAAGCTATTTTCCAAAATTAAATTATTCATTTTAAATTCAATTTTAGAAGTTAAAAATCTTCATTCCTGTTTCAATAAAATTTAAATCAACGTTCGACATCATTTAATTTATATTAAATTCAGTATTCAATTATTTACATAATTTCCAATGTTAAATTTGAACCAATAAATATCGTCAATAATCATTGAATTTCAACTGAGTTTTAGTTGTCAACAATTGTTTTATTTTTTATCTAAATAATTCAATATTTATTATTCAATTCCAGTAATTGATTATAAACACATTCAATACATAGAATACCATTTCAATATCTGTCATTGCCAAAATCTTCGAATTTGTTTATTTCAAAATTTTATTTAAGTTCATATTCAATAATTTAATTAATAAATCAATAAATATTATTCCTAACCTATTTTATTCAATAATCACATTAATTTAATAATTTAAAATAGTTAAAAATAAGCGTCTTACATTCTCCATACTCAAAACTTTTCGTCCTCGAAAAGGGGTTAAGTAGAGAATTTAATACTTGATATATTTACTAAAAATAATCAACTTGTAAAACATTAAAATTTTATGTCAGAACTTTTACTATGCTTCTACTATGCCACTCCAATATCAGCTTTACGGAAATAATTTATAATACCAAGTTACGAAATTCTTAAAACCTCAAAAAAAATCACCCGAATTTACGGAAAATTTCGACAGCGTCTCCTTTGCGCGGCTCGATCGTAAAAAAATTACAATACAATATATATACCAAATATATCAAATATACATCTCATCACAATGATGAGGCATTCTGTAAGGAAAAATATAATAATGGGGTATGTAATCCGACACATGTACCTAATTATTTTTAGTACGAGCGAGTTCGCTCATATTAAGCAAGCAAAAGCAAATAAAATCCTCATATATGTCCATACGGTCTTTGTATGTATCTATCTCAACTCAATTTAGAATATTAGTCCCTTATAATAGGATATATAACATGTATAAGCTAAATAGAACCAGATAGCATGATTCTGAATCCAAATCATAAGCAAAAGCACAAATACGTAACCTATAACAATCATATGCAATCAAAAACAATAATACTAATGGTTTGCAACAAAAGGAACCATTCAATAATCAATATTCATATAATTAATCTAGTTAATTCATAACTATGAGAATTTTCACTATCCAATGTCAATATTTAATTTATACACTTCATTTCTTATTAACATCCAATTTTTATTCACATTTAATCGATTTTCTTCAAGTTTATTTACATCTATTTCATTTATATTCAATTTATTCAGTTCAGTTTGTTAAATTCCAATTGTTTCACTTTTTGTTTAACATATTTCATATAAACTCATTTATGAACCATTTTATAAAATTATTCCATTTAACCTTTTTTAAGTTAAATTTTACTTCGTTGTCACTAAGTATATTCTCTTTAATACTAATATCATTTATAAACCATTTTAAGTTTATTATAAACATTTTATGTAACATAAGTCATGTTTATTATTATTACTTCATATCTTAAGTTCATACTAATTCATTGATTCACTTCATTTATTCATTTCATTTATTGAAATTCATATTAATAATTTTACTTAAGTAAATTTTGTTTTATCACTCAAATTCGTATTAATGAATTTTTATTTTTATCGCAATTAATTTCATGCAAATTTTCTTAAGTAACTTCCATTTTATAATATATTTCATTAACTTACTTCATCAATTTATTCCATTTACTTGACTTAACCAAAATTTCATTTCATAATTCAAATTTCAACTTTCTTGCTTTGTTAATCATTTCTTAAGTTTATAATCATTTTATACAGATGTAACATCTTTTACATAATATTATTCAAATCAAAAATTGTCTCAAAAGGCTATAATTAAATCTTAAAACATTCTTTGCAAATTTTTTTTTATTTTTCAAACAATTTACAAAGATATGATTTGATTTATAATTTGTTTACCTTCTCTTATGTTCATATCTAAATAGTATTTTCTTTTACTACTAAAATTATTCGTTTGACATTTCTTAGAATATTAACTAAGTGTATAACATTTCTTTATAACAACTTAGTTTAATTTTTCTACAAATATTTCCTTAAATACAATTTCAAATTGAACATTTTTATTACTTAAGTTCAAACTTGTAAAATGTTCTATTACCGTTCATATTTAACATTTCAACTTATTAAATATTCTTGTAAGTTAAATATATGTTTTTAGAATGTAATTTAATGTTATATAAATATATCTTATACATTTTAGTTAACAAAAATGTTCAATAATTTATACAAGTTAAATTTCCATTATCTAGATATTTAAGAGTGATAATTAAAATTATCGTATTTTATTTAAACACTTAGCTTCAATTTATTATCTCTTATTTTAGAAGTTTTCAATTATTCAAAATGATTCATTTTATTTCTACAACTAAAGATCATTAATTAACAGAACTTAAGAATTCAAATACCGGGTTCATTTCAAATCATTTTGAAATAATATATGTACTCATATATTTTATATATATATCATATTTAGAAATTTTAAATCAAAACCATAGCAAAGCTACTAAGTGGCCTCCCCCACTTTGAGATTCGAAAATGAATGCCGATGATGCGGCCCTCATCACCGGAATTATTTTCCAACGACAGAAGAGGGGACTACGGGATTTATTTCTTTTTAGTTACTTTTGAAACAATTTCCATTCCTAAATATTTTTAAATAATACTAATGTTATTTTTAAAATCATAAAAACAATTTCAAAAGCACCAGAATTTAGATTCTCAAATTCTAAGTTTAAATTCATTCCTTTAACTTGAACTAAGATTAACTTTTTATTTCATAACTCATTACTTAAGTTTATAAACATACCTAAACTCAAATACTTAAGTTAATATTTCTAAATCTGGTTTTACAACCTACTTATTCATATTCAATTTATTTTATAAATATATTCATTTCATAATTTAAACCAATATTTCTTACCTCTTATACTTAAGTGTATTGCTTTTCTTTATTTAACATTCACTTATTTCATTTGCATTCAATTTATTTACATCCAATTTAAATCAAAGTCAATTACTCACATTAATTTCAATTACACTCATTTATTCTCATTTAATTACTTTCGATCTATAATATATAATTTAGGTACCCTATCTTAAAACAATATTATGTCGACTTGCCTCGTTTAAGTGTTTAGAAACCCCCGTCGATAACATGGCGTCCCACGCACAAACAAAATTCATAAATAACTCAACAGATAAGTAAACACAATGTAAAACATCTTATAACACTAACAAATACACGCTCTCGTGTGTGTGTGTGTATAGACACATACACACACACCATCAAACAAACTCATTCTAGGGTATTACTACCCTATTTCTAATGAGTCAACCCCACAAAGCTAAATTTATTGTGATAACCCGGATTTTTGGACATTTGATAATTGAATATTTAACTGGTTTTTACTTTTGAGATACTAATTTTATTTAGTTAAATAAATAAAACTCAGATAATTACAAAAATATCTGGATGAATATAAATGGATTTGAAACTATAATAAGTGTTGAATTATAAATATCTAGAAATGATAAATCATATAGTAAATTAATGAATTTATATAAATAGATATATGCAAACTTTATAATGTTGAAAATTATAAGTATATACATATACAAGTATATAAGTATGTGTGTGTGTATATATATATTTGTGTATATATATTGTGATTTGGAAGTTATGTTTTAAACTCATTATAATAATTTTCAAAAGTTATTTAAAATTAAATTGGGCATTTTCAAAACACTTAAGATAATTATTGATTAATTCAAAAAGGGGATAATAGCTTAAGTTTAAAAATAGGATTTAATATAAAGTTTAAAACATTTTCTTTTAAAATTTTACATGAGATAAATGAAATTTATATATATATATATATATATATGAAAATTTAAAACATAATAGATAATTTATAAAAAAGAAAAAAGAAAATGTATAAATAAAAGGTATAAACATGTAAAAATGTAAATGCATGCATAAAGACATTTGTGACAAAGATAGCATGCAAAATTACAAGTGTCAAGATAAATTTGTATTCTTTCTTTTTGATAACATTTGTATATATATAGCAAAAAGCCTTTCTTTTCTTCATTTTTAAAAATCAAAGAAAAGATAAAAACTAAAAAAAACCAAAATAAAATCAAAGAAAAATTTATACTACTTCAAATTTCAACTTAAGCAGTTCAAACTCAAATCCAACATTCTCAAAGAAAAATCAAATCAAACTTCAAGTGCAGATCTTAAGTTTCAAAAACTCGATTCCTTTGTTAGGTAAGATCAGTGTGTAAACATTTCCTTTTAGAACATATCTGTTTATATCTTCATACAGGTTATAAGTAATTAATGTAATGATGTTTGCAAGAATGAATTAATATAGTTGCATGTATATGTATATGTATATGTATATGAAATAATCTATGCATATATGTGAATGTGAATATATATAACTCTGTTTGAGAAACAGGCTCAAGAATACTGTAAATAAATCCATATCGCTTCCTATTAACAGTTTGAGGTTATGATCCTTAAACGAAAAATGTTTGAATTAACCAGATTTTATTTTTAAAAATATTTTTAATGGGAATTAACAAGTTGGATTACTGGAAGCATGGATTATAGTGGAAGTCCATCCAAACCAAAAAATCAGTTTTCTAATTTCTATGTTTTGATTCTAGGATTGGATTCATAGTGTAAAATGGTGATTTTTGATTATAATATCATAATTTTTAATTGTGCAGTTAAGGGGAATTTTTGCGATGAATGGGAAATGGAATTTCGACAATGTCTGGCGATCGGAGGTTCGAGGGTGGTCGAAGCTGTTGCAGGTGGTAGCTTGGAGGTCGAGGTACTAAGGAATGCTCGGTGGAATTCTCGACCACCATGGTGTCATGTAGACGGCGATGTAGGGTTTTACGATCGAGTTTAGTCGGCATTGTTCCTAAAGCTCGTGCATCGACGTGGGTGAACCGAAGGCGATCGGAGGTGGGGGAAATCAGAGTGTAGGTTCGTGGCAAGGGTCAGGCACAAGGCCGTGATCTCCGATGGTCGGAGATAGGATATTCGAGATGATTGATGATCAGGTTTCATCCTGATGGGTTTTGAATTCTTTGAATTGTTCTACGAGGTGGTTCGGGGTTCTAGGGGGTCGACTGGGTCTAGATGGTCATCGTCGACTTGCGAATGGTCACGGTGATGATCAGAGCGTAATCGTTTGCCTTAAGCCTCATCAAACTAGAAATGACCGAAACAGGATTAGATGCGGCAAGGCTAAGTGGGTCATTCCCAATTAGGGTATGATCATCTCCTTCTAGATATATTTCTTCCCGCTATGACGTTTGGGATGTTAATTAATATGGTGTATGGAAAGAGAGCTCTCGGATAAAGGTCGGTAACGACCGAGGGATGACGTATTCGGTACTATCTAGTTACAGAGGTAGGCCGGTCTTGTGTTGGTAGAGGGCAGATGTTCTGTGCCTCGGGGCATCCATCTAGAGGTGTACCATTTTGAAAGGTAGATCCTTCACCTAGTCATTTGTATGGAAATCCATTCTTCAATAAGAACATATGGTTTTGTTTGTAGAGCCTAGTATGCTGGAATTTAATAATGGTAACAATTTCGGCTAAGATTAATAAGTTTATTTGCAAATGTTTTCAAAGAGATGTCATTAGAAATAATATCAAAGGTTTTGATATAAAAGTGTTTTAGTTATCATAAGGTAAAAACCCGTCCATGTTTATGTGTGGGCATGATCTTATGAGATACTCTTTCTTTTCAAAGGATTTTATTCAAAGGCTGATATATGACACTGTCATTTATATTTGAGTTTCTCACGCTGGTTTATCAAGCCTGATCCGGGTATTTTCAATACTCGGGTCAGATCCGAGTAGTTTCAGGTTTTGTCGAAGACGTTTGGAGTTTCCAGAGGAGAGCTGGAGATATTCATCTACGTATGGACATATTCTATTATCTACTGTACTTAGTGTTTTTGTTTGATGTTTGTTAGCAATTGTAAGGACGGATGTTTATAACTGTCCAGGCTGAATTTATGTTAGACTCTGATATATGTATTTGAAAGTTTTCCGATGTAAAGATATTTTTTCAATATTATGTGTTATTCCATTCGTGTGAGATTCTGTTATGTTTATTTTTCCTTATTACCCTTCATGTTCCGTATTTTCGTGCAATTTGAGTTAGACATGTGTGGTTTATTGTCGATTCAAAGGGTATGGAAAAATAGGCCTTGACTAAAACTCACCAACACGTGCATCACAAATGGGTCGCTGTCCCATGGTCGCTAACCATAGAGCCGGTGCAACGATGTAGTATATTAACAGTACGCCCGAGGAACCTAGAACTCGAATAATTCAGAACACGACGTAGTATAGTAACTGTACGCCCGATGGACCTGTAACTCCAATAATTCGGAACAATAGCGTAGTACAATAACGGTGCGCCCGATGAACCTGATAAACCGGAACAACGATGTAGTACAATAATGGTACATCCATTGATCCAGATAAGCTGGAACATCGTCGTAGTACAATAATGGTGCATCCGATAAACCGAACACCATAAAAGAACATGGGTCGCTAGCCCATAAGAATGAGACGAAACTCTAAAGAACCCATAGGTCGTTAGCCTATAAAAGAAATGAGACGAAGCTCAATATATTGAGGTACAGTCCTCTGCATGGACAAAGAGACATCGCACACCGCCAGTCTAAATCATAAAATGATCACCATTGATCAATAAAAAGTGTGAATTACACTAAGCTAGTAAATAAATGAGTTTAGCTTCATGTCCTATAACCATTGGCTTAACCTAAATATTTACGAACAAATTGTAGATTTTCACTCGAAAATTGTCACAACAGTTTCAATCGAACAAGTCTAAGAATTAACCGACGAAGTAAATGCAAGGTTTTCATACCACTTGTTTTGCTAAGTCGTTTAATTGGATTTCTCGAACGAATGAGGTAAAGGTTTGTATATACTAATAGACTAGAAAAATGTTTTAAAAACGAGTTTGGTATTGAAAGTAAATGTTGAAATCGTTTTGATGAAAGAGTTTGAATATTTACTACTAGTATAGAAACCTTTGCATTTTTAAAGTGACAAAGAAATGATTATAGAAACAATCAATCACAAAAAATTCACGTACGAAGACGTGAATTAAGTCTAAAGAAATTGATACCAACCATTAAAATGGATATTCCCAAAAATTCATAAATAGAAGTCATCAAAGTCGATAAAATTGATAACAACTAATCAGATCGACATAAATTGATAGACATTGGAAATTTACTCAAAAATTAGGCAAATAGGCAAAACCACATAGTTCTAGACGTCTGGGGGTTAATCCAGATGTCTGGATTTTGTCTCTAGAAATATTCCAAAAAACCACCCAAACGTCTGAAATTTCAAAGCAGACGTCTAAAATCCCTTTCAGACGTCTGAACCTATAATTCAGACGTTTGAATTAGATACTGCCATTTTCATTTTCTGTCGTTTCTTATTTTTCTCCAGATTGCATAACCAGACGTCTGAACCTTAATTTCAGACGTCTGGATGACTGGGCTGGGCAACAATTTGCCTAGGCCATGATGGCCAAAACAATTCGGGAGAGATCGAGCGAGCAACGGCGACTAAGGATTTACGCCAAGCTACAACCCAGCCTTATAGGCTCTTCGACACATCCCAAGTATCCTGTCCATGCATCCATAGTAGGATTTTCAAAAATTGGACTTCAAAACCAAAATTGGAAAATTCTCCAAATCAAAAGCAAATGAACATGAATAGATGTTAGGAATTCATACCTAACGACAATGAAAGTTATAGACATAGATATGAGTTCAAGAGCTCACCTTTAAACCTAAAAACACAAGTGAAAAGCTATAAAACAAGGCAAGGTCAACCACTCTTCAATTTTAACCCAAGAAGCTTCAATCTAAGCTCATAAGAAAAATATTTCCTAAGTTAGGGTCTACGAATTTCTGAAAATGGAAGAGGGGTTGTGATGGAGAAGATGAAGAGGATGCTTACCTAAAGCTTCTCCTCGATTTCTAGAAACTTGGATTTGAATTTCCTAGCAAAACTAGGGCTTAGGAATTTTGAGTCTCCTTTCTTTCCTCCATTTTTATCTTAGCATGAAAGTATTAGGAAATAAGAATGAATGAATAGGAGATGGGGTGGAGTTGGGGTATTATGTTGGGTTATTAGGCTGAACCCAAACCCAAAGCCCAATAAAGAAAATAGAAAAATTCAAACCAACTCTAAAGTTATCAATGTTTATATCGAAAAGGTCGCAAAACCATTTTAGACTCAATGGAAGTGGTCTCGAGCCCTAATTCGATTGTTTGCAAAACGTAGCATTTCGGATTTTAATCCGACTAACGATGCTATACTTAAATAAAATATCTAAATATACAATTGTAAAATATACGGGTTGTTACAGACTCCCCTCCTTCAAAAAATTGCATCTTGCAATAATTAAGAGGAAAACAAAGAGTAACAACCATAAAAGCATACCAACAAATAAAAATTTGAAATAAGAAGTTCACCTTAAGGAGCACGAGAGAATAAGTCCAGTTGTGCCCACTCAATGAATTCTCTGGATTTCCAAGAACAATCCTTAGGATTTGAGGACCATTGAACTTTCACAAGTGGGACATCTTTATTACGAAGATGTTTAACCTCTGAAGCAATGATACAAATAGGATGTTGCTTATAAGTCAAATTCGGTGAAACTTCAATCTCTTCAACAATACCGGGCTCAAGAATAGAATCGAGATCCCTAAGGCATTTCCGTAGTTGAGAGACGTGGAAAAAGTTATGAATAGCAGAAAATTGAGCCAATAATAAAAGGCGATAATCCATGGAACCAATGCATTCGGTGATGGGAAATGGGCCAATATATCGAGGTGCTAATTTTCCCGATCGATTGAAATGCACAACACCCTTCATAGGAGAAACACGAATGAACACTAAATTTCCGACGAAAAATTCTAAATTCCTTCTTCGGTTATCGGCATGGGTTTTTTGTCTACTCCGAGCTTCTTTCATCCTATGACGAATAAGGTCAATCTTTTCTGTGGAATCACAAATAAAATCTGGACCTAAAACCAGCTTCTCACTGGCCTCAAGCCAACAAGAAGGAGATCGGCATGGCATTCCGTAGAGTGCCTCAAAAGGTGTCATACCGATACTAGATTGGAAGCTATTATTATAGGAATAATCAACAAGAGAAATATGATCTTCCCAACTTCCACCAAAATCAAGAACACATGCACGAAGTAGATCTTCAAGAGTTTGATTCACGCGCTTGGTCTATCCATCGGACTGAGCATGATAAGCGATGCTAAAATTAAGCTTCCTTCCCAAAGCTTTTTGAAGACTCTTTCAAAATCCACTAGTAAGTAATGGATCATGATCATTAACAATAGAAGTAGGAACTCCATGCAATTAAAACATTTCTCTAACATATAGTTTGGCTAAAAGAGGTACGGTCCGATTAGACCGAACGAGAATAAAATGGGCAGATTTTGTAACCCATAAACTGTCATGGCCCAAATGAGAACGGGGAAGACCATCAATAAAGTCCATGCAGACTTGATCCCACTTCCAAACGGGAATGTCTAAAGGTTGCAATAACCCACTAGGTTTTTGATGCTCGTCCTTGATGAGTTAGCATGTCATGCAATGCTTAATGAAGTTAGCAATATTGGATTTCATTCCATCCCAATAATAAAGTCGATTCATTTCCGCGTATATTTTACTACTACCGGGATGAATGGTAAATTTAGAAATATAAGAATCTTCTAAAATGTCTTTACGAAGATCACTAATATTTGGCACGATAAGTCTAACAAATTTTCGAATGCCGCCACGAGCATCGATTTCAAAGTTTTTCAAATCATCAACATTCCTATCCCGACAACTTTGGCAAAGATGACCCAATTCGGGATCATGCTTTTGAGCATCAAGAATACGGTCTAAAAGAGTTGGGTGAGCCTCAAGGCTACATGAAACAAGAGATGAACATGAATTGGATTCACGATCTCGAATCTCACAAGTGGATAAAGTCTTGAGATCATTCCATTCGGATATCATCATTGAAACAAATGCTTGTAGGTTACGACTAAGGGCATCAACAACACGATTTCCCTTTCCGGGATTCTCGACCCGACGTTGTTGATGCAAATTAAGTTCCTTTTGAGAAAATAAATACTTCAAAGATTTATGATCAGTGTAGAGAACAAATTTCTCCCCCAAAATATAATGACGCCAAATTCTAAGGGCGAAAACAATAGCCGTGAGCTCTAAATCACGAGTGGCATATCTAAGCTCGACGTGCTTTAATTGCCTAGAAGCATAAGCAATAACACGTTCCCTTTGCATGAGAACGGCTCCCAAACCAATAAGACTAGCATCAGTATAATAATAAAGTCTTGGTTCCCTTCAAGAATCACAAGAATAGGAGCACCGGAAAGGAGTTTTTTAATTTTTGAAAAGAAGCTTCGCACTTGTTTGACCAATTGTACTCAACTCCCTTATTTGGCAAACTAGTAAGAGGCACAGAAATTTTAAAAAAGTCTTTTATGAATCAATGGTAATAGCCCGCCAATCCGAGAAAGATACGAATTTCCGTCACACTCTCCGGTCTCTTCCAATTTTGAATCGCTTCAATCTTTGAAGGATCCACGGAAATTACGGATTCAGAAATAATATGTCCTAAAAACTTCACATGAGATTGCCAAAAGTGGCACTTAAAAATTTTGCTTTCAATTGATTGCTTCTAAGAGTTTCCAACATAATCCGAAGATGCTTTTCATGCTCTTCCTCGGTTTTAGAACAAACAACAATATCATCTATGAAGATGAGAACAAATCGATCAAGGTAGTCTTTGAAAACTCGATTCATAAGGTCAACGAAATAAGCTGGAGCATTCGTTAAACCAAATGGTATAACAAACCATTCATAAGATCCATAACGAGTACAGAACGACGTTGAAGGAATGTTATCCTTTGCAATACGAAGCTGATGAAAACTGGTTGCTAAGTCTAATTGTGAAAAGACTCTAGCACCGCTAAGTTGATCAAAGATCATCAATCCAAGGTAAGGGATATTTATTCTTGATGGTGAGATCATTAAGCTTGTAGTAGTCAACGTAAAGTCTAAGTGTACCATCAGATTTCTTCAAAAAATCGCCGAAGCTCCCCAAGGAGAGGAACTAGAACGAATAAATTGTTTTGCTTCCAATTCGGATAATTGTTTACGCATCTCCTCATTTTTCTTATTGGACATATGATAAGGAGGACGAGTGGTAGGAAGAGCTCCAAGGATTAAATTAATTTGAATTCAATTGATCGCTTAGGAGTAATCCTAAAGCGGGCTCAAATATGTCGAAAAATTCACGAACAAAGTGAATGAGGGAAATGACATATTCCTCACCATCATTATCGTCATCATGAGGGTTTAGAGAATATAAGGATGCCACTGAATTAGAATCTAAATCTTTAAGAACAATAGAAATCTGCTTAACAGATTGAGGATGTCGATAATGTATAGTCCTCTTAGGACATAGGATGTGGGCTTCATAATGGTTAAGCCAATCCATTCCCAAAATCATTCCGAAGCCTAAGTAACGCATAACATGCAAATCGGCTCAGAAAGAATAACCACATAAAATAATCTCGACATCTTTACAAAGCAAACTGAGTGTTGCGGATCCACCAACCGGATTCGCAATTCTCAGTGAAGCCATCAAAGCCATAACACTTAAAAACAAAGTATCAACAAGTTATTTTGATATAAAAGAATGCGATGCACCCATATCAAAAAGAACTCGAATAGGATGATCATGAAACATAATAATGCCATCAAGGATAGAATGAGAAATACCTTAACCAAGAGAAGTGTTACTAGGCGCTTGCATAACATTTAGCTTTCCCTTTCTCTTGCTTGGAAGTTTGAGACATGAAGATAAAAGACGACCCAAACTTTTGCAATAACGACAAAAGAGGGGTTTCGGGTATCTATAGCATAATGGTCCTTAGAACCACAATTGTAGCATTGCCCACGAGTAGGGGTAGAAGTTTTTGTTTCTGGAGCTGCTTGTTTGCTTTCTTATTGGGATAAGGACCTTTGAACTTATTAGGCCTCTTCTTGTTGTTGTTGAAGTTCTGCTTGGCACTCACAACTTCAACATCACCTTCTTTATCGGTCTCTTCATGTCGAAGAGCGATATCAATAAGCTGATCAAAAGAAATTTCTAGTTTCAGAAGTAAAGGCTTTTTGAGATTCTTATTCAACCCACAGACAAACCTTTCATTTTTATTCAATAGGGTATTAATATACTCGACCACATATTTAGAGAGAGATTCAAAAGATGCGACATAATCCATCACAGAAGATTCACCTTGAACGAGGTCAATAAAAGGCCGAGCTAAAGTTACTTTTTCAGCTTCTGGCACAAATTTCAATTCGATTTTTTCTCGGAATTGCTCCCAAGTAAGATCCGCTTCAATAATCTCAGAAACCAGAAGTTCATACCAATCTAATGCTCTTTCTTGGAGTATGCTAGAAGCCACCTGAACTCGATGTAAATCAACGAGATTCATGCGAGAAAAGATGTGATCGCACGATTTAAGCCAAGCTTGAATTTCTGTAATGCTTTCGGATCCCTTGAACGACCTTCCACCCAAATCGATATAGTCTATGCACAAGCGTGCAAATCCAAATCTATGATGAGTAGGCTCTGGAATGGGTCCGACAACTTGAGTATTCTTTACAAGATCTAAAAGCTACTGGACAGACATTGATACTCCATCCTGAGGAGTAGCACTAGATTGACAGACGCTGGGACGGCCTGGTCTAACCATTTCTCTTCTTTAAGAAAAAAGAAAGAAGAGGAAAAATGTTATTTTTAGAATAAATATCAAACAATCGTGATTGATAAAACAAGGCATCATAATAGAAAATAGGATAGAACGGGTCCAATGGCTCGAATTAAATCCTAAGGCACGATTCCTAAGAAGGACTTAGGATAATGATCCTTGTTATAATATTTTATATTGTTCATAAGTTTGGCTCCGATACCAAGTTTTGACTCCTCACCTCTACACTCACACTAGCCAAGGACACTACGGGGTAATGCCGTCGACTAGCACGAAGAATAAGGCTGTTGAGGAGCGACCATCTGTGTAATTGCATTGTGCGAGTACCGATATGTCAGATAGTATATCATACATTTCGTTTCAAGAGGAAATTCGACATATCAAAAACAAACTCAAAGCTACTACATAGTGGCTATGCGGCCTTCGGAAACAAATATAAAATAAGCATAACACAAAATCAGTCACAGATATTCATATCACAAAGGCGGAAACAGATATGAATATAACACACAAAAGTGTACATCAAAGTAGTGGTCATGTAAGATCCATTACGTCACAAAAGAATAGGTACTAGTGCTAGACAAAAGAATATGTATACATCAATCAGTCATTATCTCAAATGTATAAAAGAAAAAAATCCTAAGCTAAGTAGTTAGCCAAAAGTCAGATGACAGACTCAGATAAGAAGTCAAGTAGAAGCACCTGGAATACCTCGTTCTGACTCGAGTATTATTTGATAAGAAAATAATAAACGGATCAGTCTAGCTATAAATATAGATAAAATGAGATAGGATAAGAGATATAACAAAAATGTATGATAACAATAATGTCATACTGTAACAAGTATACATTTAACAACCACAAAAATCATAATATATCTCAAGAAATCTCAAACACACAAAAGAATGTCATATTGTTTATTTTATTCACTAAACCACAAATATTGACAAACATATCATTGCCAATCACAAAAATTGGTGAAACGCAAATTCTAGAAATCATCAACTAGAAATCCAGAAATCACAAAGAGGGGAGGCCTATCACAAATAGGAGCATGAAAACTCACCAACACGTGCATCACAAATGGGTCGTTGTCCCATGGTCGCTAACCATAGAGTCAGTGCAACGATGTAGTATATTAACGGTACGCCCGAGGAACCTAAAACTCGAATAATTCAGAACTTCGACGTAGTACAATAATGGTACGCCCGATGGACCTGAAACTCCAATAATTCGGAATAACGGCGTAGTACAATAACGATGCGCCAGATGAAACTAATAAACCAGAACAACGATGTAGTACAATAATGGTACATCCATTGATCCAGATAAGCCGAAACATCGACATAGCACAATAACGGTGCATCCGAATGAACCGAACACCATAAAATAACATGGGTCTCTAGCCCATAAGAATGAGATGAAACTCCAAAGAACCCATAGGTCGTTAGCATATAAAAGAAATGAGACGAAGCTCAATAAAACGAGATACAGTCCTCCACGTGGATAAAGAGACATCGTACACCGCCAGTCTAAACCATAAAATGATCACCATTGATCAATAAAAAGTGTGAATTACACTAATCTAGTAAATAAATGAGTTTATCTTTATGTCCCATAACCACTGGCTTAACCTAAATATTTACGAACAAATTGTAGATTTCCACTCGAAAATTGTCACAAGAGTTTCAATCGAACAAGTATAAGAATTAACCGACGAAGTAAACGCAAGCGTTTCATACAACTTGTTTTGCTAAGTCGTTTAATTGGATTTCTCAAACGAATGAGGTAAAGGTTTGTATATACTAATAGATTAGAAAATGGTTTTAAAAGCGAGTTTGGTATTGAAAGTAAATGTTGAAATCATTTTGATGAAAGAGTTTGAATATTTACTACTAGTATAGAAACCTTTGCATTTTTAAAGTGACAAAGAAATGATAAGGGGGGGGAAGGGGGGAAGAAGAGGTAGGGGAAAGGGGGGTGAAGGAGGGGGGGGGAGGAAGGAGGGGAGGAGAGAAGGAAGGGGAGGTAAGGGAGAAGGAAGGAGAAGGGGGAAGGTCGATAAAATTGATAAAAACTAACTGGATCGACATAAATCGATAAACATTGAAAATTTACTCAAAATTAGGCAAATAGGCAAAACTGCACAGTTTCATACGTTTGGGGTCAATCCAGACGTCTGGATTTGGTCACTGGAAATAACCCAGAAAACCACCCAAACGTCTGAAATTTCAAAGCAGACGTCTGAAACCCCTTTCAGACGTCTGAACTTATAACTCAGACATTTGAAAGTTATTACTGCCATTTTTATTTTGTACCGTTTCTTCTTTTTCTCCAGATTGCATAACCAGATGTCTGAACCTTAATTTCAGACGTCTGGATGCCTGGTCTGGGCAACAGTTTGCCTAGGCCATGATGGCCAAAATGATTCGGGAGCGATCGAGCAAGCAATGATGACTAGGATTTATGCCAAGCGACAACCCAGCCTTGTAGGCTCTTCGACACATCCTAAATATCCTGTGCAAGCATCCATAGTAGGATTTTCATAAAATTGGACTTCAAAACCAAAAATTGGAAAATTCACCAAATCAATTCAAATCAAAAGCAAATGAACATGAATAGATGTTAGGAATTCATACCTAATGACAAAGAAAGTTATAAAATAGATATGAGTTCAAGAACTCACCTTTATACCCAAAAACACAAGTGAGAAGCTAAAACAAGGCAAGATCAACCACTCTTCAATTTTAACCCAAGAAGCATCAATCTATGCTCATACGAAAAATATTTCCTAAGCTAGGTTTAGAAATTTTTGAAAATTGAAGAGGGGTTGAGATGGAGAAGATGAAGAGGATGCTTACCTAAAGCTTCTCCTTGATTTCTAGAAACTTGAATTTGAATTTCCTAGCAAAACTAGGGCTTAGGAATTCTGAGTCTCCTTTCTTTCCCCCATTTTTATCTTAGCTTGAAAGTATTAGGAAATGAGAATGAATGAATAGGAGAGGGGGTGGAGTTAGGGTATTATGTTGGATTATTGGGCCGAACCCAAATCCAAAGCCCAATAAAGAAAATAGAAAAATTCTATCCAACTCCAAACATATCAATGTTTATACTCAAAAAGGTCGCAAACACCATTTTGGACTCAATGAAAGTGGTTTCAAGCCCTAATTCAACTGTTTGCAAAACGTAGCATTTCGGATTTCAATCCAACTAACGATGATATACTTAAATAAAATATTTAAATATATAATCGTAAAATATGCAGGTTGTTACATATATAGATTTTGGTGGGGAGTGATTGAGAGTATTTATGATAGCATAGGAGAATCTGAATATAGAAGTTAGAGAATAGTAAAGCAAGTTGAATTAAAATCTCAATCAATTGAAATATTTATAGAATCAAAGAGTTGTTTTTTGAAAATTTATAACTTCTTGAAAGATTACTCTTTGATGAATGATTGCAACTATTAAAGTGGGAGCATATTTGTTCAAAGCAGAAAGAAGTGTCAGTTCGAAAATGACAGTTGTAGTTTTTTAAATACAGGCCGAAACATACATCAGATGTCTGTTATTATATGTCAGACATCTGTGGTATTCAGTAAATTAAAAACCTAACCAAGTGACAGATGTCTATGGCATATTAACAGATGTGTGTTATGATCACTCAAGGAGAATAAACAATATTTATCTATGACTATAATATAATAATATGACCTTACTTTTAAATAGTAGGATCCTTCTTTCTTCAATTTTCTTTGATTGCATATGATTGTTATAGGTTATGTATTTGAGCTTATGCTTATGATTTGGATTCAGAATCATGCTATCTGGTTCTATTTAACTCGTACATGTTATATATCCTATTATAAGTGACTAATATTCTAAATTGAGTTGAGATAAATACATACAAAGACTGTATGGATGTATATGAGGATTTTATTTGCTTGCTTAATATGAGCGAACTCGCTCGTATTAAAAATAATTAGGTACATGTCTCGGATTACATACCCCATTATTATATTTTTCCTTACGGAATGCCTCATCATTGTGATGAGAAGTATATTTGGTATATATATATTGTATTGTAATTTTTTTACGATTGAACCGCGCAAAGAAGACGCTGCCGAAATTTTCCGTAAATTCGGGTGATTAATGTTTTTTTGAGGTTTTAAGAATTTTATAACTTGGTATTATAAATGATTTCTGTAAAGCTGATATTAGAGTGGCATAGTAGAAGCATAGTAAAAGTTTTGATATAAATTTTAAAGTTTTACAAGTTGATTATTTTGAGTAAATATATCAAGTATTAAATTCTCTGCGTAACCCCTTTTCGAGGATGAAAAGTTTTGAGTATGGAGAATGTAAGACGCTTATTTTTAACTATTTTAAATTATTAAATTAATGTAATTATTGAATAAAAATAGGTTAGGAATAATATTTTACGATTTATTAATGAAATTTATTGAATATGAACTTGAATAAAATTTTGAAATAAACAATTTCGAAGATTTTGGAAATAACCGATATTGAAATGTATTCTATGTATTGAATGTGTTTATAATCAATAACTGGAATTGAATAATAAATATTGAATTATTTAGATAAAAAATAAAATAATTGTTGACAACTAAAACTCAGTTGAGATTCAATGATTATTGACGCTATTTATTGGTTTAAATTTAACATTGGAAATTATGTAAATAATTGAATACTGAATTTAATGTGAATGAAATGATGTCGAAAGTTGATTTAAATTTTATTGAAACAGGAATGAAGATTTTTAATTTCTAAAATTGAGTTTAAAATGAATAATCTAATTTTGGAAAATAGCTTGCTTTAATTAATGAGTAAAAATAGCCATTTTGGTCACTATCTCGGATTTCAACGAAACTAGTTTCAACGAATCCGTAATAGTGAATAATTGCAGGATTTCTAGTTTCCTAGCGATCAGACTTATCATTTGGCCATGCGAGCTTGAAACTCGTAGAAATTAATTAAAGGGATTTAATTAAAATAATCTGATTTTGAAATGCTATCTTCTAAATATGATGGAATTGGCTCCCGATACCTATTTCATTGTGTTCCGAATAGGGATATAACATATAAATCGTCAGACGGAACGTTTCGTTTGAAGTTCAGAAGTTTCACAGGTCAATTAGGTCAGAAACTTATATAAAAACCGTTCATTCTCATTGGAACCCTAATAGCAGCCACGTTTTCTCAAAGCCAATTAATGGCCACTATCCTCCTTCCTTCTCCTTTCAATATCTCCAAATACGCTCATCGAAATCAAAAAATTTCAAAAGGAAAATCGTATATCTCAATAAGATCTACATGTTGAACAGTTGGATCATCGCCAATATGCACAAGATCACCTAAATCAAGCTTCAAAGTCGTGGCAATTTTTCTTGTTTTTCATGACAACGGAGGCGGTGGAGGCTACGACATTTGGGGCGGTGGTGGAGCTGGTCGAGGCACCGTTGGTGTTGGTCGTCGATCAGTGTCTGTTCAAATGTGGGGACACGCGCCATAGAGCTTGACCGCATGAGATTGGGTTATCGCGTACCGCCTGATATTGAACGCCGAGGTGATAGGTTAGTTAGGTCAATTAATTTTTTTATATAACTAGGCTATTTAAGTTTTAATTGTATCGTTATATTAATAATTTCGTAAATCCTTGTGACGACCGGGAGATTTTCGACCCCTAAAAATCGACACTAATACATCCACTATATAGGGTTTCGAGCAATCGAGTGCTAGAAATTCCAGGTGTTAGGGTTTAAAAAAAAGAGATAGAATAAGAAAATAGAAACAACAGCATAGATCTCACAATCGCATCAGAACAAAATATAATATACAATAACAGCATTTTATACAAAGAAAGTTGTAACTTTTAATACACATACAAGATATCAGAATACAACAAATCTGAACGGTTATAATAACTTGTCCACAACTACTGTTTATACAGCCTACAATACATAATATAGTCAAATACGTGCAATACGGCTCTGCCTTCCAACTCGTCTCCTGAACTCCAAAAGCGTCCTAAACTGAAAATTTGTGATACTCGGTCTGACCCAAGGAATACAATGAAGTAACACCCGAGTCAGGCTGGAAACCAGAGTGAGTAAAATCAATTTAATTTGAAATACTCAAGTTATAAAAATCTTTGAAACCACGGTAACTCGTGCAGACTAATGAGTTTTATTAGATTATAACAAAAACAGTTTTGCAGAAATCCATCGATTTTATGAAATGTCTAAGAACAATACTTATTTAAAATAATTAAATTTGTGATATTAATCCAATCCCTATCTAATTGACTCTATAATCAACCCGTAAAGGTTCGGAGTGATTTTCAAATTGAAGCAGTTCTGGAATACATTGATATCCGATTCGATCTCTTAAAATCCAAGTAATAAATTTAAGGAAGTAAATTGTTAAAAAAACAATTTATTATTTAGGGTGACAATATTCAAATATGGGAATTTATTACAGATTTTATTTCAAATAAAACATATCATCACATTAATTAACAATATCAAACAATTCACATCCGAATTTTAATAACTTTAATTAACCAAGTTCATTATGTTTTTAATCTAAAATAATTACAAATTGAAGAAATTATACAATAATTTATCACTAGTTAAACTAAAATTAAAAACTCTATTTGATATCTAACTTTGTTAAATAATATATACCTAAAGTCAAATAATAGTACAATTAATTAACCATTTAAATTATAAATATCATTAACTCTAATTTTACGGAAAATTCATTATACCAATTTATGATAATCGGGTACTAGGATTTAGATGTAAAGTTCTTCATATTGATTTGAATTTAAAATGAAAAAAGATTTTTGACTTTTAAATATGTAAATTATCATATATATATATATACATATATATATATATATATATATATATATATATATATGATATTCCATTTCATTTTTTTCTTTTACTTATCTCTTACTTTCCTTTCCTTTTCTCCTTTCTTCCTTTTCTTTTTCCCTCTCCTTTCCTTTCTTTTTTTCCCTTTTCTTTCCTTCTTTCCTTTTTCCTTGTTTCTTCTTTCTTTACTTTCTCCTTTTCTTTCTTCTCTTTCCTTGGCCCAAACCCGGCCCATATCCTTTTCTTCCCTTCCCCTTTATTTTCCTTTCCTGTTTTTCCTTCTTCATCCCTTCCTTTGTTCGAATACACCCAACTGTGCACGATCATGTGCACATGCACACGATCACTGACCACCCAACCTCACCGCCGATCAACCTTCCACGTCACCTACGACCCTACCACCACCGATATCTCCCTAAAACACCGGTACCACCTCAGTTCGAAGTTTCGAACCTCCAACCCAAATACTGGGACGTAACCTAACCACTTTCTCGTCTCACCTTGCCAACCCCACCCACCGTCGGCCACGAAAACTTACCATAAGCTTCCCCATGATTCCCTCGACCATTTCCTCTCTATGCGCAATCTCCTCCTTCCCTCTCTTCGATGTAGTTTGATCACGACCGAGGCCTAACGAAAACATGCCCTAAACCCTACTTCAATCTCATCCAACCACCATGCCGCCAAATCGGATACCATATGAATTTTTATAACATTTCATTACTTTAACTAGCTAAAGATATAAATTTCATAACCCAAACATGCTAATCATAATTTACAAGTAAATTTAATGTTCCAACACCAATTTAATTCGTTTCCATGGATCTTATAACATTTCATTCAATTTAAAATGATTTTCAACCAAATTTATTGCATTCATTTCATATTACAACAACCCAACTCATATTCACTTTAATTTGATTTATATTTTCTTCGTTTGCATAAATTCACTCTTATTCAAGTTCAAATTGATTTACAATCAATTTATTTGCATTCCATTATAATTCACTTTTATTATACAAAACCATTATTGAAAATTGATAATTATCCTTTTTAAAAACAAAAAGTTGACCATTTCTAAAATAATAATAATAAATCTTTCAAAATCATTATAAGGTAACAGGTAAATAATTAAATATGTTTAAATAATTTAAAATAATTAAACAACTAATTTTCCAAAATATTTTAACACCTTTACAGATTATCAAATTAATAAATTTAAAGTCCTCTTTTTAAAACAAGCCCACATTCTCGATTTTAAAACCTTTATTTAATACTTTTATTCCAAAATCCTATTCACCATATTCCGGGTCGGCTAAATATTCATTTTCAGAACCATTTATTTTATCCAATTGGTTAACCCAAAAATTTCTTTATAAAACTTTTTGCTTCAAAACCCTTATTAAATTTTCTTGTCTAATTTAAACATATATTTCTGGTATTTAAAATACCAGAATCTAGGTCAAAACCTGTCACAGCATCCAACCAATCCAAATCACGTAATAACCTACTATAGATTTATTCAACAAAACAAATATCACCATATATGTAATTTAATTCAACATTTTTGAGGAATCCAGTTGGATCCCTCCAACCTGTTTCGCTATATCCACAGATGTCAACACAACATAAAAATAACAATTCCACTTCAAAGTGGAATATCGCGGTATATTGGTACATCCGCTACTATGCGGGGCGCTTAGGGTCTCATCCGCTATATAAATTTTGGAATATCAATCACTCCAATATATATATATATATATAATAGCACATCCAATTGATAAAAATGCATCAATTTAACCAATCAATCATTTATTAATTTTAACTGTTTAAAATTAAATGATAGCAGTCCAAAATTGAGTGAGATTAAACTCACTAAGAAAGGAAAGGAGAGGGCAAAAAGAAAAGGAAGAGAGGAGAAAAGGAAGGGAAAGTAAGAGACGAGTAAAAGGAAAAAGAGAAATGGAAGATATATATATATATATATATATATATATATATATATATATATATATGATAATTTAAATACTTAAAACTCAAAAATCTATTTTCATTTTGAATTCAAATCAATATGAAGATCTTTACATCTAAATCCTAGTACCCGATAATTATAAATTGTTATTATGAATTTTCCATAAAATTAGAGTTAATGATATTCTATAATTAAAATGGGATATTAATTGTATTACTATTTGACTCTAGATTTATATAAATTAACAATGTTAGATATCAAATAGAGTGTTTAATTTTAGTTTAACTGGTGATAAATTATTGTATAATTTCTTTAATTTGTAATTTATTTGGTTTAAAAACAAAATGGATTCGGTTAACTAAAGTTATTAAAATTCGGATGTGAATTGTTTGATATTGTTATAGATCGTTAATTTGGTTAACGATCTATATCTTGGCTTAATTCTATTGGGTATTTATTTTCGAATTATTCTTGTATGTTCCAACAAATGGTCAGACAAATTAAAATAATGAGATTAAAGTGATGATACATTTTATTTGAAATAAATCTGTAATAAATTCCCATATTTGAATATTGTCACCCTAAATTGTTATTTTAAACAATTTACTTCCTTAAATTATTACTTGGATTCGAAGAGACCGGGATCGGATATCAGTGTATTCCGAAACCACTTCGATTTGAAAATAACTCTAAACTTTTACGGGTTGATTATATAGTTTATTAGACTGGGATTGGATTAATGTCACAAATTTAATTATTTTAAATAAGTATTGTTCTTAGACAATTTATAAAATCGATGGGTTTCTACAAAACTATTTTTTGTTATAATCTGATAAAAATTTTCAGTCTGCACAAGTTACCTTGGTTTCAAATTTTTTTTTATAACTTGAGTATTTCAAATTAAGTTGGTTTTACTCACGCTGGTTTCCAGCTTGACACGGGTGTTACTTTATTGTAATGCTCGGAACAGACCGAGTACTACAGATTTTTAGGTTAGGACGCTTTTGGAGTTCAGAAGACGAGCTGGAAGGCAGAGACATATTGCACGTATTTGACTATATTTCATTGTGTATTATAGGCTGTATAGACAGCAGTTGAGGACAAGTTATTATAACTGTCCAGCTTTGTTGTACTCTGATATCTTGTATTTGTATTAACAGTTATAGCTTTTTTGCATAAAA
Organism: Allium cepa; assembly: GCA_030765085.1. Classification (NCBI taxonomy): domain Eukaryota; kingdom Viridiplantae; phylum Streptophyta; class Magnoliopsida; order Asparagales; family Amaryllidaceae; genus Allium; species Allium cepa. The sequence continues at coordinate 486,937,204 of CM060934.1, read as the reverse complement.
TGTTTTTATTGTATATTATATTTTGTTCCACTATGATTGTGAGATTCTGTGCTGTTGTTTCTGTTCTCTTATTCTATCTCTTTTTCTTAAACCCTAACAACTGGAATTTTCGACACTCGATTGCTCGGCACTCTATAGAATGGACGTATTAGTGTCGATTTTAAATAAGATTATAAAATTTAAATGGTAATATATATAACCATATAGAAATTTGGGTAAGAATAAATGTTGCAACTAAGTTAAGCTAAAAACCAAAAGTTAAGTAGACTCAAACCAAAATTTGAAATTTCAGAAATTGTAGAAGTATTTTTCAATGTGTTTGAAAACGAAATAAGTTTACCCTGATTGCAATGTTTTCAGAAAATTATGATGGAAAATATGTGTGTTGGGTTTCTAGATATGATAATTGGTTGATGTGTCTTAATAAATGAATGATTTTTACGGAATAAACAATGATGAAACAGAGTGAAATGTTATAAGGAAGTAAAATTATATAAGTATGACTCATAAATTAAAAATGGATCTTAAGTGTGAAGTTTTAAATCTAAGCCATAGAAAATTTTGAATGTGTTTAAGGAAATAATAAGTAATATTATGAGAATATATCTTGATGTGGGGATTTTGTTTTGAAAACAAGAGTTGTTTTGGAAATTATAAAGGAATATATTTCGGATAGAAACCAAGAATAGTTTAAAATTTAAAGTGTGATCTGATATGTAAATGGGATAAATATGTATATATATGTGGATATATGTGATTCAAATTTGATTTGAAATAAATATTGATGCTTAAATTCTGGAACCCCTTTAAAACGAGAAGTATAACTCAAAGAAAAATAAGTTTTTGAACTTTTAAGTGGGAAGTGATATTAATAAGAATTGGATTTTTAATGTAAAATTTAAATTGAGAAGTCTAAATGGATTAAATGAATTGTAATTTAAGTCAGGGCAAGTTAAATAAGTTTAAACTTATAAACCGAATTTGGAATGTCACGGTGAAATTAAAATTTAACTTTTAGGAGTTAAATGAATTAGGTTGTGAAAGAAAAGGGTATAGATTTGAGTGCAAAAGAAGTTATGTATATGATTTCAAAACGATTTTTGAAATAAAGGGAGTCTTGAATTCTTTAAAATTGTGGTGGATGCTATTGATTAATGTCTTAGATAATGTGGATGCTTATTTATTTAATACATTTTGTTATCATCCTGTTTGTTATGTACAATATATGAAACTGTTAATTGGATTATTTCGAATATAATAAGAAGTGGATCGAAATGATATAAATCCAAACTTGAAATTTAGTAGAAATAAAATTGAATTTGTGAAAAGAAAATCATTTTGAACTTAAGCTTGAAATATAAAATGAACTTTTCAACTGGAATTGTTTAAAGGGTTTGGTTTAAAATTTTGAAGTTATATTGGAAAATAAATTGAATTTCGAAAATTTGATTTGTTCTTAAAAGATTTGGACTCTTACTCGATCCTCATAATAAGTTGAGTAGAAGTAATTTAAATGAATATTTGAAATTTGGGCTCAAAATTAAATTATTTTGAGATTTAGATTGTTAAATTAAATATTGAGGGTTACTTTGGTAAGTGATTAAATTGGTATTTTGAAAAACCGAACTCGAATTTATATAAATCGAGATGGTTTAAAATTTGAGGATGGAATAGAAATTAATTCAAAATCTAAATGAAATTGAATTAACTGGAAACGTAATCGAAATTGAATTAATTTGTAATTAAAATGGGAATTGGTTTGAATTAAAGTGGGAATCGAAGTTAATTCAAATTGGAATCGGGATTGAATCAATGTAAATGGAAGTGAAAATTGAAAATTGATTTGAATGGGAGATTGGAAGTTGAATCAGTTTGACTTTGAAACTATTTTCAAATAAATTGTTTAAATATAAACTGCCTTAAAATCTATTTCTTAAATATTTAAATTATTTTGGACATTTCCAAGCTATTTACTATACAAACCAGTCTTTTTATACTCATTCTATCTTATATCAACTATTTAACTATTTTGAAGCTATCCAAGCTATTTTTAAATTCATAGTCAGAGTGTAAATTGATTACATTTAAATCGTGGATTTAAATTAGGATAGATTAAAGTTATAACCCAAATGGAAGTTCAAAGCAATTCTGAATTGGAATCAAAATTGAGATATTAAGGTAAGAATGTTTTTGAAGTGAAATAGTATATTTTGAGTAAATATGTTGATTTTAAAATAAAAGGTTGGATAGTATTATAACTGAAACTTACCTTATAAGGAATAGTAATGTGAAAAATAACTTTGAAGGATAATCGAACTTGAAAATTTGATTTGGTATTAATGAGATTATAAATGTTAGTTATATATTTAGACTTCCCTTGTTGAATTTATAATCAGATGAAAATGATCTTTGAATGATATTTGAAAATATAAAATGGAGTTTATACAAGTATGAAGTGGACTCGGAAATCATTGATCTGAAAATTTATTTGAGTTGAAAGAATGATTTTATATGTATATAAGAATGAAACTAAAAGGATTTTGGAATTCATTGATTTTAAAAAGGGCTTTTGATTTTGGCAAAATGTCAATTTTGGAAATTTGACAAACCAAATTTGAAAACGATCGATTTTGAAGATATCGGTTTTGTGTAAACGAAGTTTATATGTGATGCATATAAAGAGTATGATTTGAAAGGTACTATATATGTATATAGTATGATATGTTTTGGGAAAGGTATGGAAAAAAGGCACCCCCATTGAGAGTTGAAACTTATAGTAGGAGATCCACTAGGTGGTTCTTCCTATAACCCTAAGGGCGGGTTCAATGAAATTGGGATCCCAGAGAACTCCGGAAAAAACCCGAGATCCTGATGATCATTATTGGGTAGCGTAAGTCGAGTGGCGTTGATGCCTACTGTTACATTGGGTTTTGTTGCGATGGAAACATAACATATGCTGCAACTGCGATCTATTGCATTTCATAGCAGTGGTAGTGAATTCCTACAATCTACGTTTGATTTCGCTGGAAGAGAAAAGTAACATCGGTAGATTGCGATCAATGTGGTTCCGTAGTGGAATTCGTATGGTAGTGAGTGCCTACAGTCAACATTGGGCTTTACTGGTGTAGTCTGCGATCTATGTGGTAAAGTTTTGTTTGGCAGCGTAATTCGAGTGGCGCTAATGCCTACAGTTACATGGATTTTGTCGTGATAGCAACGCAACCCTGGGTGTAGCTGCGTTCTGTGCAGTTTCCATGGAGAAAGTCGAGAGGTGTGGATGCCTACGGTTTTCTTATGGATTTCGCCAAGATAGGGAGGCAATCATCGTGCTAACTGCGATCCTTGGAGGGGATGATGCTTTCTATAGCATTTTAAAAAAGGGATTTTCAAGTATTTTTACTAGGTGTTGAAAACGGGTCTACTAAGTACCTATAGATTTTCAGTCCTATGCCTCATCCACGTATGACTAAATTTCTGTAAGAATAAGGATGGACTCATAAAGACATCGAGTTATGAATTTTTTTTTATATAAAAACTAGTTTGGTAATACTACATAATTTAAAGTGTTTTAAAATGTATAATAAAAGAGTGAGGAGTCAAAATGTCTAAAATGATTTAATTAATAATACACATCAAAATTAAAATTCTTGTTTTCTTCCTGTTCGAGGACGAAAAGTTCTAAGGGTGGAAGAATGTAACGGTCTGGATTTTTAGGCATCGAATATTGGGCAGTTAACTTATTTTAGTATTGAAATATTGATTTTTATAAGTCGAATATATGAGTTTTTTATATTTGAAATGTCTGAGTTTTTGTATTGATTAAAAACTATATTTGATTTTAACCTTCTGGATATGATGGATAAGATAAATATTATAGTTATATGTATATATAAAATCCACTATTTAAATTAAGACAAAATATCCATAAATATATATGGATAAATATATACAAGCTTTATGATGTTGATAATATATATCAATATATAAATGCATATATATATGAATGTATGACCATATGAAAAATATGTATAAATGTAAGTGCATATATGTGTGTGTGTGTTATGACAAACATATGTAAGTAAATATAGATGTATGAATGTTATGTAAATATAGTGCATATATATATATATATATATATATATATATATAGGTGCATGTAAAAGCTTCAAGATGGGAAAATAAATAAATACACATATATACATAGATTAAGAAGTATATAGTATTTGTAAATATGGAAATGTATAAATGTATATATATGATAACAAATACAAATGCATTTACATTTGGTAAGAACAAATGTACCTACATATATACATATGAAATATATGTGCGTATACACACACACACATAAGGAGACAACATCATGAATACATATCATTTCAAGCCTATAAAATGGCTAATCAATGGAATAGACCAAATCAAACCTTAAATTCAAATCAAATCAACAATTCATCAAGATTAAATTAGGTCTACATATTTTAAATCAAAATAAATGAAAGAAATGAGAAAAAAAAGCTACTATACCCAAGAAGCTACAGCTACCCCCTTTTTCTCAATATATAGGCACTGCCTTACTTCACATCCTTTTGCATTCGAACAAGATAAGAAATAAAATACAAGCTGCCTTTACAACTTAAAGGGAATCGAAAGCATTCAAGTACATGAGGATCAAAATCAAAAGGAGAACAAATATTTTCAAAGAAACGGTGCTCTGTTCAAAAGAAAAAGATGAGTAAAACTAAATTCTTTTATACTGGAAGTTTTTGTTATAGGCTTGGTCATGGAAAATTAAAGTGTTGTTTGAAATGTATAGTAGCATAGTAACATATATACTTGTGAATATACATTAGGTTATGACCGGAGGAAACCCAGACCTATCACCATTGCTTTTTGACACTGCTCTGTACATTTAAAGAAATGCTATGCTTGACTTCAAAAATTCTTATCTCTCACACTAATTAGTTTTAAGTTATAATGTTTCAAGGGAATCTATTTGTTTTCGACTATATTTTTTTTGAAAATGGGTTCATGAAATATTATCAACTATACACCTCGAAAGGTATAATTTATAGAAGGTAACCAAAACTGTAAGAATTTTGAACATCCGTTTTGGATTTTTTTCTTATATGAACGTGATCGGCATGGGAAAATGGTGAATTTTGGTGGTGATCACATTTTTTTTAGCTGTGTAGGTAGTGAGAAAATAGGAGATGAATAGTTTTTGGTCTTGGGCCAAATTACGGCGAGGCCACGACATTGGAGGTCGGGGTTGGGCCAGAAGGTAGCTGCGGAGGTGGGAAGCATGGGAAAAATGGTGATGTATTCTATTTCTTATCTTGTTCGAATGCCAAAGGATGTGAAGTAAGGAAGTGCCTATATATAGAGAAAAAGGGGGTATCTGTGGCTTCTTGGGTACAACAACTTTTTTTCTCATTTCTTTTATTCATTTTGATTTGAAATATGTAGATATGATTTGATCTTGATGAATTGTTGAGTTGATTTGTAAGGTTTGATTTGATCTATTTTGTTGATTAGCCATTTTATAATCTTGTCCTGATATGTATTCATGATGTTGTCTCCTTGTGTACATACACACACACACATATATTTCATATGTATATATGTAGGTAAATTTGTTCTTACCAAATGTAAATGCATTTGTATTTTTTATTATATATATATATATATTTACACATTTCCATATTTACAAATACTATACACATCTTAACCTATGTATATATATGTATTTATTTATTTTCCCATTATGAAGCTTTTACATCCTCATTTATATATATATATATATATATATATATATATATATTTACATTTATACATATTTTTCATATGGGCATACATTCATATATATATATATGCATTTATATACTTATATATATTATCAACATCATAAAGCTTGTATATATTTATGGATATTTTATATTAATTTAAATGGTGGAGTTTATATATACATATAACTATAATATTTACCATATCCATCATATCCAGAAGGTTAAAATCAAATATAGTTTTTAATTAATACAAAAACTCAGATATTTCAAATAGCAGAAAACTCATCTATTCGACTTATAAAAATCAATATTTCAATAAAATGAGTTAATGGCCCAATATCTGATGCTTAAAAATTCAGGTCGTTACATTTCTCGTGCAAGATCCAATTCGAGTGAAACAAGTCACGTTGGGACCTTATCGACGTCATCTACGGCATGAAGTCAAATTGCAATTTACTTGAAGCTGAAATATTTTTAGTTTCAAATAAAAGATGAATGTTTAAATGCTCAATAATGATTAAAATATTTTTATGTTAGTTAAATTGAAATCGTGAAGTTATTTATTTTATTGACAGTTGGTGGTACTTTAACTGCCATTTAAAATTGACATCTGATTTGAACTAGTAGAAATTGAGATTTGACAGTTAAATTGAACTAAAATTAAATTTCCAGTTAAACTCCCAATTATTGATAAATAGTTAATTGTTGTGATATTTTGACTGTTTGGATGATTGATTGTGATGGATACTGATTGGTTGATATTTAGACGATTGGATGTTTATTTATTTTTATATATATCATGTTATTACCCTATAAATTATTTACAATATATAAAACTATAAATTGAATTTTTCCTTATAAATTAAGAAATAGGTTGAAAAGATGTATACCTATGACATTTATTTTCGATTGAAATGATATATATACATCCCTATAATTAAAAGAAAAATAACCGATCACTTGCACATAGGAAAGAAAATTATATACGGACACCGGATTGATCAAATTAAATAATTTTAAAAGTCTTGGTTTTGGAATTATTTAAATTATTTTGATTTAAAGAAAAAATAAAATTTATAAAGTTTGAAATAATTATGAATTCGAGTTTGAAATGTTGAAATTAAGTTTGGTTAAAAGAAATTGTTTCAAAGAACTTAATTTGAATTTGAAGTCATAATTGAAATATGAATTGAATTCTCGAAATTGAACTATTTAAAAAGATTTAAACTTTTACTTGAACTTCGAAGTTATTTAAGTAAAGGTAAATCAAATGGATATTTCAAATTTGAGCTCGGAATTAAATTATTCTAAATATTTAAATCTAAAATTGGAAATTGAAGTTTAATTTGAATTAAATGATTTCAATCGATATTCTAAAATTGAACTCGAACTTTATACAAATAGAACTAGTTTAAAATTGAAAATTGAATTTAAATTTAAATCATTCGAATTGAATTAATAAAAATTGAAATTGAAATTAATTGGAATTGAAATCAATATTGAAATTAATCCGAATTGAAATTGATTTGAATTGAGAATGAAATTGAGTCGATTTGAATTGAGATCGAAGTGATTTGAGTTGGAAGATTTGAAATTGAATCAGTTTGACTTTGAAACTATTTTAAATAAATTATTTGAATATAAACTGTATAAATTCTATCTTTTTAAACATTCAAATAATTTTGATTTTCCAAGCTATTTTACTATATAAACCATTTTCAATACTCAACTATTTTATATTAAAATATTTTATCTTTTAAACTATTTAATACTATTAAAACTATTTTCCAAAAATTCAAACTAGTCAAAATGGGAACTGTTTATATTTAAATCGTGGATTTAAATGCGAATTGGGTTAAAATGAAGTTATAACCTAAATTGTAACTCGAATTGAATTTTGAAGTAAAAATGACATATCGAACGAAATTGACATATTCTTAAGTATATATGATGATTTTGAAACGAATGATATTTTTGAAGCGAATATGATATTTTGATAACAAGTATAAATCCATTTCGAAACGTAAAAGTACCAACCTGTGTGTAAAATGACGTTTGTATGTTAAAGAGGGCGGGGCCTCGTATTGACATACTCTCTGTTAATATTGGAACCACTTTAACAACTGTGTACGCGGAGGAGACTCAAGAACGAAGTGGTTTGAATTATCGTCGTTTGCCAGATTTGAAGAAAGAGAACGATGATGGATACACCCCGACACTTGTGCCAAATTGAAATGACTTAAACAGGATGGCTTAACAGGGCCAAGTGGGCTAACTACCCCTTGCGTAAATACATTATTTGATTTCTTTGGACCCAGTCCATGCTATTACTTTTGATGTTAGTTTCGATTGGTGCCCCTTGATTTTGGGATAACCTCCCTTTGACTCGATATGGGATGGATGTACATGGTGGGCGATCGTGGTTATGATGCGTTACCACCAGCCCTGTGACTCGAACTGGTAGTATCCTACCTTGGGCATTATCTCACATGCCTTGTCATACTTTTATCCCTATACGAGACCACTACAAGTTTGGTTTAGTGTTTTCGTATCACGGCACATCCCTTTCCACCGACATGCTACTGGGGAATTATATGCAAATTGTACGACAATATTTAAAAACGCGTTAAGGGGGATTAATATAAAGCCTAAATGTTAATAAAAATATTTATTTTACTGATTAGACATTATATATGCAGCATACTCTACTATATATAATATTTTGACGGATCCTTAAGAGATGGAAAATCCGTAACATCTCTTGAGTTATTGCACGCACGTTATACACTAGATAAGAGATATAAAATCCCATAAACATCTCTGATACTATTACACTCATGTTACGTGATATCAAATTAACTCACATAAGGATATTAGAGTCCTGACTCGAGGGCTTTGTCTTTCATCATGCTCAGGTCAGACCTAAATATTTCAGCGCATTAAAGATCATTTTTTGGAGGACGAAGATGAAGATTTTGAATATTATTACTAGTATTATTCCCACATCATTTTGTTCTACTGCTTTGTTTATTTTATTCTGTTGTATATATAACTCTGACAAATGTTATATAAATTATAATCAAATGTATAGTATAAACAGCTTCACGAACTGTTTATTTGATTATTATATTTTGTTATTCCGCTGCGAGATTCTGTGTTTGTTTTATTCTTCTTTTCTTATTTTTCTTAATTTACCCAATATATTATCTTTTTTGGATTGTTTGAGTTGGACATATATGGATTATTTGAGATTTAAACCTTCTGAAATGCGGGTCGTCACAATTCTTTATAAGCTATTTCTCATTCTTCTTCTAATATTTTTTTTAATCTTTTAATAAACCAATTTCTATGCAAATTTCCAAAATTTCATCATATGTTATTTCAAGGCGTACCTCATTAGTTTTGGTCATAAAACATACATTAACTTGTTCTGAGTCACCTTCACTATCACTGTTAGAGGAAGAAGAAGCACCAGAGTCATCCCAAGTTACTTGAAAAGCTCTTCGCTTCTTTTTGAATTTCTCGAATTTGCTTTTTTGTTTGTATTGAGGTGTGGACAATCTCTCTTCATATGGTTGAACTTGTCACATCCATAACATTTGATCGATGTTTGATTTGATGAGTTTGAATTGCCACCATTTTGAAATTTTGTCATCTTTTTGAATTTCTTGAATTTGTTTTAGTTCTTAGAAATGAATACAATTTCTTATCATCTAAATCAAAAATTTCATTATTTGCTCGAAAAGCAGTATTCTTCTTTTCTAGATTTTGCTCCTTTCTTGCCTGCAAATTAGCTTCATATGGCATCAAATTTCCTATTTGTTCTTCGATTTTGATTTGAGAGGGATCGTTAGCTTCTTCTATGGCCAAAACCTTTCTTTCCCATTTAACAATCAAAGAATTTAAGATTTGTGTAACTAAATTAAAAATCAGTGAATTTGACCCCTAAATGCCACGAGATCGTGTTGTATAGTTTGAAATCTAGAATACATGTCACTAATAAATTCATTTTTTTCATTCCAAACAATGAAAATTGATTTTATAAAATAGGGATTTTTGTTTTCTTGACTTTTGTCGTGCCTTCATGAGTAACTTGCAAAGTGCGCCATATAACATATGCAGTATTGCAAAGCATAACTCGTGAAAAATCATTTTTATCAAGTGAACAAAATAAAACATTAATGCCTTCGGCATTATTAGCTGCTGTGTTTTTTGTGCAACGGTCCAAGTGCTTATGTCAGTGGTGGTTTTTCATATCTAGTTTGAGTAGTTTGCTAAATTTCTAAACCATTGGCTTCCATAAAAATTCGCATACGTGTTGACCAATTAGCATAATTAGAACCATTAGGTAGTGGGGGATGAGCAGTTGATTGACCTTCTTGAAATGTACTTTCCTTATTAAAAAGTTTTTAATCACGTGTTACTGTAAATATAAATAACCTTGATCTGATGCCAAATGAAAGTCTAGTGGATCGTATCTAATATGACTAGTGTATTAGAATGTGACTATATACTAACATATGAGCAAAATGTAGCAATATAACAAAATAAAAAGTAAAGTATAATAACGAGCACATAATAGTTTTTATACAACTGGTTCGGACCTCCTATCCTACATCCATTCTCGAAGCTTCCCTTTGGTGTACATCAAAGTAGTGGTCATGTAAGATCCACTACATAACAAAAGAATATGTATACATCAAGGAGTTTCTACCTCATATGTATAAAAGCAAAAACTCCTAAGCTAAGCAGTTAGCTAAAAGTCAAATGACAGATCCAGATAAGAAGTCAAACAGAAGCACCTGAAATACCTCGGTCTGGCCCGAGTATTATTTAATTAGAAAATAATAAACGGATCAGTCTAACTATAAATATTAGATAAAATGAGATAGGATAAGAGATATAAAAAAAATGTATGATAAAAATAATGCCATACTATAACAAGTATACATTTAACAACCACAAAAATAATACAATATCTCAAGAAATCTCAAACACACAAAAGAATGTCATATTCTTTCTTTTATTCACCGAACCACAAATATTGACAAACATATCAATGCCAATCACAAAAATTGGGGAAACACAAATTCTAGAAATCATCGACTAGAAATCCAAAAATCACAAAGGGAGGAGGCGTATAAAAAACGGGAGCATGAAAACTCACCAACATATGCATCACAAGTGGGTCATTGTCCCACGATCGCTAACCATAGAGTCGGTGCAACAATGTATTATATTAACAGTACACCCGAGGAACCTAAAACTTGAATAATTTAGAACATCGTCGTAGTACAGTAACGGTATGCCCGATGTACCTAAAACTCCAATAATTCAACTGTTAACGCCGAGCGACTCAAGGAGCCCACGACTCATCCAGTAAGTGCCGACTCATCAAGACTAGCGACTCAACTAGCCCACGACTCATCCAGTAAGTGCCGACTCATCAAGACTAGCGACTCAACTAGCCCACGACTCATCCAGTAAGTGCCGACTCATCAAGACTAGCGACTCAACTAGCCCACGACTCATCCAGTAAGTGCCGACTCATCAAGACTAGCGACTCAACTAGCCCACGACTCATCCTATAAGGCCGCTCAAAGGAGCGACTCACGACTTAAGGAGCCTAATAAGTTAAAGCGTCAGCGACTCAACATGTAGGGCAATCAGCGACTCATTGGTGGCAACGACTCAGCGAGCTAGTGCTTTAAAGGTACAGTGTGGATTAACGACTCAGCAGGGTCTGCGACTCAAGGCCTAGACCAATTCAACGACTCAAGAGGCCGCTACGACTCAAAAGATGGGCCGACACCCGACACAAGACTCAGAGGCAAGTTCAAGATCATGCTGCAAAGAAGTGACTTGCAGACGACTCACGACTCATCATGAGTCGGTCACGACTCATGATGAGTCGACCACGACTCATGACTTTGCAATTTTAGCCTAGGAAGTTTGCCTATAAATACGTAGCCACTTCCAACGTTCAAAGGACCTTTTGGCTCATTCTCTTCAAGTGCCGTTACTCTGCCGAATTCCAGACGACTTCAAAGCTTTTTAGATCCAACAAACTTCTAAAGGAACTCCATGAAGGAATCATCCACATTCACCATGGATTTGAAGATGATTGTCAACATCAAAGCTTGAGCTACTTGTTTCACATACCCTATCACTTGAAGTGGGTTGTAATTGAAAGATCTTGTAAAGAATTGTAATCAAACTAGTGATAAAAAGATTAAAGTGGACGTAGGCTGGATTATAAGCCGAACCACTATAAATACTGTGTCTCTTACCGTTTTTCTACATACTTTCTGCTTATTTCTATTTCCCGTATAAACGGGTGGTGCTTTCACAATCACATCTTATACACCAGGGTGTTAGCGTTTAAATTTGAGCGTTAACATTTTGGTGCTTTCACTGAGAATTGAACTCAGGACATCTATCATCATTGTTTCAGAAAGATTTGTAGATAGAGTTTCTTTAAGAACCAGAAGTCTATCCGAAATCATGGCTCCTGGAAGGAAAAGTAAATCTGTGAGATCTGCAAACATTCGAGAGGGAACCTCCACTTCCCCAACACCAAATCAAGCCACTCCAGCTGTTGGAGTTTCAAAAGCGGAATTGGACGCTGCTATCTTTGGGTTGAATCAGCAAATAAATGCCCAGAACGCGCAATTGGAAGCTCAGAATGCTCAGAATGCTCTGATTCTGAATAGGTTAAACGATCTGCTCGGGGCAAACCGTCAACCTGCGAATAATGAAAGGAACTTTGTCGGTAATGTCCATGATGCTGAAACTAGAAACATTCCCGAAAGGGCTGCTAGCCCCTTTGAACAGACATTGCCTGAGGCTGGAGGATCCAGAAATAGGAATGACGAAGAATATCTTTCTGGTATGGTTCGACAGATTATGAAAGAAAGTATGCAAAGGGTCGAAGATGAGAAAGAGTGGGGTTTCGCTCCGAGCAAGACTCCGTTTACTGAAAAGATCCTAAAAGCTGAATTCCCAAGGAAGTTCGTCCCTCCGACCATTCCAGCTTACAAAGGGACAAGTGATCCAAATGAGTTCCTGTACAAATATGATTGGCACATGACAGGTGCCAGAGCTTCTGACGAGATAAAATGCCGCTATTTTCCTGTGTATTTGGAAGGGGTAGCTCTGCTTTGGTTCACAAAACTACCTGTCCGGTCCATCGATCAGTTTTCAGACCTAACCAGGAAATTTAAAGAGCAATTTAGGCTATATGCTTCAAAGGCAAAAGACATCATGTCGTTATCCGGTTTGGAACAGAATCCGGGGGAAACTATCAAGTCTTTTTTAAATCGCTTTAATATAGCGTTAGCTGAGGTGGATAATGCAGAACCCCGCATGGTCTTGACCTATTTGATGAGAGCTATTGATAAGTCAAGTGAATTCGGAAAGTGGCTGAACATGAAGGAGCCAAATTCTCTGGAAAAGTTCTACAAAAAGGCGGATGAATTCATGCGTTTGGAAAGCCGTCCTGTCCCGGCAAAGGCAACAGTAGAGAAAGCTGAAGACAACACTGCTGCGCCACGTAAGAATGGATCTGTGGGACAGAAAAGAGAAAATAATGATGGAAGGAAACAACACAATTCAAAGAAGCCTCGATCCTTCAAGCCATCAGAATATACTCCTTTGTTAGAGACACCAGAGCGCATCTACCTGGCTACAAAAGATTCTTTTGAGTATCCCAAACCTCCTGTTCTCAGAACCGGAAGAAAAGCTGTGCAAAGTGGGAAGTTCTGTCGCTTCCATAATCAGCCTGGTCATGACACAGACGACTGCCGTCAATTGAAAAATATAATCGAAGAATTGCTAAGAGAAAATAAGCTGCAGCAGTTTGTGAAGAAGAGTAGTAATGACCCTGCTTCGTCAAGTCAGGGGCAACAAGCTCTTGCTCATCAGCCCAGGACAAATGAGAAGGCCGCAGGACATGAATCTGGAAGGCCAGTTATTAATGTCATCACAGGAGGACCCCACCCAGCAGGCAGAAGCTGGGGTGAAATGGAGAGGTACACTCGAGCTCTGAAACATATGCCAACTGAAGAGAATGTCTTTGTTTTAGAGGACTCTACACCCCTGAAACAACAAAGGACTTTTAATGATGATATTGTGTTCAGGGCTAGAGATTCCACGGGCATTGAGGCCCCTACTTTGGACCCGTTAGTCATCTCGGCCGGTATTGGACCGGCTATTGTCAGAAGAGTTCTTATTGATTGCGGCGCATCTTGCAACATCCTCTTCAAGAAAACGTTTGACCAGATGAGAATCCCGATGGCGGATGTGCAAGCCTCATCTCAGAAGATTGTTGGCTTCACTGGGGAGCCAAAGCAACCAGTAGGAACCATTGACTTGCTTGTGGAACTCGGAGAAGGAGAAAGAAAAGTAGTTCGCAAGCAGACTTTTGTGATAGTAGATGAATTTTCTGCTTATAATGCTTTCTTTGGTCGACCTATTCTTGCTGCATTCAAAGCTGTCCTTGCCCCATGGTGTCTTACTATTAAATTCCCTACAGACAATGGGGTAGGAGTTATTAAAGGAGACCAGAACGCTGGGCGAGAATGTTATATGACAGAGCTGCGAGAAACAAGGAAGAGAGAAATGGGGAAAGATGCGGCAACCCCAATCCGCATCAAAACACCAACCCTATAGCAACTACAGGGCGGACCCTGCACTGGCGAGCATAGCGGGGCACGAAAAGTGATGGATCCTAGAAAGGCCAGTGCGGGGGAGAGTAGGGTGGTACCAGCAGAAACAACGATACCGGTGCCCGTTGATCTGGAGGACCCAAACAAGGTGCTGAATGTGGGTTCACAACTTAATGTGTCAGTTCAGAATGCCTTGATATCTTTTTTGAAAGCAAACCTGGATGTTTTCGCTTGGACCCATGCCGATATGTGCGGAATATCCCCAGAAGTTGCGGTACATGCTCTGAATATTGACCCAAAGTTCACGCCAGTAAAGCAGAAAAGAAGAATCCAAGGTCTAGAAAGGTCGACAGCATTGAAAGAGGAAGTTGACCGGCTCATGGAGAATAATTTCATCAGAGAATCTACCTATCCAAATTGGGTTTCAAATCCAGTGCTAGTTAAGAAAGCCAATGGTAAATGGAGAGTGTGCATCGACTTTTCAGATCTAAACAAGGCCTGTCCCAAAGACTGCTTCCCATTACCCAGGATCGATCAACTGGTAGATGGAACAGCGGGTCATGAATTGTTGTCTTTTATGGATGCCTACTCCGGATATAATCAGATCATGATGCATGAGCCAGATCAGGAGGACACAAGCTTTATCACCGATGTCGGTCTTTACTGTTACAGAGTTATGCCCTTTGGGTTGAAGAATGCGGGGGCAACATACCAAAGACTGGTTAATGCTATGTTCAAACCGCAGTTGGGAAAGACTATGGAAGTTTACGTTGATGACATGCTAGTAAAATCTAAGAAAGCAGTGGATCACATCGAACACTTAGCAGAAATGTTCGCAATTCTCCGAAGATACGGAATGAAGCTTAACCCTTTAAAATGTTCTTTCGGGGTAGAATCTGGGAAGTTCTTGGGTTTCATCGTGAGCGCTAGGGGCATTGAAGCTAGTCCAGCTCAAATCACTGCTCTAAAAGAAGTCAAAGCTCCTAAAACAAAGAGGGAATTGCAAAGTCTCAATGGAAAAATTGCCGCCTTAAGTCGGTTCATATCCAAAGCTACTGATAAATGCATTCCATTCTTCGACGCTCTAAAGAAAGGAAAGAAAAACTTTGACTGGGCTCCCGAATGCCAGAAAGCTTTTGAAGAATTGATTCAACATATGGAAACGCCTCCAATACTTTCCAGGCCCAGCGATGGCGAGGATCTTCTTATATACTTGGCAGTTTCATCTCATGCTTTAAGTGCAGCGCTGGTACGGGAAGACAAAAGGATTCAACATCCAGTTTACTATATCAGCAAAAGACTCACTGGGGCAGAAATGAATTACTCCAAGTTGGAAAAACTCGCCTATTGTCTATTGATTGCCTCAAGAAAGTTGAGGCAATATTTCCAGGCTCATCCTATCAAAGTCCTCACTGATCAACCTTTAAAGCAAGTCTTGTTTCGCCCTGAGACTTCGGGCCGCCTTTTAAAGTGGAATATTGAATTGAGCCAATATGACATCACTTATCATCCTAGAAAAGCGATCAACGGACAAGCTTTGGCAGATTTTATTGCAGAATTTACAGACAAGGGTAACAGCGAGGAAGAAACAATCGAGAACTCCCCAACCCAATGGAAGTTGTTTGTAGATGGCGCAAGAAATGATTACTGTTCAGGTGCTGGAATTGTTCTTGAAACTCCTGAAGGCCGGTCATTATGCTATGCGCTAAGATTAGAATTTCCTTCAACAAACAATGAAGCAGAATATGAAGCTCTGATCGCTGGTTTGAAAATTGCTAAAGAACTAAACATTCGAGCGTTACAGATCTTCAGTGATTCTCAGCTTATAGTATGCCAAGTCAAGAAGGAGTTTCAAACGAAAGGAGGAAATCTGCCCGCTTATGTGTCAAAGGCTTGGGAACTTTTATGTGAATTCGACCATTACACGATAAGTCATATTCCTCGAGAAGAAAACATGAAAGCAGATTCTCTCGCAAAATACTCAAGTTCTGGCGAAGCCCAATCCTTAGGGTTAGTTCCAGTGGAAGTTTTGTCAAATCCGAGCATTGATGGAATGGATATCGATTGGGTTATGAGTATGTCGCAAGAGCAAGAATCATGGATGACTCCAATAACAAAGTATCTACTCAATGGCTCTTTACCAGAAAACTCTAAAGAACGACAAAAGCTACTGAGAAAAGCTTCTCGATATATAATCCAGGATGGTCAATTATACAGACGAGGATTCTCAATGCCATTGCTTCGATGTGTATCCCGGGAAGAGTCCAAAACAATCCTAACTGAAGTGCATGGAGGAGAATGCGGTGATCATTCAGGTGGTCAAACATTAGCAAAGAAAATTCTCCGATACGGATATTTTTGGCCAGAAATTAATCGAGATGCTGCAGATTACTCTCGAAAATGTGACAGATGTCAAAGATTTGCCAAAATTCCTAGAGCACCTTCTACTGAGCTCACACAAATGACCAGTCCGTGGCCGTTTGCGATTTGGGGAATAGATTTGATCGGACCTTTACCAACCGCCAAATCTGGAATCAAATATGCCATTGTTGCTGTAGATTATTTCACTAAATGGGCTGAAGCTGAACCATTGGCAACTATCACCTCCAAAAAGATGATAAATTTTGTGACTAAGAATATCATTTGCAGATACGGTGTGCCTCAGAAAATAATCACAGACAATGGTACTCAGTTTGAAAGCGAGGAATTCCAGGATTTTTGCAAGCGATTCAAAATCCAGAAAAGCTTTTCGGCAGTAGCTCATCCGCAGGCAAACGGGCAAGTGGAAGCAGTGAACAAGATCATCAAATCAACCATCAAAAAGCAACTCGAAAGAGCAAAAGGCGGTTGGGTCGATAAACTACCGCTTGCACTATGGGCATACAGAACTACTCACAAAACTGCAACTGGGCATACTCCTTTTTCGTTAGCATACGGATCGGAAGCAATGATCCCGGTTGAAACAGAGGTCCCTTCACACAGAAGAATCCATTTCAATCAAGCAGAAAATGAAAAGCTGCAACTTGAAGCGCTGGATCTCCTTGATGAAAAAAGAGATGAAGCTAACCTCAGAGTTGCAGCTCATCAGCAAAGGATAGCCAGACATTTCAATTCCAAAGTTCGTCAACGCAGCTTTGAAATTGGAGATCTAGTCCTAAAAAGAATTATGACAGCGACAGGTGTGTTTGGGCCAAATTGGGAAGGACCGTATGTGATAGGTCAGAAACTTCTTGACGGCACATTCAAGCTCACCACAGTTGATGGAGATCAAATTCCAAGGGCATGGAACAGCAATCACTTGCGTCCATACTTTACTTGAAAATTTTGTTGAAACATTGTAAAAAGAATTATGAATGTATGATTCCTGTAATTGAAAGCAATTGTGAAACTGATGCAAGTAAATAATGAAAGAATATAAAGTGGATGTAGGCCCAATTTCATGGCCGAACCACTATAAATCTTGTGTTCCTTATTATCATTATATGTTTGCTTTGTTTTCGATATAAAAATACACAAAATGTATTGCTGAAATATCGATTTAAATTTTTGCAGACAGTGGAGATAAAACTTGCGCATAATAAGACCGAGCGATTCTCACCATCATTCAACAAACAAATTTCAAGTCACAAAGACCCCGAATTCAAATCCTAGATAGGAAATGCTTCAATTGAACGGCTAATGATTTCGATAGGAACGAGCCCTTGCTGATAAATTGAGATTGTTTAAACAAACAAACATCCAATTAGGAAGCTAGTGCCCGTTCTCACGAGCTTGCCTGGCAATGAAGTACACTTCCTTGGATTAAACAAGCCACTTGTAAAAAAAAAGGGGATCGCTGAAAAGGCATAAGCAAGTGAACAGAGGAACAACCAAAGCTACCATCAGCGCCACAAGTCCTCTTCGGAGGCACAACTCTTCGGATAATAAAAGACCTCTAATGGGTCATATGCCACAAAAAAGAAAGTTCTCTACTCAACAAAAAAGATTGGAGGAGTCATGACCCTCCAACCATGAGAGAGTAACTTCCAGGCGATGAAAACCCTCTCTGAGGCCCATTTCACCAGGAGTTGAAGTGTTATAACCGCTCTTCGGGATTTCACTTCACCAGAGTTGAAATGTAAACAAAATAAAAGCCCTCTTCGGAGGCCCATTTCACCAGGAGTTGAAGTGTTATAACCGCTCTTCGGGATTTCACTTCACCAGAGTTGAAATGTAAACAAAATAAAAGCCCTCTTCGGAGGCCCATTTCACCAGGAGTTGAAGTGTTATAACCGCTCTTCGGGATTTCACTTCACCAGAGTTGAAATGTAAACAAAATAAAAGCCCTCTCCGGAGGCCCATTTCGCCAGGAGTTGAAGTGTAGCAGCCGCTCTTCGGAATTTCACTTCACCAAAGTTGAAATGTAAAAACAAAGACCTTCTTGAAAGCACACGTTTCACCGAGATTGAAATAAAACTTCCAAGTGTTGAAACGTGAAAAGGCTTTCTTCAAAGGCACAACTCTTTGGGGGTACACGTTTCACCAAGATTGAAATAAAACTTCCAAGTGTTGGAACGTGAGAAATCCCTCCTCAGAGGTACAACCCCCTCCCGGGAACACAATTAAGAAAAAAGACCTCTTTGGAAACCCACGTTTCACCGAGATTGAAATAAAACTTCCAAGTGTTGAAACGTGAAAAGGATTTCTAAAGCATAACTCTTTGGAGGTACACGTTTCACCGAGATTGAAATAAAACTTCCAAGTGTTGAAACGTAAAAAAAAAAAAAAAAAATCCCTCCTCAGAGGTACAACTTTCTATAAAAAAAATCCTCATCAAAAGCGTACTTTAACTTTCAAAGGAAAAGTAATTTGCCTACTGTGGGAAATGATCGTAAAAAGAAAAGAAGTTAAAGTACCCTTCAGAGGTCCGCTTTACCACATAGAGGAATTCACTTGATGAGATATGCACATAAGCAAAAGAAAAAAGTGATTTCTTCGAACGACCAAGCGTAAAAACTTATACGAAGGGAGTTGTACTCTATAAAATTTTCTTTAAAGAATAAAATAATTATTCTTTAGCAAATAAGAGTGTAAGTCCCCTCGAGGTATAGAATATTGCAGCATACTTATGGAATGGGGGCAATATAGTATAATTACACACAATATGGTATAACTAAACCAGCAAAAGGTAACGCTCAAGTAACATACCATAAGCTCGCTGCAATATCAAATAAACTCATGCCAAAACAAATAACAAATGTATTCTTTAATTCAAACAAAAGTTTGTACAAACGAGGAATCATTTTATTCAAGGAATCATTTTATTCAATTACAACGCAGGTACAGGTTTCAAAATAAAGAAAAGCGGGGGCCGGTACCCGCACAATTCTCGGCCAGTACATGCAAAACACAAAAAAAACTAGAAACTGAAGATCTTCACTTCTTTTTGCTGCCTTTAGACCCTTTACCCGGCCGAATGATCAGCTTTTCAGGTCGACCAGTGGGTATAAGGGAGGAAGGAGAGGTAGGCGCAGCTGGCCCAACTTCTGGCTCCTCTTCAGTGGCAGTGATTATCTTCCCTCTCCTCCTTGATGCTCCTTGCTTCCTTCTCCTCTTTGAGGAAGACTCACTTCCTGGAGTGGCAAGTTTAGATAAAGTTATATCGTCAGAAGGAGTCCGCTCCGGAGATATGTCACCTCCCTCAAGTCCCTCATCTTTTTGCTCTTGCGAAGCAACGGGATCATCCAGGCCATGGAGAGCTTCTATTTGTTCTTCTTGTGACCCAGGTTGAGAAGCAGAGGGAGGCGCCACTTGAAGAGATGGAGGAAGGATCACCGGGGGAGAAGAAGCTTGAGTTTGACTCGGTGCTTTCTCTACAAAGGAGAAAAAACTTAAAATATCAGTATCTTTCGAAAAGAGAGGGGATGACGGCTCGTCAAAAGTCGGGAATTCATTAACATTTGAGGAATAATCAAAAGTCGGGAATTCATTGACATTTGAAAAATAATCAAGAAGATCGTCAAGTTCACAAGGAGCGAACGAGCAGTTCACCACTTGGGCTGGTCCGGTGTCAAGTTTACCTGGGGTAGTTGGATCTCTGAGGCTGATTTCATATCGCTGTGCTTCGTTGCTTTCACCACCTTCATCCCCGCCTTGTGCACTTGTAGTTTCAGTTACTGTCTTAGTTGCAGGCGGAGTAGAGGAGCTAGAACCCGTGATGTCAACCACAGGAGAAACTGGAGGTTGGACAGAGGAAGTAAGCGTTAATTCCTTTCCAGAACGTTCCTCTTCCGCCATTCCAGTTCTCATCCTGGCAAGTTGTTCTCGCCCCTTCGCAAGAGCAGCGCGAGCTCCCTCATCCAGGTAACGCGCCTCAAAATCTTCATCGCCATACCCGGCGTCTTTAAACATGTTAAGAGCAGCTTCCCACACCTCGGCCAGGGTGATTTCATACTTAGGACCAAGAAAAGAGAGGCTGCCGCGTCCCAAGACACAATGTAAATAAAAATCGAATAAAGTCGAATTGATATCGTTTTCCATGGTCTGAGCAGTTTCTTCGGCTGCAATTTTGCCAGCCATGGCCTCATCTCGATCTTTTTCGGTCTGAGCAAGTTGGGCTTTTAGCGCTTCAATCTCCATGTCCCGGGCGCTCAGTTTATTCTGCAGCTGGGTGACATCAGTGCGGTGGTTCTCTACAGCTTGTTCCAACCTCTCAGCTTTAGCTTCAGCGTCCCTCTGGCTGGCGTGCGCATCTCGCACTTGTTTTTGCAATACCTCTTCTCTTTGGGTGTAAGTATTAGTAGAAGAGGCAAGATCATCTTTGAGCTGCTTTACTTCAGCTTCGAGTTTTTCATTGTATTCGGCTATCTCCTTCATCTCAGCGTTGTGTTGATCAAGAATCTTCTGCCATTCTGATTTGTCATTTTCCATGGTCAGCATTGCTTCGATGTTAGCCCGATTAACTCTTTGAAGTTCATCAACCAGCTTTTGCCATCCAGACATTCTATCGATATCAAGCTTGACAGCATCGAGATTTCTGTACATAGCTTCTTTGTCGATGGGGACCAAATCAAGGTCGAAGCGTACCCCCCTCAAACACCAGTTCGGGAATCGGCTCTGCAAAGTAGGGGGCCCCCTTTCAACGTGGTATGAAGGCCTGTTGAGAAGTGTTTGGATGGCACTTCCTTCAAGAGCAGGAGATTCGGAAGGGATGTCAATAGAAACTGAGGCACCAGGTCTCTCAGATGTCACGGGCACGTGCTCCTCGCCAAGTTTGGTCCGCTTTCTCGAATCCTCAATATGGCTCTTCCCCCTATCATCGTGCGTTTTACGTTTATGGGAGTCATCATCCCTTGGGAAGGATTCATGTCGCGTGCCCGCTCCCTCATGACGTTCTTCATACCTTCTCCTCTCTTCAGCTTTTCGCGCAGCTCTCTGCTCATTGGTTTCTCTGGGATCGGCATAGTATTGCTTGTAGTCATAGCTGCCACGCCCTCCATAGCGTCGAAAGTCCTTGTAATAAGAACCGCTGCCGCTGCGCCCCATAGAGAAATCTGAAAAGGCAAAAATAGCAAGTCTTAGAAACTCCCGAAGAAAAGAAGTTAAATATGAACAAATGCCGAAAATTCCTAAGTATTGTGTGATGTGCAAGCTACGCGCATTAAGCTACAAACCACTCATTGGTGTAGGGGTGATGATAGCTTGGGTATGAGGAGTTGGTGTTTGTGTTGGTGTTAGTCGAAGAAGGGACGTCGCCTCAATCATAGGAGAGATAGTTTTAGACACGTCATCTCTAAAAAGCTCCTGTGAGGTCACTATTATGTCGCTCAACCCATCATAAACATCGTCACCATCATGCTCGGTGAGACTTGTTTTCTCAGTTCCTACATCAGCTAATCCCCCGAGAGGCTGTGAAGGTTCTTCTTCTTCCTCAATCGGGGCAAGTGCCGTCTTACTAGATGACCCCATAATGTCGGTAGGGGTGGAACATTTCACCAATGAAGCTTCGATGTTAGACTCTTTTGATGAAGATTGTTCGATAGTAACGGGGGCATCCGATGCTTCAGTCGGGGAATCGGGAACTTCAGTCGGGGCTTCATGAGGCTGAGTATAGCGGGAAGAATGGAGAAGTCCGTATTGGTGTAAAAATTCATCGCTTAGCAGAAACTTTATGCTCCTTTCTTCTGCCGGCACAGCATTTAATCTTTCTAAAATTTGCTTAAAACTTGGGTCCCTGGTAGGGGGTGGAAGCGCTAAAACAGGAACAAAGAATGAAGTTAGCAACTAAAAGTTCGGATCTCAAAAATGGCTTCAAAACGGAAAGAATATAGACAGGAAATCTTACTTCCTACTCTCCAGATGGCATAAAACCCTGGAGGGCAACGAACGAAGAAAAACTGATTCAAAAATCCGTGAGCGCTTTCGGAGAGATCAGTAATAAGTTTGCGGTTTCGAGCGCTTCTTATAACCACAATGGAGGGATGGTCTTTAATTTTTGTAAATGAGCAGAAATAACAGATCTCCCCGAAGCTTGGTAGTCGATCCAAGGTTCTCCTAAATAGAACACATAACCCCATCAGAATAGCATAGCCATTGGGGTGTAATTGGAATGGAGAGATAGACAGCCGAAGCAAGAACTGTTGAAGAAAGTCGTTTAAAGGAGGAATAGCGCCATTTAAGCACATTTGGCGATTGACAGCAACAAAACCAAGAGGTGGCCTATCGGCAGTATCATTTGGCCCCGGTAGTAAGGCGTCAGCATCATCGATGCCAAACTGGACGCACAATTGATTAAACGTCCGTTGATTCAGAGTTGTTGGTATTCTCTCTGGAGGGTTATCCACAGGAATAGCTACCGGAAAGGTATCTTCAGTCTGACTCATCGGCTCTTCTTGATGAGAAGTCATTCTACACAAGCAACTGGATGTTCAAATGCGAAGGTGCGCGTTTCCTAAAAAGTGTGAAGTGTTGTGCAAGACTAGAAAAGTGACAAGTATATATAACTAGGATTACACTGATCGATGCTTGATCGATGGTAAACATTTCAGAACTTGTTAACTTAAAAGTCCAAACATAATATTAGTGCAAGCAAGTCGATTTCAATTGACTACTTCAGCATTGCTTTGATATTTTGTTTGAAATAGATATATTAAAGGCACTTCATATATGCAGTTCATTCAAGTTAATCATCTATCGTTAACTAATCTGTCATTCGGTGTGGGCAATCAATGACAGTATATTCGTCCCAATTTTCTGTAAACATTGTGTTAGACAGGTTATTAGCTTGCAAGAGTGACCTGTGGAAAAAATACGACAAAGTTCAACAGTTCAAAGTTCAAGCAAAATTTACAAGTGTTAAGTCGTCAACGACTCAATAATTCCTTGTATTGGTTAAGCTAAGTCATTGGTTATTTGGATGACTCGGTTACGGCCTAAAGGATATGCGGCGAGTTAAGTTAAGTTCTATGAGTTGTAATGTGCATGAAGGAAAAAGCCTCAAATCAGAACAATGCAAATTTCTTTAAATCCTGTCTCGGCCGCGACTCAAATCTAGGGAGGCATTTAGTTGAGTCGGTCATAGGTTCAAGCATGGAAAAGAGGCTCAAGTACTGAGTCGTTCAGGGCTTATGGTTTGAGTCGTGTATAGTTTGAAAGGTTGAGTCATGGAAAGTAACCCAAGTGCTGAGTCGTTCACGGCTCATGGCTTGAGTCGTTCGCGACTTATAGTTTAAGTCATCTACGGTTTATGGCTAAAGCATTGAGTCGTATACGGCTGAGATTGCAAGGCTTTTCAAAATCAGTGGTCGAAAGGCAAAACCTAATTCGCTAACTCTTGGAATTCCTCATCACGCCTCATCTCACAGCCCCCCTTTTTTTCCTGTCTCAATCCACTAACCCGGTAATGCTAAGGCAACAAGGATCTGTCACATTCCCAATGGAGCCCATCGTCCTTCCATGCCAACAAATCACCCGAGAAACAATCTGAAATGCTTCGCATCGATCTTAAATTCAATGCATTGCTGGACTCGCGTATCGAATAATGATCTAGAATCGATTACAACAATTCAAAGTGAAGCGCAGCACATGAAAACAAACTAAAGCCGAAAGATGAGAATTTGTGATTCAATGTTGATTATTATGGATTAAGATTGAATTTGCTTACGAAGTATGATGGTTGGGATGAATCGGAAAGTAGCAGGGTTGAATTCGCCTTCGGAAATGAGATTCAAAGATGCGTTAATGGCGTCACAAGATGATGAGACAGAGATCAAGTGAGGAAGAAGAACAACGCAATAGCTTATATACAAGGCAGGGGAGAATGAGAAAGGACTCACGAGTCATAGGCCGCCCTGAGTCGGTCACGACTCAAGAGGAAAGTCGAAGCACACGACTCATGATATAAGCGTGTACTTCGAGGGGCAATTGTTAACGCCGAGCGACTCAAGGAGCCCACGACTCATCCAGTAAGTGCCGACTCATCAAGACTAGCGACTCAACTAGCCCACGACTCATCCAGTAAGTGCCGACTCATCAAGACTAGCGACTCAACTAGCCCACGACTCATCCAGTAAGTGCCGACTCATCAAGACTAGCGACTCAACTAGCCCACGACTCATCCAGTAAGTGCCGACTCATCAAGACTAGCGACTCAACTAGCCCACGACTCATCCTATAAGGCCGCTCAAAGGAGCGACTCACGACTTAAGGAGCCTAATAAGTTAAAGCGTCAGCGACTCAACATGTAGGGCAATCAGCGACTCATTGGTGGCAACGACTCAGCGAGCTAGTGCTTTAAAGGTACAGTGTGGATTAACGACTCAGCAGGGTCTGCGACTCAAGGCCTAGACCAATTCAACGACTCAAGAGGCCGCTACGACTCAAAAGATGGGCCGACACCCGACACAAGACTCAGAGGCAAGTTCAAGATCATGCTGCAAAGAAGTGACTTGCAGACGACTCACGACTCATCATGAGTCGGTCACGACTCATGATGAGTCGACCACGACTCATGACTTTGCAATTTTAGCCTAGGAAGTTTGCCTATAAATACGTAGCCACTTCCAACGTTCAAAGGACCTTTTGGCTCATTCTCTTCAAGTGCCGTTACTCTGCCGAATTCCAGACGACTTCAAAGCTTTTTAGATCCAACAAACTTCTAAAGGAACTCCATGAAGGAATCATCCACATTCACCATGGATTTGAAGATGATTGTCAACATCAAAGCTTGAGCTACTTGTTTCACATACCCTATCACTTGAAGTGGGTTGTAATTGAAAGATCTTGTAAAGAATTGTAATCAAACTAGTGATAAAAAGATTAAAGTGGACGTAGGCTGGATTATAAGCCGAACCACTATAAATACTGTGTCTCTTACCGTTTTTCTACATACTTTCTGCTTATTTCTATTTCCCGTATAAACGGGTGGTGCTTTCACAATCACATCTTATACACCAGGGTGTTAGCGTTTAAATTTGAGCGTTAACATCAACACAACGGCGTAGTACAATAATGGTGTGCCCGATGAACCTGATAAACCGGAACAACGATGTAACACAATAACGGTACATTCGTTGATCCAGATAAGTTGGAACATCGACGTAGAACAATAACGGTACATCCGATGAATCGAACACCATAAAAAAACATGGGTCGCTAGCCCATAAGAATGAGACGAAACTCCAAAGAACCCATAGGCCGTGAGCCTATAAAAGAAATGAGACGAAGCTCAATAAAACAAAGTACAGTCCTCCGCGTGGACAAAGAGACATCGCACACCGCCAGTCTTAACCATAAAATGATCAAAATTGATTAATAAAAAGTTTGAATTACACTAAGCTAGTAAATAAATGAGTTTAGCTTCATGTCCTATACTACTGGCTTAACCTAAATATTTACGAACAAATTGTAGATTTCCACTCGAAAATTATCACAAGAGTTTCAATCGAACAAGTCTAAGAATTAACTGATGAAGTAAACGCAAGCATTTCATACCACTTATTTTGCTAAGTCGATTAATTGGATTTCTCGAATGAATGAGGTAAAGGTTTGTATATACTAATATATTAGAAAACGGTTTTAAAAGCGAGTTTGGTATTGAAAGTAAATGTTGAAATCGTTTCGATGAAAGAGTTTGAATATTCACTACTAGTATAGAAACCTTTGCAATTTTAAAGTGACAAAGAAATGATTATAGAAACAACCAGTCACCAAAAATTCACATACGAAGATGTGAATTAAATCCAAAGAAATAGATACCAAATCCATCAAAATGAATACTCCCAAAAATCGAGAAAAAGAAGTCATCAAAGTCAATAAAATTGATAACAACTAACCGGACCGACATAAATCGATAAACATTAGAAATTTACTCAAAAATTAGGCAAATATGCAAAAATGCACAGTTCCAAACGTTTGGGGGTTAGTCCAGACGTTTGGATTTGGTCTTTGGAAATATTCCAGAAAACCACCCAGACGTCTGAAATTTCAAAGCAGACGTCTGAAACCCCTTTCAGACGCCTGAACCTACAATTCAGACGTTTAAAATTAGTTACTGCCATTTTTCTTTTTTGCCGTTTCTTCTTTTTCTCTAGATTACATAACCAGACGTTTGAACCTTAATTTCAGAAGTCTGGATGCTTGGGCTGGCAATAATTTGCCTAGGCCATGATGGCCAAAACGATTTGGGAGCGATCGAGCGAGCAACAACGACTAGGGATTTACACCCAGCGATAGCCCAGCCTTATAGGCTCTTCGACACATCCCAAATATCACGTCCAAGCATTCATAGCAGGATTTTCATAAAATGGACTTCAAAACCAAAAATTGGAAAATTCACCAAATCAATTCAAATCAACGGTAAATGAACGTGAATAGATGTAAGGAATTCGTACCTAATGATAAAAAAAGTTATAGACATAGATGTGAGATCAAGAACTCACCTTTAAACCCAAAAAAACAAGTGAGAAGCTATAAAACAAGACAAGATCAACCATTCTTCAATTTTAACCCAAGAAGCTTCAATCTAAGCTCATAAGAAAAATATTTCTTAAGTTAGGGTTTAGGAATTTCTGAAAATAGAAGAAGGGTTGAGATGGAGAAGACGAAGAGGATGCTTAACTAAAGATTCTCCTTGATTTCTAGAAACTTGAATTTGAATTTTCTAGCAAAACTAGGGCTTAGGAATTTTGAGTCTCCTTTCTTTCCCCCATTTTTATCTTAGCATGAAAGTATTAGGAAATGAGAATGAATGAATAGGAGAGGGGGTGGAGTTAGGATATTATGTTGGGTTATTGGGCTGAACCCAAACCAAAAGCCCAATAAACAAAATAGCAAAATTCTACCCAACTCCAAACATATCAATATTTATACTCAAAAAGGTCACAAACACCATTTTGGACTCAATGGAAGTGGTCTCGAGCCCTAATTCGACTGTTTCCAAAAAGTAGCATTTTGGATTTTAATTCGACTAACGATGCTATACTTAAATAAAATATTTAAATATACAATCGTAAAATATACGGGTTGTTATAGACTCCCGTCCTTAAAGAAATTGCAACCTCGCAATAAGTAAGAGGCAAACAAAGAGTAACAGCCATAAAAGCATACCAAAACAAAGAAATTTGAAATAAGAAGCTCACCTTAAGGAGCACGAGACAATAAGTCCGGATGTGCCTGCTCAATGAATTCTCTGGATTCCCAAGAACAATCCTTAGGATATGAGGACCATTGAACTTTCACAAGTAGGACATCTTTATTGCGAAGATGTTTAATCTCCGTAGCAATGATATGAATAGGATGTTGCTCATAAGTCAAATTACATAAAACTTCAATCTCTTCAACAATACTGGGCTCAAGAATAGAATCGGAATCCCTAAGGCATTTCCGTAGTTGAGAGACGTGGAAAACGTCATGAATAGAAGAAAATTGAGCCGGTAATAAAAGGCAATAAGTTATGGAACTAATGCGTTCGGTGATGGAAAATGGACCAATATATCGAGGTGCTAATTTTCTCAATCGACTGAAATGCACAACACCCTTCATAGGTTAAATAAGTATGAACACCAAATTTCCCACAGAAAATTCTAAATTTCTTATTTGGTTATCGGCATAGGATTTTTGTCTACTCTAAGCTTCTTTCATCCTATGACAAATAAGGTCAATATTTTCTGTGGAATCACGAATAAAATCTGGACCTAA
The DNA here is from genome assembly GCA_030765085.1 of Allium cepa. Lineage (NCBI taxonomy): Eukaryota > Viridiplantae > Streptophyta > Magnoliopsida > Asparagales > Amaryllidaceae > Allium > Allium cepa. Next base: position 486,908,577 of record CM060934.1, on the reverse strand, counting down.
AACCAGCTTCTCACCGGCTTCAAGCCAACATGAAGGAGATCGGCATGGCCTTCCGTAGAGTGCCTCAAAAGGTGCCATACCGATACTAGATTGGAAGCTATTATTATAGGAAAACTCAAAAAGAGAAATATGATCTTCCCAACTTCCACCAAAATCAATAACACATGCATGAAGAAGATCTTCAAGAGTTTGATTCACACGGTCGGTTTGTCCATCTGACTGAGGATGACAAGCGGTGCTAAAATTAAGCTTCCTTCCCAAAGCATTTTGAAGATTCTTCCAAAATCCACTAGTAAATAATGGATCATGATCACTAACAATAGAAGTAGGAACTCTATGCAATTTAACAATTTCTCTAACATAGAGTTTGGCCAAAAGAGGTACGGTCCAATTTGACCGAACGGGAATAAAATGGGCATATTTTGTAAGCCTATCAACAATCACCCATAAACTATCATGGCCCGAATGAGAACGGGAAGACAGTCAATAAAGTCCATGGAGACTTGATCCCACTTCCAAACGGGAATGTCTAAATGTTGCAATAACCCACAGGGCCTTTGATGCTCGGCCTTGATGAGTTGGCAAGTCATGCCACGCTTAATGAAGTTAGCAATATCGGATTTCAATCCATCCCAATAATAAGTCGCTTCATATCCGCGTACATTTTACTACTGCCAGGATGAATGGTAAATTTAGAACGATGAGAATCTTCTAAAATGTCTTTACGAAGATAACTTTTGGCACGATAAGTCCACCATATTTTCGAATGCCGCCGCGAGCATCGATTTCAAAGTCTTTCAAATCATCAACATTCCTACCCCGACAACTTTGGCAAAGATGAGCTAATTCGGGATCATGCTTTTGAGCATCAAGAATACGGTCTAAAAGAGTTGTATGAGCCTCAAGGCTACATAAAACAAGAGATGAACAAGAATTAGATTCACGATCTTGAATCTCACAAGTGGATAAAGTCCTCGAAATTATTCCGTTCGGATATCATCATTGAAACAACTGCTTGTTGCTTACGACTAAGGGCATCGACAACACGATTTCCCTTTCTGGGAGTATAAAGAATATCAAGATCATAAGATGCATGGAAATCGAGCCAACGTTGTTAACGCAAATTAAGTTTCTTTTGAGAAAATAAATACTTCAAAGGTTTATGGTCGGTGTAGAGAACAAATTTCTCTCCCAATGATAATGACGCTAAATTCTAAGGGCGAAAACAATAGCCGCGGGCTCTAAATCATGAATGGCATATCTAGTCTTGGCGGGCTTTAATGACCTAGAACCATAAGCAATAACACGTTCGCTTTGCATGAGAACGGCTCCCAAACCAACACGTCCAACAACGGTATAAACAATAGACTCTTAGTTCCCTTCGAGAATCACAAGAATAGGAGCATCGGAAAGGAGGTCTCTTTAATTTTTGAAAAGATGCTTCACACTTGTTTGACCAATTGTACTTAACTCCCTTCTTTGTCAAACTAGTAAGAGGCATGGAAATTTTAGAAAAGTCTTTTATGAATCGACGGTAATAACCCGCCAATCCAAGAAGCTACAATTTCCGTCACACTCTCCATCTCTTTCAATTTTGAATTGCCTTCAATCTTTGAAGGATCCACGGAAATTCCGGATTCAGAAATGATATGTCCTAAAAACTTCACACGAGATTGCCAAAAGTGAAACTTAGAAAAATTTTCTTTCAATTGATTGCGTCTAAGAGTTTCCAACACAATCCAAAGATGCTTTTCATGCTCTTCCTCAATTTTAGAATAAACAAGGATATCATCTATAAAGATGAGAACAAATCGATCGAGGAAGTCTTTGAAAACTCGATTCATAAGGTCAACAAAATAAGCTGGAGCATTCGTTAAATCAAATGGCATAACAAGCCATTTATAAGATCCATAGCGAGTACGGAAGGACGTTGAAGGAATGTTATGCTCTGCAATACGAAGTTGATGAAAACCGGTTGTTAAATCTAATTGTGAAAAGACTATAGCACCGCTAAGTTGATCAAATAGATCATCAATCCGAGGCAAGGGATATTTATTCTTAATGGTGAGATCATTAAGCTTGCGGTAGTCAACGCAAAGTCTAAGTGTACCATTGGATTTCATCACAAAAATAGCCGAAGCTCCCCAAGGAAAGGAACTAGAACGAATAAATTGTTTTGTTTCCAATTTGGATAATTGTTTACGCATCTCCTCATTTTCCTTATTGGACATACGATAAGGAGGACGAGTGATAGGTAGAGCTCCAGGGATTAAATTAATTCTGAATTCAATTGCTCGCTTAGGGGGTGATCCTAAAACGGGATCAAATATGTGGAAAAATTCACGAACAACGTGAATGGGGGGAAATGACATCTTCCTCATCATCATTATCGTCATCATGAGGTTTTAGAGAATATAAGGACGCCACCGAATTTGAATCTGAATCTTTAAGAACAATAGAAATCTGCTTAACAGATTAAGGATGTCGAAGATATATAGTCCTCTCAGGACATAGGATGTGGGCTTCATCATGGTTAAGCCAATCCATTCCCAAAATATTTCTGAAGCCTAAGTAATGCATAACATGCAAATCGGCTCGGAAAGAATAATCACATAAAATAATCTAGACATCTTTACAAAGCAAACTGAGTGTTGCGGATCCACCAACCAGATTCGCAATTCTCAGTGAAGTCATCAAAGCGATAACACTTAAAGACAAAGTATCAACAAGTTATTTTGATATAAAAGAATGTGATGCACCCGTATCAAAAAGAACTCGAATAGGATGATCATGAAACATAATAATGCCATCAAGGATAGAATGAGAAATACCTTGACCAAGAGAAGTGTTACAAGGCGATTGCACAACATTTAGCTTTCCCTCCCTCTACCTTAGAAGTTTGGGACATGAAGATAAATGTTGACCCGAACTTTTGCAATAACGATAAAAGAGAGGTTTTGGGCATCTATTAGCATAATGGTCCTTAGAACCGCAATTGTAGCATTGCCCATGACTAGAGGTAGGAGTCTTTGCTACCGAAGGTGCATGTTTCCCTTTCTTGTTGAGATAAGGATCTTTGAACTTATTAGGTCTCTTCTTGTTGTTGTTGAAGTTCTTCTTGGCACTCATAACTTCAACATCACCTTCTTTATCGGCCTCCTCAAGTCGAAGAGCGATATCAATAAGCTAATCAAAAGAGACTTCTAGTTTCAGAAGTAAAGGCTTTTTGAGGTTCTTATTCAACCCATAGACAAACCTCTGATTTTTCTTCAATGGGGTATTAATATACTCGACCTCATATTTAGAGAGAGATTCAAAAGATGCGACATAATCCATCACAAAAGATTCACCTTGAACATGGTCAATAAAATGCCGAGCTAAAGTTACTATTTCGGCTTCCGGCACAAACTTCAATTCGAATTTTTCTCGAAATTGCTCCTAAGTAAGATCCGCTTCAATAATATCAGAAACTAAAAGTTCATACCAATCTAATGCTCTTTCTTGGAGCATGCTAGAAGCCGCCTGGACTCGATGTAAATCAACAAGATTCATGCGAGAAAAGATGCGATCGCACAATTTAAGCCAATCTTGAATTTCTATAATGCATTCGGATACCTTCAAAGGCCTTCCACCCAAATCGGTATAGTCTCTGCACAATCGAGCAAATCCAGATCTAGGATGAGTTGGTCTGGAATGGGTCTAAAAGCTTGTGCATTCTTTATAAGATCTAAAAGCTGCTAGGCAAACATGAATACTTCATCCTGAGGAGTAGCACTGGACTGACCGGCGATGGGACGGCCAAATCTAACCATTTCTCTTCTTTAAGAAAGAAAGAAAGAAGAGGAAAAAGGTTATTGTCAGAATAAATATCAAACAATCATGATTGATAAAACAAGAAATCATAAAAGAAAATAGGATAGAACGGGTCCAATGACTCGAATTAAATCCTAAGGCACAATTCGTAAGAGCGACTTAGGACAATGATCCTTGCTATAATATTTTATATTGTCCTGAAGTTTGGCTCCGATACCATGCTGTGACGCCCCACCTCTATACTCACACTAGCCAAGGACACTACGGTGTAATGCCGTCGACTTGCACGAAAAATAAGGCTGTTGAGGAGTGACCATCTATGTAATTGCTTTGTGCGAGTACCGATATGTCGGATAGAATATCATGCATTTCGTTTCAAGAGGAAATCCGACATATCAAATACAAATGCAAAGCTACTATACATTGGCTATGTGGCCTTTGGAAACAAATATAAAATAAGCATAACACAAAATCAGTCATAAATATTCATATCACAAAGGCGGAAACAGATATGAATACAACACATAAAAGTGCACATCAAAGCAGTGGTCATGTAAGATCCACTACATCACAAAAGAATAGGTACATGTGCTAGACAAAAGAATATCTATACATCATAGAGTCTCTATCTCAATTGTATAAAAGCAAAAACTCCTTAGTTAAGTAGTTAGCGAAAAGTCAAATGACAGACCCAGATAAGAAGTCATGCATAAGCACCTGAAATACCTCGGTCTGACTCGAGTATTATTTGATAAGAAAATAATAAACGGATCAGTCTAGCTATAAATATCAGATAAAATGAGATAGGATAAGAGATACAACAAAAATGTATGATAACAATAATGTCATACTGTAACAAGTACACATTTAACAACCACAAAAATCATACAATATCTCAAGAAATAACAAACACACAAAAGAATGTCATATTCTTTATTTTATTCACTAAACCATAAATATTGACAAACATATCAATGCCAATCACAAAATTTGGTGAAACGCAAATTCTAGAAATCACAAAGGGGGGAGGCCTATCACAAACGGGAGCATGAAAACTCACCAACACGTGCATCACAAATGGGTCGTTGTCCCATGGTCGCTAACCATATAGCCGGTGCAACGATGTAGTATATTAACAATACGCCGGAGGAACCTAAAAATCGAATAATTCAAAACTTTGACGTAGTACAATAATAGTACGCTCGATGAAACTGATAAACCAGAATTTGAGCACTTTAAAATATAGTATTTAAAATGATTTTAAATATAAAATAAGTGAGGTTGTATGATTCAAACAAAATTGGATAGGATTTGAAAAGAGAAATATACACAAAAATAGTAACATTTGCCTATATCGACAAAAGTGACAAAATGCTGATTTTAGAAAAGTATATTTCAATGGTTAAATAAATTATCTTAATCAATTTATAAGTGTTTATATTTTTAAATATAATTATACAAATTTATTCTTAAATTTGGTTTACATAAATAAATAGTTTAACTAAAACGTCAAAATGTGACCGTAAAACATCTTGTCGAAAAAACATTGTTTTGTCGATTAAAAGTTGTGGTAACGTCGTCGCACCTTTATTTTCTTATATAGGAACATGTACTTAAATAGTGTAAGTATTAATTAATTCACTAAACATGTTTACTTTTACTAAATAAAATTAGAAAACTTCTAGATGTCACTAAGAAAAGTAAGTAAGAATTAACAAAAGTAAGTAAGAAAAGTCAAAAGCAAACATCAAATCAATATCACATCAAAAGCCAACATAATTATTATTTTACTTAGCTTAGTTCTTAAGGGATTAAGATATAAAGTAAAGATGTGAAAGGTGATGTTAAATATTGTAAAAGTGGAGATTTCTTTAGGTTGAAGTAAGTTTAGTTTGGTAATTTGGTAAGAGGTTATTTTGGTAAATTACCACTTTCTTTCTTTTTCTATAAATATCCACATCCTTCTTCACTTTCATTCACATTTCTTCTTCTTCTTTTCTCAATCTTTTTCATCTTCTTCCTCTTCTCTTTAATGGCTTCCAAGCCAAAGAAAAAAATTAGAAAGAAATAATATCAAAATATTTATAAAATATTCAAAACAAATCAATGTTCATTCTCTTCAAATCAAACTCCTTTTTTCTCCATATTTTACCTCTTCTTCTCTCGGCTATAACTTCTTTAAAAACGAACTAAAAAGAAAAATTATTTTTTTCAAATCATGTATTTTTTCATTGGACACAACTTTCATGTTGACCGCTTTATCTCAGTCTAAAGTTAACTACGTCAAAAATACACTTCTTTCCAGTGCATTTTCTGGCCCAATTTTTAAGACAGAGAATAGGTCATTTTGTTTTGAACATAACTTAATCATAACTGATCCAAATTAAGAAATTATTTTTTTAAAACAATATGAAATTATAATGGCTAAAACTTCATTGTTGATCATTTTTTCCACTTTTTAGTTTAGCTATGCCTGAAACTCAATTCTTTGAAGTGCATTTTTGGGCTTCTTTTTTGTCAATCCGACAATATCTCTTCTTCATTCTATCATATCTCCCTCAAAACCACATGTATTCAAATTATTCTTTTTTTAAAATTCAATAGAAAATAATTTGAAACAACTTTTCAGTTAAAAAGTTTTTCAAATTTTGTGAGTAAGAGAGTCAAAAAAAAGAGAGAAGATGATCCATTTTTCGGATCTAAATCTTGAAAATTCAAGTTCAAAGCTCTACCGCTTCTTCTCTATATTTTTGGCCAACCCCCATCCCAAGCCTCAGCCAAACTATTGGAGTTGAGAAGGTGTTGTTTGTTAGTATTTAATGGAGTAGGAATTAGTTAGTGAAGTATTGGTTGATTAGAATGTTGGTAGGAAGTTAATCGCTCTGGTTTATGGTGAGAAACTCTATTAAGCATCTCTATTTATATATATATGCATGTTTGATGTTGTGTTATGATTGCTGTAGATACTTATATATGGTTTGATCATCAAGTATTGATTGTTTCATATGATTATTAAATTGTTTTACCAAGTCATGTTAATACACGACGATAAGCACAAAGCAAAGCACTTACGTTTTGAAAATGAAATAGTGTATATGGAATGCTTAAACCTTTTGGAAATAGTTTTAAAATGAGTTAGAAATGTTTTATAAACTTTTAAATATTTATAAATAAATAAAGGAATAAAATCAAGATTTTATCTTGTATATTGTAAGTATGTCCAAAATAATTTTCCAGAAAAATCGCGCTTTTGCAATAAAGTGACCAAAGTTTAAAATTGATATTTTACATGTTTTAAAAATATGAAATAAATCATAAAAATCTTTGAAAATGTATTAAAAGATATTTAAGTTGAAATATGGATTTATAAATGATATAAAAGTCATTTTGAAGAATATAGCTTTTAAAACGTTATTTGCAACACTTTTCGCAAGGCTTTTCGCAGCAGTTTGAAACAACTTTTGAAATGCAGTTTTAAACTTAACAATTCTTTCCTATATATTTTGTGAATTATTTTAAAAGAATAAATAAGTCGTTTAAAGATGATTTGGAAGTTTTAATGAGAGTTTGAATTAATGGGAAAGAGGAATTTTTTATACCACTTAAACAATAAGTGAAGAAGATTGAATATAATAACAAACTGAGTAATGCGGAAACGACTAGTACATTTGTCCCGCCTGTGAGATCTGAGAAGATAAAATAAGGTTTTTAACTAAGGTTAGGAATGGAGCAACCAGTGCCCTGAACTTACATGGCCTATATTTTCTCTTCTTAGGCGAGGGGTGGAACATATCGAAAGGAAATCCCAGACGCTCTAAAAGATCATAATTAAGTTTTTTCTAAGATAAAAGAAAAGAAATATATTTTTTGAATTTATTATAAATGGTCTAGATATAAGATTTATATGACTGATATTTCATAAATAAAAGTAATGGAATTATATAAGTGTTTTATAAATATTAGAAATGGGATTGTAATCAATATATGGATTTACAATTGAAATTTAGAAAAGAATTTGTAATGGATTTTAAAAATAATAAGATTTGAAAGGAATGAATTTGTAAATAAGTGTTTTATAAGTAATTAAATTATAATTGGATTTTGACTTATAAGTGAGATATAAATGGAATTTGTTAGTAAATAAATTTTGTATATGGAAGTTTATAAAATATAAATGGAATTTATAAACACCGTTTTATAAATCTGAAATCAATTTAAATTGATAAGTTAAATGTGAAAGTTTATTAAAAAAATTATATTTGCGATTTTGGACAGTGAATAATCCTTTAAATTAAATGGATGTTTTGGAAAGTGATATTATAAAAGGGAATATTTTTCCTAAGTTAAAAGTTAAGAAAGAAAATCTTTGATTAAGATTTAATGAATGATTTGGAAAGGTTTTCCTAAGTAAAAGAGAAAATGATTTAGAATTACTCCAGGATTTAAGAAAGGTTTAAATAAACCAAATGTTTGATAAACGAGGCTTAATGATTCCTTATACTCTTGAAAAGAAAATGGAATAAATTGAAAAGAATATATCTAAGAAAGACATTTTAAATAAAAGATGAAGTAATTGATTGATGTTTGATATCCACATATAAACTTAACATCTTTTAAATCGATAACTGGCTTCGAAGGAACCGAGATCGGATTTGGATAATTCCTATCCGAAAAACCATTTCGAACCAATGTATACGTTCGGATGTGAAGACATGTACCGGAATTTGACCACTTTAAAATATAGTATTTAAAGTGATTTTAAATATAAAATAAGCAAGGTTATATGATTCAAACAAAATTAGATAGGATTTGAAAAGAGAAGCATACACAAAAATAGTAACATTTGCCTATATCGACAAAAGTGACAAAATGCCGATTTCAGAATAGTATATTTCAATGGTTAAATAAATTATATTAATTAATTTATGAGTATTTATATTTTTAAATAGAATTATACAAATTTATTTTAAAATTTGGTTTACATAAATAAATAGTTTAACTAAAACGTCAAAATGTGACCGTAAACCATTTTGTTGAAAAAACGACGTTTTGTCGATTAAAAGTTGTGGTAACGTCGTCGCACCTTTATTTTCTTATATAGGAACATATATTCAAATGGTGTAAGTATTAATTAATTCACTAAACATGTTTACTTTTACTAAATAAAATTAGTTAACTTCTAGAAGTCATTAAGAAAAGTAAGTAAGAATTAACAAAAGTAAGTAAGAAAAGTCAAAAGCAAACATCAAATCAATATCACATCAAAAGCCAACATAATTATTATTTTAATTAGCTTAGTTCATAAGGGATTAAGTCATAAAGTAAAGATTTGAAATGTGATGTTAAATATTGAAAAAGTGGATATTGCTTTAGGTTGAGGTAAGGTTAGTTTGGTAATTTGATAGAAGGTTATTTTGGTAAATTACCACTTTCTTTCTTTTTCTATAAATATCCACATCCTTCTTCACTTTCATTCACATTTCTTCTTCTTCTTTTCTCAAGCTTCTTCATATTCTTCCTCTTCTCTTTGATGGCTTCCAAGCCATAGAAAAAATTAGAGAGAAACAATATCAAAATATTTATAAAATGTTCAAAAGAAATCAATGTTCATTCTCTTCAAATCAAACTCTTTTTTTCTCCATATTTTACCTCATCTTCTCTCGGCTATAACTTCTTCAAAACCGAACCACAATAAAAAATTCTTTTTTTAAATCATCTATTTTTCCAGTGGATACGACTTTCATGTTGACCACATTATCTCATTCTAAAGTTAACTATGTCAAAAATATACTTCTTTCTAGTGCATTTTCTAGCCCGGTTTTTAAGCCAGAGAATATGTCTTTTTTTTTATCATAACTTGATCAAAACTAATCCAAATTAAGAAATTCTTTTTTAAAACAATATGAAATTCCAATGGATACAACTTCATTGTTGACCATTTTTTCCAGTTTTGAGTTTTGCTATACCTGAAACTCAATTCTTTGAAGTGTATTTTCGGGCTTCTTTTTTGTCAATCCGACAATATCTCTTCTTCATTCTATCATATCTCCCTCAAAACCACATGGATTCAAACGATTATTTTTTTCAAATTTAATAGAAATGAATTTTCAACAAATTTTCAGCTGATAATTTTTTCAAATTTTGTGAGTAAGAGAGTAAAAAATAAGAGAGAAGATGATCAAGTTTTCGGATCTAAATCTTGAAAATTCAAGTTCAAAGCTCTACCGCTTCTTCTCTATATTTTCGGCCAACCTCCATCCCAAGCCTTAGCCAAGCTATTAGAATGAAGAAGTTGTTGTTTGCTAGTGCTTAATGGAGTAGGAATTAGCTAGTAAAGTATTGATTGATTAGAATGTTGGTAGGAAGTTAATCGCTTTGGTTTATGGTGAAATTTTTTATCTAGCATTTCTATTTACATATATGCATGTTTGATGTTGTGTTATGATTGCTATAGATGCTTATATATGGTTTGACCATCAAGTATTGACCGTTTGATATGATTGTTAAATTGTTTTACTAAGTCATGTTAATACACATCGATAAGCACAAAGGATAACACTTTCCTTTTGAAAATGAAATGGTGTTTATGGAATGCTTAAACCTTTTGGAAATAGTTTTAAAATGAGTTAGAAATATTTTATAAACATTTAAATATGTATAAAGAAATAAAGGAATAAAATCAAGATTTTATCCTGTATATTTTAAATATGTCCAAAATAATTTTCCAAAAAAATCGCGCTTTTGCACTAAAGTGACCAAAGTTTAAAATTGATCTTTTACATGTTTTAAAAATATGAAATAAATCCTAAAAATATTTTAAAATTTATTAAAAGATATTTAAGTTGAAATATGGATTTATAAATGATATAAAAGTCGTTTTGAAGAATATAGCTTTTAAAACGCTATTTGCAACACTTTACACAAGGCTTTTCGCAGCAGTTTGAAACAACTTTTGAAATGCAGTTTTAAACTTAACAATTATTTCCTATATATTTTGTGAATTATTTTAAAAGAATAAATAAGTCATTTAAAGATGATTTGAAAGTTTTAATGAGAGTTTGAATAAATGGGAAAGAGGAATTGTTTATACCACTTAAACAATAAGTGAAGAAGATTGAATATAATAACAAACTGAATAATATGGAAATGACTAGTACATTTGTCCCGCCTGTGAGATCTGGAAAGATAAAATTAGGTGTTTAACTAAGGTTAGGAATGGAGAACCCAGTGTCCTTAACTTACCTGGCCTATATTTTCTCTTCTTAGGCGAGGGGTGGAACATATCGAAAGGAAAGCCTGGATGCTCTAAAAGATCATAATTAAGTTTTTTCTAAGATAAAAGAAAAGAAACAAATTCTTTAAATTTATTATAAATGGTCTAGATATAAAATTTATAAAATTGATATTTTATAAATAAAAGTAATGGAATTACAAAAGTGTTTTATAAATATTAGAAATGGGATTGTAATCAATATATGGATTTAAAATTGAAATTTAGAAAAGAATTTGTAATGGATTTTATACATAATAAGATTTGAAAGGAATGAATTTGTAAATAAGAGTTTTATAAGTAATTAAATTATAATTGGATTTTGACTTATAAGTGAGATATAAATGGAATTTTTTAGTAAATAAATTTTGTATATGGAAGTTTATAAAATATAAATAGAATTTATAAACACCGTTTTGTAAATCTGAAATCAATTTAAATTTATAAGTTAAATGTGAAAGTTTATTAAAGGAATTATATTTGCGATTTTGGATAGTGAATAATCCTTTAAATTAAATGGATGTTTTGGAAAGTGATATTATAGAAAGGAAATATTTTCCCTAAGTTAAAAGTTAAGAAAGAAAATCTTTGATTAAGATTTAATGAATGATTTGGAAAGGTTTTCCTAAGTAAAAGAGAAAATGATTTAGAATTACTCCAGGATTTAAGAAAAATTTAAATAAACCAAATGATTTGATAAACAAGGCTTAATGATTCCTTATACTCTTGAAAAGAAAATGGAATAAATTGAAAAGAATATATCTAAGAAAAATATTTTAAATAAAAGATGAAGTAATTGATTGATGTTTGATATCCACATATGAACTTAACATCTTTTAAATTGATAATTGGCTTCGAAGGAACCAGGGTCGGATTTGGATAATTCCTATCCGAAAAACCATTTCGAACCAATATATACATTCGAATATGAAGACATGTTGAAGATGATGACTATTGAAGACCGTGAACCTTCATAGCATGAGGACTGCTTGTTGATTTGCTCGGGGGTCGCACCCATTATAGAGTTATATATAGGAGTGGTCTCCTCGTTGTGGAGATTTTTCGGATTGCAAGGACTACTCGCTACTAGTGGTAGTAGGAGAGTGCCTTCGGTTTGTCCTATTCCTAGACTACTTGTTTGGACGTTTGTCTGACATTGCATTTCTAAATATTATGTACATTTGTTTTTACAAATGTACATCAGTGGTGGCGAAGAAGGCAACTTCTCTTAGCTTAACACCCTCCTTGAGACATACGAGCTCAAGGATTGTATTTTTGTGGAAGGCAATTGGTAGTCAACAGAAATGCCAATGTGGCATTCAAAGATGTGATATGTGCTATGTGAAAAGGTAATCGTTTGCCTTAAGCCTCATTAAACCGGAAATGACCGAAACATGATTAGATGCGACAAGGCTAAGTGGGTCATTCCTAAATAGGGTATGATCATCCCCTTCTAGATATATTTCTTCCCACTATGACGTCCAGGATGTTAATTAATGTGGTGTATGGAAAGAGAGCTCTCGGATAAAGGTCGCTAACGACCGAGGGATGACATATTCGGTACTATCTTGTTACAGAGGTAGGCCGGTCTTGTGTTGGTAGAGGGCAGATGTTCTGTGCCTCGGGGCATCCATCTAGATGTGTACCCATTTGGAAAGGTAGATCTTTCACCTGGTCATTTGTATGGAAATCCATTCTTCAATAAGAACCTACGGTTTTGTTTGTAGAGCCTAGTATGTTGGAATTTAATAATGGTAACAATTTCGGGTAAGATTAATAAGTTTATTTGTAAATGTTTTCAAAGAGATGTCATTAGAAATATTATCAAAGGTTTTGATATAAAAGTATTTTAGTTATCATAAGGTAAAAACCCATCTGTGTTTATGAGTAGGCATGGTCTTATGAGATACTCTTTCTTTTCAAAGAATTTTATTCAAATGCTGATATATGACACTGTCATTTATACTTGAGTTTCTCACGCTGGTTTATCAAGCCTGATCCGGGTATTTTCAATACTCGGGTCAGATCCGAGTAGTTTCAGGTTTTGTCGTAGACGTTTTGGAGTTTCCAGAGGAGAGCTGGAGATATTCATCTACGTATGGACATATTCTATTATCCGATGTACTTAGTGTATTTTGTTTGATGTTTGTCAGCAATTGTAAAGATAGATGTTTATAACTATTCAGGCTGAATTTAGGTTAGACTCTGATATATATATATATATTTAAAATTTTTCCGATGTAAAGATATTTGTTCAATATTATATGTTATTCCATTCATGTGAGATTATGTTATGTCTATTTTTCTTTATTACCCTTCATGTTCCGTATTTTCGTGCAATTTGAGTTAGACATGTGTAGTTTATTATCGATTCAAAGGGTACAGGAAAACGGGCCTTGACATTTGGTATCAGAGCTTTTGGTTAAGCGAACACTGAAGCCTGATAGAGGTAAGTGTAACGAGAGGGATTTTTCGCGCTCGAAAATCGACATCCATACTTTAACATCGTGCTCGAATGTCGTAGATTCGACCGTTCAAATCCAATTCGCCGGAGCTTATAACAATATTAAGTAAACAACACAGCGGAAAATAATAATAATACATTGATATACAATATGTGATACAATAGAGTGATACAATGAATATCAATATACATCAGAGATATGATACAAGAAAATAGCAGCAGAAAAGAAAAATAGATAACATCAAGCAGAGGAACAATATAATTCTAAGATAGCCTTCAAAAGAGAACTCCAGCAACAGCAGCTCGATCCAACATCACGATGCACAAAGATAAGCAAGTGCAGTCCGTATCCAAAGACTGAACTAGCTCCAGATAACCTACTAAACCTGATTATCTGAAAAACCCAACTCTAGACTGCTCGTGTAGAAAATTTTGAGCACCTAGAGTTTAGGAAAGAAACAATAAACTCCGGATCAGTCATGGGACTGGTGTGAGTAACCAAAACAGTTTATCTTTTAAAAACAAACAGCAAGAGAATTTTAAATTTGATTCGTAATGCTTTTAGAAAATGAGACTACCATAAGGCCTCCCGCACACACACACAATGCAAACGCAGAATCGGAGGAGATTTCACCTTATGATAGTCAAATATGCTTGATACGCATTAAAAGAAACATTTGATATTATTACTAGTTCATAGTGTAGTAAAAATCATTTCGAATGTAAAGATATAAATCTTAGCCAACATAGACATTTCGAACTATGCCTACTATAGCTACCATCCAAACAGTGGGGCGCCACCATAAGTGAATGATAGGTTCTACAACTAAAACCTTACAAGGTACGTATTTGAAGAATGGATTTCCAACAAATGGTCGGGCAAAGGAACTTCCCAAACCGAAATGGAACGCCTCGGAAGGACGTCCCCGAGCATCCCAAATGGATCTCTGCCAAACAAGGCCGGCTACCCCTTTCCCAGGGAGTAAGAAACCTCTGATATACCACCCCCGGTCCTTTTGGACCTTTATACGAGGCCTCGATTCCAACAACGCCACACGGTAATAGATATAGTGTATCCACATGAGTAAGTATCTGCGCTCCATACCATGATACTACCCCTTTCCAGAAGGAATGGTCATACCCTACGGAAGCTACCCCTGAAACCTTGCCGCACAATTCATGTTTCGACCATTACCGGTTTGTGAGGCTCGACGAAGTCTCGTCCACAAAGCTACGCTTTTTACAAATGCCACGCTTTGATCAACAAATGATCAGCAGCACTCAGCATGCTACATTACCAAGTTGGGAATATATCGTTGATAACCTTCAACTACATAACCTCAAAGGGTGTTAAGCTAAGAGAATAATTTCTCCGCCACCAACGGAAATGTATTTGAAAGAAATCTGCTTTATATCTCAAAATGTAATGTCAGACATACAATCCATACAAGTCTGTTCTGGATTTAGAATAGAACCGAAGGCGCTTCCAAAGAAGTCCTTGCAATCCTGGAATTCACAATCCCGATCGAACTTCCCATCACTTAGGGAATCTCTATACCGGAGCAACTCAGTGCAGAGACAATCGATAGGTCATCCTATCATTCTCGCAAATACCCGGTCTTCACCACCGGTCTTCAAATGCTATCCATAACGTCGAATCACATATTCGGAATGGGTTATACGACCCAAAGGTCCTTTCCCGGCTAACCCGAATAGTAAGCGCAACATTTAAAACATATGGATAAGGGATTTCAATAAAGTCACTACTTAATAATTCAAAACTTTCTTTCATTTGGTTTAAACAAATTACCATTTTCAAAATCTTTTAAACAAAAGATTTATTTCACTAAGTTCGCCTATTTTCACAAAGATCCATTTCCGGATTTCAAAACAATTCCATCTCAATTGGATTAATTCATTTAAATCTTTAAATCAAGATTTTATCTTATAGCTTTCAAATAGTTTCGATAACTTGGGAAATCATTTTCATTTTTAACTTGAAATCCTTTTTAACACAATTTGGAAGTTCACTTCCTATATGAAAGCTTTTATTATTTGAAAACGAATAGTTTTATTTCAGAAAGATCCAGTTTTTATTTACACGAGTTAAAGCCCTTGAATTTAAATTCAAATTCCCAAATCAATACATTTAAAATGGTTTAAAAACCCATATAACTCATTTATAAGTTGAATAACTTTTCTTTATATCCTAGTTTCCAAATCATAGAATTCAATTTCAAATATTGAATTCAAATTTAAATCAAAATATTTAAATTTCAAAACTCAATCAAGTTATTCAAAATAAATTTCATCTTTGAAATTCCATTTCTAAAGCTTTTCTCTTTAAACCCAATCCATTTCCAAAACATTTGAATTCAAATATTCAAATTTAAAACTATTTCAAAAATCTGTGACTTAATCGATTTCCTCGTGAAATCCATGTTAGTGTGTGTATAAGTGTGGTCCAGGGGTTTAACACAATAGTGCGACATCATTAAATCATCACAGATCAAAACACAGAAATATAGTTGATAAGCGATATAACTATAAGGCTTATCGCTCATTCACAGATTCACAGATAATATAAAATGAATAAAATATACATACCACAATCCACAGAACAAAGTGTCACAGATCAGATAAGACAATCAATTCAAAGCATCTCATACAATAAAATCATTCATAAGTAGGGCAAACACTCAATAATCATTTTTAAGTAGGATTTATTAACCGTTTAATCCTATTTAATTCAATTTATTTCCAAGTAAATTAATTACTTACGAATTAATTACCAAATCTTGATTAATTAATAAAAAATCATTTGATATCAATTAATTTATCAAACCCTTTAATAAATTAAATTATTTTTAATTAATCATATTAATTTAATCATCCCTTTAAACCAATTTCATAATTAATTATCTTTAATTAATCAAAAGATCCAAAATTTAATACTATAAGCGATTAATCCTTAATTACTTTCATTTAGTAATTACATTTAAACAATTTATAATTGATTATCCAAATTAATTAATCCAATTAATTATTAAAATTAATCACCTTAATCAATACTTAATGATCCTTAGTTAATTATCTTCATTAACCAATAACATTTCTTAATCACTTTCTTAAGAAATTATCTTAGATTGGTTCATTATTAATCATTTCTAATTAATTTAATTTATTAATTTATAGACAAAATAAATCATTCTTTAATTACCTTATTGATTAAATCATTTAATACCTTAATTATCTATAAGATAATTTATTTCTTTATTAATGACTTAATTAACATTTAAGTGAATATTTAAAACATTACACTTTTAAATTTAAATTTAGATTCCATTTTGAATTTAAGATTCAAAATGATTATTCTTTTAAACATTAACCCAATTTAAAAATTTTAATTTATAATCTCTAAAAATAAATGTAAATAACATTTATTACTTATATAAGAGAAAGCTTTTTAAACTAATCTACTTAATTTTATTAAGAGAAATCGAGCTTTAAAATAAATTAATTATTTAACTTCCAAATTTTAAGTTAAACACTTCATCACTTTTCATTCAAATTATTAAAGGAAACCTTTTATAAAGAATTTTATCAAGTTATTCATTTATTTGAAAACTAATTCACTTTTAACAAAGCTATTTGATTTAAACTTTTTTTTAAACACTTAAGATTTGAAAACTGGTTCAATTTCCAGATTTTTAAACTTGAAGCCATGTTTAAGTCTTGTTTTTAGATTTTAATTTTAATTTTAAAAATAGGTTTAAAATCTGAAAATCCACCTTATAAATATTTACAACTTTGATTTAAAAATCAAATTTCCTCTTAAAACTTTTAAATTCAAAGTTTATTTGAAACTAACTTAAAGTTGGTTTTAAACTTGTTTAAATCGATTATCACAAATTTTGAATTAATTTAATTTTGTTTAAATTCAAAATTATCAAAAAAACAAAACAGTGACAGGTTTTACCAAAAACCCGTAACCAAAACTATTCTCGAGCAACCTGAATTTGCTTCGAGTCCAGACTCCACCTTGCTACGAGCAAAGTGTTCGAATACCCCGAGTAAAACCCGAGTGCTCTTCCTACCCAAACCCAAAATTCACCAGGATATCAAAGTGCACGGTGCACGTGTACATCACCGTCGCTTGCTTCCAGCCGCCGCCTCGTCGCCGAGCAAGTCGATGTTCACCTTCAAACCATCCTCCGACTACTCGAACTTCGCCATCACCCCGCATTCGAAATTTTGAGTTCGAGCTAAAAAGAAAAAAAGAAACCTGGAACAAAAAATTCGAACACCCCAAACTTGGAAAGCACATCGCCTCCGCAACCTCGACCATCGTGTCGACTGCAACTCCGGCCCCGAACTCGACACTGCCCACCTTACCACCACCCGAGACCCTACGGCACTCGATCGACCATCGACATCGAATGAAACGAAAACATCGGCACCTCAAAAACTAGGTTTAAAAACTTTAAACCATCGCCGCCGCTTCCATGGTCATTGGTCGACCATCACAACATTTTTCCCATACTCCATGTTCGCTCCTCCACCTCCAGCCCAAGCCCCGACCCCTCTGATCAACGAGACTGACCCCGATGACTCGAAATGCAAAAATTGAACAAACCCAAACTGCTCTCATACCACACCATTAAAAATCATCAAATTAGGTTTAAAAATCATGTTATTGTTTACTGATTCAGCTTGCATAACTGAATTCGAAAATTAAAAGATTCGAAAATGGACAAATCTTGAGTTTGTTTAGATAGTTTGGGTTTCCAAAGACCCTCTTAAGTTGTTTCAATCTTAAATAAATTTTTAAACTTAGTTTATGATGATACAAACATCTTTTGTTTGAATTTGAAGTTCAATCATCAATCAGAAAAGGAGTTAATGAATTTTTTTTTTAATCAACAGTTTGAGTTTTAAACTGGAAACAGATGCAAATTTAAAACAACAGCCTGTAAATTCTACTTGCAATCTACCCATATATACAGATGATTATATATGCACAAACATACATACATACATATATACTTATCCACAGATTCAAACCCTTAAATATATAAAAAAAAGAAATGTTACTCACCTTAGAATGAAGACAGAGCAGTTTATTTGTAACAGGTTTGCAACTGAAATCTTCTTTCTTTGTTTTGAATTTTGTTTAAAGCTTCAACTTGTTTTATTTTCCAGGCTAAAAGCTTGAACTTGCATTTGTTTGATTAAGTTGAATTTGTTCTCTGGTTTGTTGTAAAATTGGAATGCTAACTAGTATATTTTTTTTCCTAACTTGCTATGACTTGAATGAACTGGTATAGGAAAGATGCACACATATAAGTAGAAGAAAGGTGTTTGTACAGGTGATAACATATTTTGTACAATACTAGGCATGGCTTACTTTGTCTAAGGATATAAAAAAAAATGGGGCTGAGATGATATCAAGTGGTGCTGAGAGGATGGGGGCATTAAATGCAAGCTCTATTTTGTTTACAGGCCATGCTTCTTGAATTATTTATGTGCAGTCTTTGCTTTGTATATGCATGTACCTATGTACTTTGTTTTCAAATCTACACTTATTAAATTTTGCATGTACAGTTTGTATGAGATACTTTGTTTTTGTTTTCTATATCTTCTTTTGCATGTTGACTAGCTGAAATGATTTTGTTTTATCCTTACATTCTTTTGTTTACTTTGTTGCTTACATTCTTTTGTTTACTTTGTTTTACCTTTGTCTTGTTAACACTTTATATTTCATTTGCCTAGCTTGCTTTGTATTAGGTGGCTGCAGCTTGTTTTGTTTTTCTTTTACATACTTATCTTTTACTTGTTTGTAAATAGATACTTGGGTATATTTATTTTCAATAGTTTATATTTTGATGTATTTTGTTTGTACATTTTTTTATGTTTTACTTTACTTTGTATATTTGCTTTTATTTTAACTTAAATATTTATTTCAAAAATTTTGTTATATTTATACAGCTTCTAAAATACATTTCATAAGATTGAACTCAAATATTTCTATATTAACATTGTTTAAAAATAACTCAATGCTAAATTAAAATAATCTATAAAAGAAACTATATGTTTCTTAATTAAAAAAAAATAATTTATTTGGATTTGGATAAAATCAAATCAATTTATCATTTAATTTCACAATTTTAAATCAAAAATAAATCTAATCATCAATTTAAAATAAATTAAAATTCGGGATCGTTACAGACTTCCCCCTTAAAGAAATTTCATCCCCGAAATTTATAGGCACGAAAATAACACAGAGATAGATGAAAAATATTTAATCAAATCAAACTGAATATTTATTCTGCATTTGGTTTACCAAATCAGTATATCAATAACAGATACGGGAACGAATCTATTTAACACTCACAATATACTTGGGTCATCAATTCTACGAAATATGCAAGGCACTGGTTAGTCCGAAGGATAAACCGTCCGTAGAATATATCGAGACCCAAACAATAGATAAATTCAATCTCTACAATTTCTCAAGTACAAGATATGTATTCCAAACTCAAGTCGGAATATCTCAAAATAAATACCAATTTGTCCCTCTTCGGACTTCAGTTTACACAAGAAGTTATATTAGAATTTCAAATTCAGTTTTAAACGAAATCGTTTTATCGATATAATTCAAATTATCCTTCATATTCTATTAATCAATTTAACTCAAATTAAAATTTCCAAATTTATTTAAAATTTTAATTCCAAATTTCCAATTAATATTCATTAAGGTTTAAATCAAAAATTGATAAGAAATCGATGAAGATACAAAGTAAGGATTTTCTACAACGATTCGTAGGGCATCACCGCACCGAAACTTCTTCTTGCAACTTCCACGAGGCAAATCAAAAGAATTTGGAAAGATGAATCAAAAGAGATTGATAGAGAAAGTTTGTTTCCACTGTTGTAGGGCATTGACCATTTATAGTCGTATTCCCCTGTCCCCTATTCGTTCTCTTCTCGCACTCATACTCACTATCAGTGAATAGTAAGAGAATTTACTAAGGCATTTAAACAGATATCTTAGGGATATACTCATTCTAGGATTTACTTCATCCTATCTCTAATGAGCTACTTAACGTGTTATACTCCTGAGCTAAAGTTTAACCCTTAGCTCTGATACCAAATATAACGAACGCGCCATCAGCGGTCACAACCGGTAGGCTTTTCAACCATCCCAGCCCCACCGTGGCTCACATTGGTACCCCAAACCTGCTTTTACGGCCAGCCTCTCGACTGTCTCAGCTTACGCTTAACCAACCCCGTAAAGAGGACGTGTAGGGGTAAGAGTCTCCCGTTCGCCACCTAACCGTGAAGCGAGAACCCCCCATCACGTTTCACCTAGATAAGCAAGACTTGTGTGAGTAACCAAAACAGTTTATCTTTTAAAAACAAACAGCAAGAGAATTTTAAATTTGATTCGCAATGCTTTTAGAAAATGAGACTACCATAAGGCCTCCCGCACACACACAATGCAAACGCAGAATTAGAGGAGATTTCTCCTTATGATAGTCAAAGATGCTTGATACGCATTAAAAGAAACATTTGACATTATTACTAATGCATAGTATAGTAAAAATCATTTTGAAAGTAAAGATATAAATCTTAGCCAACATAGACATTTCGAACTATGCCTACTATAGCTACCGTCCAAACAGTGAGGCACCACCATAAGTGAATGATAGGTTCTACAACTAAAACCGTACAAGGTACGTATTTGAAGAATGGATTTCCAACAAATAGTCGAGCAAAGGAACTTCCCAAACCGAAATGGAACGCCTCGGAAGGACGTCCCCGAGCATCCCAAATGGATCTCTGTCAAACAAGGCCGGCTACCCCTTTCCCAGGGAGTAAGAAACCTCGGATATACCACCCCCGGTCCTTTTGGACCTTTATACGAGGCCTCGATTCCAACAACACCACACAGTAATAGATATAGTGTATCCACATGAGTAAGTTTCTGGGCTTCATACCATGATACTACCCCTTTCCAGAAGGAATGGTCATACCCTAGGGAAGCTACCCCTGAAACCTTGCCGCACAATTCATGTTTCGACCATTACCGGTTTGTGAGGCTCGACGAAGTCTCGTCCACAAAGCTATGCTTTTTACAAATGCCACGCTTTGATCAACAAATGATCAGCAGCACTCAGCATGCCACATTACCAAGTTGGGAATATATCGTTGATAACCTTCAACTACATAACCTCAAACAGTGTTAAGCTAAGAGAATAATTTCTCCGCCACCAACGGAAATGTATTTGAAAGAAATCTGCTTTATATCTCAAAATGTAATGTCAGACATACAATCCATACAAGTCTGTTCTGGATTTAGAATAGAACCGAAGGCGCTTCCAAAGAAGTCCTTGCAATCCTGGAATTCACAATCCCGATCGAACTTACCATCACTTAGGGAATCTCTATACCGGAGCAACTCAGTGCAGAGACAATCGATAGGTCATCCTATCATTCTCGCAAATACCCGGTCTTCACCACCGGTCTTCAAATGCTATCCATAACGTCGAATCACATATTCGGAATGGGTTATACGACCCAAAGGTCTTTTCCCGGCTAACCCGAATAGTAAGCGCAACATTTAAAACATATGGATAAGGGATTTCAATAAAGTCACTACTTAATAATTCAAAACTTTCTTTCATTTGGTTTAAACAAATTACCATTTTCAAAATCTTTTAAAGTAAACATTTATTTCACTAAGTTCGCCTATTTTCACAAAGATCCATTTTCGGATTTCAAAACAATTCCATCTCAATTGGATTAATTCATTTAAATCTTTAAATCAAGATTTTATCTTATAGCTTTCAAACAGTTTCGATAACTTGGGAAATCATTTTCATTTTTAACTTGAAATCCTTTTTAACACAATTTGGAAGTTCACTTCCTATATGAAAGCTTTTATTATTTGAAAACGAATAGTTTTATTTCAGAAAGATCCAATTTTTATTTACACGAGTTAAAGCCCTTGAATTTAAATTCAAATTCCCAAATCAATACATTTAAAATAGTTTAAAAACCCATATAACTCATTTATAAGTTGAATAACTTTTCTTTATATCCTAGTTTCCAAATCATAGAATTCAATTTCAAATATTGAATTCAAATTTAAATCAAAATATTTAAATCTCAAAAATCAATCAAGTTGTTCAAAATAAATTTCATCTTTGAAATTCCATTTCTAAAGCTTTTCTCTTTAAACCCGATCCATTTCCAAAACATTTGAATTCAAATATTCAAATTTAAAACTATTTCAAAAATCTGTGACTTAATCGATTTCCTCATGAAATCCATATTGGTGTGTGTATAAGTGTGGTCCAGGGGTTTAACACAATAGTGCGACATTATTAAATCATCACAGATCAAAACACGGAAATATAGTTGATAAGCGATATAACTATGAGGCTTATCGCTCATTCACAGATTCACAGATAATATAAAATGAATAAAATATACATAGCACAATCCACAGAACAAAGTGTCACAGATCAGATAAGACAATCAATTCGAAGCATCTCATACAATAAAATCATTCATAAGTAGGGCAAACACTCAATAATCATTTATAAGTAGGATTTATTAATCGTTTAATCCTATTTAATTCAATTTATTTCCAAGTAAATTAATTACTTACGAATTAATTACCCAATCTTGATTAATTAATAAAAAATCATTTGATATCAATTAATTTATCAAACCCTTTAATAAATTAAATTATTTTTAATTAATCATATTATTTTAATCAACCCTTTAAACCAATTTCATGATTAATTATCTTTAATTAATCAAAAGATCCAAAATTTATTACTATAAGCGATTAATCCTTAATTACTTTCATTTAGTAATTACATTTAAACAATTTATAATTGATTATCTAAATTAATTAATCCAATTAATTATTAAAATTAATCACCTTAATCAATACTTAATGATCCTTAGTTAATTATCTTCATTAACCAATAACATTTCTTAATCACTTTCTTAAGAAATTATCTTAGATGGGTTCATTATTAATCATTTCTAATTAATTTAATTTATTAATTTATAAACAAAATAAATTATTCTTTAATTACCTTATTGATTAAATCATTTAATACCTTAATTATCTATAAGATAATTTATTTCTTTATTAATGACTTAATTAACATTTAAGTGCATATTTAAAACATTACACTTTTAAATTTAAATTTAGATTCCATTTTGAATTTAATATTCAAAATGATTATTCTTTTAAACATTAACCCAATTTAAAAAAATTAATTTATAATCCCTAAAAATAAATGTAAATAACATTTATTACTTATATAAGAGAAAGCTTTTTAAACTAAACTACTTAATTTTATTAAGAGAAATCGAGCTTTAAAATAAATAAATTATTTAACTTCCAAATTTTAAGTTAAACACTTCATCACTTTTCATTCAAATTATTAAAGGAAACATTTTATAAAGAATTTTATTAAGTTATTCATTTATTTGAAAACAAATTCACTTTTAACAAAGCTATTTGATTTAAACTTGTTTTAAAACACTTAAGATTTGAAAACTGGTTCAATTTCCAGATTTTTAAACTTGAAGCCATGTTTAAGTCTTGTTTTTAGATTTTAATTTAAATTTTAAAAATAGGTTTAAAATATGAAAATCCACCTTTTAAATATTTACAACTTTGATTTAAAAATCAAATTTCCTCTTAAAACTTTTAAATTCAAAGTTTATTTGAAACTAACTTAAAGCTGGCTTTAAACTTGTTTAAATCCATTATCACAACTTTTGAATTAATTTAATTTTGTTTAAATTCAAATTTATCAAAAAAAACAAAACAGTGACAGGTTTTATCAAAAACCTGTAACCAAAACTATACTCGAGCAACCCGAATTTGCTTCGAGTCCAGACTCCACCTTGCTACGAGCAAAGTGTTCGAATACCCCGAGTAAAACCCGATTGCTCTTCCTACCCAAACCCAAAATTCACCAGGATATCAAAGTGCACGGTGCACGTGTACATCACCGTCGCTTGCTTCCAGCCGCCGCCTCGTCGCCTGCTTCCAACCGCCGCCTCGTCGCCGAGCAAGTCGGCGTTCACCTTCAAACCATCCTCCGACCACTCGAACTTCGCCATCACCCCGCATTCGAAATTTTGAGTTCGAGCTTAAAAAAAAGAAACCTGGGACAAAAACTTCGAACACCCCAAACCTGGAAAGCACGTCGCCTCCGCAGCCTCGACCATCGTGTCGACTGCAACTCCGGCCCTGAACTCGACGCTGCCTACCTTACCACCACCCGAGACCCCACGGCACTCGATCGACCATCGACGTCGAATGAAACGAAAACATAGGCACCTCAAAAACTAGGTTTAAAAACTTTAAACCATCGTCGCCGCTTCCATGGTCATTGGTCGACCATCACAACATTTTTCCCATACTCCATGTTCGCTCCTCCACCTCCAGCCCAAGCCCCGACCCCTCTGATCAACGAGACCGACCCCGGTGACTCAAAATGCAAAAATCGAACAAACCCAAATTGCTCTCATACCACACCATTAAAAATCATCAAATTAGGTTTAAAAATCATGTTATTGTTTACTGATTCAGCTTGCATAACTGAATTCGAAAATTAAAAGATTCTAAAATGGACAAATCTTGAGTTTGTTCAGATGGTTTAGGTTTCCAGAGACCCTCTTAAGTTGTTTCAATCTTAAATAAATTTTTAAACTTAGTTTATGATGATACAAACATCTTTTGTTTGAATTTGAAGTTCAATCATCAATCAGAAAAGGAGTTAATGATTATTATTTTTTGAATCAACAGTTTGAGTTTTAAACTGGAAACAGATGCAAATTTAAAACAACAACCTGTAAATTCTACTTGTAATCTACCCATATATACAGATGATTATATATGCACAAACATACATACACACACATATATATATACTTATCCACAGATTCAAACCCTTAAATATAAAAAAAAAGAAATGTTACTCACCTTAGAATGAAGACAGAGCAGTTTATTTGTAACAGGTTTGCAACTGAAATCTTCTTTCTTTGTTTTGAATTTTGTTTAAAGCTTCAACTTGTTTTATTTTCCAGGCTAAAAGCTTGAACTTGCATTTGTTTGATTAAGTTGAATTTGTTCTCTGGTTTGTTGTAAAATTGGAATGCTAACTTGTATATATATTTTTTTTCTAACTTGCTATGACTTGAACGAACTGGTATAGGAAAGATGCACACATATAAGTAGAAGAAAGGTGTTTGTACAGGTGATAACATATTTTGTACAATACTAGGCATGGCTTACTTTGTCTAAGGTTATAAAAAAAATGCGGCTGAGATGATATCAAGTGGTGCTGAGAGGATGGGGGCATTAAATGCAAGCTCTATTTTGTTTACAGGCCATGCTTCTTGAATTATTTATGTGCAGTCTTTGCTTTGTATATGCATGTACCTATGTACTTTGTTTTCAAATCTACACTTATTAAATTTGCGTGTACAGTTTGTATGAGATACTTTGTTTTTGTTTTCTATATCTTCTTTTGCATGTTGACTAGCTGAAATGATTTTGTTTTATCCTTACATTCTTTTGTTTACTTTGTTCCTTACATTCTTTTGTTATAACACTTTATATTTCATTTGCCTAGCTTGCTTTGTATTTGGTGGCTGCAGCTTGTTTTGTTTTTCTTTTACATACTTGTCTTTTACTTGTTTGTAAATAGATACTTGGGTATATTTATTTTCAATAGTTTATATTTTGATGTATTTTGTTTGTACATTTTGTTTATGTTTTATTTTACTTTGTATATTTGCTTTTATTTTAACTTAAATATTTATTTCAAAAATTTTGTTATATTTATACAACTTCTAAAATACATTTCATAAGATTGAACTCAAATATTTCTATATTAATATTGTTTAAAAATAACTCAATACTAAATTAAAATAATCTATAAAAGAAACTATATCTTTCTTAATAAAAAAACATAATTTATTTGGATTTGGATAAACTCAAATCAATTTATCATTTAATTTCACAATTTTAAATCAAAAATAAATCTAATCATCAATTTAAAATAAATTAAAATTCGAGATCGTTACAGTAAGTCTTATCAGAGATAGGATTAGTAATATCCTAGGATGAGTAACTCATTAGAGATAGGGTTAGTAATACCCTAGAATTAGTTATGAGTGTGTTATATATATGTGAGCGCGTAATTGTTAATTCTATAAAAATGGTTTTGTTTTAAATGGTAAATGAAATAATTTTACCTAGGATTATATTTTGAATATAAAGTATGTATTTGGAAAAGTTGTATAGTTAGAAATCAAGATCAGTGAAATATAAATATAACATCTTGTGATTAGAATTTCACGATTTGTCTATAAGGTGTTTGATAATAAGATTGGTTTAAGGAATGAACATATAAGATAAAAATGTGTTTAAATAATAGAAAATGATTGTGTAAAAAGGAAAATATAAAAGGAATGATGGTTTAAAATTCGAGTAATTTAAAAGAATTGTGGTAATTTAAATAAAGTTAATTAATATAATATAAATTTATAAAATAGGTTTTATAAAGTAATCTCTAAAGGATTTTGAAAATATTATTATTTCAACTAAAATGAGGTATTTTATGATAACTAATTCGATTGGCTCTGAAATAAACAGAAAATGGCAAGAGATGTGTTCGGATGGTAAGCACTTCCCTTAATTATTACTCTTCTTGTTAAGAGGATATATGATACTATTGGTAGTATCCAGTTCCTTGGATTATTTTAGATTTACTCGATCTATATAATTTTCTTAAGTTAATGAAATAATATGAACCATTGATTAGTAATCTTTATAAAAGTGTTTAAAGTAAAGATAAATTTGGAATTGCTGACTGCTAAAATAAAGCGGAATTTCCGACGATTTTGGACAGTCGAAAATTTCTGAACCGCATCAAACTCAAAACTAAGTAATTTATGGAATATTCTGACAAAAGATAAACCACTGTGAAATACTTTGAGTAAATGAAATAAGATAAGGATAATTTATAAATCTGATTTATAAAGAAAAAAAGATTTAAGAGTTAAGAGTATAAGGATTTAAACACGGGTGGTTTCAAAATTTGTTTTTCAAAGATAGAAAATTAACGATAGTGCTAAAATAAGTTTTATAACTTATGAGTTTGAGATAATAGTAAATTACAACAAAGTCTAAATTTGTTAGACAGACGGATTCCACTAAAACCAATTTGGAATTTAGGATTTGTATATACTCTTAGGATGTAAATGTATATCATACAAATGTAGATTTAAGTCATGAACTATTAAGTAAAATAATGACTCCTCAAAAA
Organism: Allium cepa; assembly: GCA_030765085.1. Lineage (NCBI taxonomy): Eukaryota > Viridiplantae > Streptophyta > Magnoliopsida > Asparagales > Amaryllidaceae > Allium > Allium cepa. The sequence goes on along the minus strand of CM060934.1, from coordinate 486,880,658 downwards.
GGTAATTATAACCTAGAAAATGTTTTATTAATGAATTCTAGCATTAATTAAGAATTTGGATTTAAGTCTTTAAAAGTGATTGATTTACATAAGCTATAAGATGTAATAAAGTTAAGTAATAAATTTATAAAATGGTTCATAAATAATATTATTGTTAAAGGAAATATACCGAGTTAAAAGATTGTGGGAAGACTTTTTTATAAAGATAAATTATCTTTTGAGTGAAAAATGGTTTCTTTGGAATATATTCCTTTAATAAAAATATTTGGAAATAAATAATTAAAGGGATTATATAAAAAAACACTTTTATAAAGTGTTTGAGCTTAAGATAAAAGTTTATGAAAGTTTTGAGGGTTAATAAGTACATATGTTATATGTAGATCATCTCATCACACAATTTTGTTCTGAGATTCGAGTTTGGAACTTTGAGGTGTTTACACTGATCGGAAAAGAATTTATCACTCGATTCTTGATGAAGAACATTGATAAGGATGACTGGTTAGGTACTTTAGTTTTCTATCATAGTTGAGCACTATGCAAGGAAAGCAAAGCTTTCAGAGCAAAGAGCCTGATTAAAGTCCGCACTAGAGGATCAGGGGATTGATACTAGTTCGAAAATGAAGTTGTGTATTCGAATAGGAGATTGAATAAGACATTTCATATGGATAATCTGTGTATATTATATGGAATTAAGTTTAAAGATAAATGTTTTAGTTAAACTTTTGTTATGGTTATTTCGAGGACGAAATTCTTTTAAGTAGGGGAGAATGTAACGATCCAGAATTTGACCACTTTAAAATATAGTATTTAAAGTGATTTTAAATATAAAATAAGTAAGGTTATATGATTCAAACAAAATTAGATAGGATTTGAAAAGAGAAGTATACACAAAATAGTAACATTTGCCTATATCGACAAAAGTAATAAAATGCCGATTTCAGAAAAGTATATTTCAATGGTTAAATAAATTATCTTAATTAATTTAGGAGTGTTTATATTTTTAAATAGAATTATAAAAATTTATTTTTAAATTTGGTTTACATAAATAAATAGTTTAACTAAAACGTCAAAATGTAACCGTAAAACATTTTGTCGAAAAAACGACGTTTTGTCGATTAAAAGTTGTGGTAACGTCGTCACACCTTTATTTTCTTATATAGGAACATATATTCAAATAGTGTAAGTATTAATTAATTCAATAAAAATGTTTACTTTTACTAAATAAAATTAGAAAACTTCTAGAAGTCATTAAGAAAAGTAAGTAAGAATTAACAAAAGTAAGTAAGAAAAGTCAAAAGTAAACATCAAATCAATATCACATCAAAAGCCAACATAATTACTATTTTACTTAGCTTAGTTGTTAAGGGAGTAAGACATAAATTAAAGATGTGAAAGGTGATGTTAAATATTGAAAAAGTGGAGATTGCTTTAGGTTGAAGTAAGGTTAGTTTGGTAATTTGGTAAGAGGTTATATTGGTAAATTACCACTTTCTTTCTTTTTCTATAAATATCTGCATCCTTCTTCACTTTCATTCATATTTCTTCTTCTTCTTTTCTCAAGCTTCTTTATCCTCTTCCTCTTCCTCTTCTCTTTAATGTCTTCCAAGCCATAGAAAAAATTAGAAAGAAACAATATAAAAATATTTATAAAATATTCAAAAGAAATCAATGTTCATTCTCTTCAAATCAAACTCCTTTTTTCTCCATATTCTACCTCTTCTTCTCTCGGCTATAACTTCTTCAAAACAGAACCAAAATACAAAATTCTTTTTTTAGAATCATGTATTTTTCCAGTGGATACAACTTTCATGTTGACCACTTTATCTCATTCTGATGTTAACTATGTCAAAAATACACTTCTTTTCAGTGCATTTTCTGGCCCAGCTTTTAAGACAGAGAATAGGTCATTTTGTTTTGATCATAAATATCCAAATTAAGAAATTATTTTTTTAAAACAATATGAACTTCCAATGGCTACAACTTCACTGTTGTTAATTTTTTCCAGTTTCGAGTTCTGCTATACCTGAAACTCAATTCTTTGAAGTGCATTTTTGGTCTTTTTTTATCAATCCGACAATACCTCTTCTTCATTCTATCATATCCCCCTCAAAACCACACGGATTCAAATGATTCATTTTTTCAGATTAAATAGAAAAGAATTTTCAACAACTTTTCAGTTAACAAGTTTTTCAAATTTTATGAGTAAGAGAGTCAAAAACAAGAGAGAAGATGACCATTTTTCGGACCTAAATCTTGGAAATTCAAGTTCAAAGCTCTACCGCTTCTTCTCTATATTTTCGGCCAACCTCCATCTCAAGCCTCAGCCAAGCTATTGGAATGGAGAAGGTGTTGTTTGCTCTGTTTAATGGAGTAGGAATTAGTTAGTGAAGTGTTGGTTGATTAGAATGTTGGTAGGAAGTTAATCGCTTTGGTTTATGGTGAGAAACTTTATTTAGCATCTCTATTTATATATATATATATATGCATATTTGATGTTGTGTTATGATTGCTATGGATGCTTATATATGGTTTGATCATCAAGTATTGATTGTTTGATATGATTGTTAAATTGTTTTAACAAGTCCTGTTAATCCACGTCGATAAGCACAAAGGAAAACACTTTCCTTTTGAAAATGAAACGGTGTATATGGAATGCTTAAACCTTTTGGAAATAGTTTGAAAATGAGTTAGAAATGTTTTATAAACATTTAAATATGTATAATGAAATAAAGAAAGAAAATCAAGATTTTATAAATATTTCCAAAATAATTTTCCAGAAAAATCATGCTTTTGAAGTAAAGTGACCAAAGTTTAAAATTGATATTTTATATGTTTTAAAAATATGAAATAAATCCTAAAAATCTTTTAAAATTGAAATATGGATTTATAAATGATACAAAAGTCGTTTTGAAGAATATAGCTTTTAAAACGCTATTTGCAACACTTTTCGCAAGGCTTTTCGCAGCAGTTTGAAACAACTTTTGAAATACAGTTTTAAACTTAACAATTCTTTCCTATATATTTTGTGAATTATTTTAAAAGAATAATTAAGTCATTTAAAGATGATTTGGAAGTTTTAATGAGAGTTTGAATAAATGGGAAAGAGGAATTGTTTATACCATTAAATAATAAGCGAAGAAGATTGGATATAATAACAAACTGAGTAATGCGGAAACGACTAGTACATTCGTCCTGCTTGTGAGATCTAAGAAGATAAAATAAGGTCTTTAACTAAGGTTAGGAATGGAGCAACCAGTGTCCTGAACTTACCTGGCCTATATTTTCTCTTCTTAGGCGAGGGGTGGAACATATCGAAAGGAAAGCCCGGATGCTCTAAAAGATCATAATTAAGTTTTTTCTAAAATAAAAAAAAGAAATAAATTCCTTGAATTTATTATAAATGGTCTAGATATATGATTTATAAAATTGATATTTTATAAATAAAAGTAATGGAATTATAAAAGTGTTTTATAAATATTAGAAATGGGATTGTAATCAATATATGGGTTTACAATTGAAATTTAGAAAAGAATTTGTAATGGATTTTATAAAAAATAAGATTTGAAAGGAATGAATTTGTAAATAAGAGTTTTATAAGTAATTAAATTATAATTGGATTTTGACTTATAAGTGAGATATAAATGGAATTTGTTAGTAAATAAATTTTGTATATGGAAGTTTATAAAATATAAGTGGAATTTATAAACACCGTTTTGTAAATCTGAAATCAATTTAAATTGATAAGTTAAATGTGAAAGTTTATTAAAGGAATTATATTTGCGATTTTGAACAGTGAATAATCCTTTAAATTAAATGGATGTTTTGGAAAGTGATATTATAAAAAGGGAATATTTTCCCTAAGTTAAAAGTTAAGAAAGAAAATCTTTGATTAAGATTTAATGAATGATTTGGAAAGGTTTTCCTAAGTAAAAGAGAAAATGATTTAGAATTACTCCAGGATTTAAGAAAGGTTTAAATAAACCAAATGATTTGATAAATGAGGCTTAATGATTCCTTATACTCTTCAAAAGAAAATGGAATAAATTGAAAAGAATATATCTAAGAAAGATATTTTAAATAAAAGATGAAGTAATTGATTGATGTTTGATATCCACATATGAACTTAACATCTTTTAAATCGATAATTGGCTTCGAAGGAACAGGGATCAGATTTGGATGATTACTATCCGAAAAACCATTTCGAACCAATGTATACGTTCGAATGTGAAGACATGTTGAACATGACGACTATTGAAGACCGTGAATCTTCATAGCGTGAGGACTGCTTGTTGATTTGTTCTGGGTCGCACCCATTATAGAGTTATATATAGCAGTGGTCTCCTCGTTGTGGAGATTTTACGGATTGCGACGTCTACTCTCTACTAGTGGTAGTAGGAGAGTGCCTTCGGTTTGTCCTGTTCCTGGACAACATGTATGGATGTTTGTCTGACATTGCATTTCTAAAGATTATGTACATTGGTTTTTACAAACGTACATCAGTGGTGGCGGAGAAGGCAACTTCTCTTAGCTTAACACCCTCCTTGAGACATACGAGCTCAAGGAAGTATTTTTGTGGAAGGCAATTAGCAATGGAAATGGCAATGTGGCATTCAAAGATGTGATATGCGCTATGTGAAAAGGTAATCGTTTGCCTTAAGCCTCATCAAACCGGAAATGACCGAAACAGGATTATATGCGGCAAGGCTAAGTGGGTCCTTCCAATTAGGGTATGATCATCCCCTTCTAGATATATTTCTTCCTACTATGATTTTCGGTATGTTAATTAATGTTGTGTATGGAAAGAGAGCTCTCGGATAAAGGTCGGTAACGACCGGGGGATGACATATTCGGTACTATTTAGTTACAGAGGTAGGTCGGTCTTGTACTGGTAGAGGGCAGTTGTTCTGTGCCTCGGGGCATCCATCTAGAGGTGTACCCATTTCAGAAGGTAGATCCTTCACCTGGTCATTTGTGTGGAAGTCCATTCTTCAATAAGAACCTATGGTTTTGTTTGTAGAGCCTGGTATGCTGGAATTTAATAATGGTAACAATTTCGGCTAAGATTAATAAGTTTATTTGCAAATGCTTTCAAAGAGATGTCATTAGAAATAATATCAAAGGTTTTTATATAAAAGTGTTTTAGTAATCATAAGGTAAAAATCCGTCCGTGTTTATGTGTGGGCGTGATCTTATGAGATACTCTTTCTTTTTAAAGGATTTTATTCAAAGGCTGATATATGACACTGTCATTTATATTTGAGTTTCTCACGCTGGTTTATCAAGCCTGATCCGGGTATTTTCAATACTCGGGTCAGATCCGAGTAGTTTCAGGTTTTGTCGAAGACGTTTGAAGTTTCTAGAGGAGAGCTGGAGATATTCATCTATGTATGGACATATTCTGTTATCCGCTGTACTTAGTGTATTTTGTTTGATGTATGTCAGCAATTGTAAGGACAGATGTTTAACTGTCCAGGCTGAATTTAGATTAGACTCTGATATATGTATTTAAAAGTTTTTCGATGTAAAAATATTTGTTTAATATTATATGTTAGTCCATTCGTGCGAGATTTTGTTATGTCTATTTTTCTCTATTACCCTTCATGTTTCATATTTTCGTGCAATTTGAGTTAGACATGTGTGGATTATTGTCGATTTAAAGGGTACGGGAAAACGGGCCTTGAAAAAACTCACCAACACGTGCATCACAAATGGGTCGCTGTCCCATGGTCGCTAACCATAGAGCCGGTGCAACGATGTAGTATATTAACAGTACGCCCGAGGAACCTAGAACTTGAATAATCCAGAACATCGACGTAGTACAGTAACTGCACGCCCGATGGACATGAAACTCCAATAATTCAAAACAACGGCATAGTACAATAACGGTGCGCCCGATGAACTTGATAAACCGAAACAATGATGTAGTACAATAATGGTACATCCATTGATCTAGATAAGCCGGAACATCGACGTAGTACAATAACGGTACATCCAATAAACCGAACATCATAAAAGAACATGGGTCGCTAGCCCGTAAGAATAAGACGAAACTCCAAAGAACCCATAGGTCGTTAGCCTATAAAAGAAATGAGATGAAGCTCAATAAAATGAGGTACAGTCCTCCGCATGGACAAAGAGACATCGCACACCGCCAGTCTAAACCATAAAATGATCACCATTGATCAATAAAAAGTGTGAATTACACTAAGCTAGTAAATAAATGAGTTTAGCTTCATGTCCCATAACCGCTGGATTAACCTAAATATTTACGAAAAAATTGTAGATTTTCACTCGAAAATTGTCACAACAGTTTCAATCGAACAAGTCTAAGAATTAACCGACGAAGTAAATGCAAGCGTTTCATACCACTTGTTTTGCTAAGTCGTTTAATTAGATTTCTCGAATGAATGAGGTAAAGGTTTGTATATACTAATAGATTAGAAAAAGGTTTTAAAAGTGAGTTTGGTATTGAAAGTAAATGTTGAAATCGTTTTGATGAAAGAGTTTGAATATTTACTACTAGTATAGAAACCTTTGCATTTTTAAAGTGACAAAGAAATGATTATAGAAACAATCAATCACAAAAAATTCACATAAGAAGACGTGAATTAAGTCCAAAGAAATCAATACCAAATCCATTAAAATGGATATTCCCAAAAATCCAGAAATAGAAGTCATCAAAGTCGATAAAATTGATAACAACTAATCAGATCGACATAAATCGATAGACATAGGAAATTTATTCAAAAATTAGGCAAATAGGCAAAACTACAAGTTCAAGACGTCTGGGGGTCAATCCAAAATATCTGGATTTGGTCTCTGGAAATATTCCAAAAAACCACCCAGACGTCTGAAATTTCAAAGCAGACGTCTGAAACCCCTTTCGGATGTCTGAACCTATAATTCAGACGTTTGAAATTAGTTACTGCCATTTTTATTTTCTATCGTTTCTTCTTTTTCTCCAAATTGCATAATCAGACGTCTGAACCTTAATTTCATACGTCTGGATGCTTGGGCTGGGGAACAATTTGCCTAAGCCATGATGGCCAAAACGATTCGGGAGCGATCGAGTGAGCAACGACGATTAAAGATTCACACCAAGCGACAACCCAGCCTTATAGGTTCTTCGACACATCCCAAATATCTTGTCCATGCATCCATAGTAGGGTTTTCATAAAATTGGACTTCAAAACCAAAAATTAGAAAATTCACCAAATCAAAAGCAAATGAACATGAATAGATGTTAGGAATTCATACCTAAAGACAATGAAAGTTATAGACATAGATATGAGTTCAAGAGCTCAACTTTAAACCCAAAAACACAAATGAGAAGCTATAAAACAAGGCAAGGCCAACCACTCTTCATTTTAACCCAAGAAGCTTCAATCTAAGCTCATAAGAAAAATATTTCCTACGTTAGGGTTTAGGAATTTCTGAAAATGGAAGAGGGGTTGTGATGGAGAAGATGAAGAGGATGCTTACGTAAAGCTTCTCCTCGATTTCTAGAAACTTGAATTTGAATTTCCTAGCAAAACTAGGGCTTAGGAATTTTGAGTCTCCTTTCTTTCCCCCATTTTTATCTTAGCATGAAAGTATTAGGAAATAAGAATGAATGAATAGGAGAGGGGGTGGAGTTAGGGTATTATGTTGGGTTATTGGGCTGAACCCAAACCCAAAGCCCAATAAAGAAAATAGCAAAATTCAACCCAACTCTAAAGATATCAATGTTTATATTCAGAAAGGTCGCAAAACCATTTTAGACTCAATGGAAGTGGTCTCGAGCCATAATTCGACTGTTTGCAAAAAGTAGCATTTCGGATTTTAATCCGAGTAACGATGCTATACTTAAATAAAATATCTAAATATACAATCGTAAAATATGCGGGTTGTTACAGACTCCCCTCCTTAAAGAAATTATGCCCTCGTAATTATTAAGAGGAAAACAAAGAGTAACAACCATAATAGCATACCAACAAATAGAAATTTGAAATAAGAAGTTCATCTTAAGGAGCACGAGTGAATAAGTCCAGTTGTGCCCGCTCAATGAATTCTCTAGATTCCCAAGAACAATCTTTAGGATTTGAGGACCATTGAACTTTCACAAGTGGGACATCTTTATTACAAAGATGTCTAACCTCCGAAGAAATGATACAAATAGGATGTTGCTCATAAGTCAAATTAGGTGAAACTTCAATCTCTTCAACAATACCGAGCTCATGAATAGAATCGGAATCCCTAAGTCATTTCTGTAGTTGAGAGACATGGAAAAGTCATGAATAACAGAAAATTAAGCCAGTAATAAAAGGTGATAATCCACGGAACCAATGCGTTCGGTGATCGGAAATGGGCCAATATACCGTGGTGCTAATTTTCCCGATCGATTGAAATGCACAACACCCTTCATAGGAGAAACACGAATGAACACCAAATTTTCGACAGAACTTCTAAATTCCTTCGGTTATCGGCATAGGTTTTTTATCTACTTCGAGCTTCTTTCATCCTATGACGAATAAGGTCAATCATTTCTATGGAATCACGAATAAAATCTGTACCTAAAACCAGCTTCTCATTGGCCTCAAGCCAACAAGAAGCAGATCGGCATGGCATTCCGTAGAGTGCCTCAAAAGGTGTCATACCGATACTAGATTGGAAGCTATTATTATAGGAAAACTCAACAAGAGAAATCTGATCTTTCTAACTTCCATCAAAATCAAGAACACATGCACGAAGAAGATCTTCAAGAGTTTGATTCACACGCTTGGTTTGTCCATCGGACTGAGGATGATAAGGGATGCTAAAATTAAGCTTCCTTCCCAAAGCTTTTTGAAGACTCTTTCAAAATCCACTAGTAAGTAATGGATCACGATCACTAACAATAGAAGTAGAAACTCCATGCAATTAAACAATTTCTCTAACACGTAGTTTGGCTAAAAGAGGTACGGTCCGATTAGACCGAACGGGAATAAAATGGGCGGATTTTGTAAGCCTATCTAAAATCACCCATAAACTGTCATGGTCCAAACGAGAACGGGGAAGACCATCAATAAAGTCCATGCAGACTAGATCCCACTTCCAGACGGGAATGTCTAAAGGTTGCAATAACCCACCAGGACTTTGATGCTCGGCCTTGATGAGTTGGCAAGTCATGCAATGCTTAATGAAGTTAGCAATATTGGATTTCATTCCATCCCAATAATAAAGTCGCTTCATATCCGCGTACATTTTACTACCATCGGGATGAATGGTAAATTTAGAGATGAGAATCTTCTAAAATGTCTTTACGAAGATCACTAATATTTGGCACGATAAGTCTACTAAATTTTCGAATGTCGCCACGAGCATCGATTTCAAAGTATTTCAAATCATCAACATTCCTATCCCGACAACTTTGGCAAAAATAAGCCAATTCGGGATCATGCTTTTGAGCATCAAGAGTACAGTCTAAAAGAGATGGGTGAGCCTCAAGGCTACATGAAACAAGAGATGAACATGAATTGGATTCACGATCTCGAATCTCACAAGTGGATAAAGTCTCGAGATCATTCCATTCGGATATTATCATTGGAACAAATGCTTGTAGCTTACGACTAAGGGCATCGACAACACGATTTCTCTTTCCAGGAGTATAAAGAATATCAAGATCGTATGATGAAAGGAGCTCGACCCAATGTTGTTGATGCAAATTAAGTTCCTTTTGAGAAAATAAATACTTCAAAGATTTATGATCGGTGTAGAGAACAAATTTCTCTCCTAAAAGATAATGACGCCAAATTCTAAGGGCGAAAACAATAGCCGCGAGCTCTAAATCATGAGTGGCATATCTTGTCTTGACGGGCTTTAATTTCCTAGAAGCATAAGCAATAACACATTCCCTTTGCATGAGAACGGCTCCCAAACCAATAAGACTAGCATCGGTATAATAATAAAGTCTTGGTTCCCTTCAGGAATCACAAGAATAGGAGCAAAGGAAAGGATTTTTTTAATTTTTGAAAAGAAGCTTCACACTTGTTTAACCAATTGTACTTAACTCCCTTCTTTGTCAAACTAGTAAAAGGCACGGAAATTTTAGAAAAGTCTTTTATGAATCGACGGTAATAGCCCGCCAATCCGAGAAAGCTACGAATTTCAGTCACACTCTCTGTTCTCTTCCAATTTTGAATCGCTTCAATCTTTGAAGGATCCACGGAAATTCCTGATTCAGAAATGATATGTCCTAAAAACTTCACACGAGATTGCCAAAAGTGGCACTTAGAAAATTTTCTTTCAATTGATTGCTTCTAAGATTTTCCAACAAAATCCGAAGATGCTTTTCATGCTCTTCCTCGGTTTTAGAACAAACAAGAATATCGTCTATAAAGATGAGAATAAATCGATCAAGGAAGTCTTTGAAAAATCAATTTATAAGGTCAACGAAATAAGCTGGAGCATTCTTAAACCAAATGGAATAACAAACCATTCATAAGATCCATAACGAGTACGGAACGACGTTGAAGGAATGTTATCCTTTGCAATACGAAGCTGATGAAAACCGGTTGCTAAGTCTAATTGTGAAAAGACTCTAGCACCACTAAGTTGATCAAAGATCATCAATCCGAGGCAAAGGATATTTATTCTTGATGGTGAGATTATTAAGCTTGCGGTAGTCAACGCAAAGTCTAAGTGTACCATCAGTTTTCTTCAAAAAATAGCCGAAGCTCCCCAAGGAGAGAAACTAGAACGAATAAATTGTTTTGTTTCCAATTCGGATAATTGTTTACGCATCTCCTCATTTTCCTTATTGGAAATTCGATAAGAAGGACGAGTGATAGGTAGAGCTCCAGGGATTAAATTAATTTGAATTCAATTGATCGCTTCGGATATTTAGAGTGAGATTCAAAAGATGCGACATAATCCATCACAGAAGATTCACCTAGAACAAGTGTAACAACCCGCATATTTAACGATTTTATATTTAAATGTTTTATTTAAATATAGTGTCGTTAGTCGGATTTAGGTCCGAAATGTTACTTTTCGCAAACAGCCCAATTGGGACTCGAAACCACCTCCATTGAGTCCAAAATGACGTTTGCGATGTTTTTGAGTATAAGCTTTGATATGTTTGGAGTAAGTTGAATTTTGCAACTTTTTCTAGTTGAGCTTTGGGTTGGGTTCAGCCCACTAACTATCTAATTAACCCTAACTCAGTCCCTCTCCTCTCCACACTTATTTCATTTCATAAAAACTTAAGCTAAAAACTGAAAATGGGGGAAGAGAATGGGAATCAGATATTCCAAGCCATAGTTTCCTCTTGCAACTTGAATTCTTGCTCCAAAATCAAAGAGAAGGTGTTGGTAAGCTTCCTCTTCATCTTCTCCAACTCTTCTCCTCTTCAATTTCAGAAAGTTTCCTAAACCTAACTTAGGAAATATGTGTTTTATTCTTAGATTGAAGCTTGTAGAGTTGAAGTGAAGGGTAGTTAGTCTCCTTCTTGTGTTTGAGCTTCTTCTTCTTTGTTTTGAGATAAAAGGTGAGTTTTGAACTCACATCTACTTCTCTTGATTTCATTGATGTTGGGTATGAATTCCTAACACTTGTTCATATGCACTTGCTTTTGGTTTGGATTGAATTGCAGAATATCCAAATTTTTAGCGTTTGGGTTCAATTCTTTAAAGATCCTAACTTTGATGTTTGAACATGTTTTTGATTACGAATCGGAGAGCTAATGGAGCTGGGGTATCAATTGGCTAAGGCTTCTTAGGTCCATTGCTCGAATGGTCGCGTTTTGGAAGAGTTTGCATTTCGATGAGAAAGGGCAAGAACTGCAAAAATTTGCAGTTCGGCCGACCGAGCCCTGTAGCCGGTCGACCGACCTGCTATCCCGAGCTTTTTTTTTATTTTCTGCATCTGGCCAGCCGACCGAGCCCTGTAGTCCGGTCGACCGACCTGCTCCTATTTTGCCGTTTTGCCTATTTAAGCTCATTTTGATTGGTTTTCCAAATTTTATCGATTCAAGTTGGTTTTTAGTTGTTGTCATTGCATCTTTGGCTTTGATGACTTATTTTAACTTCATTCACGGGTTTTCATAAATAATCCCTCTAAATCGCATTAAAAGCTCGTTTTCTCCGATTTATAAATTCTATTTAAAACGCACACACAATTTCGCACTTCGAGCGGAGTGGAAGGGAGATTAAATGGTTAGGTAAAACATGAACCATGAATCCATGCGTTTGTCTTGCCGATTAATCCCCGACCTATTCGATTGATCGTTTTGGCCTTTTGGTCTGGTTTACCGATGAGATGAGGTGAACTTTGTACTGCTTTGAGTGTGAAATTAACTAACGAATAGTAAACCGTTTAGTGCGAACGAGTGGTTATGAGACTCACGTTACCACTTTTCGGATTCCTTTTTGAGAGTTATGACACATTCCGCCAGTTAGTGGTGTCCAGTACTGGGTCTCCGACCTTCACCACTACGGTTTGTTGCCTTTGGGTATGTGCCTTCGGGTTTGTTGCCCTTTAGTATCGCTTCCGATGTTGGTCATTATAAGCCGCATGGGTGATATTGGGTTGCCCTTTAGTATCGCTTCCGATGTTGGTCGTTATGAGCCGCATAGGTGATATTGGGTTTGGAGTCTTCGGGCTCATGGATCCTTGTTTGTACAGTACTGATCTCGAGAAAATTTTCTGATGTTTCATTCATATGTATATTCCCTAGGTATCGCCCTTCGGTGTTGGTCTTTTTGAGCCGCATGATGCGTAGCGTTTACCTTGTGGAACTTGTATACCTTATTGGTATTTGTTATTTGCCTTTTGGCTTGCTTTGGGATATTCCTATCCTTTGTTTCTATATGTTACCGATGATATGAGGCTTGTTATCATATGATTCATCTTTTGTTTGATGATTGTGTTATCTCTTTTAGAGATATTTGTTATACTTTGTAACCGTGCAGGTTTATTGTTGTTCAGTTTATCTAACTGATTTGTTTAGCTAGACTGACCCGTGTATTTTATACTCGGGTCAGACCGAGATGTTTCAGGTTAGGTGCTTTTGGACTTAGCCTATTTTGCTTCCGCATGGACTATTCATCTTGTTCCTTTTTGTTAAAGCTTTTTGTGTAGTCCTTTATTTGTAACTCTGATATGTATTCTTTTGACTCGTCTGTATATTGTGGTTTGCTATACCACTTGACATGTATTATTTTGAAAACTCTGTTATGTATCTGTATATGTGTATATGATGATCTACTGTTCTGTGATGTATATTACATTTGAGTTGTTATATTCTGTTCTGATAGATCCTTCAACCACCTATGGTTTTGTTTTAAGTATTCATTGAGCATGTCGACCTACTTGGTATGTTTATTGTCTATGTATTCAATTGATGGTAAGAGCAAGGCTATGGATGGTCGCTCCCAACCAGCCTTATTCTCTGTGTTAGTTGACGGCATTACCCTGTATGTCCTTGGCTAGCGTGGGTATAGAGGTGGGGCGTCACAGCGTGGTATCAGAGCTGAGTTCAGAACAAAATATGATAAACACAGAATAGATGCACATATTCCGGTACATCAAAGTATATAAGTGATACAAATCTTTGAGTCATCGTGTCTCTCTATTCCTTCTGTGCCTTGGTGTTAGATAGAATGTGGGAATACGTCTAGGAATGTATTTTATTCCGTAGTATTCCATCTTGATTATCTACCTTGTGAATAATCTTGTTCTTATCTTACTTTCAGCTTATGGCTGGAAGGGGCAGGGGACGACGTTCGGATGTTGGGCAATCCAGTGGCTCACATCCGGATGGTGTTTATATGTCTGCCGTTCAGTTTTTGGAGTTGTTTAGGAGCACTCAGCCTCCAGTTCCTCCTCGAGTATCTCCTCCTCGCAAGTCTGCCTTTGCATGTCAGTGCAGTGATTTTGCTCATCTTGGAGGAAAGCCGTTTAAGGGCTCCGAGTCTGTTCTTGAAGTCCAAGCTTGGTTTCGCACGTGTGAGCGTATCTTCTCTTGCATGGATCTTTCTAACCATGATAGAGTTCTTGTAACTTCTAGCTTATTACAAGAGCGTGCTCTTGATTGTTATGAGCTTCTTGTAGCCGAAATTGATGAGTCTACTCTTTCTTGGACTCAGTTTCGGGAGCGATTTGAACTCAAGTTCGTTCCTGAATCTGAAAAAGTTTTATTGACCCTTCGCTTCCTTGAGTTGAAGCAAGGGAAATCTTCTGTTTCTGAGTATGTTGCATCCTTCGAGGCTTTATCTAAGTATGGTCTTGAATTCGTTAGCACTTCTTATAAGAAGAATTTGAAGTTTGTTTCTGGTCTTAAGAAATATCTTAAGAAGTCTTTGTTGCTCCAGCTTAAGCTTTCTTTTGAGGAGTTGGTTGATTCTGCGCTTCATCTCGAGACCGTCGAGAAGGAGTGTGATAGTGATGTTGATATTGAGGTTTCCAAGAACCCCAACAAGAGGCCGTTTCCATTTCAGAAGAAGCCTTTTCCTTCTAAGAAGAAGAAGACTGGTGGTTCTAGTTCTCAGCCTCAGTCTGTTGGAACACCTTTCGTTCAGAAGTGTTTCAATTGTGGTTCTCCTGATCATATGATTCGAGCTTGTTCCAAGCCTCTCTTCTGCCGTTATTGCAAGAAGGAAGAACATCATGTTTCAGCTTGCCCTACTGTTCCGGCTAGTGCCAAGTCTAGCAAGCTTTATGCTGCTAAGGCTTCTGAAGGTCCTTCTCAGCCCAAAGGTATATCTCCATCTATTTTGGAAGGTTCTATTTTATTTCATGATCATAGTATACGAGTTCTTTTCGATACGGGTGCATCACATTCCTTCGTATCGAAAAAGCTCGTTGATGATTTATCTTTGGATGTTTCTTGGTTGGTTACTTCTTTAAGGATTGCGAATCCTATTGGGGGATCCGCGACCCTTAGCTTGCTTTGTGATGATGTTGAGATTGTTTTATGTGGCTTTTCTTGTCGTGCGAATCTGCACGTTATTTCTTGTCTGGGATTTGATATGATTTTGGGTATGGACTGGCTAGTGAGATATGATGCCAGGATTATTTGTTCGGAGAGAATTTTGTATCTTCGACATCCGGATTCACCTACTCAGTTATCTCTTGTTCTTCGGGATGTGGATAATTCCGAAATGGCTTTATGTTCTCTTAACTCACGAGATGATGATGATATATCTCATATTCCTGTTGCTTGTGACTTTTCTGATGTTTTTGAACCTGTTTCGGGTTTGCCACCCAAGCGGGCAATTGAGTTCCGCATTGATCTCATTCCAGGCGCGCAGCCAGTTAGTCGTCCTCCCACGAGGATGTCTACAAAGGAAAATGAGGAACTCAAGAAGCAGCTTTTAGAGCTTGAGTCAAAGCAGTTAATTCAGTCCAGTTTTTCTCCTTGGGGATCTGCAGTCGTCTTCGTGAAGAAGTCCGATGGAACTCTTAGGCTTTGCATTGACTATCGCAAACTTAATGAGTGACCATCAGGAATAGGTATCCATTGCCTAGGATCGATGATATGTTCGATCTATTGAGTGGTGCTAAGGTCTTTTCTCAGCTTGACCTTGCCACAGGTTTTCATCAGTTACGAGTCGCGAAGGATAGCATTCCTCTTACAGCTTTCCGCACTCGTTATGTTTCTTTCGAGTGGCTCGTTATGCCATTCGGTTTGACGAACGCTCCTGCTTTCTTTGTTGATCTCATGAATCGAGTATTCCGGGAATATCTCGATAAGTTCGTCCTTGTCTTTATTGATGATATCCTTATTTATTCTAAGTCCGAAGCTGAACATGCTAATCACTTGAGAATTGTCTTGAGTACTTTTCGTCATCATCAGCTTAGAGCCAAATTCTCCAAGTGCCATTTTTGGGAGAATAAGGTTAATTTCTTAGGCCATGTTGTATCTTCCGATGGCATTTCTGTCGATCCCTCAAAGATCGAAGCCATCTAGAATTGGAAGAGGCCTGAGAATGTTCACGATTTTCGAAGTTTCCTTGGATTGGCGGGTTATTACCATCGGTTCATTAAGGATTTTTCCCATGTGGTGCTTCCTCTCACCTGCCTTACTCGGAAAGGCATTCATTTTGATTGGTCCGACAAGTGCAAAGCTTCCTTTCAGACATTGAAGGAACTTATCACTAATGCTCCTATTTTGGTGGTTCTCGAGGGGAATCATGATCTTGTTGTCTACACCGATGCTTGTGGAAGTGGTCTCGGTGTTGTTCTTATGCAGAAGGATCGGGTAGTTGCTTATGCTTCTAGGCAACTACGTCCGAATGAAGTTCGCTATGCCACTCATGATCTTGAGTTAGCCGCCATTGTCTTTTCCTTGAAGATTTGGCGACGCTATTTATTGGGTGAGCGCTTCATTCTCTATACCGATCATAAATCCTTGAAGTATTTTTTCACTAAGAAGGAACTCAATATGAGACAACAGCGTTGGCTCGAGTTTCTTGCTTCCTTTGACTTTGATATCCAGTATACCCCTGGTAAGGGTAATCGTGTTGCTGATGCGCTTAGTCGCAAACATTCGGCTGTTATTTCCATGATGCTTGCCGAATGGGATATTCTTGAGACTCTATCTTTTTGTGAAATTCGTGGTCAAGGTTCATCTTCTGATACTCCTATTCTATTATTTAGTTTGGGAGCTCGATCTATTTTATTGGATCGTATTGCCGATGCCCAACGACGTGATCCTGATTTGTTGCATCTTATTCAACTTTGTGAGTTTGGATCCTGTGATGAGGCGTTGCGGGATTTCAGCATTGATTCTCTTGGGTGTCTTCGCAAGAAGAACCGTCTTTTTGTGCCTTCTGATTTTGCACTTAGGCATGACATTATTGATGACTGTCATCGTTTTAAGTATACCATTCATCCTGGTAGTAGTAAGATGTATGCCGATATGCGTCGTCTTTATTATTGGGAAGGCATGAAGCGCGATGTGGCGAGTTATGTGAGTAATTGCATAATTTGTCAGCGTTTTAAGGCCGAACATCAGCGTCCTTCTGGTCTTCTTCAACCTCTAGAGATTCCATTGTGGAAATGGGATCAGATTTCTATGGATTTCATTGACGGCCTACCTCGTTCGAGATCAGGCCATTCTAGTATCTGGGTTATTGTTGATCGCCTCACTAAGTCTGCTCATTTTGTCCCTATTAAGTCTAATAGGACTGCTTCGCTTTTGGCCAAGCTGTATGTCAAGGAAATCGTGAGACTTCACGGTGTTCCTAGTTCTATTGTGAGTGATCGTGATCCCTTATTCACGAGTCATTTTTGGAAGAGTCTTCAGCAAGCTTTGGGAACAAAGCTTAATTTTAGCACAGCTTATCATCCGCAGTCTGATGGACAGACTGAACGGGTAAATCGTATCTTGGAAGATCTTCTCCATTTTTGTATTTTTGATTTCGGTGGTAGTTGGGAGGATCATCTACCTCTTGTAGAGTTCTCCTACAATAATAGTTTTCAATCTAGTATCGGTATGGCTCCTTTCGAAGCTTTATATGGAAGGCCATATCGATCACCTTCTTGTTGGTTGGAATCTGGGGAGAAGCTTATTCTTGGTCCAGATTTTGTTTGTGATTCTTTCGAGAAGATTGATCTTATTCGGTTGAGAATGAAAGAGGCACATAGCCGCCAGAAATCCTACGCGGACAATCGTAGGAAGCCACTCGAGTTCTCAATTGGCAATCTTGTTTTTATTCGTGTTTCTCCTTTGAAAGGGGTTATGTGTTTTAGTACGACTGGGAAATTGGCTCCTCGCTTTATAGGACCATTTTCTATTACTGAACGTATTGGCCCTGTGGCTTATAGAGTTTCACTTCCTGCTCATTTATCTGGCATTCATGACGTGTTTCATGTCTCTCAACTTCGGAAGTGTCTTCGGGAGTCGGATTCTGTTATTACTTCTCCTGATTTGTTAGAGCTTGAGGTCTCACCGAACTTATCTATTGTATAGCAACCTATTCGCGTACTTGACACGGAGGTGCGACACCTTCGGAACAAGGACGTGCCGCTCATTAAAGTTCAATGGTCCGCTAGTCCGAATGAATGTACTTGGGAAACCAGAGAGTATATCGAGCGATCTTTTTCGGGTTTTCTATCTTTCCTTGGGAACAGTGAGTATATCCTTTCATCTCAAGCTTATTTCCTTTTCTTTTGATTGTTGTATGTATGTAGTTGTTACAAGTAGCGTCTTTGGGAATTGCGGGGACGCAATTTTGTAAGGAGGGGAGATCTATAACAACCTGCATATTTAACGATTTTATATTTAAATGTTTTATTTAAATATAGTGTCGTTAGTCGGATTTAGGTCCGAAATGTTACTTTTCGCAAACGGCCCAATTGGGACTCTAAACCACCTCCATTGGGTACAAAATGACGTTTGCGATCTTTTTGAATATAAGCTTTGATATGTTTGGAGTAAGTTGAATTTTGCAACCTTTTCTAGTTGAGCTTTGGGTTGGGTTCAGCCCACTAACTATCTAATTAACCCTAACTCAGTCCCTCTCCTCCCCACACTTATTTCATTTCATAAAAACTTAAGCTAAAAACTGAAAATGGGGGAAGAGAATGGGAATCAGATATTTCAAGCCCTAGTTTCCTCTTGCAACTTGAATTCTTGCTCCAAAATCAAAGAGAAGGTGTTGGTAAGCTTCCTCTTCATCTTCTCCAACTCTTCTCCTCTTCAATTTCAGAAAGTTTCCTAAACCTAACTTAGGAAATATATGTTTTATTCTTAGATTGAAGCTTGTAGAGTTGAAGTGAAGGGTAGTTAGTCTCCTTCTTGTGTTTGAGCTTCTTCTTCTTTTTTTTGAGATAAAAGGTGAGTTTTGAACTCACATCTACTTCTCTTGATTTCGTTGATGTTGGGTATGAATTCCTAACACTTGTTCATATGCACTTGCTTTTGGTTTGGATTGAATTGCAGAATATCCAAATTTTTAGCGTTTGGGTTCAATTCTTTAAAGATCCTAACTATGATGTTTGAACATGTTTTTGATTACGAATCGGAGAGCTAATGGAGCAGGGGTATCAATTGGCTAAGGCTTCTTAGGTCCATTGCTCGAATGGTCGCGTTTTGGAAGAGTTTGCATTTCGATGAGAAAGGGCAAGAACTGCAGAAATTTGCAGTTCGGCCGACCGAGCCCTGTAGCCGGTCGACCGACCTGCTATCCCGAGCTTTTTTTTATTTTCTGCATCTGGCCAGCCGACCGAGCCCTGTAGTCCGGTCGACCGACCTGCTCCTATTTTGCCGTTTTGCCTATTTTTGCTCATTTTGATTGGTTTCCAAATTTTATCGATTCAAGTTGGTTTTTAGTGGTTGTCATTGCATCTTTGGCTTTGATAACTTATTTTAACTTCATTCACGGGTTTTCATAAATAATCTCTCTAAATCGCATTAAAAGCTCGTTTTCTCCGATTTATAAATTCTATTTAAAACGCACACACAATTTCGCACTTCGAGCGGAGTGGAAGGGAGATTAAATGGTTAGGTAAAACATGGACCATGAATCCATGCGTTTGTCTTGCCGATTAATCCCCGACCTATTCGATTGATCGTTTTGGCCTTTTGGTCTGGTTTACCGATGAGATGAGGTGAACTTTGTACTGCTTTGAGTTTGAAATTAACTAACGGATAGTAAACCGTTTAGTGCGAACGAGTGGTTATAGGATTCACGTTACCACTTTTCGGATTCCTTTTTGAGAGTTATGACACATTCCGCCAGTTAGTGGTGTCCAGTATTGGGTCTCTGACCTTCACCACTACGGTTTGTTGCCTTCGGGTATGTGCCTTCGGGTTTGTTACCCTTTAGTATCGCTTCCGATGTTGGTCGTTATGAGCCGCATGGGTGATATTGGGTTTCCCTTTAGTATCGCTTCCGATGTTGGTCGTTATGAGCCGCATGGGTGATATTGGGTTTGGAGTCTTCGGGCTCATGGATTCTTGTTTGTACAGTACTGAGCTCGAGTAAATTTTCTGATGTTTCATTCATATGTATATTCCCTAGGTATTGCCCTTCGGTGTTGGTCTTTTTGAGCCGCATGATGCGTAGCGTTTACCTTGTGGAACTTGTATACCTTATTGGTATTTGTTATTTTCCTTTTGGCTTGCTTTGGGATATTCCTATCCTTTGTTTCTATATGTTGCCGATGATATGAGGCTTGTTATCATATGATTCATCTTTTGTTAGATGATTGTGTTATCTCTTTTAGAGAAATTTGTTATACTTTGTAACCTTGCAGGTTTATTGTTGTTCAGTTTATCTAACTGATTTGTTTAGCTAGACTGACCCGTGTATTTTATACTCGGGTCAGACTGAGATGTTTCAGGTTAGGTGCTTTTGGACTTAGCCTATTTTGCTTCCGCATGGACTATTCAGCTTGTTCCTTTTTGTTAAAGCTTTTTGTGTAGTCCTTTATTTGTAACTCTGATGTGTATTCTTTTGACTCGTCTGTATATTGTGGCTTGCTATACCACTTGACATGTATTATTTTGTAAACTCTGTTATGTATCTGTATATGTGTATATGATGATCTACTGTTCTGTGATGTATATTACATTTGAATTGTTATATTCTGTTCTGATAGATCCTTCAACCACCTATGGTTTTGTTTTAAGCATTCATTGAGTATGTCGACCTACTTGGTATGTTTATTGTCGATGTATTCAATTGATAGTTAGAGCAAGGCTATGGATTGTCGCTCCCAACCAGCCTTATTCTCCGTATTAGTTGACGGCATTACCTTGTAGTGTCCTTGGCTAGCGTGGGTATAGAGGTGGGGCGTCACAACAAGGTCAATAAAAGGCCGAGCTAAAGTTACTTTTTCAGCTTCCGGCACAAATTTCAATTCGATTTTTTCTCGAAATTTCTCCCAAGTAAGATCCGCTTCAATAATCTCATAAACCAGAAGTTCATACCAATCTAATGCTCTTTCTTAGAGCATGCTAGAAGCCAACTGGACTCGATGTAAATCAACAAGATTCATGCGAGAAAAGATGCGATCGCACGATTTAAGCCAAGCTTGAATTTCTATAACGCTTTCGGATCCCTTAAATGGCCTTCCACCCAAATTGGTATAGTCTCTGCACAAGCGTGCAAATCCAAATCTAGGATGAGTAGGCTCTGGAATGGGTCCGACAACTTGAGTATTCTAAAAGCTGCTGGACAGACATGAATACTCCATCCTGAGAAGTAGCACTGGATTGACCGGCGCTGGGACGGCTAGGTCTAACCATTTCTCTTCTTTAAGAAAAAAGAAAGAAGAGGAAAAATGTTATTCTCAGAATAAATATCAAACAATCGTGATTGATAAAACAAGGCATCATAATAGAAAATAGGATAGAGCGGGTCCAATGGCTCGAATTAAATCCTAAGGCACGATTCCTAAGAAGGACTTAGGACAATGATTCTTGCTATAATATTTTATATTATTTTGAAGTTTGGCTCCGATACCAAGTTTTAACTCCCCACCTCTATACTCACACTAGCCAAGGACACTACGGGGTAATACCATCGACTAGCACGAAGAATAAGGCTGTTGAGGAGCGACCATCTGTGTAATTGTATTGTGCGAGTACCGATATGTCAGATAGTTTATCATACATTTCGTTTTTAAGAGGAAATTCGACATATCAAAAACAAACTCAAAGCTACTACACAGTGGCTATGCGGCCTTCGGAAACAAATATAAAATAAGCATAACACAAAATCAGTCATAGATATTCACATCACAAAGGCGAAACAGATATGAATATAACACATAAAAGTGTACATCAAAGTAGTGGTCATGTAAGATCCACTACATCACAAAAGAATAGGTACTAGTGTTAGACAAAAGAATATGTATACATCAAGGAGTCTCAATCTCAAATGTATAAAAGCAAAAACTCCTACGGTAAGTAGTTAGCCAAAAGCCAGATGACAGATCCAGATAAGAAGTCAAGCAGAAGCACCTAAAATACCTCGGTCTGACTCGAGTATTATTTGATAAGAAAATTATAAACGGATCATTCTAGCTATAAATATCAGATAAAATGAGATAGGATAAGAGATATAACAAAAATTTATGAAAACAATAATGCCATACTGTAACAAGTATACATTTAACAACCACAAAAATCATACAATATCTCAAGAAATCTCAAACACACAAAAGAATGTCATATTCTTTATTTTATTCACTAAACCACAAATATTGACAAACATATCAATGCTAATCGCAAAAATTGGTGAAACGCAAATTCTAGAAATCATAAAGTAGAAATCCAGAAATCACAAAAGGGGAAGGCCTGTAACAAACGGAAGCATGAAAACTCACCAACACGTGCATCACAAATGGGTCATTGTCCCATGGTCGCTAACCATAGAGCCGGTGCAACGATGTAGTATATTAACAGTACGCCCGAGGAACCTAGAACTTGAATAATCCAGAACATCGACGTAGTACAGTAACTGCACGCCCGATGGACATGAAACTCCAATAATTCGAAACAACGGCGTAGTACAATAACGGTGCGCCCGATGAACCTGATAAACCGTAACAACGATGTAGTACAATAATGGTCATCCATTGATCCAGATAAGCCGGAACATTGACGTAGTACAATAACGGTGCATCCGAATGAACCAAACACCATAAAAGAACATGGGTCGCTAGCCCATAAGAATGAGACGAAACTCCAAAGTACCCATAGGTCATTAGCCTATAAAAGAAATGAGACGAAGCACAATAAAACGAGGTACAGTCCTCCACGTGGACAAAGAGACATCGCACACCGCCAGTCTAAACCATAAAATGATCACCGTTGATCAATGAAAAGTGTGAATTACACTAAGCTAGTAAATAAATGGGTATAGCTTCATGTCCCATAACCACTGGCTTAACCTAAATATTTACAAACAAATTGTAGATTTCCACTTGAAAATTGTCATAAGAGTTTCAATCAAACAACTCTAAGAATTAACCGACGAAGTAAACGCAAGCATTTCATACCACTTGTTTTGCTAAGTCGTTTAATTGGATTTCTCGAACGAATGAGGTAAAGGTTTGTATATGCTAATAGATTAGAAAACGGTTTTAAAAGCGAGTTTGGTAATGAAAGTAAATGTTGAAATCATTTTGATGAAAGAGTTTGAATATTTACTACTAGTATAGAAACCTTTGCATTTTTAAAGTAACAAAGAAATGATTATAGAAAAAATCAATCACCAAAATTCACATACGAAGACGTGAATTAAATCCAAAGAAATCGATACCAAATCCATCAAAATGGATATTTCAAAAATCCAGAAAAAGAAGTCATCAAAGTCGATAAAATTGATAACAACTAATTGGATCGACATAAATCGATAAACATTGGAAATTTACTCAAAAATTAGGCAAATAGGCAAAACTGCACGGTTCCAGACGTTTGAGGGTCAATCCAGACTTCTGGATTTGGTCACTGGAAATATTCCAGAAAACCACCCAAACGTCAGAAATTTCAATGCAGACGTCTGAAACCCCTTTCAGACATCTGAACCTATAATTCAGACGTTTGATATTTTTTACTGCCATTTTTATTTTCTATTGTTTCTTCTTTTTCTCTAGATTGCATAACCAGATGTCTGAACCTTAATTTCAGACGTCTGGATGCCTGGGCCGGGCAACAATTTGCCTAGGCCATGATGGCCAAAACGATTTGGGGGCGATCGAGCGACCAATGACGACTAGGGATTTATGCCAAGCGACAACCCAGCCTTGTAAGCTCTTCGACACATCCTAAATATCCTGTCCAAGCAACCATAGTAGGATTTTCATAAAATTGGACTTCAAAACCAAAAATTGGAAAATTCACCAAATCAATTCAAATCAAAAGCAAATGAACATGAATAGATGTTAGGAATTCATACCTAACGACAAAAAAAGTTATAGACATAGATATGAGTTCAAGAACTCACCTTTATACCCAAAAACACAAGTGAGAAGCTATAAAACAAGGCAAGATCAACTACTCTTCAATTTTAACCCAAGAAGCTTCATTCTATGCTCATAAGAAAAATATTTTCTAAGTTAGGCTTAGGAATTTCTAAAAATTGAAGAGGAGTTGAGATGGAGAAGACGAAGAGGATGCTTACCTAAAGCTTCTCCTTGATTTCTAGAAACTTGAATTTGAATTTCTTAGCAAAACTAGGGCTTAGGAATTTTGAGTCTCCTTTCTTTCCCCTATTTTTATCTTATCTTGAAAGTATTAGGAAATGAGAATGAATGAATAGGAGAGGGGGTGGAGTTAGGGTATTATGTAGGATTATTGGGCTGAACCCAAATCCAAAGCCCAATAAAGAAAATAGCAAAATTCTACCCAACTCTAAAGATATCAATGTTTATACTCAAAAAGGCCGCAAACACCATTTTGGACTCAATGGAAGTGGTCTCGAGCCCTAATTCAACTGTTTGCAAAAAGTAGCATTTCGGATTTCAATCCAACTAACGATGCTATACTTAAATAAAATACTTAAATATACAATCGTAAAATATGCGGGTTGTATAATATATAGATTTTGGTGGGGAGTGATTGAGAATATTTATGATAGCATAGGAGAATCTGAATATAGAAGTTAGAGAATAGTAAAGCAAGTTGAATTAAAATCTCAATCAATTGAAATATTTATAGAATCAAAGAGTTATTTTTTGAAAATTTATAACTTCTTGAAAGATTACTCTCTGATGAATGATTGTAACTATTAAAGTGGGAGCATGTTTGTTCATAGCAGAAGAAGTGTCAGTTCGAAAATGACAGTTATATTTTTTTAAATACAGGCCGAAACATACATCAGATGTCTGTTATTATATGTCAGACATCTGTGGTATTCAGTAAATTAAAAACCAAACCAAGTGATAGATGTCTATGGCATATTAACAGATGTGTATTATGATCACTCAAGGCGATTAAACAGTATTTATCTATGGCTATAATATAATAATATGACCTTACTTTTAAATAGTAGGATCCTTCTTTCTTCAATTTTCTTTGAGCCGTAATCTTGCTATGCATCATCATCTTCGTCTAATATATATGTGTGTGTGTATATATATAATATGTATGTATGTATGTATGCAATATGATATATATCCTATATATGTGATTGTATAGTTGTTGTCTTTGAAATTTCATAATAGAGGTTCCAAGAATGTAAAGGAAAAATGGATCCGTTGTTATATAAATCCAAACACCTATACACGGCCATTTTAACTATATACACTTTTTATTTTTTGCACTTTAACAATATACGATAAAGTATATTTGGATATACTCGTAATTTATGCTGTATATAAATTTCTCGTTAATGACATTTAACAAATCAATCAATTTAATTAAAAAGAGAGAAATGATGGATCTCTCTCCAATTAAAGCAAAATATTCCCTTAATTAATTGCAAAAGTTTTAGCAATGGAACAAAAGGTTTCCTTCTCTAAATTTACTTTAACATATAAATATTACACATTTGGATGTATTTGATACACTCGTACATTTAAATTTAAATTAAAAAGAAGACTTTTTCAACATATTAAATAAAATGAAGATTTTATTTAAAATATTTATATTGGATCTAAAATTCGTTTAAGCTTCATAAATTTAACTATGATCAAAATGGTATTTTTTTGTAATTCACCCATTCAACTCACTTTTGACTGGCTCAATTCCCTTTTTCCTCTACGGTTGGTCTAGTTGAAAGTCCTTCTAAAGTATACACATTTGCCTGCCTCAATTTTACATAATCTTTTCTTACGGTCAGGCTTGTTGTAGTTAAAGCACATCCTTGTTCTCTAGTTGGGTACACCTGGTTGAGTAGTGCTCGTTCTACCCATAATTAAAATAGGTAATATCTGCCAAGTTCGGCTTTTGATCTCCTCTCTCCAAGGACTTCCCTCCCTTTTAGTTCCTAGTACCCTTCTGGTACGGGTTGGATCTCTTTTTATACCCATCCTTGGGTCTTACATAAACCCTCCTCTCCTCTTTGGAACAAGCGGTCATATCTCCTTTCCATCTCGACAACCATTTCAAAAGGAGATAGCAATTGCGCCATTACCTTAAAATTCGACACTTTTCTTGAACCTTCAATAAATTTCTCGTTGTTTTTCGATGGAGTATTAATATGCTTCATTTCATACTTCGATAAAGCATTAAAGCATTGTCTATATTTTACTAGAGTCATCTCTCCTTGCTTCACAACCAGAAACTCTCTACACAGAGAATTCTTTTGTGATTCAGATACATATTGAGCCTTAAATCGCTCCTTAAACGGCTCCTAAGTTAGCCCCTCCTCCAATATTTCAGTGATCATTGCTTCCACAGTCAAAAGCATCCTCCAATAGTTGATGAAAAGCCAACATCCACTTCTAAGAATTAACATAATCCAAGTCTCTAAATATGCACTCAGACACCTTCAACTAGTCTAGTACTTCTAAAGAAGACACCAACCCTATAATCACTTTTCCTCCACAGTTCTTATAATCTTGCATCATCTTGGCAATGTTCACTTCCCAAGCCATCGTCCTTGGCTCAACAACTTCAACTAACTGTTGCCTCATCATTTCCATCATAAACTAGCGGAAAAGAACATTCATATTCATTCTTTCAGTTGTTGGGGTAGGAGTTTAAGTACCAGCTTTAGCATGGACTTCCAGGCCTACATCCCCTACTTGGCCGTACATTTATGTACGGGCAGTTCCTATACTACTTTAGCTCTTAAACCTCCTAACATCATCTGTCCGCTTTGCGTTTCCATTCTTGCTTATATATAATAAAATATTCGTAATAAACAGAAGTAAAGAGGTGTCATTTCCAATTATCTAGTTCCTACCAAGATTTCTACTTAACTTTATTTTACTTACGTGTCCCTTAACCTAAGCTATGATACCAAGTTATAACATCCTCCATTTTGAGATTCAAAAATGAACATTATTGATGATGTTGTCATCGGCAGAATTATTTTCAAGCAATAAAATGAGATTAGTATTTTTTAAACATTAAGTAAACATAGCAGCTAAATAAGTACACATAATTGTCATTCCATTTTTCATAATCCCAAGACATGCCCCCATAGGGGAAAATATAATACCATAAATAGTATTGTTGTGCCCAAAATATGAAGATGGCGAAATGAGCACTTAACCAGTTATAAAATCTAACAATCATGGAAAAACAACATTTGTTAGTTATAAGCCTCTTGCTTTGACTTCAGCTTCTTTATTAATCTTTCCAAAAGTAACATGTCTAAGCATGCGCAAATGAGTACCCATGAGTTTATAAGAAATAATACAAACACGGCTCATACATAAAGCTTGGTATGAGTAAAACTTTACCCTAACACAAATATATAGTGAACCCATGCCGCCAAAGCATGGAATGAGTTTTCCCCTCACTTTTCGTCAATAACAATTACATCATATCATGTAAACAATCATCGCGGCATGAACATACACATAGCATCACTTTTAAAACATACGTATTCCTTATACTTAAGATTCAAATATGAACAATGTCATATGTATGCAACCGGCCATTACAATTTAAGTATACCCCATACTTATTATCAAGTAGTTATGAACCATGTCATATCATCATCGATCACACTCATAAACATCGCCTATGCTCTTATGTAGGCATTAGTCTTAAAGTTATCATTAATTTATATTAGTGATCACCTCCCTACACATTTTTATCGCTAATTTATCTTTTACTCGAACAATGTCACCGAATAAATAGCCACCCATTCTACAATGAAAGCCACCTATACTAGAGCCACCCCGACTCTCTCAAGAGGTTGGATGTAAGCACCCTAAATACATCCTAATAAGCATCCCTACTAAGCATTAATAGCCCTTGTTAGTCCTAAAACACTCATTTCATGTTGGCGATCCATTCCTTACATTCATTTTGATGTTTTGGCACCCTTCCATAAACTTACATTAGAGTTTACTTTTTCTAAATTGAACCCTAAAGACTTCCTAATTCGTTGCACCATGCCATATAACGTTGAATTTTAAGCTTTGTTAGTCATGCCATCCTTTCAACAACGCTATGAGTAAAGCATTTTTACCTTTAATTTAAATTACGCATCTATCATTTCTTAGCTTTCTAAAGCTCGTACCATTAATCGATCTAAACAAGTTTCTACATTGTCTTATTTATTTATACCTTAATTCCATCCATAAGAAATTTTAATCAACACTTGTAATATGGCTTTCAAAATGAAATAAAAATTTTTCTTACTTAATAAGTTTTAGCAACCCTTGTTATCGATGCCAAAGCTACCGCATACTAAGGCTATCACATGTCAACCTATCGTGCTTCAAAGCTATCGAACCTTTAACCCATCATGGCTTGAGGCTATAATTGTAAAGTTATCAAACCTTGATTCTATCGTATCACATAGCCTCCGCATGTCGACTAATTGCAAACCAAACCTATTGCATATTGACGTGTCGTAGGCCAAAGCTATCGAAGGTTTATAAGCTATCACATGTTGGCATTTAATGTTATTTTGTGTTGACAATTACACGCTATCGCACTTGACATTTACAAGCCATCAAGTGCTAATTTTTAGCCTCCGTACGTCTAAGTAGTTTTATTAGTGGCCCT
Source organism: Allium cepa (assembly GCA_030765085.1). NCBI lineage: Eukaryota > Viridiplantae > Streptophyta > Magnoliopsida > Asparagales > Amaryllidaceae > Allium > Allium cepa. The sequence goes on along the minus strand of CM060934.1, from coordinate 486,852,055 downwards.
AGACACTATTTCTCCAGACATTTTTTGGATAGTGGGCCTATGAAGTTTAATGGGTTATATTAGATCCAATCTAGTTAGTTTAAACAAAATCAAATTTTTATTTAATTTCTTAATTTAATTAATTAATATTAATTAATTTAATGTTTATATAGATTAAAGTATATTAATATATACTCCTGTGTATATAATGTGCATGTACACCATAGCAATATGTACATACTTAATGTATATGAACGTTAATATTAGGATTTACATCTACAACATATATTTTTGCCATTTATGTGTAACCGTCTTGAAACATTATATATATATATATATATATATATATATATATATATATTTATGTGTGTGTGAGTATATATACATGTGTGTTGTGTGTATGTATGTATATAATAATACATAAAGTCAAACTTATTTTATATTAGATAAAATTCAAATTTATGCTAAGATATTTGATTAAGACTTAGTAAACAATTATAAATTAAAAATCAGATTTAGAAAATCTTTACTTTTAATGTATACATATAATTTTGTATAAAATAAAGTTATAATATTAAATATATGAATATTCTTCACAACCATATTTTTTTTAAATGAAAACAAATTTAACAGTTATATATTGGTATTGCAATTATTAAATGAACATTGGTTAAAATTTTAAAATATATCTTTATTAATAGTTGACTTAGAAGCGCAAACTTTTGGTCTGACCATGAACTTCCCAAAATTGTCCTTTATATAGGACATATAAAAAAATATAGGTTAATGTATAATTGATTTAAACAAATGAATTACCTTGATTTATTATATACCATATCTAGAGATTTATGATTTAAACTATGAATTAATATCAAAACAAACAAATGAACATATAGTTAAGGTTATGCATTAAACCATAAATAAATGATACAAATATCAAAACAAAAACTATTTTACAATGTTGAAAACGATTTAATTAGTTGATATAATTAACTGATTTAAATAAATGAATATATCTTGATTTATTGTATAACATCCAAAGATTTATGAATTTCAAGGTTGCGCATTAAACTGTGAATAAATGATACAAATATCAAAATGTGTATGTATATATATATATATATATATATATATATATGACAAACTTAATGAGTGAAAAAATAGATTTAAGGCAAGCAGAATAAAATGTTGAAAAGTGGAATTAATAAGCATCAATTTAATAATACCATTATTATATCAATTTACTGCACCATCAAAGTGGCTGATATAAGGTTATACAATTATGAGAATAAACGCATAACAAAATTAAGAGCAACAACCATATAACATTAAACAATCATGGGTAGCAACCATATAACGTTACACAATTCTGTTTATAAACTGAAAAATATAACATGTTATATGTATATCAGTGATATCGCTCTAGTAACTATTCAATAAAAAACCAATTAGAGTATTTATGACCATTAAATATCACTCGGTAGCATATTGTTGAATATGCGCTTATATGATTTTTGTTTGATGATAATAAACATATATATATATATATATTCATTTAAATGTATTTGGTAATGTACTATTTTATTTTTCATTGATTAAATAAATATTTGTTGAATAAAATAAATTACACAGAATTTGAATTCAAACAGAATAAGTTACACAGAATTTGAATTCAAACAGAAATTTTATTCAAACAAATATTTATTACATGTTTGAATAGTACAAATTCAAGCTCTCACTATACATATAAAATTTTGATTCTAATTACATCACAATTCAGTTTACATAATTTCCTCACTACATATCACTCACACTCGTAGTTTATCTTCAACTTCATCCCAGTTAGAATCCAGCATGTGAGAAATCTGCAAACATATTCACTGACGCAGTAAAATTGAAAAAGAAATATTTATGCAATATAAAATGAAATATGATTTTTGAAAATATGATTTGCCTCAGTTATTTGGGTTGTTCTTCATCATTTACATTTGAATTCATCACACACGAACAATGTGACATGCACAGTGAATAACTGTACATGCCACAAGGCCGTGCACACCGATATACACTTGATAATGCTACAGGGACAGGTGAGCACAAGGTCAAACCCAAATAAAAAGACGGGTTCAACTCAGGTGCAACATAAATAAAATCTCGACTTCAGCACAAGGTCAAACCCGAGTTGTGAAACTGGATTCAACATAGGTGAAAATGGCCAAAACCAAGAACCAAAGACTACAAATAAACTGCATCAAAGCACAAATACATGGAATAATACAACATGACAATGCAGACACAAATGAACTCACATGGACAACATGTCATGAATGGACTAGCAAAGGCTAGCCACCAACATAACAGCAACACCAACCAGAAAAGGTGCAAACCAAATATGCAGTGCATACTCAAGTACACAAGTGACACAAGTGTTACAAGACACAGTGCATATATGAAGTACACAAATGCAACACCAAGCAATGTTCAAATGGTCGACTAATAAACATCATATATACATGTGCATTGAAGACCAGGGATTATGCAACATGGCAGTAACCAGTGCTCAGTGATCAAACTAAAACAGTCGAAGTCAGGAAATGCTCAAGACCAAGTATAAGACTTGAATGGATAGAGACAATAACAATGAACAAAGATGGCCAAAAACAGTGCAACATGCCCAGTTACAACAGACTCAAAGACCAGTGAACAACCAGACTTCAAACCATGGAACAGCAAGGTGATCGAACAAACAAGACCAGGCAATAGTGAAGTACAACATCACTAACAAATGCAAGCTCGAACACAAGTGCACATGACAGTGTACAGCAACCACCAGACTCCAACAAGTAATCAAGATCAAATGACTTCAAGCATGCAAACAGAAAAAACCAAACCAGTGCATCAAAGCAAACTACAAGATGTAGAGCAGAAATGCACAAGTATCAATATATAATGATCAAGATGGTTCACAGTATAACATACAAAATGAATCATACATTTTCAATGCTAACTGCTCAAGTAAAGTGAAGGAACAAGACCGAACAGGCATCAATATGGGAACACAGCAGTAACATGCACCAGTAAACCGAAACAGTAATATTCAGGGACGAACACTTAGATGAACACATGGCCGAGGTAAATGAAGCCAAAGCAAACAGGACAGAGATGAACAATGTAAATGTCGAAGTCGTGGAAGCATAACAATGTCAATATTAAATTCATGAAATCAAAAAAAGGTGACCGAAGTCAAAGTCAGAAATGATCAAGCCGTGGTCATCACGAAAATGAATCAAAGCCGTCACCACCAAGCAATGAATATACGAAATTGAAAAAGTCAATCAAATCATCAACGTTCAACAAATATCGATCGGCAGAGAAAATATTTTGACGAATTCAAATAAGTAAATATACGACGTAAATTTATAAGGTCGAATCCTATAAATAGGAATCAACATCATTGGCAATAACCATCGATCGAGTTAAAGGATTAAAACCCCAATCATCATCATCGGCAATTTAAAAGCATCGGGTTCAAGCAAGTCAAAACCAGCAAAGCAAAAGGAGTAAAGTACATACCGAAATGTGGACAATTAACTCGACCAAATTGAGGTAGCTGCAAATAATATAATCGAACGAAGAAAGGAATCGAAGCTTCTGTAATCATTTTGACAGATCGGCGCTTCAATTTCAGAAAAGCCCTAATTTAAGAGCAGAGAGGAATGAAGAACGGCCGCCATTTTCCCAAAGGAATGAATAAAGAAGGATCGGGTCGAAATAATAAAAGGGGCCGGCCATTATGTTTTAGGGTTTTTGTTTTTTAAATAAGGGCTTTAGTTTTAAAATAAGGGTTTTATCTTATTATTTGTTTTAAATTTGTTTTTAATTTTAAATCTCTTTTCAAATTGTTGTATTTGCTAGTCGTGTGACTCGGGGACAAGCTACGTGGCGTGGCTTGAGAATTCGCAACTCGGCGGCTGAGTTGTGGCAGGGTTTTGAGCGTAGAGTTAGGTTAGTCAGTAGCGGGTGTCGCGAGTTTACGTATGTAAGCGTGTGACTATCTAATTTCTAGTAGAAACCTTGGGGGCAGCACGTAGGCAGGTTTTTGCCGAAGCTGGGTAAATTCTGTGTCGTTCTATTTCTGCATTTATTATTCTGCTTTTATCTGTGCTGCTACTATTCTATGATCTGTGTTGAAATTATTTTATAAGCTTCCGTAATTAATTTTTATAATTAATACTATCACCCTATTCACCCCCCCCCCCCCTCTAGGGTGAAATCGATCCTACAAGTGGTATCAGAGCTAGGAATAGAACTCAATTTTTGTTCTAAAAATTCATTTTTTCAAAAATCAATTTTTGTTTTAAAAGTTTGAATTTTTAAAATGGCTTCTTTTAATAATGCTTTTGATGAGGGTCAGTCCATAGTTAGACCACCAACGTTCAATGGTGAATATGCTTATTGGAAAAATAGAATGAAATTTTTTATGAAAATCATTGACGCTTGGAACATTGTTGAGACAGGTTATAGAGCACCAACTATAATTGTAGATAATCAGGAAATAGATAAACCGATGGATCAATGGACAGAACTAGAAAATAAATTACAAAATGCTAATGCTAGAGCTATGAATTCTATTATCTGTTCATTGGATCAATTTGAATTTAATCGTGTCTCACATTGTCTAACTGCACAGGAAATATGTCACACACTAGAAGTGACTCACGAAGCAACATCTCAAGTCAAAGAATCTCACCTTGCCATGCTAAGCAGCGAATACGAGAATTTCACAATGGAAAAAGAAGAAAATGTCAAAGAGATGCATGGACGACTTTCCAATATCGTATACAAATCAAAAGCCCTTGGAAAACCATATACAAAGTTGGAGATAGTCCGAAAAATCCTCAGAGTCCTTCCACGAAGTTTTGAAGCCAAAGTGACTGCCATTCAAGAATCAAAAGATTTGAAACAAATGAAAGTCGAAGAACTCATCGGAAATCTCACTGCTTATAAGCTAGAAATGAAATTCAAGGAAGAACGTGAAGGAGGTGATACTCGAAAGAAATCAATAGCTCTTAAAGGAACAACAGAAAGTGATAGTGATGATAATGATGATGGAGCAGCGGAATTGGAGCTGATAATAAAGAAAGTCAAAAGGTGGAATTACAAATATGGAAATTCAGCTCTAAATCGAAAATTGAAAAGCAGAATAAATAAAATATTGGACAATCCAGGAGAACAAAAGATCATCTGTCATAGGTGCAACCAACTCGGACACATCAAGCCCAATTGTCCTCAAAATCGACGCGACTTTGAAAAGAAATCAAAAAGGAGAAGTTTTGTTGCCACATGGAATACAAGTGATGAAGATAATCAAAGTGCTAACAGTGAGGATGAAAAAGCAGACTTGTGTCTTCATGGTGAAATAACTGATAGTGATGATGACGAGCAAAGTGAGGTATCAAAACTTTCTCATCCAGAATTACTTATATATTTCCACGAAGTGAATGGTTATTTTGAACGACTTAGGGAGAAGTATGCCAAACTTGAATCACAAAAAGATACTTTGATAGATTTAAATAAACAACTTGACCAATTAGTTAAAACCTATCAAAGTAGAATCCCTAAGTGTGATAAGTGTCCAACCTTCAAAGAAGAAATCAAAAAATCGGAAACTAATATAAAATCACTTGAAAATGAAATTCTGATTTTGAAAGAAAGTGAAAAAACAAGGAGAGAGAACTCTATTAAAAAGTGCACACAATTGTTAAACGAAAATGAATATCTCAAAACACAAGTCCAACAATTGTCGACGACCTTAGATAAATTTTCAAAAGGTGAAAAATCGTTGAATATGCTATTAGGAAAGCAAGCTGGTAATATGATTAGACAAGGACTTGGATATAGTCAATCTGAAAATGTTGAAAGCGATATTAATCAAGAAAATTCCATGTGCACAATTTGTAGAAAATATGGACACGATCACAATAATTGTTGGTATAGACCCAAACATGTGAAAACCATACCAATTTGGGTTCCAAAAGGCATAAATGTAAAATCTCTCAAAGTTAAACAAATTTGGGTGCCAAAAGGAACATATATAAACAACTTTGGGTCTCCACAAAATTATTTTTCTAAATATTCTGCCACTAACAACCATGGACCTATAAAAAAAATAGGTCACATAAATCTTATCCCGTGTAGGTGTGGTGGCAGGCTAACGAACAACAACAGTGTTTTCTGGATTTTTGGCTGTTCCAGAAAAACAACAGGTGACAAAGCAAAGTTCCTTAGCCTATTATAAAAGTGACAGAATCACAATGGATAAACAACGAAAAATATCGTAAAGGTAAAACAGGTAATGGTATATTTATTTGAACGATATATTAAATGTGATGATCCGCACCATAGTCTGAATTAAAATCAGCCAACATTGAGATGGTGAAGAGATGATGATTTTGATTCTGACTTGTTTCAACATAGTTGGCCAATTACATTTATGCCAAAAACACTATACTTTGATTTACTTCATATATATTAGTTTGGATATAGTGTTTTGTTGGATGATAATATTTTTGGTTATAATACGGCTAACTCTATATTCACGATTTTCTGATTATTTACACGGCTTCAATCCAAATTCAAGAGAATGCCATTTAGAATGCGGTTTGAGTCTTCATGCACACTTCATGATCTGGTCTATCAAATATAGTTAGTGATATTTTGGAGTGAAAGAGAAATTCAGATGCAGATTACACTGGTAATCTAATTGATAGAAAAATTACTAGTTGAACGTGATTTATGGTGAGACATTTAGTAACTGCATTGTTTTTCAAAGAAAATATCCGCATATTTTTCATTACAAATATTTTTCAATTAGCAGAATTTTTTTTCATATAACCCCTTTCGAGAAAATAATTGTTTGACCATATTTTCAGATTAGTCATTTTTATTTGATTTTAAATGACAAATTTTGACTAATCTGACTCCCTACTAATTATCAAAAAGATAAATAGTGATTGAAAAGGTGATAAGTGTTGATATTTAACATGCATTACTCAAGAGAGTATATTTGGAAAATTTCTTTAGGAATTCAAACAAGAGTTATAAAACTTTTTGTTGGGTAAAGATTCCATGACCATTTCTATATCTATCATATTTCTATCGACCATGGTTTATCAAAACTTAAATATAGTTGGTCGATATGTGGTACTATAATCAGGATCATTTGTTTTTCATTTCATATTTTTTTGTAAAAATATATAAATATCCAAAGTATTCACTCTCATTTAAAAGTCCTCACGGTTATGCATGGGTGAATTACTTGGATTTTTGATTATGTGCTTCCATGCTCATTTAAAAGTCCTTACGGTTATGCATGTATGGAACGCATATCAAAGTTAATTGATTAAATAGACAAGTTGATTCTAATCCCATTTAAAAGTCCTCACGGTCATGCGTGGTTAGAAGATACTTGATTTCATTTTAAAAAATTAAATTGGAATACTACTAATCTCATTTAAAAGTCCTAACGGTTATGAATGATTAGTAGATATTCAAATTCCTGATATAAATGTACCACAAGTTGATACAATTGTATGATTTTATATTAGAACATCATTCCATAATTCAAAAAGTGGAATATGCGCCTAACAAGGGTAGTTATGATTTTTTGTTTGATTTTTATTGAAGTTTAATATTTATATTCAATTTGAGTTTAATGTTGGATTAATATTGATCACTTTATCTTTATTTTTCTCTAACACTATTATTCTTTTGCTGATAACAAAAGGGGGAGAGAAAAGTTAAGATTTTGTCAAATAGATCAAGCAAAGGTCAAATAATTTTTTCCATTTGCATCTAGGCTTATTTATATATTTCTATTTGTATGCATATATGTAGCGGAAGCATCATGTAGAGAGGAAGCATTTAAATAGAGGGAGCAATTAGAGTATATCATTGATCAAATACATTTAACTCAGTCAAAATCTTAAATATATGTTTGTTATCATCAAAAGGGGGAGATTGTTGAATATGCGCTTATATGATTTTTGTTTGATGATAATAAACATATATATATATACATTCATTTAAATGTATTTGGTAATGTACTATTTTATTTTTCATAGATTAAATAAATGTTTGTTGAATAAAATAAATTACACAGAATTTGAATTCAAACAGAATAAGTTACACAGAATTTGAATTCAAACAGAAATTTTATTCAAACAAATATTTATTACATGTTTGAATAGTACAAATTCAAGCTCTCACCATACATATACAATTTTGATTCTAATTACATCACAATTCAGTTTACATAATTTCCTCACTACATATCACTCACACTCGTAGTTTATCTTCAACTTCATTCCAGTTAGAATCCAGCATCTGAGAAATCTGCAAACATATTCACTAACGCAGTAAAATTGAAAAAGAAATATTTTGCAATATAAAATGAAATATGATTTTTGAAAATATGATTTGCCTCAGTTATTTGGGTTGTTCGTCATCATTTACATTTGAATTCATTACACACAAACAATGTGACATGCAAAGTGAATCACTGTACATGCCACAAGACCGTGCACACCGATATACACTTGATAATGCTACAGGGACAGGTGAGCACAAGGTCAAACCCAAATAAAAAGACGGGTTCAACTCAGGTGCAACATAAATAAAATCTCGACTTCAGCACAAGGTCAAACCCGAGTTGTGAAACTGGATTCAACACAGGCGAAAATGGCCAAAGCTCAAGAATCAAGTGTCGACTAGTCCAATATAAACCAAGAACCAGAGACTACAAATAAACTGCATCAAAGCACAAATACATGGAATAATACAACATGACAATGCAGACACAAATGAACTCACATGGACAATATGTCATGAATGAACTAGCAAAGGCTAGCCACCAACATAACAGCAACACCAACCAGAAAAGGAGCAAACCAAATATGCAGTGCATACTCAAGTACACAAGTGACACAAGTGTTACAAGACACAGTGCATATATGAAGTACACAAATGCAACACCAAGCAATGTTCAAATGGTCGACTAATAAACATCATATATACATGTGCATTGAAGACCAGGGATTATGCAACATGGCGGTAAGCAGTGCTCAGTGATCAAACTAAAACAGTCGAAGTCAGGAAATGCTCAAGACCAAGTATAAGACTTGAATGGGCAGAGACAATAACAATGAACAAAGATGGCCAAAAACAGTGCAACAGGCCTAGTTACAACAGACTCAAAGACCAGTGAACAACCAGACTTCAAACCATGGAACAACAAGGTGATCGAACAAACAAGACCAAGCAATAGTGAAGTACAACATCACTAACAAATGCAAGCTCGAACACAAGTGTACATGACAGTGTACAGCAACCACCAGACTCCAACAAGTAATCAAGATCAAATGACTTTAAGCATGCAAACAGAAAAAACCAAACCAGTGCATCAAAGCAAACTACAAGATGTAGAGCATAAATGCACAAGTATCAATATATAATGATCAAGATGGTTCACAGTACAACATACAAAATGAATCATACAGTTTCAATGCTAACTGCTCAAGTAAAGTGAAGGAACAAGACCGAACAGGCATCAATATGGCAACACAGCAGTAACATGCACCAGTAAACCCAAACAGTAATATTCAGGGACGAACACTCAGATGAACACATGGTCGAGGTCAATGAAGCCAAAGCAAACAGGACAGAGATGAACAATGTAAATGTCGAAGTCGTGGAAGCGTAACAATGTCAATATTAAATTCATGAAATCAAAAAAGGTGACTGAACTCAAAGTCAGAAACGATCAAGCCGTGGTCATCATGAAAATGAATCAAAGCCGTGATCACCAAGCAAAGAATATACGAAATTGAAAAAGTCAATCAAATCATCAACGTTCAACAAATATCGATCGGCAGAGAAAATATTTTGACGAATTCAAATAAGTAAATATACGACGTAAATTTAGAAGGTCGAATCCTATAAATAGGAATCAACATCATTGGTAATAACCATCGATCGAGTTAAAGGATTAAAACCCCAATCATCATCATCGGCAATTTAAAAGCATCGGGTTCAAGCAAGTCAAAACCAGCAAAGCAAAAGGAGTAAAGTACATACCGAAATCGTGGACAATTAACTCGACCAAATTGAGGTAGCCGCAAACAATATAATCGAACAAAGAAAGGAATCGAAGCTTCTGAAATCATTTTGACAGAGTGGCGCTTCAATTTCAGAAAAGCCCTAATTTAAGAGCAGAGAGGAATGAACGAACGGCCGCCATTTTCCCAAAGGAATGAATAAAGAAGGATCGGGTTGAAATAATAAAAGGGGCCGGCCATTAAGTTTTAGGGTTTTTGTTTTTTAAATAAGGGCTTTAGTTTTTAAATAAGGGTTTTATCTTATTATTTGTTTTAAGTTTGTTTTTAATTTTAAATCTCTTTTCAAACCGTTGTATTTGCTAGTCATGTGACTAGGGGACAAGCTACGTGGCTTGGCTTGAGAATTCGCAACTCGGTGGCTGAGTTGTGGCAGAGTTTTGAGCGTAGAGTTAGGTTAGTCAGTAGCGGGTGTCGCGAGTTTACGTGTGTAAGCGTGTGACTATCTAATTTCTAGTAGAAACCTTGGGGGCAGCACGTAGGCATGTTTTTGCCGAAGCTGGGTAAATTCTGTGTCGTTCTATTTCTGCATTTATTATTCTGCTTTTATCTGTGCTGCTACTATTCTGTGATCTGTGTTGAAATTATTTTATAAGCTTCCGCAATTAATTTTTATAATTAATACTATCACCCTATTCACCCCCCTCTACGGTGAAATCGATCCTACACATATACCATATATAATGTTAGATAATATTTGACCATATAGCATATATCTCTAGACTGTAAATTTTTCCCACCCCAAAAATTTCTAAATCAATGAATGAGTTAAGATACTATAAATGAGTTAAATAGATGTGGTATCATATCCATAACCCTTAATCGGTCTAAAACAGAAATATTCAAACTTCATAACACAAATATATTGTTCTAGAAATATCTACCAAATCCTATAAATGCTACTCACTTTATCCATCTATATTCACATCTCTTTCCACACCTGTTCCTTTTCCACTTCTCTCTTCTGTCATCTCCATTTAGATCTCTCACCACCATTGATATTTTACAAGCTTCATGCTCACTATCATTAATCTCCAATATCACAGCTTCATGTTAGTGTAATCATAACATTGAAACTGTGCTTTACACTATAGCCCTATTTTGCACCTATATATTTCGATCTTATTCTACAGAAAAAATCATTTTGGCGACTGCACTTCTACACTTCTGTATTATATTGAAAAGGTATTTTTCACTTTTTAGAATATGTTTGTATTGCTTATTTAAGTGCATTGTTCTGCGTATTCTCAAAATAATTTCACGATTACATGTTATTTACGGACATAAAATCAACTGATCGATAAAAATTTATTCTTTTTCATGCTATTTTTAAATATATTTCAGTCTTATTATATAGGGGGAAAAAATCATTTTTGCAACTGCAACTTCAATTCTTCTAGTTTATATTAAAAAGGGAATTCACATTTTTTTAGAATTTGTTTGTATTGTTTATTTAAGTGCATTGCTATGTGTATTCTCAAAATAATGTCATGATTAAATGTTATTTATGGACATAAAATCAACTAAAATATATTCTTTTTTATGTTATTTTTTATTTTTAAATATGCATAAAGATTATGCTTCTTATAAAAAATGTTCAAAAGTACATGTCAATCATCGCTTTACTATTACTTTACTATACACATTAAAAAATTAATTTAAGCATACAACGCAATTTATCATCCAACCAATGGATATTAAACACTCTAATAAGCAAAGGTCGACTCAAAAAGATGATATATCTCCAAAAGCATCTTCAACAATAGAAAGCGTACATGTCCAAGAATCAACAAACGAAGATAAAAAATCCTCCTCAAAAGGTGATTGTGGCTGGGGTGATAAATTTACTTTTGAAGTAGTAAGTGAGATATCATTCAAAAAATTTGAAAAAATACCAATTAAATTTTAATATCTTATCGATTTTCTCTTTTTGTTTTTGCTATCAGCGCAAACTTCCATAAACGCCTCTCTATAGATACTACCAAATGTTGTTATCACTTAAAAATAGAATCTAACAAATATACTCTTTTACAAATTCAATATGCTCTCCTACATATATTATCAAACTTAGTCTCACTTAAATATATAATCTAACAATTAAACTTTCTATTCGTTTTCGCTCTTTATTAACGAAAATTCAACCTATCAAAAAATTAAATATTCCAACTTAGAAGTGAAATTCAGACTGGCTACACATGATTCCAATGCAAAAACATGGAAACATATTTAAGAAAATCATTTCTCTTGAATATGTTAAAACACATAATGTGTAAAAAATTCAATTTACTCGTGAAGCACGTGCTATCGCCATGCACGAAGCGCGTGCCATAACACTCGTATATAATAAATAAAATAATCTTGGTCATTTTTTTGGCAAATGCATTTAAGATTAACATAACATTTATATATATATATATATAATTTATTAAAAACATAAATTAATATTTTTGAATTTAGAAAGGGAAATACATTTTTTAATGCTATAGTAATAAATAATATATTTATAAAATAATATATATATATATATATTAAAATCGCATATGGTTGATTTTTTTAAACTACCAAATAATCTATATCTATATTAAATTAATAATAGTTTTCCACTATTAAAGCATACTTTGATATAATGGAGAAAATCCATATAAACATAAAATTATTCTATAGAGATGAGTATTATGAAATCATAAAATAGAATTTTATGTCTTGATGAGATGGCCTTTGAATGCTACTTGTTTCATGAGATCTCCTAGATTCTAAAAGAATCGATCCACTAGACCTTGCAACAACCTTGAGTACCACTTATGTAATATATTTTTATACTATATTATGCCATAGATTTTCGGCTATGGGAGTGGAGGAAGGAAGAATCATAAGAAAATAAGGCTTAATTTGGCATATATAGAGAGAGAAACAGAGATAAATTCTCCACCTTTTAGTCTATCTTTTTACCAAGTTAGTAGATCCAGATCTCAAATCCAAACCCTCTTTCCCCTTTATCTATGGTTGGCCATATAATGGTCTCCATGAATGATTAAATATTCCAAACCAATTTAGTAATCAATATCAATTAAATCATGTGTCGCCAGTGGTCAATCTCCTCTTAGGGGAGTGGATGGTCGATGGTTGGCCTAGAGCGGTGATGCTCAAGGCTAGTGGACCCTTTATTCTTTTTTACAAAATCTTCTTAAATTTCGATGAGAATTTGACATTTTGAAGTAAAATATTAGACACATTCCAAATATGAAAAAAAATTACGAAAATGTTTTTTTCTTAATTAAATATTAATTATTCAATTAATTGTGCTTTAGAAAATGGCTAGAAATGTTTTGGGCTTTAAATAATTATTAAAAAAATCCTATTGAATTCTAGAAATATATGGAATGATTTGTAAATGCTATTAAGCGATTGTAAAAGAGTTTGCGAAAATTTTGATAATAAGGAAGGCTTCTAAAATTTTTATGGTTTAAATAGAAATTAATTTTTAAGGCTTATAAATCCCTTTAAATTGCATATAAAATTATAGAAATTATGGGATGCATTTTATAAATGATAGTTGATTATAATGTGGTTTTCTATGATCTTAAATATAGAAAAGCGATTTAGAAATGTATTAATTGGTTTTAAATAAATGAAGGAAAGTGTATTTAGAATAATATAAAGGCTTTTGGAAGTTCAAATATATTTTTTACGAATAAAATTTCTTTTATAAATGATTGGTGTGCCTTTTGTGATTAAATGTTTATTGTAGTAAGAATATTGAATAAATGGAGTTATAATAGCATTTGATATGGGATGTTCGATAATATTTCTCCCATTATTCTTTCGCTTGTTACATAGAATAATTTTGGTTGGGGTAAGTGTAGTGTACAAACATCGAGTGAACGAGTGAATAACACCTGATTGCATAGGATACCAGAGCTGATATTTTTTCGATTACTTCTTGTACGAAGATGAAACTTGAATGAGGATAACAATACTAAGATATTTCATATGTTGTGTATATGAGGTGACGCTCGCCGTGGTGAGCATGGTTGTATGCATGTATATATATAAGAGGATGTCTATCATTTTTAAGTACTCTTATTATTTTGGTGAGGGGTAAACCAGGTTAGCCTAATATCCATCCTAGCAACCTGATCGCAGGGTCATGCCTTGGATTTGTAACATACCGTATGTTATATTGCTATATTATTGTCCTGTGTCACTTAGGTTAGCAATCTATTACCATTTGGGACACTTGCAGGGTCGTGATCATTGCGCAGTATAGACTTGAACCTAATGCATATTGGGTCATGATGGTCGTCATTGGAACTAAAGTCCTGCCAGACAGGTACACGTGTAGTCTCCTGGAGCAAGCGAGTGGCTATCAGTTTTCTATATGGTTATGATGTACATTAAATAAACATATGATTTTTGTACACCTCTTTGTGTTTTGTATGGTATGATGGTTAGTTGATGAGTATGCTTGAGACTGTGTGTCCAATGTATGGTCAACCTCTGTATCTGAGATTATCAAGGAGGATGATTGAGGCTACGTTGAGGTATTAGCCTACTCTTAGTTAATGTGTGTCATTGAATGTTTGGTTGTATGTATTCTTATTTATTTCACTTATATGAGTATGGTGGTTCTGTCCGACCCATGTGTTATATATATAATACTCGGTTCAGTCTGATACATTGCAGGTTGAATGTTGAGATTTACATTGTGGAGGAGTTTTATGTATTTTGAGAGATAGTGGTATCGAGTAATTTTGTAGACCCATTTTTTCTTGTATATTTATTTATTATGTATTATCATTGCATTGAGGACTCTATGATCTCTATTATTTGTTTTATATTGTGTATTTTCTAACTTGGAAATAAATATGATTATTACTTTGTGTTGAGACTGAGTACGTATGGGTAAGGAGTTTATATTTTTGAAATATGTACCGGTATTATCCTAAGGGAATATTCATGTGCGACAACATAATATCACCTCATTCTTTATATTATATGGTAGTATTGCTTAGTAGTGCTCTTTGGTATTATGTATATAGAGGTGGAGTGCTACAATTGGCATCAGAGCAGGATTAGAACAATATAGAGTATAAAAGACACGAGGATTGGCCTTTGTGAGACTCAGAGTCCCTATCCCCATTGATGTGTAGTAGATTGTTGTATATGCTTAAGTGACTGTAGGAGTATACTATGATTAATAGGGTAATCATCAAGTGGCATATTTGTATTTTCTTACTACATAATATTTATTCTTCTAACTTCTACTTGTTAGACTCTTTATGAGATGCAGAATGGTATATGAGGGTAGCGAAGATAGAAGTAGTTGCCGACTAGTAGTGTCATCATTGATGTTGAAATTAGACCTTTATATGGCTTTAAATGGAGTAGTCTGATTCATTAGGGATCAAAGTAAGAAGAGGAAGTTGATGGTTTGATTTCCGCTAAGCGCCTTTGTTATTTATGTTGTTTTGACTGACTGGTTGATGTTGTGTTCGAAGAAGTTATTGGAGATCGGTCTTAAATGGGGTATTTGCTAGGAGCCATCACTCAAGGTGAGTATCCCACTTCGGTCTTGATATGTAGAACCTAGAAATGTCTTCGACGGTGAATTTACTCTAAGGAATAATGGAAATTTCTTTTCAAATAAACTAAAATAATATTTATATAAAATTAGTTTCCATTAAGATGAACATAATTTGGAAGCTTGCTTATTGGTATGCATGGATGTTTGATGAGTGCAGCTTTAGTGGTTAGAAGTTATTTATTAATTTAATGTATTTATGAAAAGCACTTGTAAATATTTTTATAAGAAAAATTATGTTTTAAATTAAAGCTCTTTGATTAAAGTATATTAGTATATATATAATTAGAAAATGTTTTAATATAGCAAGCAATTATTTCTATAAAGCAAATTTATTAGAGTGGAAATATATAATAATTATTCAAAGAAATTTTTAAAGTAAATATCATGTTAATTTATCCGTTGAGTGCTTTAAGAATTATGTTCAATGTGCCTTATCCACGTTATTTGTAACGACCCAGAATTTTTGATAATTAAAATTTGAATATTTAATTAATTTTAAATATTAATAAGTGAATTTATAAGTCAAATAAATTTTTATTTGAATTATTGGATTTAATTGGATAATTTAATCGATAATTTAATATGTTAAATTATGGAAATAATTGAAAATTGAGTTAAATATGATTGAAAATGATTTGTAAAATTTTATTTTATCATATGGGAGTTAGAACGATATTTTAGAACTTTTAAAATCGAATTAAAAGTTAATTTGAGAAAATTGAATATTTTAATATTTAAATCGACTAGTGAAAATAGTCAATTTTTGAACAGTCTCAGAATTGAACGAAACTAGTTCCATTGGATCTGTAATAGTTAGTTATTACCGGATTTCAATTTTCGTGTCAATCGGAGCTATCGTTTGAGTGTGGCAGCTCGAAACGCATCGATTTATTTTTAATTTTAATTTAGCGAGTTAAAATAGCCATTTTTCAAAAAGTCTCGGATTTCGACGAAACCAGTTTCATCGGATCCGTAATGTGATATTATTATAAGGTTTCAAATTTCAAGTCAATTGGATTTACCGTTTGTCCGGTACAAATTAAAACGCCTAGAAATCGATTTAAATCGGTTTAATTTAAATTGAGCATTTATAGCCATAACTCGCACATATGTCCGAATTAGCTTTCGAAACCTGTTCCATTGTGTCCGAAACGTGGGGTAAACCCTAGAAACGCTGGTTACGGCGCATAAATCGGAGTTCGAAATTTCCGGATGAATAGTGTTCGATTTTTCTTTATAAATAGACCAACACCTTCATAATTTAGAAAAAAAAAAAAACCTAATCTAACCCTAGCCACCCTCCCCATGAACGGCCGAAATGCTCCCATCTTCATCTCCAAAAATCTTCTAATCCATGCATCGATTCAAGAATCCTTCAACTAGAAAGTTGTAGGGGGCACTACAATCTACATTCTCAACGGTCAAGATCGAAGATGGTGGAGCGAATCAACGGGAAATGGAGCTGGAAGCGCGCGCGTTCATTCTCGAACCGCGTGCATAGGTGGGGGCCGAGCATGGAGGGGGTCAAGAGCTTCAAAACGCAAGTCTCTGATCGGGTTTTAATCGAGTGAAGAGGCTTGAATTCCTAACCCTAGTTATATGCTAATGGGTTTTGTTTACGGGAAGTGGTCTGTAGGGAGAACGGGGGAGAAGGAGAGATGAAGTCACGGCCCTGATGCAAAGGAGCATGGATCCAACGGCCTGTAAAAGTTTGGTATAAAATTAGTTAAATTATATTGTAATTTGTATATAAATTAATTCGTGTAACTTCAAAAATTCATAACTTTTTCATACGAGGTCGAAAACGCGCGAAACCAGTTGCGTTGGAATCGTATGGACGAGCACTACGCGATGGAGTTAATTTGGAGTCGTTTGGAGTTAGTGAGAATTTTGGGTAAAATTAAACGTCCGTTTAATTTTATTCGAAATAAATCGCTAAAACGGAATTTAAAATCAAGGTGAGAACTTCTCACTCAATCGAATCAGTTTCGATTTTATTTTAAATAGTTAGATTTAAAATATTTGAATGCATGTTAGAATGTTGATTAATATCTATTGATTGTTAAAATAGACATTATACGCCGTTAGTAAGCGGATGTTATTTATTAAAAACATATACCGCGAATATTTCATAAACAGTGAAATTGGTATTATATATAATAGCAATATATATATATTGGCATATGTATATATTGGAGTTATTGATTCCCCGCATTTTTTAGCGGATGAGACCCTATTGCGCCGTTATTAAGCGGATAATATTTAATAAGAACATATACCGCGATAATTTCGTACTGGAGCGAAATTGGTATTGTGCTAATGTTTGTGATGCAGGAAAACAGGTTGGAGGGATCCAACTGGATTCCTCAACAGTTTTTATTTGATTTCAGATATTTTGATATTTGATGGACTATCATATCGATATATGATGTCGTTGTTGTCGTGATTGTCTATTTGGTGTGTAGCATCATTGGACCAAATTTTGGGATTTTAAAATGATTTTTAAAGCGATTTTTTGAGAATATACTATATTTTGGAATTGATCCATTATAAATAAATAAACGTTATAATTTTTAAAGTTATAAAAATTATGATTTTTAAGAAATATAGTTAAAAGCTGATTTTTGAAAATAAGGAATTAATGATTTTATAAAATAGTTAAATCGGAATTTTTGAATTTATTATGAAAAGTTGAAATATAGGATTTATAAAATTTAATTTTTTTTATGAATCAAAAGGATGAAGTTTTTAAAGGAATTTGAAGACGTTTTAAAAGAATAATATAAATTGATTTATATTAAGAGATTTATAAATGGATATTTATAAATTGAAATATTGACATTATAAAACGAGTTTTTATAAGTGTTTGAATGAAGTGAAAATGAATTTTGTAAATAAATGGAATTTATAAAATTATAAATGATGAAGTTATAAGTGAAATTTATAAATAGTAAGATTTATAAATTTTGTGAAGTTATTAAGGAATATATTTGGATGAATAATTGAATCTTATAAGTTATAAGATTTATAATTGTGAAGTTCAAAGGAACGATTTTGCAAACGAATAAATTTATAAGTATTTGACTTATAATATGAACCCTTGTTTTATAATTGGGATATAAATCAAATAGGCTAATAAAAGAATTTATAAAGAGGAAGTTTTTATAAATAAATAGAATGGAATTTATAAACGTTGTTTTATAAATTCGCAAATGACTTATTTTGATAAGTAAAATTGTTGAAACCTATAAATGGAGTTATATTCACATTTTTGAATAGTGAATAATCCTTTGAATTAAAATGAATAAAAGGATGAAATTGTTAATGAAGTATATTCACGTTTTTGAATAGTGAATAACACGTTAAAGAAATTGTTTTGGATTTGGATGTTTTAAATAGAATTAAAACGATCGAACAATGTTTTAAAATGTGTTGAGATTCGAAACCATAGATTTCAACATTTATTGTTGAAATAGACGTTTTCGAGAAATAAAAGGAAATAGTAGACTATAGCACTATTGTTATAGTAAATAATTTTCGAAAGGGAATGTTTTGTATAGTATTGGGATTTATATATCTATCTTAAATTCGAATCCCTATACTAGTGATTTTGGGACGTTGTAACGATGTTTTACGCAACATTCGTTTTGGCCCAAATAAATATGTTTACGAGCATGATTTCCTTAAAGAATGAAATATATACTTAATCTCGATTTAAGTATATTGAATATTTTCCAAGTGTTGAAAATAAATAAAATTTGTGAATTACTTATGAATAAATAAGTATGGGATTGTTTTTCCAATATAAAGTGAATATTAGAGAATTTATCTTTTTGAAGATAAATTGAAATGAATTATTGAAATCATATGCATGGATATTTTGAAATGTAAATTCACTAAGGAATTTATAAAAGAAAGTGGGATTGGTTTAGAAAAATAAATATTGATTTATTTTTGAAGTATTGAAATTATATATCTTGTAAAGATATTTTGGAAAATAAATAATTTGGAAAATTATTTGGAATCTGGTGATGTTGTGCATATCCATTGATAGTTCAATAATCGACTATCAATATTTCCCTTTGAATGGGTATTTGATGTGATTTGTTTGAATTTGAATGCCACACTTATTTTTGAATAAGCGCTCACTATTCGGGTTAAACGGGAAAGGACCATGGGGTCGTATAACCCATTCCGAATATGTGATACGTCGTTATGAATTGCATTGAAGATCGGTGTTGAAGACCCGGTATTTGCGAGAGTGATAGGATGACCTGTCGATTGTCTCTACACTGAGTTGCAGCGGTATAGAGACTCCCTAAGTGATGGGAAATCCGATCAGGATTGTGAATATCCGGATTGCAAGGACTTCTTTGTAAGTGCCTTCGGTTTTGTTCGAGCCCGGAACAGACTTGTATGGATTGTATGTCTGACATTACAAGTTGAGATATAAAGCCGATTTCATTCAAATATATTTCTGTTGGTGGCGAAGAATTTATTCTTTAGCTTAACACCCTTCTCTGAGACGTACGAGCTCAGAGGTTATACAGTTGAAGTTATCAGCGATATATTCCCAATTTGGTAATGTGACATGCTGAGTGTTGCTGAAATGATCATTGTGTTGATTATTGTGATAGGATCGTTTATTTGATCGTCTATCTTGGTGATCATTGTGTTGATCATTTGTTGACCCAAAGAATGGCTTTTGTATAAAGTATGTTTTTGTGGACGTGACTTCGTCGAGCCTCACACCCCGAAAATGGTCAAAACAGGAAAGATGCGACAAGGTTATGAGGGGTAGCTCCCTTTAGGGTATGTACATTTCCTTCTGGATAGAGGTGGTATCATGGTGTGGAGCCCAGATATTTAACCTATGTGGTTACTACGAATTTATTACTTTGTGGTTGTTGGTTATCGGGATCCCGTGAGAAAGGTCGTTTACGATCGGGGAATGGCGTGCTCGTGTCAGTAGTTACCCAGTTAGGGGTAACCCGGCCTTGTGTTGGCAGAGTTCCGGTTTGGTTCTCGGGGATGTCTTTCCAGAGGCATTCTCATGTGGCAATGGGAAGTTCCTTGGCCTGACCATTTGTTGGAAATCCAAAGAAATAATATGAAACTTGTACGGTTTTAGTTGTAGAACCTGCCATCTAATATGGTAGCTATTAGTAGGCATAATATAATGGTACCTATGCTGGCTAAGATTTATATTCTACTTTCGAAATGAATTTCTCCTACACTATGCACTAATAATAATATGAAATGTTCTTTTAAATGCGTATCAAGCATCTTTGGCTATCATAAGGAGAAATCTTCTCCAAGTCTGCGTTTGCATTGTGTGTGTGGTAGGAGGTCTTATGGTAGTCTCATTTTTAAAAGCATTGCGAATTGAATTTAAAAATGTTCCTCTATTTTGATTTTAAAGATAAATAAACTGTTTTGAGTTCTCACACCAGTCACATGACTGACTCGGAGTTTATTGTTTTCCTTCCTAAACTCTGGGTGCCCACCAATTTCCACACGGGCAGTCAAGAGTTAAGGTTTATCAGGATATTCTGGATATTCTGGAGTTGCTGGAGGCAAGCTGGATGGCATGGCGTATTACTAGTTTATATAGTATTTCTTTTTCCGCTGTTTGATGCTATATGATGTTGTACACTCTGATGATATGATGTAATGAAATGAAATGTATAAAATGTAATAACTGATATAGTTCTTTGTTTAAAGATTATTCATTATTTATTATATGTTGTTCCGCTGCGAATTGTGAGATTCTGATATTGTTCTGTTGTGTTCTGTTCCGTCCTATTCTCTTTTTCTTCTATTATAAAATGTTCTATCCTCTGTTCTGTTCTATGTTCTCTTTTCTATTCTATTTTCTAATGTTCTGTTTTCTCTCCTCCCTATTTTCTATCTTTTTCTCTTCTCTTTTCTTAATTTCTTCTTTCTTAAACCATAACATTTCGGGTTTTTGGCCTTCGATTTCTCGGCAGCCGATAAAGTGAGTATCGATGTTGAATTTTCGAAAGTCGAAAATTTTCGAAGCGTTACATTTGGTATCAGAGCTTATGGTTAAGCGACAACCATGGTTCTGTTGGGTATTACTCATTAGAGATAGAGTCAGTAGTACTCTAGATTGAGTTTGAGTGTAATAATAGCTATGAGAGCGTATTTGTTAGTGAATATAAAAATTGTTTTATATTGTGATGATTGGTTTGTTGAGTGGTATATGAACCTTCGTTGGCGCAGCTTCGAAATTGAATCGAAGGGGTTTCTAAACACTTGAATAGAACAATTCGGCACAGTATTGTTTTAAATTGGGTAAATGAAATAATTTTACTTGATTATATTTTATATATAAAGGAATAATTTTTCGGAATTATTAAGTGTATATAAGTTGATTGTTTAGACGTTTGAATAATCTAAATAAAGGAATTGTATAAGCAAAAAGGATTATAAGAATTGAATTTTAATTAAAGTGATTTACAATTGAGAAATAAAACTTATATATGTAAGAAGTGAAACTAATGAATATATTTATGAATATGAGTTGTAAGTAAAAGCGAATTTAAAGTTAAATAAAATATAACTTAATAAATGTTGAATGAAGTTGATATTAGTTTCAAAGTAAAATAATAAAGTGAAGTGATAAATGTAAACTTAAGTTATATAAATGAAATTCAACTTTAGTAATTGAATTGAATTAATGGATTGAATATAAATCAATTAAATGTAAATTTAAGTTGATATGGAATAATGAATGTAAGTGAAATTCATTAAAATCTAATGTTATTAGAAAGTTGAATAATTGGAATGGAAATCAATTTAATGTTAAACCAAGATGAATATAAGCAAAGGAAATTTGGTTGAAATAAATATACATTGATTTTTATATGATTGTTAGTTGATTGTATATAATTCATTAAGTGTTAAAGAAGTTGATTTAATAAAATTGAAAGCTAAAGTAATTGAAATTCAATTGGAAGTTAAGTGAATCTTAAATAGAATTGAATTTAATTTGGAAGTGAACCAACTTGAATATAAATTAGTGAATATAAACTAATTGAAAATGAATGTTAGTAAACCCAATAATGTGATTAAAATTGAAAAATCAATTCATTGAATATTAATGAGAATATAAATGAATATTTATTGGTTATGGATGTTAGTTGGATGATAGTTGGTTGATGTTTGCATTTGTTGTTTAGTTACATTTGCTATGTTGGCATATATAGTAATTATGTTGCTATATGTTGTATATTGATACTATTGTCATATATGCATGTTCTCATGTTGTTTGTTGAGTAATTAGTAGGTGCGGATCGCGTTTGCTTCGCATTTGGAGCTCGCTTTCGCGCTATATTAGCCGTATATGCTCGCTAATAAAATATAAGGTACATATCTCGGATTACATACCGTACTTTTACACTTTTTCCCTGCGGGATGCCTCATTACTTAATGAGATGTATATTTGTGATATATATACTGTCATTTTTTTTTCGGATCGAGCCGCGCAAAGGAGACTATGGCGAATTTTTCCGGAAATTTAAGGCGTTAGAAAATTTTTGAGAAAATTGGAAAATTTTGAAAACTTAAACTTTGGATTTGGAATTGGAAGTTAAACAATAGTTTGGTTTTGAAAACTTAGTAAAGATTTGTAAGAAGTTTAACTATGAATTTTGGGAAAATTAATAGCTTCTGTAATTTTTCTTAATTGTTAATTTCGAGGACGAAATTCTTTTAAGTGGGGAAGATTGTAACGACCCAGAATTTTTGATAATTAAAATTTGAATATTTAATTAATTTTAAATATTAATAAGTGAATTTATAAGTCAAATAAATTTTTATTTGAATTATTGGATTTAATTGGATAATTTAATCGATAATTTAATATGTTAAATTATGGAAATAATTGAAAATTGAGTTAAATATGATTGAAAATGATTTGTAAAATTTTATTTTATCATATGGGAGTTAGAACGATATTTTAGAACTTTTAAAATCGAACTAAAAGTTAATTTATGAAAATTGAATATTTTAATATTTAAATCGACTAGTGAAAATAGTCAATTTTTGAACAGTCTCAGAATTGAACGAAACTAGTTCCATTGGATCCGTAATTGTTAGTTATTACCGGATTTCAATTTTCGTGTCAATCGGAGCTATCGTTTGAGTGTGGCAGCTCCAAACGCATCGATTTATTTTTAATTTTAATTTAGCGAGTTAAAATAGCCATTTTTCAAAAAGTCTCGGATTTCGACGAAACCAGTTTCATCGGATCCGTAATGTGATATTATTGTAAGGTTTCAAATTTCAAGTCAATTGGATTTACCGTTTGTCCGGTACAAATTAAAACGCCTAGAAATCGATTTAAATCGGTTTAATTTAAATTGAGCGTTTATAGCCATAACTCGCACATATGTCCGAATTAGCTTTCGAAACCTGTTCCATTGTGTCCGAAACGCAGGGTAAACCCTAGAAACGCTGGTTACGGCGCGTAAATCGGAGTTCGGAATTTTCGGATGAATAGTGTTCGATTTTTCTTTATAAATAGACCAACACCTTCATAATTTAGAAAAAAAAAAAAACCTAATCTAACCCTAGCCACCCTCCCCATGAACGGCCGAAATGCTCCCATCTTCATCTCCAAAAATCTTCTAATCCATGCATCGATTCAAGAATCCTTCAACTAGAAAGTTGTAGGGGGCACTACAATCTACATTCTCAACGGTCAAGATCGAAGATGGTGGAGCGAATCAACAGGAAATGGAGCTGGAAGCGCGCGCGTTCATTCTCGAACTGCGTGCACAGGTTGGGGCCGAGCATGGAGGGGGTCAAGAGCTTCAAAACGCAAGTCTCTGATCGGGTTTTAATCGAGTGAAGAGGCTTGAATTCCTAACCCTAGTTATATGCTAATGGGTTTTGTTTACGGGAAGTGGTCTGTAGGGAGAACGGGGGAGAGGAGAGATGAAGTCACGGCCCTGATGCAAAGGAGCATGGATCCAACGGCCTGTAAAAGTTTGGTATAAAATTAGTTAAATTATATTGTAGTTTGTATATAAATTAATTCGTGTAACTTCAAAAATTCATAACTTTTTCATACGAGGTCAAAAACGCGCGAAACCAGTTGCGTTGGAATCGTATGGACGAGCACTACGCAATGGAGTTGATTTGGAGTCGTTTGGAGTTAGTGAGAATTTTGGGTAAAATTAAACGTCCGTTTAATTTTATTCGAAATAAATCGCTAAAACGGAATTTAAAATCAAGGTGAGAACTTCTCACTCAATCGAATCAGTTTCGATTTTATTTTAAATAGTTAGACTTAAAATATTTGAATGCATGTTAGAATGTTGATTAATATCTATTGATTGTTAAAATAGACATTATACGCCGTTAGTAAGCGGATGTTATTTATTAAAAACATATACCGCGAATATTTCATAAACAGTGAAATTGGTATTATATATAATAGCAATATATATATATTGGCATATGTATATATTGGAGTTATTGATTCCCCGCATTTTTTAGCGGATGAGACCCTATTGCGCCGTTATTAAGCGGATAATATTTAATAAGAACATATACCGCGATAATTTCGTACTGGAGCGAAATTGGTATTGTGCTAATGTTTGTGATGCAGGAAAACAGGTTGGAGGGATCCAACTGGATTCCTCAACAGTTTTTATTTGATTTCAGATATTTTGATATTTGATGGACTATCATATCGATATATGATGTCGTTGTTGTCGTGATTGTCTATTTGGTGTGTAGCATCATTGGACCAAATTTTGGGATTTTAAAATGATTTTTAAAGCGATTTTTTGAGAATATACTATATTTTGGAATTGATCCATTATAAATAAATAAACGTTATAATTTTTAAAGTTATAAAAATTATGATTTTTAAGAAATATAGTTAAAAGCTGATTTTTGAAAATAAGGAATTAATGATTTTATAAAATAGTTAAATCGGAATTTTTGAATTTATTATGAAAAGTTGAAATATAGGATTTATAAAATTTAATTTTTTTTGTGAATCAAAAGGATGAAGTTTTTAAAGGAATTTGAAGACGTTTTAAAAGAATAATATAAATTGATTTATATTAAGAGATTTATAAATGAATATTTATAAATTGAAATATTGACATTATAAAACGAGTTTTTATAAGTGTTTGAATGAAGTGAAAATGAATTTTGTAAATAAATGGAATTTATAAAATTATAAATGATGAAGTTATAAGTGAAATTTATAAATCGTAAGATTTATAAATTTTGTGAAGTTATTAAGGAATATATTTGGATGAATAATTGAATCTTATAAGTTATAAGATTTATAATTGTGAAGTTCAAAGGAACGATTTTGCAAACGAATAAATTTATAAGTATTTGACTTATAATATGAACCGTTGTTTTATAATTGGGATATAAATCAAATAGGCTAATAAAAGAATTTATAAAGAGGAAGTTTTTATAAATAAATAGAATGGAATTTATAAACGTTGTTTTATAAATTCGCAAATGACTTATTTTGATAAGTAAAATTGTTGAAACCTATAAATGGAGTTATATTCACATTTTTGAATAGTGAATAATCCTTTGAATTAAAATGAATAAAAGGATGAAATTGTTAATGAAGTATATTCACGTTTTTGAATAGTGAATAACACGTTAAAGAAATTGTTTTGGATTTGGATGTTTTAAATAGAATTAAAACGATCGAACAATGTTTTAAAATGTGTTGAGATTCGAAACCATAGATTTCAACATTTGTTGTTGAAATAGACGTTTTCGAGAAATAAAAGGAAATAGTAGACTATAGCACTATTGTTATAGTAAATAATTTCCGAAAGGGAATGTTTTGTATAGTATTGGGATTTATATATCTATCTTAAATTCGAATCCCTATACTAGTGATTTTGGGCGTTGTAACGATATTTTACGCAACATTCGTTTTGGCCCAAATAAATATGTTTACGAGCATGATTTCCTTAAAGAATGAAATATATACTTAATCTCGATTTAAGTATATTGAATATTTTCCAAGTGTTGAAAATAAATAAAATTTGTGAATTACTTATGAATAAATAAGTATGGGAATGTTTTTCCAATATAAAGTGAATATTAGAGAATTTATCTTTTTGAAGATAAATTGAAATGAATTATTGAAATCATATGCATGGATATTTTGAAATGTAAATTCACTAAGGAATTTATAAAAGAAAGTGGGATTGGTTTAGAAAAATAAATATTGATTTATTTTTGAAGTATTGAAATTATATATCTTGTAAAGATATTTTGGAAAATAAATAATTTGGAAAATTATTTGGAATCTGGTGATGTTGTGCATATCCATTGATAGTTCAATAATCGACTATCAATATTTCCCTTTGAATGGGTATTTGATGTGATTTGTTTGAATTTGAATGCCACACTTATTTTTGAATAAGCGCTCACTATTCGGGTTAACCGGGAAAGGACCATGGGGTCGTATAACCCATTCCGAATATGTGATACGTCGTTATGAATTGCATTGAAGATCGGTGTTGAAGACCCGGTATTTGCGAGAGCGATAGGATGACCTGTCGATTGTCTCTGCACTGAGTTGCAGCGGTATAGAGACTCCCTAAGTGATGGGAAATCCGATCAGGATTGTGAATATCCGGATTGCAAGGACTTCTTTGTAAGTGCCTTTGGTTTTGTTCGAGCCCGGAACAGACTTGTATGGATTGTATGTCTGACATTACAAGTTGAGATATAAAGCCGATTTCATTCAAATATATTTCTGTTGGTGGCGAAGAATTTATTCTTTAGCTTAACACCCTTCTCTGAGACGTACGAGCTCAGAGGTTATATAGTTGAAGTTATCAGCGATATATTCCCAATTTGGTAATGTGACATGCTGAGTGTTGCTGAAATGATCATTGTGTTGATTATTGTGATAGGATCGTTTATTTGATCGTCTATCTTGGTGATCATTGTGTTGATCATTTGTTGACCCAAAGCATGGCTTTTGTATAAAGTATGTTTTTGTGGACGTGACTTCGTCGAGCCTCACACCCCGAAAATGGTCAAAACAGGAAAGAAGCGGCAAGGTTATGAGGGGTAGCTCCCTTTAGGGTATGTACATTTCCTTCTGGATAGAGGTGGTATCATGGTAAGGAGCCCAGATATTTAACCTATGTGGTTACTACGAATTTATTACTTTGTGGTTGTTGGTTATCGGGATCCCGTGAGAAAGGTCGTTTACGATCGGGGAATGGCGTGCTCGTGTCAGTAGTTACCCAGTTAGGGGTAACCCGGCCTTGTGTTGGCAGAGTTCCGGTTTGGTTCTCGGGGATGTCTTTCCAGAGGCATTCTCATGTGGCAATGGGAAGTTCCTTGGCCTGACCATTTGTTGGAAATCCAAAGAAACAATACGAAATTTGTACGGTTTTAGTTGTAGAACCTGCCATCTAATATGGTAGCTATTAGTAGGCATAATATAATGGTACCTATGCTGGCTAAGATTTATATTCTACTTTCGAAATGAATTTCTCCTACACTATGCACTAATAATAATATGAAATGTTCTTTTAAATGCGTATCAAGCATCTTTGGCTATCATAAGGAGAAATCTTCTCCAAGTCTGCGTTTGCATTGTGTGTGTGGTAGGAGGTCTTATGGTAGTCTCATTTTTAAAAGCATTGCGAATTGAATTTAAAAATATTCCTCTATTTTGATTTTAAAGATAAATAAACTGTTTTGAGTTCTCACACCAGTCACATGACTGACTCGGAGTTTATTGTTTTCCCTAAACTCTGGGTGCCCACCAATTTCCACATGGGCAGTCAAGAGTTAAGGTTTATCAGGATATTCTGGATATTCTGGAGTTGCTGGAGGCAAGCTGGATGGCATGGCGTATTACTAGTTTATATAGTATTTCTTTTTCCGTTGTTTGATGCTATATGATGTTGTACACTCTGATGATATGATGTAATGAAATGAAATGTATAAAATGTAATAACTGATATAGTTCTTTGTTTAAAGATTATTCATTATTTATTATATGTTGTTCCGCTGCGAATTGTGAGATTCTGATATTGTTCTGTTGTGTTCTGTTCCGTCCTATTCTCTTTTTCTTCTATTATAAAATGTTCTATCCTCTGTTCTGTTCTATGTTCTCTTTTCTATTCTATTTTCTAATGTTCTGTTTTCTCTCCTCCCTATTTTCTATCTTTTTCTCTTCTCTTTTCTTAATTTCTTCTTTCTTAAACCATAACATTTCGGGTTTTTGGCCTTCGATTTCTCGGCAGCCGATAAAGTGAGTATCGATGTTGAATTTTCGAAAGTCGAAAATATTCGAAACGTT
The DNA here is from genome assembly GCA_030765085.1 of Allium cepa. Taxonomy (NCBI): domain Eukaryota; kingdom Viridiplantae; phylum Streptophyta; class Magnoliopsida; order Asparagales; family Amaryllidaceae; genus Allium; species Allium cepa. The sequence goes on along the minus strand of CM060934.1, from coordinate 486,822,972 downwards.
ACATGATTGATAGTGATTCTTAAATACCAGGATAAGACGTTTGGACACCGTGTTTTGAAATGTAATGCACTGTTTTAAAAGGAGTAAAAAAAAAATTTGAGTAATATTAAAACCAAGTTTTTGAAAATAATATTAGTGGAATTTTATACATAAAAATTTTTGAAAGGAGAGTGCTTTGAAAAATATTTTGAAATGGGAATAGTGCTTTAGGAAATTTAGAATTATTATTTTGGGGGTTATAAATTGAAAAATATGTTTTGAGTGAAGATGAATAATATTTTGAGGAAGTAGATACTTTGAGGAGATGTAGAAATATTATATTAGGGAAAAGGTGTTTTGAAAGGAAAAGAATATTTTAAAGAAGTATTTTGAGTTAAATTTTTGAAAATGTGTATCATATGATGTTTTGGAAAATGATTTTAATCCATTTTGAATTAGAAGGTATATGTATTATTCGAAAAAGTAAAGTATTATTTTGAAATGATGTTTTAGTAAGTGTTATGACATAGAAGGATACTTACATATAACTAATATGATAAAAATAGGAAAATATACATATGTATATAATATATTATTTGTTTTGCTAAAGTAATGAATTGTTTGAAAATAATAAAGTTATTTTCGTAAGTTTGGATATTTTAAATGATGGAGCATTAGTGGATAGTTGAGACTGATGGTGAGGCAATGTTGGTTGCATGGTCAACACTACAGCCAATCAACGAAGTGAGCCATTAAAATTCCACAACAAAGCAACATTATTGAATTTGTAATAATTGTGAATTTGAAATTGTATTGAATATGATGATGTGTATTTTGTGTATGATACGACATATGGTTTTGTGGTGACTTATATGGATTTTATAGGTAGCATGGTATAATGAGATATTATAATTTGTGTGCATATAAGTTTTCAATTTAAAATAATTTTAAGACTAGTATATTATTTATAGAGCTTGTGTAAAGGATTGATTGTCATGAAAAATTATCAATATGAAAAACAAGTAATTCGTGGAGTAAAGGTTTTAAATAGAAAAGTATAGTAAATATTTATAGTAGTTTAATAATACTAGAGAAAGCAATTTTTAAGTCGAAATACATTTCATTTAATATTTGGAGTATACAGATTTTGTTTGCATTATTTTATGATTTTTTTTGGGAAAGAGTAACTTTATAATTAATAAAGTAATATATATTTTAGAGAATATGAAAAGGTATTTTATGAATTTGAATTATGAGGTCGAAAAGAATTATTTAAAGAAATTGGGTATTGTAATATATGCAAGTATTAATAAAGAATTTTCATTTAAGTGATGAAGAGATGTTGTTTACAAGAGATGAGTTTAGAAGTATTTATATTATTTATTGACTTGCAATAATAATAATTTCTTATTTAATAAGTGTATAAATTTGATTTATGGAAAATTAAGTTTTTTAATTATAAGAATATTCTAGGTATTTTTAAATTTTGTGCTTTTGAACTAAAGGATTATATTAAGGTTATTTTGTAGATTTATTTTGAAACAAAGTGAGTATTTTGGAAACAAATTATCATGTGGAAAGAGATTTATCTGAATGAGGTGTTTTAAATTGAAGAAATAAAATTGGTTTTGGAAGAAACATGGTTTTAACGAGGAGTTTTTGAAATTAAGAAACGGTAAGGAAAACCAAATTTTTTTATACGTAGCTTTTACTTAAAGGTTGGGTTTCTATAAACTTCGATTTTCTGGAAGTGGATTTGAAATAAAACAACATCGGTATAAGGTGATTTTACCCAGTTTCAAAATTTTCAAAATAAACAACCTTGGTGTGAGGTGATTTTACCTAGTCTCGAGTATTTCAAAAGCAAAGAAGATTTGAATGGAACTCTAAATTTTTGGAATGGACTTTGGTGAAAGTTTATTAAATTGAAAGGTATTTTTGTGATGTGCAACTTTTGTGTTAGATATTTTTGAGATTGTGAAGTTTTCAAGCGTTAAAGATTTTGTTTATGCAGAAGTATATCTTCATTGAAAATTTTCTAGGTTGAAGTAAAGACTTTTAATTCAAGTATTCTATAAAGTTTTGAGATTTGTTCCATGTAGTATAATTTAATAGGAGACTAGTTTATATCATATGTAAGTTCTCATGAGTTTGGAAGTTTTGAGATTTTTGAATATGTTTAGGGTTCTCTATATTTGTATTTGTACTAGGAAAACTTGTAAAGAAAGAAGGTTTACGGATTATGTTACACCTTCATCTTTGACATGTAACATGGTTAGAATTTTAACACCTTGAATTTAATTTAGCAACTTGCATTTATAAAATGTAAAGGTGATTATTTTTTGAATGTATGTTACATAGTTGAGTACGACACGTTTGTATATTATGATTTGAGTGTCTGGATTTTCGAAATACACTTCATACCGTATAGATTACTCTAAAGTTTTCCAAAAAATTCAACATCTAAATTGTATTTTGATAGAATTAAGGATATTCCATAGGAATAATTCTATAACTTTTGTAAGTTATCAACTCTATAATGAAATCACATTCGAAATAAAAGGTGTTTATCTTTCTGTTATACACTTGTTATAATGTGTTATAATTAATTAATTAATTAATATAAGTGTATTTAACAAAAAATCCATAAATGGTGTGTTTTGTGATAGTAATTATAAGGTGTTGTAATCATGAGCAATATTTCACAATGTAATAAACACATCGTTTTCAATATTCCCACTTGGGATGTATCGAAACTGGATATCGATGCAACCGTCGAGACTAGGGTACTTAACATTGTCCAAAATCTCTGGCGGTGTATTACTCATGGCTGCTGGGGGCACTAAGGGTTATGTACTAATAATTATGGGATAACCATGGAATGAATCATTCGCCAGTCTTATATTGTTAATATAACTAAGATCAAATATAAAATATCGATGTGATAATATTACTTAATTCTCTCGACTTGAGAATATTGTCGAACTTCAATGTAGATACTCCACTTTGGTTATAGTAAAACAATAGCATGGCATCCATCGAATGAATATATTTAGGTCGAGTGGAAGCATTGGAAGTGAAACTCTATTCAATTGAAAATTCATCTCATAAGTTATATTGGGTTAGTATCGCGGCCAACTAAAGTCAACCCAAAGTCAAAGTGTTTAGCCAAAGCAGTTCGGTTAATGATAATTGTTATTATTTACCAAAGATTTTGTGTTTGAAAAATAAAGTTGAATGTGGAGGATGTTGGAATTTTGACCATTACTAAATTCCATAAGTTGTAATGTGATACAGTTTAATGAAGAGAATCCATGTAAATAATTATCACGGTCGGGTAATGCTTAGAATAAGTAAAATTGGATCTTACTAAAGCTATATAAGCAATGAATTTGGCCATAATGTCACATCACTACCTAAGATGACATGTGAATGTTAATATTTGAATTATTTGATATTAATCAGTGAATGAATTTTCACCTAAGAGTCACACAATCGAAATTTTACACACATATAGATATATGATGTTGATGTGCGTTGATCAATATTAAAAATAGTGCATATACAAAAGTTGTGTACACACGTATATATATACGATATCGATATGCGTTTAAATTAGATTTATATGCATGTTATCTATTCAGGATTAAAGTGACATGAAGGCATTAAATGAGAAAGGATGGCCGGTTATTGATATGAGAATATGGGTTTGGATTGGATTCAAAAGGAGTTTGAATTGTAGAGATATTTTTGGATTGGAACACACTTTTATCTCCTCTCTTTCTCTATTATTTAAACCAACTTAACCCCTAATTTGAGTTCTTCCTTTTGCTATAACCTCTCTCATTTGAGGCCGCACATACTCCCTCACCTCCTCGATTGATTCAAGCATCAAAAACATAAATTCAAATAAAATTAGAACAACAGTATGTAGTTCTTTCTGTCTGGTAGCTCTCTCCGAAAGTATTTGAATTCAGATTCAATCAGAGTCATTCGATTCAGCATTCAATGTGTACTAATTTGGCTTATAGTCAGAGTAACTAATCTATTTACAATTATATATATATATATATATATATATATATATATATATATATGTATGTATTTGATAATTATATTGAGCCATGTATGCTTAAATTAGATCACAATATCACTAATCCCTATACATTTGTGTTGTAAACAAATATGTATATATGTAATATGGTTATAAGAAAAAATTATACATATAAGTATATGTCTTTTAACCAAAAAAACATTTTTGAAATTTAATAATAGTATTTAAAAGTTAAAATAAAATTATAACGACACAGAATTTTGATTATTTGAAACTGAAATATTTAATTGATTTTAAATATTTAAAAGTTAATTTTTTTTAGATTTAATAACTTGAATTTCAAATATAATGATTTATGGGGTAATTTAATTGTTAAATTTAATGATTAAAATTTGCTTAAATAATTGAATCTTGGATTTTAAGCTTGATAAAATAATTTAAAGGCTTATTTAATTTCTAATAAAAAGAAGGAAAATAATAAAAAAATTAAAATTTAATTTAAAGGTGATTTATTCAATTTTTAAAATAACTCGTTTTAATTAACACATAAAATTGCTTTCTTGGGAACAGTCTCGGATTTTGACGAAACTAGTTGCATTAGATCCGTAATAGTGTATTATTATCCGATTTCAAATTTTGTAGCATTTTGGGTTATCGATTAATTGTACAGGATAGAAACGCATTGAAATTTATATTGAAAATTTAATACAATAATTAGGTTCAAAAAGCCATATTTTCTACGATCGAATTAGGTCTCGAAACTTGTTCCATTACGTCCGGAATAGGGGTATAACATTAGGAACACCTGGCGGCACGCCTCGATGGGGGTTCGGAATTAAAAATTATCATAAGCAAGATTTTGAATTTAAATATGTATATTATTTTTATTTGACTGCAGAAAAAAATATCACCTTCACCTCAGCCAACCTACAGCCACCCTTACCCTACCCTAATCTGCATTTTCTTCGTATAAACGCCTCCTTCTTTTTTCAAGCACGGGACAGAATGAAAGAAAAAGTGAATTCAAAATTTAATTTCTAAAAGTCCATTCAATATAAAAGTATGAAACAAGTTGTAAAATTCATATTTTTATTTATCTTCAACATGGCATTCGTATTTGATGATGGGGCGTCTATTATTGAATTTAACAGTTGGTTGAACTGCAATTTTTCACTAGGGTTGGTTTTTTTTCAAAATCGAGGAAGCGAAGGATCGTTTTGAGATCATATTCAAGTTTAGCATGGAGATTTGCAGCTGTCGGGGAATTTTTGTGTGGTGCGATTGTAACGACCTGCTATTTCAAACCATTCGCATCCGTACATGTCGGACTTGAATTATTCAAAATAATAGATTATTAATTTTATATTTGGCAAAACTCAGTATATACAGTAAATAAATCAATCACAGAATCACAGACATGGAGTAATATAACAATAAGCAGTGGAATAGATAAATAGTAGTTCATTAAGCTACTATAAAAAAATCAGAGTTAAAACAAAATACAACAGAAATCTCAAATACAGAGTTGTCTCAAGTACAGAAGCAACTGACAAGTCTGAACATAAGTGACTGGAATAAATCGAAATAGCTGAAAGCTGGATAGATAGTTCCTCAAACAAAGCTCCAATCTACAAAGGTGAGTCTTGAATGCTGTGACACTCAGTATGACCCGAGCGTAGAGGAAAACACAAAACGCCCGCGTCAGGATTAACATTCTTATATTAATAAATCCAGCTCAAGTGAAATGTCAACTGAAATACAAGTAACTTAAAGGACGTTTGGGATTCCCATCCTTTAAGGATCTGTGGAACTATCTACTATGTAGTAATATACGCTATTATTATATGTCTATAGTAAAGAAAAAGTATTAAAATAGCATTAAGGCATTACCCATATCCCCCTTAACACATTTTATATATTCCTGTAGTCTATCGATGCCGTACGCTCCTCCATAAACTGGAGGTTTACAGAGAGGACATCACATAGGTACGGTACAAAACAAACACATAGAAGGCACGATAGGGCATGCGATAAGGCACCCGACGCAATGCTAGGGTAGATGTACCATTTGCACTCCCGGACTGGTGATAACGCATAGCAGCTACTACCGCCCACCTCGTGACACACTCCCAAATCAAAGATGCACCCAAATCAAATCACAAAAGCAATTGAATAGTATAGATGAAATGTGTCTGACAGGGGGAATGACCACACTTGGCCTGGTATAGCTCCTGTTTTAGCCACATCAAAAGCCGACTCACAGGAGTCAAGGCTACATAAATACCATATAGAACCGTCGTCAAACCATCCTACTTCATTCTGGAATCTCCACCACGTACACAGTTGTTAAAGCGATTTTTGGATTGGCAGAGAGTATGACAATATCCGGTCCCGGTCTCTTTAACAACCAAATGCTTATTTCACACCATGGTCATTTCATTTCAAAATAGTTCATACTTCCTATCAATATCATATTGATTTCAAAACTATATCACTTTTGAAATCATTTCCACTTTAAATAATATGCGTTTCCAGAATTGTAACACTTTCAAAACTATAACACTTTTGAAATCATAACACTTTTGAAATCATAACACTATGGAAATCATAACATTTTTGAAATCATAACAGTTTTGAAATCATATTACTTTGGAAATCATAACACTTTTGAAATCATAACACTTTCAACTTAAACAGCTTAAATATTGAAAATAGTATATATATAAAATAAGTAGTAACAAATTTAAAATAGTTTATATAAAAAAAAAATATTAAAATAGTTTATATATTAAAGATACTTTGTATAATAAAATAGTTTCCTCCAAATTCGCAAATTGATTCAAATCATCTTAAATACCAAAAATTCAATTTGAATCAATTCCAGTTTAACCATTTCAATTTAAAGTTCAAAGATTCAAGTTTAAATATTCAAACATTTACAATATAAATTTCATTTATTTTTCAACATTTAACTTTAATTTATTTCAAATTGGAAAATATTCACTTAATCATTTTTATAACAATTTATTTAAATCCCAATTTATAAATTTAAATCAATATTAAATGTTCAATCTCAACTTTGTTTGAAAATTGAGAATAATCGTTCAATCACCTTTTTATAAAATCAAGTTATAAATCGTATTTTTCAAAATCTCAAGATCAATAAGTTCAAATAAATTTATATTTAAATCAATTATTAACCAATTTAAATTTCAAGTCAATATTAATTTATCTACCCAACCTTTATTATTAAAGATATAAAAATATATACTTTAAAAATATTAATATTAATTTAAATAAGTACTTAAACATATTTTATTAAATTAAATGATTAAATTTATTTTGTATTAAATTTATTTTTATATATTTTAGAATAGTAAAATTATAAGAAAAATCTTAAAAATTTTATTTTCAAAACTAACTTATAAGTTTAAAATTTCCAAAACATATAATTTTAGGAAATAAGTCTAAAATTTAGAAAATAACAACAATATATATATATATATATCATATTTTAAAATCAACATTTACTAAAAACTATATATTTTATTTTCAGAACTTTGTAGATCATTTTCAAAATAGACCAATGGTGTCCATATATAATTTTCTATCTTATGGTCAAGTGATATGGATATTTATCATTTCAATCCGTAATTTAAATATTTACGGGTATATATCATTTCAACCCGCAATCCTAAAAATTTAAAATCAATGAAAATCGCTTGGGTTTATCATTTCAACCCATAACGATTTTCTCCTATTCTACAAAATCATTCAGGTATATATCATTTCAACCCATAGGGAATTCTAAATTAACCGGGAACTTGCAGGATGAGAAAATATATGATAAAATATAACATATCAATAACAGGCATATATCATCAGTGTTAAAGTAAAAAAAAATATACAACAGGATATGGTGTCATATATCACAGGTGAATAATTGCAGATAATGGAATATCATATTTAACAATTAAATAACTAGCAATTCAAATTTAATAGAATATTTCAATTGTCATTTCAAGTGAAATCAAATTTACTCACTATAAGAATGTTAATCATGAGTGATTGCTCACCTTTCGAGACTAAAGAAAATAAGAAGATGACATAGACACAGTTACGCACACGGAACAACAACAAGTTAGAAATTGCAGCGACAAATTCGATATTGAAATGTAAGTTAAGGTGGACAAGAGATCGATGAAACAAAGTATATGTTACGTATATATAAATTTTCTAAAAATCAATTTCTAAAAATCAACTTAAAACATATAGTTAAAAATTTTTTTTATATATATATATATATATATATATATATATATATATATATATATATTCAAATCAATATTTAATCCCAACACATGAAAATATCCAAATATTTTTGAGAAACCAAATTCACATATACTTACATATAAACTAATGTATGTACACATATATAAAAACTTACATACATGTTATAATTTAAAATCAATATTGTTTATCTTACATTTAAAAACAATATTACTATAACACATATAACCTAATATATAAATGTATATATATAAACATACATACATATTGTATTCTAAAATTTATATTTAAAACAATATGATTTACTTTGTTATAAGTCAAACGGATGAAATGTAAACTTATATAAACATTACATATATACAACCAAACAAGTTAGGCACAACTTATATAAACTGACATATACAAACTAACATGTTATAAACTATAACTATATATAATATACACCTTATATAAAAATGTTGTCACAGGTAAGATTCTGGAAACAAATACAAATAAAACATAATCATAAACACATACCTACAACCTAATAAGCACAGTAAAGATATGCTAGATTTTAAAACCAATAATAAAAATCAATACCTTTCACGCATTATATATATATATATATATATATATATATGCTATAAAGCAAAACCTTTGATCAACCGGTCAAAGTGAAGCCTTTTTCGCATCGACCAAAATATCCACTTTGATAATTAAATCAGAAATGTTTGTCCAGGTTAATTTTGTCATTTTCAACGCACATGGCGGTTACTTTGAAACGTGTAGTTGTATTTCTCGACCTCTTGCATACGCATACCATATAATTTCATAACTGCCCCCTTCAAATCCCCTTCTCTTCACCTAAAATACATCCAGCGCTGTTGAAAGCAGAGCAGAAAATTAAATCCCAAAACCAAAATCAAAATTTTAACCATCAACTAAATTAATCTCTCACTTTTATACCATTTAGTCGAGTCTATAGAAGATGAGGATCATTAAAGAAGAGGCACAATGGAGGAATATAGGTGATGGCTATGGATCTATGGTTTAGAATGTCACAAATCAAGATTCCAGTTTGTTGTATTCTTCCAATTTAGCTTTTACATTTTTTATTTAAAAGTTTGTTTTCTAATTGAATGTTGGCAGAGATAAATTATCAGTAATGCTAACCCTTTTCGGTGTTGGATGATCCTAGGAATAGATCAGGAAAAGTTAGGAGGGATGATGCAGGTTTCCTAACTCATGACGCTTGGATCTAACTGGAAGAGAAAACCAATTAAAGCTGAGATTTTTGAATTATTCACTGTAAGTATTATTTATCTTTCTCCCCTTTATCCTATCTGTTACAGGGGCATATTCATTTAGATCAATAAATCCAAACCACAATTTTTAATCTTACAACGATATTAAAAATGTGTATATAATTCGATTAAATGCATAGTAATTGCTAACTGATTTCTTTTCAACTGTTTTGCACTGTGTTCGTACCATATTGAGTTCGGTTTGATGTGTATTTTCATTAAGTGAACAAATTAAAAACAGAGATTTAACATTGCCTTCTTACTCCGTATGTATTCAAAACTATATTGAGTACACTCAACACAATTGATACTTCATTAACTCTCATATATATTGGAAAGATTATAGTTTGTATCATGCACACAGTGAATAATCTTAAAAATTCTTAAGCTTTAACACATTCACGTCAGATACAGTAACGAATTAATAAATACAATTATAGACCGAACATTGTGTATATGGAATATGTTGCCTGAAACGTTATATGTGTTTTGAAATTGGTTTATTCTATTTTAATAAGCTAATGTTGTTGAAAATTTTATTGACCTTTGCAGAATAATATAAACATGAAGAGATCAATTCTCAGTGTTGGTGGAACTTAAATTTAACCATGTTGCAAGTGATTTTTTTACTAAGTTTGAAGTTAAATTTTACAAAGTAAGTCCAAACTATCATTGATAGGGTTTCATCCGTTGCTTATACATGTTCCATGTATCCCTCATTGCAGTACATGTATGATTGCAAATCTTTGTAATAAACATGAAATATAGCAGATTATTTTATCAACATATTTTGTCAATTTGTTTCCTTTTAAACAAAAAATGATAATCTATCTATTTCACAGTAAGAGGTATGTTTAATGAAGGTCCTCTTATTTTCTATTTTGGAAATTCAGTAATGACGAAGGAATTATATCCGCCGATTTGCAGATTAGAATGGCTTCGCCAATGTTCGAAGGAAACGGTTCCGCCAATATTCAAATTAAAATGGATCCGCTAGTGTTCGAAAGGAGTCGTCTTCATCAATGGACAGAGAAGATGCCTCCGCCAATTTCTGAAGAGCCTGACTCCGCCAATCGATGATAACTCGGGTCAGGGCCCACTGCTGTGTAATAAAGTCATAGTTTATGCATCCAAAACAGGTAACTCAAGATATGGGACTCTAATTCTTTTAAAAATTCTACAAGTTTTAAAAATCAATTGTGAAAGATGAGTCTTCAAACGTTTCAGGATCATGGAAAAAGTAATACTTTGATCTTTGAAAATGACTATACAACAGATCTCAAAACTGTTATATTTTAAAACGAAAATTTACAACTCAACATATAAAAAGTTTCAAACTTATTAATTTCAAACATATAAAAAGTTTCAAACTTATTTAAACCATGGATTTTATCTTTTAGGTATTAAATATATGATTCTTAAGTATATACATATCCCTGTTTTAGAGTGTATGTTAGATTGGTACACCACAGTTTTCAAGTACATTTGATTTAGTTACTCATATACAAATACGAATTAGCTTTGAATATTTAAGTTTTGAATAAACAAAGAGTTTAAAGCATATGTAATTTCTAATATGTAAATAAATTCATATATACACATAAGCTTCCAAATGCATCAAACATCAAACGTGTACGGTTTAAACATACCAGTTTTCTCAAAATGTAGAGTTTCATATGTACATGAAAGCGAGCTTTCGGAAAGTTTCAGACTTTATCCATTCATATCTATTTGGATTTGAAGGTATAAATATACAATTTTTATTGTAAAAGCTCTTAGCTGATTATCAGTTTGTACATTCACTTTCAAACATAGGTTGGCAGATTTGCATTTACTGTAGTTTCCAAATGCATAAAATTTTGAATGTGCATGGCATTGTGTTACAAAACCTTGGATACCAGGCATTGAGTATGTTCAAATTCTGAGTACCTCTGTTTTCGAAAATAAGGTGTTATTCGGATTAAGGTTCATAAAAATTTCATATATACATGATATTTTTAGGAATATAAAGCTTTGAATATAAACATAGATTTCTAAATATGTAGTTTTGAGTATTTTTAAGCTGTGTCAAAAATGTTTCAAAATAGCAGACTTTGAAGTAAGCGTTTGAATTTTGGGCTTAAAACTTTTAAGTAATATATACATACACACACACACACAGATACATACTGTGTGTGCGAATTTCTAAATAAAGGTTCGAGGTATAAAAAAGAGTACTAAAGGAAAATCCACACATCTTGATTTGATAAGAAAAGGGGCTTCAGGAAATTTACACGTCAAGCTATATGCCGATTTTTGTAAATATGAAACCTTATACACATGCATTTGTTTTGGGTGAATAAGACTTTGAATATATATATCAGTTTTTGCATTAAATCAATTTCATGTATAAATATTTGTACAAGCCTGGACTTTAAAAAAAGCGCAAAGGCCTTATATGTATGAGTAGTTTCTTGATTATGCACTTTTAGTATAAGGATGACTGTCAGTCCTCCAAAAGTATCGGTTTTAATTGTATATTTACTGCTTTATCTGCTTGGTTTCTAGGGCACTTATCAAGCTTTTTAAGTCTAAAATTTATTTCACAGATCTTTGCAAATATAAAACTTCACAAGAGTTCATTTTGTAAGGTGTGAAACTTCACATAAGTTTCTAACTAGGTATGCATGAACATGCTAAAACACATATATGAAATAGTTCATAATTTACTGCTTTGTCAGCAACTTCCCCAACAACCAAATGGACAGACCAAAACTCATGTTATTATTATATATGTGTGTATTATGTCACAAATTGGTTCTTATTTCTTACGCTGAGGAAACTTTATCATCCTTTTTCTTTTTCATGAAAAAAATTCTTTTTTTTAGTTTTGTGACGTCATATTTATTCCTTACATATGTACCGCCGATTATGATTATAGTAAATGGCACAAGGGAAGAATTTGAATTTACTAGCAATGAAAGTCAAGTTGAACATCCATGCATATTTGGTTCTTCTGTTCACCGATCAGATTTATGATAGCACAAATAGTTGATGCCGACAACGATCAGTTAGATTTTAGCAGAGTTTAGCAGTTTTACGGAAGAACTATGCTACAATAATATATCAAGGATCATAGTGAATGTGTGACAATAAGATGTTATAGTGCATTATGTAAATATAAGTGCCTTCTATGGTATTTTATTGTATTTGTGTTACTGTGTATGTGCACTTCTTTTGTTATTTTTATGAAATTGTAACATATGATATTAACGCAATGTCAGTATACTGTGTTCAGTACACAGCTAAGGCATTATATGTTAGCAAATGTTCGCTTAACTTAGAGCGGAATGAATCTGACTACTATTGAAACCCACTTTGATGATTTATATTTAGTTATGTACTTATTAATTGAATACTACTTCCAAGCTATTTAAATGTGTTTTATGCAGTTATTGAGGTCATGTATGAATTTTATGATTTTAATAATTTTGTGATAAAAAGTATTTGGTTGCCTTTTCCTACGTCCATCAGATGTGTCTTTCTATTTACATGTCCATCGACCATGGATGCATTCTGAAAGTTAGCATCCAAAACATGCAACATTACGTGTACGTCAAAGTCATTGTATAAAATTCAATACATCTCATACACATTGTTTCTTAACACCAATTCCTTCTGCGCATGTGCATCGCACACATGCCAACCTACTCGTATATATATATATATATATATATATATATATATATATATATATATATATCATACTGCAATACATATCTAATATATATAAACATATGAACTAAATTTTAAGCTAATATAAACTTATATACACTTATATATTACAACTTTTATAAACTCTTTTATACATACTGTAACTTTTATAAACTCATATATAGATATATACATACTGTAGCTTTTATATATATATATACAACGAAATAAAAATGTGATTTGTAAAATTATATATATATAACAATTGACCGATATACAGACTAAACAACACAAAATGAATTGAAGCTGACCTTAAGAGGTAGCTAGACAGGGAGATAGATGACTGGAGTTCAGTGCGAGTTGAGGTCGGAGCATCGTTGCGGCGATAGAAAAGAGGGCAGGGGTTTTCGGCTGTTGGGCAAAGTGGAAGGCAGCCATGTTTTGATGGTGGGTCAGGGAATGACTGACTAGGAGCATTCGACATGCAGGAGGCTGTGAGGCTTTGGCCAAACGCCTGGTGGTAGGAAGCGGAGCTCGGTAAGGAGATGTACTGGCGGCGGCAGGGTAGGAGGTGTGGACGTGGGCGAAGTGAACAGGCTAAAAGGGCTCGAAGGTGTAAGTTGGTCGGCCTGGGTGCTTGCACACTATTGGAGGGTGGAGGATTGAGGAGCCAAAGGGGATCTGGGTTGGGGAAGGTCATACGGTGGGGGATAGGACGCTAGGTTGCGCGAGTTCAAGGCGGAGGTTCATGGGTTCAGTGATGGGAAGCTTCAGCTCGAAGGAAATAAAAGTTCACAGGGAGAAAGAATTTGAGGTAGTAAGACAAATGGGCAAAGAAAATGAACCAAGTAAACCGTTTAGAGTAGTAAATGTTAGAAATAAATTCTGGAATTATAAAAAGGCTAGTGGCTAAGGTTATGGGAAGCTAAAAGGTCCAAGTGCGAAACCGATATGATAATCATTTTGCAGATTTCGCCACGTACTAGACGTCGAACTGCACAAACGAATATACTATGGAGATCAGTATGACAAGACGGTCAAAATGGTAGGCAGATATGAGTGATACGATCTTCCTATCAAAAGTCTCTATTCGGTACTGGAAATGCTGCTAAACTGCCGAAAATAAGATAAACGGGGCTAGAGAAATCCAAATTTGACAAAACGAATTATGACGTCTCAGTCAAAAAATAGTTTACATTTTTATTATATAAAAATATTCAGATTTTGAAAACATTTTATCTTCATCAACTCAATTGAATTTTAATTGAAAATTACACAACAGAATTTAAATTCATATTTACCAGTGAAAATTTATCATTTGCTATGTTTAAATAGACGCATTTCAAATATCAAATTTTCACTCCAAAATTTTATAATTTAATTTCAAGCAAAATTTTAGATAATTACGTTATAAAACTGTTAGAATTTATGGATCGTTATAATGATGCTTGGGGGATGAGCACGACAATTGTATGGCCTAGGGAAGAACGAGCAGGTCGTGTTTCAGAACGGTTGATTGATTTCGATGCCTTAGGGATGGTTGGATGGAGATCGAGGAGAGGAGTCGAATGGTGGAAGCGAATGGTTGATTCATGGTCTATATTCTTGTATCATCACATGCATGTGCATGGCCATGGGGGAAGTTGCATTCGTATACAGGAAATTAGGAAAGAAGGGAAGGAAGCGGTCGGGTTTGTTAGTGGGCTTTGGGCCCAAGTTTTGTAGGTAATGAAAATTAAAAGGTGATTAATTATATAAATTGTTTTTAATAGATCTTAGTTCTTATAAATTATATAACTCGTTCGTTTTAGGTCCAAATTCAACGCGGTCATTCACGTTGGATTCGTGTTGACGTATTCTTTGACATGTATATGGATTAGTCGAGATCTAAGCTATTGAAATTTTACGTTAAAACAAAATGCCTATTTGATTTTAGACGAACCAGAACACAGAAGTGACAACTGGAATAAAGGTGAGTAAACCTCACTCATTTGGATTACAGGATTTAATTTATAATAACTAAAATTAATTATTAAATAATTGGTTGAATTGATATATTATTGTCAATTGAATATTATATATATTAGAGAGTGTGTGTGTGTATTGGTAGTTGGATATATTCCCGCCAATTGGAGCGGGTGATACTTTATACGCCCCGCATAATAGCAGATGATCCTATATTACCGTGATATCCCACCTCGAAGCGGGATTGGTATTTTATATTATATAACATCTGTTGTTGTAGGGAAACATGTTAGAGGGATCCAACTAGATTTCTCAAAAATGTTGATTTTAATTTCATATATAGTGATATATGATGTGTTTGAATAATCTGTGATAGATTATGATATGATTTGATCTATTCGATGATATAATAGCACTGACCTAGATTTTGGTATTTTAAAATACCATAAATATTATTTTTGAATTTGGAAATAAAATTAAAGGGGATTTGGAAGTGATATATTTATATTGAGTTTTGGGATTATTTAAAGTGGTTTTTTTGGGATAAAATAAATGATTGAATTTAAATTTGTTATTAACTAATTAGTGAAATAATTTAAATCGAGATTTTAAAATAATGTATATAAAAGATTTTTAAACAATAAATTTAAGTGATATTAGTTTAAATGTAAAAAGGTTTTAAAAATCGAGATTTAAATAGATTAGGAGAACAGAGGGAATTCGGAAATAAATATAAAATTGGTTATATTGGATTTTGAATAAGATTTTTTTAATTACGGGACAAAAGTCGGAATTGAGATTTGAATGGTTTAGGAATATATTTTGAATTATTTAAGAAATAGATTTATAAATGGAATTTTAATTAGAAATCGTGGATTTTAGGTATACGAACCTGTTATAAAACTGGAAATGAGTTTATGAAAATTATAAACGATGTTTATAAATAAGTGGAATGATTATCATTTGATAAATGGGAAATACAAATTCACGATGTGAATTTAAAATGAGGTATGAAAACCAGCTTAGAAAGAAATAGTGGATTCTATTTTGGAATTTGGGATAGTTGTGAATTTGGAAATGTAGATCGGTTTTTGATAAATCGAAGGAGATTTATAAGTATAAAAATCGTTATATTGGATTTTAAAAATATATTTTAATCAAGAAGTGAAGTTGTTTTAGAAAAGGATTTTTATTTATTAAGCTATTAATTGGACTAAAATATTTCAGGAAGTTAGTTACTTAAATATTTAATATTGATTGAAATAAATTCTAATTTTCATAATAAGCTTTGAAAATATATTATTATTATTTATGAATGAATTGAAAATTCGATGTTATTGTTATTTAATAAGGGGTGGTGACATTTGTAAATAACTACTTAAATGTGTTTGAAAATTTATTATTTTACTGTAGAATACTTATTTTAAAAAGGTAGAGTTTTGGAAATTTATTGAAGTTACTTATAAATATTCTCTAGATTTGTAAATAGGATTGTATTGAATGGATGTGATTTTATAAAAAATGTCTTATAATGGAATTGGAAACTTAGGGAAATTTGAGAAAGGAAATTTCCCAATGGTTTAGATATAAAAACTTCGAAAATGAATATGAATTCAATAAAGGAGTTATAAATTGTTAGTTGGAATATTATAAATAAATATAATCGATAAATTTTGAAATTTGTAAAGGAAGATTACAAATGGTTTAAAATTTGTAAAGAAATATTTCTCTAAATCAAACTTTGAAATTTATAAAGAAGTTTTATAAATAGATTTGGAAATATTTATGAAATAAAGAAAATTTTGGAAAGTAGTGGTATATTCTCATAGTGTAATTCGAGGGCAGAGATTGCCTATAGTTTGCGTTGTTTTCGCTGGGATAGCGATGTAACCATTGTGCAAACTGCGATCTATGATTGATTGCATGGCGGAAATCGGAAAGTAGAGAGTGCCTAGGTTAAGTTTTCTTTTTCTAGGATAGAGACGCAACCATCGAGCTGCGATCCATGGTCGATACTGAATGGTACTTCCATATCTATTTTAATGAGTTTTCAAGTATTTTTGAAAGAAAGGATTTTTGAGTATACTTATTCAGATGAAATAAGTATATGCCTGTTTTAAATGGGGAATTCAAATTTAAATTAAATGAGGCTTAGTGATTTCAGTAGGAAATGTAATCTTTGGTTGAATGTTTGTTTATTTGATAATTAAATAACCGACTATCAAATCTTGGCCCAAATATGCAATCCTTCTTAATTTTGGTGGTAGGGAAATAATTTCCTGCTTAACACCGAGGGATTTTAACTCTGGAAATACCTAGGGAAAGCACGAGAATTTTATGGTGCAGTTACAATCGGTGGTGCTATACTATACGTATAAACTCGTTATTCTTCTAGGACAAAAGATAAGGAGATCCGTTCACTTAAACGGTTAGGTGGTGATCCCCGTTCTTATGCATTGTTAGATTATTTTCTAAAGAACAGGTATTGAGCATTCCGAAAATCGGCGATTGGTTTATGGAGCGCCTGGGAAGCGGGAGAGTATACTCATAAGAGATGATTCGGAACCGTTACCACTCCAAAATCATATACGGTTCTATGGAGGAGTTTTCGTGTTATATTGAGATGTTGAAATCCATGTGTAGTTCCGAGACAGTTGGGTATGGGAATCCGTGTATGATTCTAACATTTATTTGAGATGTGGGAATCTCTATGCGATTCCAAGGCCATTGTAGTGTAGGAATCCATTTGGGATTCCACGATCTATTTTTGGAGTGGTGCATAAGTTGGAATGCCGGACGTAGCCTCATCAGCGGGAATGACTAAAACCAGAGATTGGAGGCATGACAAGTAGGGTTGGCAAACCCATAGGGTGCAATTGGCATCTTTTTCTAGCAATACCATTACCTTAAGTTGTTTTTTTGCATGCCGGAGCGATGCACTCAGTCTTAGCAAGACCAGTTATATTTTTCCTATAATACCCTGGCTAGACGGGTATGATGCTTCAGAAGGATAACTCTGATACTTGTGTAGGAGGACCGTTCTCAAAGTACTGAGGTCACCCACATAGAATCCTACAAAATTAGCGAACGAGACTTATCAAATTTTGATTTTATATTAGTATTGTTGTGATGTACATAACATTAGCACCATAGCAATTTGATTATTATTATTATTTTGACCCCTAGACATTATTATAATACCACTGGATTGTCTATAAAATTGTTTTGGTTATCGTAAGGTAAAAACCCATCGTGTTTATGTGTGGCGTGGTATTACGAGATGCCTTTGTTTTCAAAGGATTTTGATAACTGTAACAATTCAAATTAAGTGTGTTTTTCTCACGCTGGTTTTTCAGACTAACTCGGGTGTATTTTATTATAATGCTCGGGTCAGACCGAGTGTTACAGATTCAGGTTAGGATGCTATGGTGCTCAGGAGACGAGCTAGAGGATTCTCGGGTGTATTCTACGTACTTGATTATAATCTGCTGTGTGTGTAGGCTGTATATTCAGCATTGGTGAGGACAAGTTATAATAGCTGTCCATATTGATTTGTTGATTGTTGCACTCTGATGATTGTATGTATATTAATAGTTATAATTTCTCTATGTATAAATATCTATATTTATCTATTATATATTGTTCCACTGCGATTGTGAGATTTTGTGTTATGGTTTAGTTTTCACTTATCTTCTTTCTTCTTTCTTTTGCCCTAACAATCTGGTTTTTGGGGATTCAATTGCTCGGCATGTGATACAGTGAACGTATCAGTGTCGATTTTCGAGGGTCGAAAATCTCGGTCATTACAAAAATTGACTTTAATATATATATATATATATATATATATATATATATATATATATAGACACACACACACACACACAGATATATATATATAATATGTATATATATTGTGACACCACCACCTTTATATCTACGCTATCCAAGAGTATTACAAAGTAATACTATTGGATAATATGGAAAATAAGGTGATATTGGGTACACATATGAATATTTCCTTGGATTAACACCGGTACATATCTTGTATCAAATAAATACTCATCATAGATGTACACGATCTCAATACAAAGTACTAAACGCATGTCCCTTTATGACAAAACAATACACAATACACACACACACACACACACACACACACACACACACACATATATATATATATACAAATATATATATATATAACAAGAAGAACATAGAGTCAAAACACATCGATAATATATAATAAAATGTGTACATAAATCTCAGTTATACATCAGATATACATAGCTATTTAAACATCAAATATAAGAGTCCAAATACAACATGATATTATACAATGAGTATATATAATGAAATCATATCCTTCATCTATGCCCAATATCTGTAAATCGATCATCTCATCCTTGAACCTGAAATGTCTCGAACTGACTCGAGTATTGTAAATAACACATGGATCAGACTATGTCTATAACGATGGGTGATATTATAACTTACAATGATAATATGATAAGTATAATGATGATAGCATAACGATCTCGAAAGATCTCCAAACAACAACCATAAGAAAACTATGTAGGAAAGTGTTATCACCCATCTAAAGAAATCTAGAATCCCAAATCCAATAGGTGAATCACCCACATATATATATATATATATATATATATATAGAAATCATCATCAAAGTCAATAAATCATCAATAATGAGATATCATTAAGTATAATCACGCACTAGCATGACATTGCCTAAGTAAATCTCTTAATCTTAATAATAAGAATATCATTAATATATGGAATAAGATAGGTTGCCTATCAACAAATAAAAGATATGACAATTCACCATACTATGGACACTTATTTAGATATAATCTCATCTCCTCATATATATAATAAATCAAAACATATCATGACGGGTAATGACTGTACGATAGACACGAAGTCCCAAGTAGAGTCATGTAACTATCAATATATGGATCACCTAACCCATAGTGGAAATTAGCCATAATGGCCTCTTTAGCAAGTGTAATTAGTTTTTAGGACACACAACTAAAATAATTACTTCTAAGGACAAAATAAAAAATAATTAGTTTCTAAGGCCTAAAAACCTATGAGATTATGTCCTTGAAAGTAATTGGACTGCTGACTTTGTCCTTAAAAGTAATTATTCTGCTGACTTTGGGCTTGAAATTAATTTCTATGGATATGCGTCCTAGAAACTAATTGGACTGCAAAGTTTGTCCTTCTAGTGAAATGTCTCTAACCCATATCTATACTTAGGTGAAGGTATCAATAATATATGCTAATCTACCACCCCGTTAGAACAAGAAGGAAGACTGATGGCCATATGTCCGCTCTAGAAACCCAGGGTCTACTGTTGTATGCCTATAGTTAGATCTGTTCCTACAGTCTTTAGTTACCTCGACGGACACTACGACCCATATCCATTAGTGGCTCATCAACGCATAACTTCGGTCACAACCCTGTTTGCCCCTATAGGTAACGGGCTGCTGGCCTAAGTGACACAAGGGGATATAAGGAACCTACCCTACGAGTCACCTAACCCAAACCTTGTGATGCGCATCAAATATAATAACAATGATGTCGAAGATCGGGGGTGCAACCCCAGTTCGGCTTGCTAGGGTGGATTTAATCCATCTGGTTCTCTCCCGAACCATGAAGGAATTACATCATAGTGGTGACACATAGAACCAACAAATATAAGGCCACCTATCCTACTCATACCTATGAGCATCACCTCACATAAGTACAATCTCACAGTACAACTCCCATCACATGAGTGTCATCTACTTATACTGAATAATCAAATAAGTATCACATCGGTATCTTATACCACCATGTTATACTAGTCCATTTATTAATTGCCCATAAACTACACTCAATCCATTACATAATTCTATGCAATAAGTCCGACGAATAACAGAAAAAGTGTTACCCAAAGTCATATACCAAACGGTATCACTAAGTCGTTTATTCAAAATCCTCATTAAATGAAATGAAATCTCACAAATCAAATATAAAGATGTCATCACTGTATCATCTTAAAATATATAACTCCAATCAATATCAACGGTGAATCATTCATAGAAAATAAGTTAATGAGAAAAGAATAAGAAATAATAATGTAATAAAATAAGATCATAAGAATATGGTAAAACAATATGAAATCTAATATTAGAATAAATACTTCGTTTGCTAAGTCATTATATAATACCTTTAAATTATTAAACAAAATACTTGTACAAAACCTTATTTATATACATATAAACATTCGAAATCACTTTATAGATTAATCACAATTTATAAAAGTCATTTCTTAATTTTTCTATAATTAAACGCTTCTTTATAATAAATAATAAATATAATACATTTTTAATAAATTTTAGTACTATGTTTTAAATTAAAACTTTCTAAATAAAGTGATATATTTGCTTTATACAATTATTCACATTTATTCCAATGCAAATATAATTTATTTACCATTAAAATATGCTCTTACATAACTAGCGCAACGTGGGACTTAACCCTGAGTGGGATGGATGAAATGCACAAGCCTTACCACCAGGCTACACTTGATATTGGAATAAGCAGGTAACCAGTCGGTTGAAATACTCCACCAGTCGACTGAACCAATCGACTAACAAGCAATAGAGAGTATACTGAATTTGGGTTTGTCTCTTGGGTTTGTAGCTTGTTCTTGTTTATTCGACGCAATACAAAGCTCGGTCGACTGAATTCCTAGAACACAAAAAATATCAAATTGTAATTGGTTCAAATTCTATATATAGTTTAATATTATTCAACTTCAATCAAATCCAATCAATATCAGTTCAATGAGAGATGTACGCACATAAAATCCATAGATATTAACATATATAAAATGAAATTCATATGTGCAGACATAGTTGTGAATAAAGAATCACTCACATTGGCCATAGCTTTTAAATTTGCTTATGAACCATTCATTTGCTCTTCTTTGAAAATCAATATACTCTAAAACTTGATCAAAAAGCAAACTTCCATATGCCAAGGGGTGTAAAGTGGTGTTGAGAATAATTTATTTGAATTTGGAAATTATTGAGAATTTATTTATATTTTATTTTAATATTTGAACCAAGATAAGGGTTTTTGTGTTTTGTTTCATGAAGAGAAAAGTGGGAATGATTATGTACATGAATTTTTTTCTCAAAAGTAAAGATAACTTGTTAACTCAAAGGAAAATGAAGAGGACTCTAGAGAATGAATTCTCTAGATACAAATCTCATGAATCTTCATTTGGGTTTAGGACTTGCACAACCCAACCCATTCCATTCTTTTTCTTTTCTATTGCTATTCTAAATCCTTTTATAATCAATTCAAAACTCTGTAATACTTCAACCAAATCATATTCATGTTATCAAAATGTTTGCTCAACATTATAAAATTTTCACAGTTTCATAAATTTCTTCATTTTATTTAATAAAAGAAAAACTATTACCTTTAGCCTACTTAATAAAATTTTACTTATTAACCAAAACCAATGAAAATCTTTACTTCGATATTATTGCTAACATAAATCTTCATTTCTTATTCATATATAAGTTTATGAAATATTATTTCCATATTTTAATTTATTTTATTTTAAATCATTTTTATTCACATTTCAAACTTAATTGTTAAGTAATTTCCAAAACCGCTCATTTAAATAAAATAAAACTTCTTTTCCATTAAAATATATTTCTAATCACGTTTACTAAAATTACAAGAATTTATAAAATTATCCAAGCACTTTTATCATATGAAAATCCTTTCTAAATCCATAAATGTACAAATAAATCCAAATTATTGTTAATAAATCTTTAAAAATTCATTTTAATTAAATAAATCACTATTATTATCTTTAGTTAATTACTGCTCAACACTATGTTGTTACATATATTTTGTTAAATCATATACATGTGAGCATTTCCAAAAATTAAATTATGTATGCAAATAAATTTAAAAATGTATATATATGTATACATATACATATATATGTGTATATATATGTTATTGTTTTAAAAGACAACATATTACTTTAATATTATATACATACATACATACATACTTATACACACACACACACATATATATATATATTACAAAATATGTATTTATATATATTTTAATATACTTTACTCATACTTGTGATGGTGAAATTTATTTATTTTAAATGTTTTCATACATAAATGATCTAAATTAAAAAACATATTTTTTGAACCGTAAGTATTTAATTTTAAAAAAATTAGAGTTTGTCAAGCATATTTCAAGCCGAATATATATATATATATATATATATAATTTTATCCATTTATATTTTAAATATATAATGTTATGTACATTCAAAATTTAAATATTAATTTATATCTACATATTTTCGATTTTTTTGTATATATTTACTTTATTTTATCCAAATATTATTTATTGATTTAAATTTGGAAGTAGAAAATATTTTAAAATCTAAACCTAGATTTGAAATTTGAAATTTGAAATTAAATTTAAATTTATACGTATTGATATTTGTATTTACAAATATAACTAGTTTTATCTTTAGTGTTTACGTGAACTCAAAAAATGCCCCTTTATAGATACGAGCAAATCTCAATATCACTTAAAATGGAATCCAACAAAAACGTCCTTTACAATTTCATAACGCCTTTCTACAAATATTACTAAATCTCAATATCACTTTAAAATAAGATCTAACTAATAAACTTCCTACAAGTTTGATCTTTATTCATTAATAATACAAAATTCAAACTAACAAAAAAATAGATGTTGCAGCTTAAAAATAAAAATTCAAACTAAAAATACATGATTTCAATATAGAAATATAGCTAAATACTCATGCAAATCATTTTCTCTTGAATATATTAAACATAAACAATTTGTTGAAAAATAATTCATGCATAAAGTGCATACCGTAATGTATGTATGTATGTATGTATGTATGTATGTATGTACGTACGTACGTAAGTACATGTATGCATGCATGCATGTATGTATATACTAGGGCGAACCCGTGCTACACACATGGACGGAAATATAATTCTATTTTAAATATTTATACGATATTATTAAAGCTGAGTTTGGTTTTAATAGCTCAAGCCCCATCCAATCACTTAAAAGAAATTGCTCTCAGCTTGCCACGTGTATTTTAAACTCAGGAACTTTTTTAATTTATGCCAATTTTAAAAATTAATTACAATTTGAGGTCAGTTTTAAAGCTTATTACAATAATAGGCCATTTATGCCACATCTACGACCATGCGTATTGGCAGCATTTGAGATGCAGCCTGTAAAAATATATTTTTTTAAAATAAGTTTCGGCATTTGAGATGCTGCCACCGTGTGGCATTCGAATGCCGCCCAGATGCTTTGGATCTGATAATAGTCAGCCCCCACTTCCATTTCTCAGTTTATCTTCTACAAACTTAAAATCCAAAAAAAACCTAAATATACCAATCTCAAATATTTGCCCAAACTACAGTTTTTTGACATTAAATTCAAATAAAACTTGATCGAAAGTAGATCTACTTGAAGAGCAACAACTACTTCTTCCTCTTGAACATTTAAGGTATGTTTTTGTAAACCCTAGTTCAATCTTTTTGGTTTTATAAATATATGTCATTTGGTCTATCAAATAAGTAAAATTGTTGGTTAATTGAAATGTAGAATGGCTCCTAAGTGCAACAATTTGTTATTTGATGGTGAATTGATTATTGACGAACAAAATCGTGGCAAATATGTTGGAGGATCGTATAAACCGAAGAAAGTTGTTAAAGGTTATAATTTGGCTCAATTAAGAGAATTGATTTATAAAGCGACTAAGATATAATCCAATAAATTTGATGTAGACTTAGTGTGTTATTGGCCTACGGATTCAGGATCGAAAGCCATTAAAATAGTTAATGATGACGATGTGGAGCAAATGTTTTCAGCTATGTCAAAACCAATAGAGTTGTTTGTTGGGAAGACGGGTGCAAGTAAAAAAAACACGTACCACCACAAGTAATTAACAACGGAACTAAAGATTATACCAAAATGGTTGAGACAGTAAGCACTGGTCATGGAATTGCATCTTTGAGTTTCAGTAATCCACCTATAACAGCGAGTTACGGTCAACAACAATTGTTCTTGGATATCCACCGTTTATGAGTTATCAATATGGTGTTCATTATAACTATGCTTTTCCAAGTCAAGACAACTTTACACATATGATTGAAAGGTGAAGCATATTTTAAAAATATTTATGTTGTATTAAAATGTGTGTTATGCATTAGTTGAAAGTTGCGTTGTTCTATATGCAGTTATATTCCACATCGACCAAACCGCAAGGTAGTGTTGGACCATCAAATTTTCATATGCCTCCTTCCATGTATCCTACCCCATACGAGTTTTACCATATGATTCGGAGGTATATGTTAAGTATATTTTAAATTTGTTAGCTTTTATTTTTGATATGTGTATTAAAATCAAACTTGTTTGTGAATTATAGATTTGCAGCACATGATATTGCTGCATAATCTAATGTCGAAGTAGATCATGTGGACTTAACATCAAATGAAGCATATGTTAATATGGAAATGAATATGGATCTAGGTAAAAGTTGTATATATCGATCCTCTTGTTAATAGTGTAGATGTAGTGAATATGCCGAAGAATGACATGTCTTGGATCGATAGTATGCGAGTGAACAATGATGCCATTAACTCTGATTTTGCGATTGAAGACAATATCATGTAATGGTGGAAATGGAGGTACCTTTGGATGATGATTTATGTAATGCATGGATAATGGCTAGGTCAATTGTTGCAAATCTTCAATTCAACAATGAGTTATTTTTAACCATCGGCGTTCAAAGTCGCTTTAAAATTAGTATGATTTTCGAGACAAAAACAATAATTTTACAACAACAGAGTGAATGGTCAATTCTACACACTATGTGTTGTAAACCTATAAAATCAAATAAAACAAAATACACCACCATTTGTGATATAAATGCCAGTTGTCCTTGGAGAATTCATATTGCTTCAAAAAAAAACAAAGCAAAGTTGGTGGACTGTAAGGAAATATCTAAGTGAGCACAAATGTGTTAAACCAATAGCCAACTCCACTCACAAGCAAGCGATTTCCACTTTTATAGTTTCAAAGTGCCTTTCATAAAGCCTTACTTAAATGTAACAGCCAGTACTATGCAAATATTGATGGAAGAACAATTATCAATGAAAATTAGTTATATGAAGGCTTGGAGAGCATTGAGTAAGGCAATGGAAAGATTTACGGTGATTGTGTAGAATTATATACTACTTTAAGACAATATTTTGCTAAAATTGCTAGAACAAACTCGGGGAGCGTTGGTCGTGTTAATACAGATGAATATGGAGTGTTTGATTGAGCTTCTTCAGCTATTGGCCCTTGTGTTGAAGGTTTTATACAATGTCGTCCCTTGCTTTGTATTAAGGACAGACATTTGTATGGAAAATAGAAAGGGACATTACCTGTAGCCACTGCCGTTAACGCGGATAATTATCTATACCCTTTAGTCTATGCAATTGTAGAGTTAGAATCTTTTGAAAGTTGGGGTCAGTTTTTTGATTTCATGCCCCGGTTCATTCGTAGTGTTAACAATCGACGAATTACTTTCATTTCTGATAGAATGAAAGAAATACTAAATGCATTTGAAACAAAGTGGAGTTTGCCTCATATGCACCGTTTCTATGCTAGATATCTTAAGGCCAATTTTCAAGCTATCAGTTTAGAGGAAAATGATTGGTAGACCCTTTTATATTGTAGCATATGCTTCAATGGAAGCCGAGAACAACAAGATTCGAGAAGAAATAAAAACCATTGGTAGTAGGGCGCGCAACTGGATAGAAAGTAGTTGGGGTGGGAAAGAGGAAAATTGGGCATTACGTAAAGATTATGACGGTCGATTTCATGTCATGACCACTAATGCTTCCGAATATTTCAACAGTGTACTTAAAGCTGATCAATCATTACTTTTTGAAGCTTTGGTTGCACACATCTTTTTTCGACTGGTATATTATTTTTGTCAAAGAAGAGAAGTAGCAGAGAAATTTACAACCCGTCTTACTCCGAAGTGGGAAGCAAAGACTGCCGATAGAGCCGATGAAGTAAGGCGCACAAGGATAGTTCGCTTTAGTCAGGTTGAATGGCAAGTTGTGCAATATTTCGGTATGAATTCAAAGTAACAATCAATGGTAACACTTGCTCATGTACATGCAACATACCACTACTAGAGCACTTATCATGTACACATGTTATAGCCGCTTGCTTGATATTTTCAAATGGAGCTAATAAAGCTCGCCATGACTTTGCTTCATCATGATATATCGTTAAGAAATACTTGGCCGCTTACACACCCAAATTTCATCCCCGTTTGCGATAAACCGTGTTGGAGTTTAAGTGATTATCAGTTGGTCCTACCTCCTAAAGTGAAAAGGCAACCAGGACATCCACGCTCTACTAGAATTAAAGGTACCACGGATTAGATGCAGACACCTAAAGGATACATGTGTAACAAGTGCGGTGTTCTAGTTCATAAGAAAAATCGTTGCACTCCGACAACTTAATCTTTACATTTGATTTTGGTTGTATTTGTTAAACAATGTAAATGAATATATTCGATGGTAAATGGTATTTTCACTACCCAAAACTTCATGTTAATTCCACCATAATACAATGAAGCAACATGTACTTAACACATAAATTTGAGTAACAAATAGTATAAGGTTTTACATAATAATTCATTCAAAATCTAAATAATACATAGATATAGTACCTAATAAATAGATATAGTTCACTTTTCCTCCCATGATCTACGGGGCCATTAACATTAAATACTTGTGGCCATAACATAACAATTTGTTTCGTAGTTCAAGATTCAACTTCTCCAAACGACTATTTTCTACTTACATCACCAGCGCATTCAAACCCCCTATGACACATTTCAAGATCTAGCCACTTAAAAAATGTACAGCATTAAACAACAAGAGGCCATATTTTTCGATGTTATATGCACTGTAGTGGTAGAAACAACGTCCTGCATTACTCTGACTCCTACAAACAACCACGTCACACTCAACTTCACAACAACACGAAGGTTGCCCGCTTAAACTAGCACGATTAGGATTTTGACGGGCAGGTACCTCTAAAAGTCTAGCATGAAGCGATTGTTTCCCCAGTCTTTCATTCACTAATTCTACTCTTGATGTTCCACTATCTGAATCCTATGGTAATTGCAACAACCCACATTTCCGTACCCTTCGAGTCGACAATAAATCGCACATGTCCAACCCAAATTGAACAAAAAAATGAATCACTAAAGGTAAGAAAGAAAAATAGATAGAATAGAATTTCACTTGAATGGAATAAAATATATTATTGAATAATAATCTTTACAGTGGAAAATTTTAAAATACATATATCAGAGTCTAACCTAAATTCAGCTTGGATAGTCACAATGCATGTCCTTACAATTGCTGGAAAACATCAAACAAATGCAATGGAAATAGAATATGTTCATACGTTATGAAGATCTCTAGCTTTTCTCTGGAACCTTTAAAAGTCTTCAGCTAATCTTGAAACTACTCAATTCTGACTCAAGTATAAAAATACCCGGATCAGTCTGGCAAATCTACGTGAGAAACTCAATTCATAAATGAAAGTGTCATAGATCAGAGATTTGTGACAAAAACCTTTTGAAAAGCAAGAGTCTCTCATAAGACCACGCCGCACATAAACATGAGCGGGTCTTACCTTATGATAACCAAAACATTTTTAGCAAAATATTTGATATTATTTTTAATGGCATTTTTTTAAAAACATTTGCAAGTAACTTTTTAATCTTAGTCGAAACTGTTACATTGGTTAATCATCTTAAATTAATTAAAACAAGTTTTCGAGTTATAAAACCATATTAATAATATTAAAGTTCAATTGTAAAAATAAGACGTTGAATTGTCAACGGACGACAAAATTTGACATTTTCTTATGAAACAAGTTTATATGTTTGTAAAGCCATTATAAGTCAAATTTTTATTGTTATCATATCATTATATAACCATTAAAAAGAGGTATTTACCTTTTATAGTAATTATTCGAATGTATATTAAATTTTATCGAAAACCTACTTTTGTTACTTTTCGACAAAAATCCAAGTTTCTTGATTTTATTTAATCAAATTCTAAAAATAAGTACATCATCCTTATTTATTTCATAAAATATGATTATTAAGTCTTGAAATTTTTTTATATTTGAATATTTAAAATAAATAAAATATTCCATTTTAAAGACGGTGAAATTATGGGTCTCCCCACATTAAAAGAATTTCGTCCCCGAAATTTAAATTTTAGACTTATAAGAAAACCTATCCTGGGGTTTAAACAAAAATTGTTACTTTGAACTATTTTCAAAATAGGGTAAAAGAAAGATCATATAAATAACGATACTATATAATGATGTCATCAAAAATATACATAAAACCACATAGGTTTATACCCCTTAGCCTTAGCACGTACTACGTACTTAAGGTAATATACATAGTAAAAATATACATCAGCAACACTCCCCAAAATGAATCATCCATACTATAGAACTCCCCAAAATATATCATCTATAATAACCATCCCTACTCGTCGGACTCCTCGTCTGATGGTCTTTCCAACTCCAGCACATCTGGTATAACCTCCTCATCTTCTTCTTTTTCCGGCTCCTCGTCCTCTTGCATCACATCCCAACTGGGTAGCTGCAAGGGTTGTCCTTCTGGAATCCAGGAAATCCCTACTGGAGCATGCTTGTCTATCTCCTCCAAACCAAGATTCTCAGTAGGCTCTGGGATCGGTGATCCATTTTCGCAATAGGAGTGCCCATCTCCCATACAATACCTTCGTCACTATCTAATGGGCTATTACACAACCAAGCATTGTACATCCCTGAAACCTCTCCTGAAGGCTCCTCCTCACTAGGCTCGTCTCCTATTGGCTCCTTACTGATAGACTTATCCTCTATCGGCTCCTTTTCCTAATCCTCCTCGCTCAAAAGAGCTGCAATTCAACGATCTAAGTCGTCGTCCTTTTCCTCTATATCTATCTCTACCTCAGATTCCTCTACTACTGGAATAACCATATCCTCGTCATCTGAGATATTATTGGATCATCAGCCGATCCTATCACAACTCCAGATGGCTCCCCTGCTGAACATCCTCCTCCTCATCACTAGTAATGGGAGTATCTAATACCTCTAAACCTCCATACTTTGCTAATGCCCTCATAAGTCTTTCTGTGATGCCCCACCTCTATACTCACGCTAGCCAAGGACACTATGGAGTAATGCCATCAACTAACATGAAGAATAATGCTGTTGAGGAGCGACCATCCATGTAATTGCTTTGTGCGAGCACCGATATGTCGGATAGTATAACATGCATTTCATTTCAAAAGGAAATCCGACATGCCAATACAAGATCAAAGCTACTACACAGTGCCTATGTGGTCTTTGAAAACAAATATAGAAATAAACATAACACAAATCAGTCACAGATATCCATATCACAAAGGCAGAAATAGATATGAATATAACACATGAAAGTGTACATCAGAGTAGTGGTCATACAAGATCCACAATATCACAAAAGAATAGATACAAGTGCTACACAAAAGAATATGCATACATCAACGAGTCTATATCTCGAGTGTATAACAACAAAAACTACCAAGCTAATGTAGTTAGCCAAAAGTTAGATAATACTCCCATATGAGGAGTCAAGCAGAAGCACCTGTAATATCTCGGTCTGACCCGAGTATTATTTAATAAGAAAATAATAAACGGATCAGTCTAGCTATAAACATCAGATAAAATTAGATAAAATAAGAGATATGACAAAAAGGTATGATAACAATAATGTCATACTGTGACAAGTATACATCTAACAACAACTAAAATCATACTATATCTCAAAAATATCTCAAAGCACCAAAAAGAATGTCATATTCTTTAAGATTTTCACCAAACCACTAATATTGACAAATTTATCAATGCCAATCGAAAAAGTTAGTGACACACAAATTCACCAATGCACAAATATTAATAAAACTTATCAATGTATACCACAAAAATTGGTGAAACACAAATTCTAGAAATCATCAATAGAAATTCAGAAATCACAAAAAGGAGGGGGAGAGGCCTATCGCAAAACGGGAGCATGAAAACTCACAAACACGTGTATCACAAAACAGAACGTTATTCCACGGTTGCTAACCATTAATTTTGAGCCGAAGCTCCACAAAACGGTCCAAAGACCATGGGTCGCTACCCCACCAATTTTGGGCCGAAGCTTCATAGAAACGGGGTTTAGTCTCCCTCGCAGACAAAGAGACATCTCTATTGCTAGTCTAAATAACAAAATGATCATCATCAGTCATAGAGAAGTGTCGATTACACTAAGCTAGTAAATAGATGAGTTTAGCTTCAGGTCCTATAACCACTGGCTTAACTTAAATATTTACAGACAAACTATAAAACT
This sequence comes from Allium cepa, assembly GCA_030765085.1. Lineage (NCBI taxonomy): Eukaryota > Viridiplantae > Streptophyta > Magnoliopsida > Asparagales > Amaryllidaceae > Allium > Allium cepa. The sequence goes on along the minus strand of CM060934.1, from coordinate 486,791,129 downwards.
CCACTCGAAAGATGTCACAAGAGTTTCAATCGAACGAGTCTAAGAATTAACCGACGAAGTAAACGCAAGTGTTTCGTACCACTTGTTTTGCAAAATCGTTTAATTGGATTTCTCGAACGAATGAGGTAAAGGTTTGTATATACTAATAGATTGGAAAACGGTATAAGAAACGGGCTTTGTAATAAAATAGTGTTGAAATCGTTTTGATGGAAGAATTTTGATATTTACTACTAGTGTAGAAAATCTTTGTATTTTAAAGTGACAAATCACAGAATTGATTGTAGATACAGTCAATCATTAAAAGTTCACATACGAAGACGTGAATCAAATCCATAGAAATCGATATCAAATCCATCAAATGGATATTCTCAAATATTCCAAAAAGAAGTCATCAAAGTCAATAATAAATGATAACAAGAAATCGGATAATCACGAATCGATAAAAAATGGAATCTCAAGCAAAATAGGCTAAATAGGCAACATAGACTAAATATAAGCAGGTCAGTCGATTGGCTCTCTGAGAACAGTCGACTAGCTAATTGCCTGGAAAACTCCTAGGTTCCAGGTCAGTCGACTGGACTCAGAGGGTCTGTCGACTGGTGCATGTTTCCCAGTATTTCCAGCCTATACGAATGAAGAGCAAACTTAACCAATTCGCGACCGGACAAGCAATGGCGCTAGGGGTTTATGCTAATCGACAACCCGACCTTATAGGCTCTTCAATGCATCACCAAAAACATGTTCAAACAACTATGCTAGGATTTTCAAAGATTTGACTCCAAAACCCCAAAAATTGGAATATTCACCAATTCAATCCAAATCAAAAGTAATTGCACATGAATAAGTGTTAGGAATTCACACCTAATAATCAAAGATAGTTATAGACATAGATGTGAGATAAAAATCTCACATTTTACACAAAAACACGGAAGAAGAAGCTTGGAAGTAAAGGAGGATCAACCATTCTTCAACACAACCCAAGGAGCTTGAATCTAAGCTCAAAATAAGAACATTTACTAAGTTAGGTTTAGGAATTTTTGAAATTGAAGGTAGAATGAGTTGGAGAAGAAGAAGAGGATGCTTACCAATAGCTTCTCTTTGAATTTGGAGTTAGAGCTTGGATTTGCAATGAAACTAGGGCTTAGGAATTCTAATTCTTTTTCTCTTCCCCAATTTTTATCTAAAGCTTGAAGGTATTAGGAAATAAAAGTGAATGAAGAGAAGTGATGGTGGAGATAGAGTTAATAGTTTAGGCAAACCTAAACCCAAAGTCCAAAGTGCAAAGGTAAATTTTTTAGCTATCTCCAAACATATCGAATTTTATACTCAAAAAGGTTGCAAATGGTGTTTTGGACTCAATGAAAGTGGTATCAAGTCCAAATTCGACTGTTTGCAAAAAGTAACCTTTTGGACTTAAATCCGACTAACGATGCTATATTTAAATAAAATATTTAAATATACAAATCGTTAAATATGCGGGTTGTTACAGACTCCCCTCCTTAAAGTAATTGTGTCCTCGCAATACTTAAGAAGAAAATATAAAAAGTAACAACCATAAAAGCATATCAACACAAAAGAAATTTGAATTAAGAAGTTCACCTCAAGGAGCTCAAGAGAGTAAGTCCGGATGTGTTTGCTCGATAAATTCTCTAGATTCCCAAGAACAATCCTTAGGATTTGAAGACCATTGAACTTTCACAAGAGAAACATCATTATTTCAAAGGCGTTTTACCTCCAATGCAATGATACAAATAGGATGTTGCTCATAAGTCAAATTAGGCGAAACTTCAATTTCTTCTACAACACATGGCTCAAGAATAGAATCAGAATCCCTAAGGCATTCTCGTAGTTGAGAAACGTGAAACACGTTATGAATAGCAGAAAACTGAGCCGGTAATAAAAGGCGATAAGCTACGGAACCAATACGTTCGGTGATGGGAAATAGACCAATATATCGAGGTGCTAATTTTCCCGATCGACTGAAACATACAACACCCTTCATAGGTGAAACACGAATAAACACAAAATCTTCCACAGAAAATTCTAATTTCCTTCTTAAGCTATCGGAATAGGATTTTTGCCTACTTTGAGCTTCTTTCATCCTATGGCGGATAAGGTCAATCTTTTTTGTGGAATCACGAATAAAGTCTGAACCTAAAACCAGCTTCTCACCGGCCTCAAGCCAACAAGAAGGACACCGGCATGGCCTTCCATAGAGTGCCTCAAAAGGCACCATACCAATACTAGATTAGAAGCTATTATTATAGGAAAACTCAACAAGAGAAATATGATCTTCCCAACTTCCACCAAAATCAAGAGCACATGCACGAAAAAGATCTTCAAGAGTTTGATTCAAACGCTAGGTTTGTCCATCGGGCAGAGGGTGATAAGCAGTGCTAAAATTAAGCTTCGTTCCCAAAGCTTTCTGAAGACTCTTCCAAAATCCACTAGTGAACAATGGACCACGATCGCTAACAATAGAAGTAGGGACTCCATGCAATTTAACAATTTCTTTAATAAAGAGTTTGGCCAAAAGAGGTACGGTCCGATTGGACCAAACGGGAATAAAATGGGCGGATTTTATAAGTCTATCCACTATCACCCGTAGCATATCATGACCCGCATGAGAACGGAGAAGACCGTCAATAAAATCCGTGGAAATTTGGTCCCGCTTTCAAATTGGAATGTCCAAAGGTTGCAATAACCCGTCGGGCCTTTGATGCTCGGCGTTAACGAGTTGGCAAGTCATGCAACACTTAACAAAGTTAGCAATATCGGATTTCATTCCATCCCAACAATAAAGTCGCTTCATATCCGCGTACATTTTACTACTACCGGGATGAATGGTAAATTTAGAACGATGAGAATCTTCTAAAATGTCTTTACGAAGATCACTAATATTTGGCACAATAAGTCTACCAAATTTTCGAATGCCGCCACGAGCGTCAATATCAAAGTCTTTCAAACCTTCAACATTTATTTTATCCCTACAACTTTGGCTAAGAAGAGCCAATTCGGAATCTAACTTTTGAGCTTCAAGAATGCGGTCTAAAAGAGAAGGATGAGCCTTAAGGCTACATAAAATGAGAGATGAACATAAATCGGATTCACGATCTTGAATCTCGCAAGTAGACAAAATCTCGAGATCGTTCCATTCAGATATCATCATAGAAACAACCGCTTGTTGCTTACGACTAAGGGCATCGACAACACGATTCCCCTTTCCAGGAGTATAAAGAACATCAAGATTATAAGATGCAAGGAATTCGAGCCAACGTTGTTGACGCAAATTAAGTTCCTTTTGAGAAAATAAATACTTCAAAGATTTATGATCGGTGTAAAGAATAAAATTTTCTCCCAAAAGATAATGGCGCCAAATACGAAGGCCGAAAATAATAGCCGCGGGCTCTAAATCATGAGTGGCATATCTAGTCTCGGCATGCTTTAATTGCCTAGAAGCATAAGCAATAACACGTTCTCTTTGCATAAGAACGACACCCAAACCAACACGACTAGCATCGGTATAAACAATAAAATCTTGGTTTCCCTCGAGAATCACAAGAATAGGAGCATCGGAAAGGAGTTCTTTTAATTTCTGAAAAGAAGCTTCACATTTGTCCGACCAAATGTATTTGACTCCTTTCTTTGTCAAACTAGTAAGAGGCATGGAAATTTTTGAAAAGTCCTTTATGAACCGACGGTAATAGCCCGCCAATCCAAGAAAGCTATGGATTTCTATAACACGCTTCGGTTTCAATTTTGAATCGCTTCAATCTTTGAAGGATCCACGGAAATTCCGGATTCAGAAATGATATGACCAAGAAATTTCACACGAGATTGCCAAAAGTTGCACGTAGAAATTTTTTCTTTCAATTGATTGCTCCTAAGAGTTTCCTACACAATCCGAAGATGTTTTTCATGCTCCTCCTCGGTTTTAGAATAAACAAGAATATCATCTATAAAGATGAGAACAAACCGGTCGAGAAAGTCTTTGAAAACTCGATTCATAAAGTCAACGATATAAGATGGAGCATTAGTTAAACCAAATGGTATAACAACCATTCATAAGATCCATAACGAGTACGGAACGACGTCAAAGCCTCTACAATACGAAGCTGATGAAAGCCGGTTGCTAAGTCTAATTGTGAAAAGACTCTAGCACCACTAAGTTGGTCGAATAAATCATCAATCCGAGGTAAAGGATATTTATTCTTGATAGTAAGGTCATTAAGCTTGCGGTAGTCAACACAAAGCCTAAGTGTACCATCGGATTTCTTCACAAAAATAGCTGAAGCTCGCCAAGGAGAGGAACTAGAATGAATAAATTGCTTCGTCTCCAATTCGGATAATTGTTTGTGCATCTCCTCATTTTCTTTATTGGACATACGATAAGGAGGATGAGTAATAGGTAGAGCTCCAGGGATAAGATTAATTATGAACTCAATTGCTCGCTTAGGTGGTAATCCTAAAGCGGGCACAAATATATCGGGAAATTCACAAACAACGTGAATGAGAGAAATGAATCTTTCTCATCATCATTATCGTCGTCATCAGAATTTAAAGAATATAAAGACGCTGCCAAATTGGAATTCGAATCTTTAAGAACAATAGAAATCTACTTTAACAGATTGAGGATGCCGAAGATGAATAGTCCGCTCAGGACATAGGATTTGAGCTTCATACGGTTAAGCCAATCCATTCCCAAAATCATTCCGAAGCCTAAGTGACACATGACATGCAAATCGGCTTGGAAAGAAAAATCACATAAAATAATCTCGACATCACTACAAAATAATCTGAGTGTTGCGAATCCAGCGATCGGATTCGCAATTCTCAAAGAATTCATTAAAGCTATAACATTCAAAGAAAAAATATCAACAAGCTCTTTTGATATGAAAGAATGGGATGCACCCGTATCAAATAGAACTCAAATAGGTTGATCACGGAACATAATAATACCATCAAGGATAGAATGAGAAATACCTTGACCACGAGAAGTGTTACTGGGGGTTGTACAACATTTAGCTTTCCCTCCTTCTTACTTTGAAGTTTGGGACATGTAGATATATAATGGCCCGAGCTTTTGCAATAGCGACAAGTAAGGGACTTTGAACACTTATTTGCATAATGGTCCTTAGAACCACAATTGTAGCATTCTCCACGGCTAGAGTTAGGAGTCTTTGCTACTTGTTTCCCTTTCTTGTTGGGATAAGGACCATTGAACTTATTAGGCCTCTTCTTGTTGTTGTTGAAGTTCGGTTTGGCACCCACAACTTCAACATCACTCTCTTTATCAGCCTCTTCAAATCGAAGAGCGATATCAACAAGCTGACCGAAAGCAACCTCCAATTTCAGAAGTAATGGCTTCTTGAGATTCTTATTCAAGCCATAGAAAAATCTCTGATTTTTCTTCAATGAGGTATTTATATACTCGACCCCATAAATAGAGAGGGATTCAAAAGATGCGACATATTCTTCCACAGAAGATTTACCTTGAACAAGGTCTATAAAACGACGGGCTAAAGTCACTTTCTCGGCTTTTGGTACAAACTTCGATTGAAATCTTACCTGGAATTGCTCCCAAGTAAGGTCCGCTTCAATAATTTCAGAAATCAAAAGTTCGTACCAATCTAATGCTCTCTCTTGGAGCATATTAGAAGCCACTTGAACTCGATGAAGATCAATAAGATTCATGCGAGTAAAGATGCGATCGCATGTTCTAAGCCAAGCTTGGACTTCAATGATGTTTTCGATACCCCTGAATGGCTTTCCACCCAAGTTGGTATAATCACCGCACAAACGTGCAAACCCAGATTTTGGGTGAGTAGACTCTGGAATGGGTCCGGCAACATGTGCATTCTTTACAAGATCAAGAAGCTATTGGGCAGACATAAATACACCATCCTGAGGTGTAGCACTGGATTGACGGGCACTGGGACGGCCCGATCTAACCATTTCTCTTCTTTAAGAAAGAAAGAAAGAAAGAAAGAAAGAAGAAGAAAAAAGTTATTCACAAAACGAATGTCAAACAATCATGATTGATAAAATAAGACATCCTAAAATAAAATAGGATAGAACGGGTCCAAAGACTCGGATAAATCCTAAAGCACGACTCCTAAGAAAGACTTAGGACAATGATCCTTGCTAGATTACTCTACATTGTTCCGAAGTTTGGCTCTGATACCAAGCTGTGACGCCCCACCTCTATACTCACGCTAGCCAAGTACACTACGGAGTAATGTCATCAACTAGCACGAAGAATAAGGCTGTTGAGGAGCGACCATCCATGTAATTGCTTTGTGCGAGCACCAATATGTCAGATAGTATAACATGCATTTCATTTCAAGAGGAAATCCGACATGTCGATACAAGCTCAAAGCTACTACACAGTGGCTATGTGGTCTTTGGAAAAAAATATAGAAATAAACATAACACAAATCAGTCACAGATATCCACATCACAAAGGCGGAAATAGAAATGAATATAACACATGAAAGTGTACATCAGAGTAGTGGTCATACAAGATCCACAATATCACAAAAGAATAGATACAAGTGCTACACAAAAGAATATGTATACATCAATGATTCTATATCTCGAGTGTATAACAACAAAAACTACCAATCTAATGTAGTTAACCAAAAGTTAGATAATACTCCCATATGAGGAGTCAAACAGAAGCACCTGTAATATCTCGGTCTGACCCGAGTATTATTTAATAAGAAAATAATAAACGGATTAGTCTAGCTATAAATATCAGATAAAATGAGATAGAATAAGAGATATGACAAAAACGTATGATAACAATAATGCCATACTGTGACAAGTATACATCTAACAACAACTAAAATCATACTATATCTTAAAAATATCTCAAAGCACCAAAAAGAATGTCATATTCTTTAACATTTCACCAAACCACAAACGTTGACAAATTTATCAATGTCAATCGAAAAAGTTAGTGAAACACAAATTCACCAATGCATAAATATTGATAAAACTTATCAATGTATACCACAAAAATTGGTGAAACACAAATTCTAGAAATCATCAATAGAAATCTAGAAATCAAAAAAAGGGGGGGGAGAGGCCTATCACAAAACGGGAGCATGAAAACTCACCAATACGTGTATCACAAAACGGAACGCTATTACATGGTTGCTAACCATTAATTTTGAGCCGAAGCTCCACAAAATGGTCCAAAGACCATGGGTCGCTACCCCACCAATTTTGAGCCGAAGCTCCACAGAAACGGGGTTTAGTCTCCCTCGCAGACAAAGAGACATCACACATTGCTAGTCTAAATCACAAAATGATCATCATTGATCATAGAGAAGTGTCGATTACACTAAGCTAGTAAATAGATGAGTTTAGCTTCATGTCCCATAACCACTGGCTTAACTTAAATATTTACGGACAAACTGTAAAACTCCACTCGAAAGATGTCACAAGAATTTCAATCGAACGAGTCTAAGAATTAACCGATGAAGTAAACGCAAGTGTTTCATACCACTTGTTTTGCAAAGTCGTTTAATTGGATTTCTCGAACGAATGAGGTAAAGGTTTGTATATGCTAATAGATTGGAAAACGGTTTAAGAAACGAGCTTTGTAATAAAATCGTGTTGAAATCATTTTGATGGAAGAATTTTGATATTTACTACTAGTATAGAAAACCTTTGTATTTTAAAGTGACAAATCACAGAATTGATTGTAGATACAGTCGACTGGACTCAGAGGGTCAGTCTACTGGTGTATGTTTCCCAGTACTTCTAGCCTATACGAATAAAGAGCAAACTTAACCAATTCGCGAACGGACAAGCAATGGCGCTAGGGGTTTATGCCAATCGACAACCCGACCTTATAGGCTCTTCAATGCATCACTAAAAACATGTTCAAACAACTAAGCTAGGATTTTCAAAGATTTGACTCAAAAACCCCAAAAATGGAATATTCACCAATTCAGTCCAAATCAAAAGCAATTGCACATGAATAAGTGTTAGGAATTCATACCTAACAATAAAAGATAGTTATAGACATAGATGTGAGATAAAAATCTCACCTTTTACACAAAAACACGGAAGAAGAAGCTTGGAAGTAAAGGAGGATCAACCACTCTTCAACACAACCCAAGGAGCTTGAATCTAAGCTCAAAAGAAGAACATTTCCTAAGTTAGGTTTAGGAATTTCTGAAATTAAAGGTAGAATGAGTTGGAGAAGAAGAAGAGGATGATTACCAATAGTTTCTCTTTGAATTTGGAGTTAGTTCTTGGATTTGCTATGAAACAAGGGCTTAGGAATTTTAATTCTTTTTGTCTTTCCCCATTTTTATCTAAATCTTGAAGGTATTAGGAAATGAAAGTGAATGAAGAGAAGTGGGGGTCGAGCTAGAGTTAATAGTTTAGGCTAACCCAAACCCAAAGTTTAAAGTGCAAAGGTCAAATTTTTAGCTAGCTCCAAATATATCGAAGTTTATATTCAAAAAGGTTGCAAACGGCATTTTGGACTCAATGGAAGTGGTATCAAGTCCAAATTCCGCTTTTTGCAAAAAGTAACCTTTCGGGCTTAAATCCGACCAACGATGCTATATTTAAATAAAATATTCAAATATACAAATTGTTAAATGTGCGGGTTGTTACACTTTCGCTCAACTTTACACGCTCTGCTTTAGTTAATCTCAACAATGATAGAAAACTTAGGATCAATTACTTGTTTTTTCTATTTTTTTATACTTAACAAATTTTATAAAGTCTTCTCTTACTTAACATTCTCTTTTCTTTTTCTTATTTACCTAAGGTCTAAATTACCTGTATAATTTAACCTTATTCATATATTGACAAGAAAATTCTTGCTATATGTGTATCTTTACCTAATGATTTCAAATCCATGTCACCTACCAAGATTTAGGAGTTTTATTTATCTAACTGAATTATTTGAACTTAACTTTTCCCAACCCTATAGGTTTTATCCATGTTAAATTTTTGAAATGCAATATATTTTTCCTTAAAAAAATGTTAGAATTTAAAAATAATCTAATTGAAATTATGTTTCTCCTAGATTCACTTGAAATTAATACTTCCAAAATTTAACTTATAAAATATCTTCCATATTTATCTTTTACAAAATCGTTTTATAAAATGTGTTCCTAAGTTTATTTGTCTTAAATAAGTCTCTTAACCTTAAACCAATATTATTACCAAACACCTTATAATCAAATTGTGAAACATAATTCACAAGGTATTCGTATTTAAATCTTTATATCGAACAACCAATCAATTAGTGGTAATAACCGAGTATTATCATCCCATAACAACCAAATATTCAATACATAACTATATCATTTTAAAAATATCTTTTATATCCAAAATATAATCCTAGGTAAAATTACTTCATTTACCAATTTTTCACAAAACAAAAATCATTTTATATGACATTAAAAAAATACACGCTCATATAGATAATACCCTCATCTCATTCTAGGGTGTCACTTACCTTATCTCTAATGAGTACTCATCCTAGGTTTTACTAACCCTATCTCTAGTGAGTCTTTTGAAAGTGTTCTATGGATCGTGTAATATGAATAAATGATAATACGGAGTATAATGATGAAATTAATACAATAAATAGTGTAGAATATAAAAGCAGTATAAGTAAAATGACACCAGAGATTTTATACTAATTCGGAGCACCGTCATATGTCCAGTCCCAGACTCCTTTTGGAATGTCACTACAACAACAACCCTTACTTAACCCGAAGGAACAGGTCTATACAACCCCTGAGCAGCCAAACAGGATTTCGCCTCAGCAGCCGAAGAGGACTTCACACGCCTAAGCAGTAGAATAGGACTTCAACAAACACAAAAATATTTTTGACTTTGTAAGTTCTTAATAACATGGATTTGTCACTTGTAGTACACCCTTCCTATAATCTTCCCCTTGAGTATAAATATATATATTTGAAGTATATGAAGAATAGAAAGGTATAGTATTGCTTTAATGCATAATAATTAAAAGTATAATAGCGAATAGATTCAAGAGTGTTAGATCAAAGATAAGAAAATTCGGTAGTAAATCAGATTGTAAGAAAGCGATTTGGAATCAAGTTGGAATATGTATTTATAAAGGTTAGAAAATAGCGACTGTTGATGAAGAGTTTCAATTGAAGTGTTGTGTCCAAATCTTTTCATAGAAGTTGGTAACTCGTCACAAAAAGTCGTATCTTTTCAAAAAGCAGCTGTTGTAGTCAGTCAACTGAGCTTCTGGGTCAGTCGACTGAATATTCAAACGAATTTTGAAATATATATTTGAATACATGTGCACCTGCGCATGTTGCACAGATTTTCCAAGGTCAGTCGACCGAACCTTTAGATCAGTCGACTGACCTTGTAAAATCTGTGCAATTTGCACAGTTTTTACAAGTATAGTAATATATATAACTTTAAACACTTTTTATATATTTTATATGCTTATATATATGTATAAAATATTTGTGAATAAGAAGATTAAATATATAAGCTAATATATACGTAATCGAGGAGAGATTTTAAAAAGATTAACCTAAGACTCAAAACTAAAATAATATAATTGATGCACCAGTTTTGAAGTCTCGTCTCCTTGTAGTATATATTCTCTTCTTGTCGTAGCAGTCATCAAATCTGTATTTTGTAGTGATAGCTTTGTGTCATGAGTCAAAACCAAGTCTCAATATTCTCCCCCTTTTTGATTGATGACAATCTGTAAATAGATATAGATTTCGACTGTATATATATATATAATATAAATACTTACTCCCCCTGAATATTTGACGCTCTATATCCTGCATTCTTAATGTTAGCAATAATATTTCTCCCCCTTTGTCATCGAGAAAAAGGAATATAAAAGTATGAAGCCATAATGTCATAGATATTACGAAGCAAACAATCATTCATATATTAAACTTCCATAAACAAGAGTCTTTGAAATAATATGAATAGAGTGGCCTTTTAGTATAAGCCATACGAAATAAATACTAATGTTTTTATAAAAAGAAAACATCTTATGTCATTGATTGCTTACCCATACCACTATGTGATGTCTGACCACCACCATCGCCTCCATCTCCATCATCGTCGCTACTACTTGCTTGATCATTGGAAGAGGATAACCAAGTGAAGATAGGTTGCTTACCTGGATTGCCTATTGTAGCCGTGAAGGGGCCAGATGAACATGAAATAGCTTGCCATAACTTCGTAAAAAATCCTTTAAACTTATCAAGCTTTTTGTCTACTTCAGCGATATGGGTTTGAAAAACTTGTTGGTTACGGCATATCACTAAAATCGACTCATATGGATGTAGGCCCTAATTAGGAATCAAGATTTCGTCTTGTTGATGACAAGTTGATCTTTGGTGGGATGGACCTTGAGATGCTTCACCATGTTGCTATGGTTGAGCTTGAGATAATTGTCGTTGAGTCCATTTTTCGAAAGAAATGATAGGAGGTGGTCGAGCAACCGGTAGCTTCATTAATGATAAAGTGCGAGAATTTAAACATCCAATGGTAGAAACTGGCGAGTCAGGTTCCAAAATCTCATAAGCCTTTAGCAGTCACATAATATATTCACCATAGTAGATGACATTCATTCGACCGTTATTGAAGCAAAGGAATTCATCAAGAATTAATTGTAGCCAATTAACTTTAATGTTTCCAAAGATAGCGTACAAGGCTTTAAAGTTATTTTCATAAACAAGTTCATAACTCTCGGTTCGTGGAGTTACGGTCTTAATTAAAGCACAATGTATAATTCTTGCTTTTGGCCTCAAGGACATGGACTTGAGTTGGTGCATGTCGTCTTCTAAGAATAAATGACTGATAAGGTCACGAAAAAGCAAATCACAATCAACATTGCTCAATTCTATACCATCATTTTCAGTTCTTAAAATATGAGCCATGCGATCTAAGGAGAGGGTTTTCCACAAACTGGACTCTATACACAATCTTATTGATTTTGAAAAGTTTGGTGACTCAAGCTAAGATTTGCATAGAATAATTTGACCATTATTTGATTAATTTTGTGCTTATTATCGTCAATGTTGAATAAAGATTCCAAATTGCTCCTACAAGTTAATTCGTGAATATGGTATGGAGAGAAATCAGAAAAATTTACGAACGAAACTTCAAAGATGCTAGAATCTTGCGTCCTTCTCCATATCCTAATTGCGGTATCATCAAATATCCATTATTGGATTTGCTCGTTTGAAGGAGGTTGAGAGGATGAAGATGCTTGTCCTTTTCGCTTAGGAGCCATTAACTTGAATGTTTGAATGTTAAAAATTGAATTTTTGAATAGCTGGGGTTTTGGGAAATTTTGAAATCTAAGATGAGAGTGCCGAGAGAAGGAGAAAGTGAAAGTTAATAGATGGAAAGTGAGTGGGTAGGGATAGTAAATACGCTCAGATTCACGATTCAGTCGACTGAATCAGTGCTTCAGCCGACTGAAACTAAAAATCGAAAATTTTTATCCTTCTGGTCCAGTCGACTGAGGCACTGATACAGTCGACTAACCAAGGTTTTTAAAAAACATTTCACTTCTGTGTCAGTCGACTGACCCCCTGGTTTAGTCGATTGACCTGGGTGAATTTCCACAGTGAATTTTTCTAGAGTAAAATTATATAAAAATTTTATACATATGAACGTTGTAAGTTTATTTTTTAATATTATAATTAGTTTACATATTTATGATATGAAAAAGAAATAAATTATTTCAAAAAAAAGCTTACTTATTATTCAAAAATAAAACAAAAAATAATAACAACTATGATTATTTTGAAGGGCTAGGCGTTTTGTAGCCCTTTAGTTGCTTGCGACGAGCATTCAATTCTTCATTCCGATACCATGAATTTGGTGAGAACGGTGGTCGCGGTGGGGAGGAAGTCGAAGGTCGTCTAATAGGTGAAACATCTTGTTCGTCTATTGGATGTGAAGAGGCCCCGTAGAACTTCATAGCCATATGCTCGATGATTCCTAATCATCTGGAGTTAATCTTTTATTCGTGGTACATTACAAGTTGAAGCATTAGTGATTCTTGTTGATGATGATGCAAATCATCTATCTTTTGCTTAGTATTTGGGGAAATGTCAATCGTCTTCTTCCCTTTTGTTTTATCCGGAATATATCCGGTATGATAGGTAGAATATGGTGAAGTTTGATGAACCGGAGTGTTTGGTGGATTGTTTGAGGCAAGAATTTCATTGGAATCAGTGGATGAAGAGGTTGTCGTCTTGAAAATTAATTTTTGAAAAGACATGAATGAAAGTTTTGTTTGTGTTTCACTTTTATTGTATGATACAAAATAAAGTAGTCATCCTTATTTATAGCCTAAGTTAGAGGAAAAGTAGGTAGAAATAAATGGCTTGTCTTGAATTTAGCCATGTAAAAGGGTAGTTCATTGGTTTTTCAGTTATTTGTTTTATCTTATGTAATATAATGTTCATAAAAGAAGTAAAGTATATTTATAAAGTTAAGTATTACACATAATTTTAGTATATTGATGTTACCATATAATAAAGTCCCCATACTAGACTGTAATAGAAATAATCAATAACTCAGGTGGTTAAGACACTTGGGCTATTCACAGCAGGTCATAGATTCGAGTCTCAGCATGGTCGGAATTATGAACTTTTGTATAAATTTTATTTTTGAGTTTTTAGTTAAAATTTCATACTTTATTATTTATATATCTTTAATTGAAATTATACCGAGTTCACGACGTAATTTTATAAAAGTATTTTCTAACAATGGTTTAGTAAAAATATCGGCTAATTGATTTTCTGATGGAACGTAGTCTAAATTTATCACTTCTTTTTCTATACAATTGCGTAGAAAGTGATGTCTAATATCTATATGTTTAGCTCTTAAGTAGTTTACTGGATTTTTGGATAGATTTATTACACTAGAATTATCACAGTAAATTGTTGATTTTGATAAATTGGCTCCGAAATCTTTAAGTGCCTGTTGCATATAAATTACTTGTGCACAAGCTAGTGCCGCAGACATATATTCTGCTTCACAAGTTGATAGTGAGACACGGTTTTGTTTCTTGCTAAACCATGATATCAATGATTTACTAATGAAGTGACACGTACCGCTTGTACTTTTTCTATCCGTTCGTGATCCTCCGAAATCAACATCAATGTACGATACTAACTCAAACGAGCACTCTTTCGGATAGAAAAGTCCAAAATTTGTAGTTTTACTAAGATAGCGTAGTATTCATTTTATGGCTCGTAAATGTGAATTTTCGAGTCAGCTTGAATCGTGCACATAGACACACACTCAGCATAATATCTGGTCTACTTGCTATTAGATAAAGTAGTGATCCTATCATACTACATTATAGTTTTTGGTCTACACATTTTTCATTTTCATCTTTATCAAGATGTGTTGTTGTACTCATAGGTATTTGTTTGGCAGAAGTGTTTTCCATTCCAAAATGTTTGATAAGATTATTACGGTATTTTTCTTGATTAATAAATATTCCATTTGAAACTTGTTTTATTTGAAGATCTAGAAAATATGATAATTCTGCAATATGGGACATTTCAAATTCTCTAGTCATTATTTCAGAAAATTGATTACATAATTCATTATTAGTTGAGCCAAATATAATATCGTCGACATATATTTGAACTATCAATATATCAATTTTAGAATGTTTTATAAATAAATTTTGATCTACTTTTCCTATTTCAAATCCGGAGTCAATTAGATAGCTTTTAAGGCATTCATACCAAGCACATGGTGCTTGTTTTAAACCATATAAAGCTTTCTTAAATTTATAGACATGATCTGGGTATTTTTCATGAATAAATAAAGGAGGTTGTTCAACATAAACGTTTTCTTTAATATAGCCATTTAAAAATGCACTTTTAACATCCATTTGATAGAGTCTAAATTTATTAAAACATGTGTATGCCAATAAGGTTCGTATTGCTTCTAGTTGAGTGACTGGAACAAACGTTTCTTCGTAATCTATTCCTTCTTCCTGGTTATATCCTTGTGTAACTAGTCTTGCTTTGTTTCTAGTGATATTTCCTAATTCGTCTGCTTTATTTTTGTAAACCCATTTAGTTCCTATAACAGTTTGATCGGTCGGTCTGGGTACTAGTTCCCAAACTTCCTTTCATTCAAATTGATATAGTTCTTCTTGTCTTGCATAGTGATAATCCAATTTTCATCGGAAGATGCTTCCTTAGTATTTTTAGCTTCTATAGTTTAGAGAAAAGCTACATTACCCATTAAATTTAGTTGATTTCTAGTTCGAACATTTGAATTTATTTCACCAATTATATTTTCTGTAGGATCATTTCGTAAGATTCTTCGAGGAGATCTTATTATATTAGTAATATTTCTATTTTCTAAATTATTAATAATGTTTTCATCTTCTCTAGTATTATAAACAACATCGTCATCATCTCTTGAATTATTTATTATTATATTTGTTTTATTATGTAAATCATTGTCATTATTTGTTTTGAAATAAGTTTAGAGTTCTCATAAAAAGATACATGGAGTGATTCTTCGATAGTATTTTTTTTTATTAAAAATTCGATAATCTTTGCTTCGATTCGAATATCCAAGAAATATACCTTCGTCACATTTTGAATTAAATTTGCCAAGCTGATCTTTGGTATTTAATATAAAACATTTTGATCCAAATATTTTAAAATAAGATATGTTTGGTTTTCTACCGTTAAAAAGTTCGTAAGGAGTATTCTTGGTTAGAGGTCTAACAGAAACACAATTCAAAATATGACAGACAGTTGCAACAGCCACAGCCCAAAAATGTTTTGGTAACGTGCTTTCATTTAGTAAGGTTCTTGCACATTCTTGTAGAGTTCGATTCTTTCGTTCTACAACTCCATTTTGTTGTGGAGTTCTAGGAAACGAAAAGTTATGAAATATTCCTTTCTTTTTACAATAGTTCTCAAATTTTTCGTTTTCAAATTCACCTCTGTGATCACTTCTAATGTATTTAATTCTAATATCTTTTAAAAATTTAATTTGTTTAACAAAAGTTTTGAAATTTTCAAAAGTATCACTTTTATTTTTCATAAAGATAGTCCATGTATATCTGGAAAAATCATCAACTATTACAAATACATATTTATTATGATTTATGGATTGAATTTGGGTAGGTTCAAATAAATCCATATGAAGTAACTCAAGTGGTTGTAATGTCGAAATGACTTTCTTAGATTTAAACGAGGATTTAGTTAATTTACCTAATTGACATGAGTCGCATAAATTATTAACTTTAAAATTCATCTTTGGTAATCCTTTTATAAGATTATTTTTAGAAATTTTATTTATATTTTTGAAACTGAAACGACAGAATCGTTTGTGCCATATTCATGGATCATTTTCTTTAGCTATTTAACACATATCTAATCTATGATTAACTTTCATATTCAAAACGTAAATGTTTTTATCTCTATCTCCTTCGGCAATAAGGTTTTGCGTTTGATCAAGGATATTACATTTTTTTTCAAAAAAGGATATTTTAAAATCTTTATCGCATAATTGACTTATACTTAATATATTATGTTTTAGATTCTTAACTAATAAAACATTTGTAATAAGATAAATTAGATGTATCGTAATTGCTCACATCACCCTTGCCGATGATATATCCCTTGAAATTATCTCCAAAAGTGACAGAACTTCCATTTGAGTATGTAATATTTATCAGCATAGCTTTGTCTCATGTCATGTGTTTTGAGCAACCACTGTCGAGTATCCATTTTCCTCTTTTCTTTAGTAGGACCTACAAAAATTATTAGATAATGTTGGTACCCACCTTTTTAATAGGGTCCTAAGACTTCGGTCTTAGGAAACCAAACCCAAGTGGGTTTAGTGTGTGTATATATATATATATATATATATATATATATATATAATTTTTATTATTATGAACATTTCTATAAATGAACTAATATACTTTTTCCATATTAACTTGTTATTAGTTTTAGGTACCCATATATTTATAGTTTTAGAAACTAGTCTTTTCGAAGATGTGGGTGTTTTATCATACTTTGTTTAAATTATTAGATTGTGAATTCTTGACTTTCTTCTTATAGCCTAAACCATTTTTATTGTTAACAGGTTGTGAATTCTCAATAATTCTAGATAAATTTTCTCTTCCTTTATTAAAATTTGAAACGTTTTTGGTGATTCCTTTTACTGTGGTCTTTAGACTTGAATTTTCTAGTTCTACCATTTTAATATTACTTTTTAAAACATGATTTTCAGAAACAAGAGCATCATTCTTTTCTTTTTGAGTTTCAATTTCTTGACTCAATAATATAAGTTGAGAATTAACATTTGAAAGAGATTCTTGAGTTTTCTCAAGTTCTTCTTCCAATATTTTCTTCTCGTCTTTAAGTATATCTCTTTCGAATTCTTCCTTGTTCTGATTTTCTACATCCTCTTTATATTTTCTTTTGAGACTTTTTAAAGTATCTAATAATTCATAATTTATCTCTATCATATCATCAAAAGTTAAATCACTAACCTCATTATCTTTGGCCATAAAGCATACGTTGGCTGTTCATTATCTCTCTCACTCTCACTTCCAGAAGAAGAGGAGGAATCTGAATCATCCCATGTAACTGAAAAAGCTTTTCTTCTGAATTTTTCTTTTATTTTATTGTGATATTCTTTCTTTTGATCCGGACAGTCCTTCTATACATGCCCTTTTTTATGACAGTTAAAAAACTCCATAACTGATGAAGACGGTGGTTTATTGCTTTTTGAGCTTCTCTTGCCATTATTTCTGCTTCCTTTTCTATATTTCAAGATTTTCTTGAAGTTTTTGGCAATAAAAGCTAGGTCGATTTTGTCAGAATCTGATTCTTCTTGTTCTGCATGGAATGCTATATTCTTTTTATTTTGAGCTTGAACTCGTTTAGCCTGCAAATTCACTTCATAGGACATTAGATTTCCTATCAACTCTTCCGGAGTTATTTTGGAAATATCGTTCGCTTCTTCAATAATGAGAACTTTCCTTTCTCATTCTTCCATTAAAGAGTTAAGGATTTTGGATACAATATCAAAGTCTGAATATTTTTCTCCTAGTCCTACTAATGAATGGTAGATATCCTGAAATCTTGAATACATATCATTTATAGATTCATTTTCTTTCATTCTAAAGTTTTGAAACTGACTTTTGAGCATGGATATTTTGCTTTGTTTGACCTTATTGGTTCCTTCGCGTGTAACTTTAAGTGTATGCCATATTTCATATGCAGTATCGCACATGCTAACACGGTTAAACTCATTTTTATCTAAGGCATAAAACAACATATTTATGGCTTTTGCATTAGCTGTGGCATCTAGTTTCTGTGTATTTGACCAAGTAGAATACTCTTCGGTAGGAACAGTATATTCTATTTGAGTTATATTCCATGAATCAAAACCATTTGCTTGCATATATATTCTCATTTGTGTGGCCCAATAGTTATAATTCATGCCATTAAATAGTGGTGGACGTGCAGTGGATTGTCCTTCAATGAAGCTAGTGTTAGTGTCCATATTATTAGATTATCAGATAACTGTGTTACGGTTATATGATGACCTTGCTCTGATACCAAATAAAAGTGTGCTATGGATCGTGTAATATGGATATGTGATAATACCGAGTATAGTGATGAAAGTAATACAGTATATAATGTGGCATATAAAAGCAGTATAAGTAAACTGACACCAGAGATGTTTATACTAGTTCAGAGCACCGTCCTACGTCCAGTCCTAGACTCTTTCTAGAATTTCAATAAAACAACAGCCCTCAATCAACCCGAAGGAACAAGTCTATACAACCCCTGAGCAACCGAACAGGAACCTGAGCAATAGAACATGATTTCGCCTCAGCAGCCGAAGATGACTTCACATGCTTGAGCAGCAGAACAGGACTTCAACAAATATAAAAATAGTTTTGACTTCGTGTGTTCTTAATAACACGGATTTGTCAATTGTAGTACACCCTTTTATGATCTTCTCCTCGATTTTAAATATATATATATATATATAAAGTATATGAAGAATTGAAAGGTATAATATTGATTTAATGCAGAATAATCGAAAGTATAATAGCGAATAGATTCAAGAGTGTTAGATTAGAGATAAGAAAATTCGGCAGTAAATCAGATTGTAAGTAAGTGATTTGGAATCAAGTTGGAGTATGTATTTATAAAGGTTAGAAAGCAGCGACTGTTGATGAAGAGTTTCGATTGAAGTGTTGCGTCTAAATCTTTTCGTCGATGTTCGTAACTCTTCACAAAAAGTCGTGTCTTTTCAAAAAGTAGCTGTTGTAGAAATTTATTCAACTGAGCTTCTGGGTCAGTCAACTGAACATTCAAACGAATTTTAAAATATATATTTGAATATCTGTGCGCCTATGCATGTTGCATAGGTTTTTCAGGGTCAGTCGACTGAACTTCTGGGTCAGTCGACTGACCTTATAAAATCTGTGCAATTTGCACGGTTTTTACAAGTATAGTAATATATATAACTTTAAACACTTTTTATATATTTTATATGCTTATATATATGTTTAAAATATTTGAGAATAAGATGATTAAATGTATAAGCTAATATATACGTAATCGAGGAGAGATTTTAACAAGATTAACCTAAGACTCAAAAGTAAAATAATATAATTGATGCACCGCTTTTGAAGTCTTGTCTCTTGTAGTATATATTCTCCTTTTGTCATAGCAGTCGTCAAATCTGTATGTTGTAGTGAAAGCTTTGTGTCATGAATGAAAACCAAGTCTCAACATATTTTACCCCTATCAGGCTTAGGTGTTCGCTCAACCTAAGCTCTAATACCAAATGTAACAACCCACATTTAAGTATCCTTTGAATCGATAATAAACTGCACATTTCCAACGCAAATTGAACGAAAAAATGGATCATTAAAGGTAAGAAAGAAAATAGAAAGAACACAGTCTCACTTGAATGGAATAATATATATTATTGAAAAATAGTCTTTACATCGGAAAATTTTATATATATATATATATATATATATATATATATATATATATATATATATCAGAGTCTAACCTAAGCTTAGCTTGGACAGTTATAATACTGTCCTTACAATTGCCGAAAAACATCAAAAAATGTAGAGGAAATAGAATACATTCACATGTGATGAAGATCTCCAGCTCTCCTTTGGAAACTCCAAATGTCTTCTGCTAATATTAAAACTACTCGGATCTGACCCGAGTATAAAAGTACCTGTATCAGTCTGGCAAACCAGCGAGAAAATCAATTCATAAATGACAATGTCATAGATCGGTGATTTGTGACAAAAACTTTTTGAAAAGAAAGAGTATCTCATAAGACCACGCCGCATATAAACATGAACGGGTTTTTACCTTATGATAACCAAAACATTTTTATCAAAACATTTGATATTATTTTTAATGACATTCTTTTAAAACATTTGCAAGTAACTTATTAATCTTAGCCGAAATTGTTACATCCATTAAATTCCAGCATACTAGCCACAAAGTGGGTTCTACAAACAAAATGGCAGGCACTTTTTAGAGAATGGATTTCCATACAAATGACCAAGTAAAGGGACTACTTTCCGGCAGTACATCTCTAGAGGAATGTACCGAGGCCCAACTGATGGTCCTCTACCAACGCAAGACCAACCAACATCTTCCTAGATAGTACCGAATATGTTGTCACCTCGGTCGTTACTGACCTATCCAAGCATGCTCTAGCATATGCCACATTAATTTAAACCCGAATGTCATAGTGGGTAGAAATATATCTAGAAAGGGATGATCATACCCTAATGGTTGCGAACCACATAGCCACACCGCATCTACCCTGCTTCGGTCATTTTGGATGTGAGGCTTAAGGTCATGATTACCTTTCATATAGCACGTCATCTTTCCTCTTTTGAATGCCACATTGTCATTCCATAATCACACAATTGATTTCTACAAACGCATAACTCCTGAGCTCGTACGTCTCAGAAAAGGGTGTTAAGCAAGAGAAGTTGTCTTCTCCGTGACTAAGAAGATGATACATTCATAGAGATCGATTAATATAATTTTAAAATGCAATGTCGGACATTCGTCCATATAAATTTGTTTTGGGACTGAACGAAACTGAAGGCACTCCTCCTACCGCATTCTGTTTTGTGAATCATCCCTAGGATCAGTAGCGATTAGTCATTGCCAATCGAATATTTTCATAACGGAGAACTACTGCCACCACAAATATATGATATGCTAAATTTCACCTCGAGGGACTAGTGGCAAGCTGCCCTACATCACGAATATCTTCGTTTTTAATAAATCTTATCTTCAACATATTTTACTTTGAAACGTAAATTGGTTTGAAGTGGTTTTCGGATAGGAATTTCTCAGATCCGACCCTGGTTTCTTCGAAATCCATTTAGCAATAATAATATGAATATGTGTATACAAAATTTATTAAGTGTCTTTTCATCTTTTACTTTTTACCGATAAATCAAAATCCTTTATCTTTGGAAATTTTCTTGTCCTTTACTTCAAATAAAATTTCTTCTTCCGAAAACATGTCTTAACTAGGTCAAAAAATGTTATTTCAGACATCATTTACTGTAAATCCAAAACCAGTTATGTTGAGTAAAAGATTAGACTAATTTTATTCCAAATTAATTTCCATATTCAACTCGTACTATTTATAAAATAACGGTGGAAAATCACTTCTTTTAAATTTACGCAGGTAGTTCAAATTTCTCTTCTCATAACTTAAATGAGAGTTTGGCTAGAACATCTTTTATATTATCGAAAAACGTTGCTCAATTGTTTATGTTTTGAAAAAAACTTAAATATAATCTTTTCATTTAGAGCATTCAGGCTTTCCCTTCGATCTGCTCCACCCCTCGCTTAGAAAGAGAAAACAGAGGCCAAGTAAGTTCAGGGGACCAGTTGCTCCATTCCTAACCTTAGTTACACACCTTGTTTATCTTCTCAAATCTCATAGGCGAGACATATGTACTAGTCGTTTCCGCATACTCATTTCGTTATTACATTCCAAGAATTGATTTCAATTATAATGTTTAAATGTTATAAACAATTCATCTTAACCATTTATTTAAACTTTTGTTAATCATTTATCACTTATTTATTTATTTAAATGCATTTATAAATGATTCGGGAAAGGAATACTAAGTTTAAACTTCATTTCTAAAGTTATTGAAACGACAGCACAAAAGTGCTGCTGAAAGTGCTTAAAAGCTGATTCGATTTAAAACAACTTTATGAAAAATCTATATTCTTCAAATCAAATCCCTTTTAAAACATTTTGACTATCTATCAAATTTATACCATATTTTTAAACATTTAAAAATATTCATTTCAAAGAATTTATGCTTTGGTCGATTTTTGGAAAAAGTGCGACTTCTCTGTAAACTTGATTTGATCATTATTTAAAATTTACAAGATGAGATCTTGATTTTTCTTTCTTCATTTACAAACTATGGATAAAATAATCTGAAAAATTCTTATCTCAAAGAATTTCGAGCTATAACTAATTCTCCACACTCATTTGAAAATTTCAGCGAGAAATCGCGAACTACCATTGTGCGACTCGCCTATTTTTTGACTTGTTTTTTAATATTTGTCATAACACTTTCAAATCATCTTTTCTTGCTTATAAACCCTTTAAAAACTATTTAAAATCAACAATTTATTATTTTGATTACAAATATCTATTTTTCACTTATTTTGAAATATCTCATATTATATTATTATAATATTAAAATTTTCTATCTTTTAAATTTTTTGAACCATATAGTATTTATTTTAAAGCTTTAAACTTTTAAAATTTATTATCTTTAAATTCTCGAATATAAACTTCCATCTTCCAAAAAATTCAACCTTTTTTAAATTTCTTTGGATTTTCCAAATCAATTTCTATCTTTTCCAAATTTAATTTCTTTTGATTTTGGAAATCAGTTTCTATCTTTCAAAATTAGATTTCTTTTTTCCAAATCAAATTCTATCTTTTCAAAATTTAATTACTTTTCATTTTCCAAATCAATTTCTATCTTTTCAAAATTTAATTTATTTTGATTTTCCAAATCAATTTTTATCGTTCCAAAATTTAGTTTCTTTTGATTTTCCAGATTAATTACTATCTTTCCAACTGATTTTTTCGAAAAGAGGCTCAAATTTTCAAATATTCCATATAAATGGTCTTTACTTAACAAAGGGAGTAGTAAATCATTTCATATAGGTAAATATAACCAAATTAGCTAAGATGTCAAATTATTATCAACAATCATCCATTCAACCAAACTCATCCAAATAACAAATTCATCCAAACATTCATATTAACACTAAATGGTGTTAATTATCATAATCATCTTAAAGGTGTAAACATGATCATCAAAGCATAACAATAATTATGATTTTAAAAGAGATAAGTTTACCCACTTTCGTTTTCCTTTGCAATTCTTTTTTACAATGAGCGTGCTTCTTTTCCTTTCCCAAACTCAACACAACTTATCACGAACTGCTTTTTTCAAAAACGGTGATATGGATGGACTAATATTTGATAAAAGGTGGGTATGGCTTGTATATGGGGTGTATAGGGGGTGTGTGTGGGGTGTGAGTTTGGCCTTGGGTAGATGGGGGTGTGAGTGGCTTTTGGAGGTGTGTAGAGGCGAGTGTGTGGGTTTGAGAGGCAGGTGAACGTGGGTAGGTGGGGTTGGAGGGTAGGTGTGTGTGTTTGGGTAGTGGGTAGAGGCGTGTAGGTGTTATTTTGGAGGGGGTAGGCTTAGGTATGGGTGTGTGGTGGGGTATAGGCTCGGGTTTGGCTTAGGTGAGTGATGGTCGTGGGTGTGTTGGAGGGTGGGTATGCTAGGGTGGAGGTGTGAAGGGGACTCGGTCGTGGGGTAGGGCAGTGGGTGCGTGTGTTTTGAGAGTGGGTATGGGGAGTAGGTGAGGTATGAGTTCTTGGGTGAGTGATTTAGGAAGTAGGAGTATTGGATGCCATGGAAGAGATGGGGAAAGTGAAGAAACGGTGATGAAACTGTTGTGGAAATGAAGAGGATGGATGTGTTATTTATTAGAGAAGACAAACTATCAAATTACCAAACTAAAATTTTCTACTTTTTGGCTTTTCAACCATTATTTTACTCTCCATTAAGGCATGAAGAGATGGTCATCAAAGAGTTAGGATATTTAGATTTGAAAGGTTACTTAAGTGTAATGATTATGTTATTTTTAATTAAATTAAAAAAAATATAAAATAGAAATGCTCCTTTTTCATGCAAGGATTTGACATGTGCATTTATGTGGATGGATACTTAAGTACTTTTAGTAATGATTATGTTCAGTAAAGATTTTACTAATAAAATTGTGTCAAATCAAAATCTTTTATAATCTACGTTATAAACTTTTCAAAAGTAAACTTTTGTCTTATATGATAAATGTTTACATGTTTATAAGTGTGTAAATATGTTAATGTGAAGCTTAATAGGTTTTAAAAGAAATCACATTGCAAAACGTTTTAACAACTTGTATCGAACAAAACGTTGATTTTCGATAAAATGTTTAACGGTCATATTTTGACCTTTTTGTTATACTATTTATATATATAAAAAAATTGAAAATAAGTTTCTTATCATCTTAAAGTAATTAAAACAAGTTTGTTTGAGTTATGTAACCATTTTAATAATATTAAAATTCAATTGTAAAAATACGACGTTAATTTGTCAACGCGTGGCAAAATTTGTCAATTTTTTATAAAGCAAGTTTATATGTTTATAAAGTCATTATAAATAAAATTTATATTGTTATCATATCATTATATAAGAATTAAAAAGAATTATTTACCTTTATAATAATTATTCGAATGTATATTAAATTTGATCGAAAACCGACTTTTGTCACTTTACGACGAAAATCCAAACTTCTTGATTTTATTTAATCAAATTCTAAAAATAAGTTCACCATCCTTATTATTTCACAAAATATGATTATTAAGTCTTGAAAATTTTTATATTTGAATATTGAAAATAAATTAAATATTTCATTCTCAAAGCGGTAAAATTACGGATCGTTATAGCAATTTATCGACTTGTGGCTTGAGAACAAAATCCACTTCAAGGTTAATTCCGCTATCCATCACACCACTTATTGTCCAAATTCATCATAAATTTTCATCATTGTTTCATCATCCATCTCCCAATTTTCCATTTTCAACTACAAAAATTGGTACACAACTTTCTGTTGCAAAGAATGAATAAGCTTAGCCATAGATTCATCATTAATTTGCCATTCACCATAATCATCACACAATAGAAGAAAATTAAATAAAAAAAAACCTAAACACATAATAGATTCGAAGCTGTGATACGTACCTTATATACTCCTTGCCGCAAAGATTACTCAAGTTTAACTCAAGTAAAATGATAACTTGAAAAAAATTAGAAAATTAGGTTTTTGTTGGGGGAGTTTTGATAAAGTGAAAGTGATGTAGGTAGGAGAGGGCAGCTCCTATAATAGAGCCAGAAATACAAGGCAGGATTTAAAATGTGGCACAAAGGCGGCATTTCAAATGTCGCCTTTAATTCTTTTTTGAAAAAAAAAATAACAGAGCGGCATTTGAGATGCTTCACATAGGCAATGTTTCAAATGTCACTTTGTTAATTGCTTACAGTATTGCAGTAGCAGCCTAATTCAACTTCAAGCTACACGTTGGTACAATCCAAACTCAGTTCAAACCAACATTACATTACAATAGAAAGTAAATTCAAAAACAAACTACATTCCGAGAAACACTACAATACAATCCAAACTATATTCAAATCAAAACATCATCCCAATAGAAACTAATTCAGATCTAAACAACATTCCAATCAAAACGACATTCTAAAGAAAAGTTAAATATGCTCATACCAATGTCAAATTACATAATCCAAATTGTAACATGGTGTTTGTCTTTTCAAAATTTTCACTTCATAAGGAGTTTTTCTTTTCGGTTTCCTTGCCTTTATAATTAATTCTTTTTCCACCAATGTACCTTCTTGGTTCTCATCTTCACCTTCAATGGGATCTTGAGTTCCTTCCACTGAGGGTTCAGAAGCACCAACCGGATACATATGTTGGAAAGTTAATTCACCGAAGGCTTTACCCTTGTCTTTCTTTCACCTTTGATACCTTGTCTCCGATTCGGGAGCCGGTGGGACAGATGCAACATCCTCACAAAGGGGTTGCACTACGGGAGAAGGGGTTGGTCTTGCAATCATGTTCTTCATCAAACATGATCACAAATTTTTTTTTGGGGGGGCATCATCTCGCCTTACTTTTTTGAGGAACTTCCTCCTCAAGTTCATCAACTATCTCCATTATATGGTACATACCGTCCTCCTACAATCAATGTATACTATTATTGATTTCACAATTGACATAAACCACTAACTTTTTAGATGTACCACATTTCATTCAAGATTCAAGAGGAGCTCTCGGAGTGTATGAAGCAACATTTGGAATATAAGATGTCTCTTGTCTTCTTATGACATACCAAGGCATGGTATTCCAATGTTAACTGTTGTACTCCTCATAAGTCAACATGAACTTCTATTCATCTTCCATAGCAAGAAAGTGATTATTCCATAATTCTATCATAGTTTCATACTCATCTCCATCAATTGGAAGAGTATATTAGGGAGCATGATAGGATAAGTGTTTGAGAAGACCAAATTGCCTAATTACTCTATCGGGAAGATGGTATGCAACATCGCTGAAAAAACACCATTAGTCTTGCCATCCAGTACTGTCTAGGACCAGTGCACAATGTTGAAAGTGCATCAAGGTGCTTTATATTCAAAGACATCGAACTCATTCCGGTAAAACGCCAAATTCCGTCTCGGGGACAGTTTAGTATTCTTAGGTCCAGTCCACCTGAAATTACATAAATTTAAATAAAGTGTACAAAATGTATAAGTTTATAAAACTGTATAAGCAACACTAATTTACGTCGAACCATACGATTTTGAGTTGTTGATTGTCAGTCTCCTCGTAGTTTTACGGCCAATTGGAAAATAAGTCCATGATAGGAGTATTATATATTATATTTCATTTTTGTTTATGACAAGTAGCAATTATGAATTACACAAAAACTGTGACCATACTTGAACTAGAGTCAAACGACCACCGGCAAACCGTTGCTGCACCAACGCCACTCTAGTAAGCTCTGAATAAGTGGAAGCTTCCCCGCACTGCCCCATGAATACTTTCGACAAGAATCAAAGTTTGCTAACAAAGGGAGTCGCCAAAGGGCCACTCGAGTCTTCAATTTATCATAAAAAAGACATTGAGTAATGATGTGCAAAATAATAATGTGCGCACTGCGCGACCTGCAATGAAGAGTCACGTTGGGTAATATCATCGCCCAAATGCTCCCTAAACCAAGTGGTCACTATCGACTCATTCCCCCATCTTGCTCCTTCTAGAGGAGACTTACCGAGCACATTGACATAGATCTATATAATTTCTCAGGTAATCAGGTTTAAGAATGGGATCCTCGTTTTTTGGCAAACCAAGCAACACATCTACATCTTTTAAAGTGATGGTCACCTCACCTACCCTGAGATGTAATGTAGATGTCTCTATCTCCGTCTATCATTCAAAGTCGTAGTAAGGTTACAATCCAATTGTGTATGTCCCACCTTATGAATAAGGCCAAACCTGCTCTGTCCAAAAGTCCCAAAACACCACAATGTGAGGACTTGAATTGCTTTAGTGTCGAAGAATGGTCAATGGTCCCTTCTGGCTTAACCAACTATTGAAAATTAAAACAATATCGTATTAGTACTCACATTTACTAATATATTATCACATTGCAAGATAAAGTAAATCAAAACCTACCTCCATCAATACGTTAATGCTAGTGCGGTGTTATCCTTTAAGTAAAGAACGCTTTCGTCAATTGATATGGGTTTCATTTCTTCATATTCTACCACAAGAACAAAAACCAAATGAAACCTATAACCCCAACTTGCTGTGTATACAATAAAAACTCTATCGAACGAAATATCATAATTGCACAAACTATGTCATTTAACTCTACTTGCAATACCTAAAAATCTATCTTTTCTCCAAACCCTAAAAAATAAATTTCAAAATATGACATATAAATGAAGAATACAAACCTATAGGTGTCCCTTGAGATGATGGCGAAGCCATTCTTCAATTTAACGTCTAATTAATCAAGATTTTGCATGAAAATCGGGTTGAAAAAAGGTTTCTGTGGTTCGAATGGAGTTGAGGTGAAAATAAGAGGAGAATGAGTATGGGCTGGCTGTTATTAGATCCAAAACATCCGGGTGACATTTGAAATGTCGCACACCGGCGGCATCTCAAATGACACAGTTTATTTATTTATTTATTAAATTTGTACTAGTGGCATTTCAAATGCCACCAGTACACGTGACGGCTGATGTGGCACACCGTCAGCGTTGACGTCCCCTCCTCCCATCGACGCCAGCCCATCGTATCCACACTTCTGCCTAATCTGGTACTAGCCTCTTTCAATGCTCCGTCTCTGTCATTATTCCTTTTCCCATCCTCGCAGTGTCTTCCTCTTCTCCGACAATCATAGACGATTGTCTATGAAGCGGCGTGGCCAGTTTGTTTTCCATCGTCCCCCTTCTTCTGCCGCTGTAGGTAATTTTGTCTGATTGATTTCTATCCTTGTTTCCGTGTTGTATGCTTTTCCCTGGAATTCTCAATCCGGCATTTGTGAAATTAACATATATTATCTGTTACACACGTCAATGTTTAACTTAGTTGCAAATGCTCCTACTGATATGCATTGTCATCGATGAGTAGAGGTTTTCAGGACTTCGTAGCTTGGTTTTTACATACTGTTGATTTTATTTGTAAACAAATTGTCTTAACATTCTATTCTCAGTCATTTCAATCCCAGGTCTAGCATTAATTGACTAACCCTTTTAGATTTAATAAAAAATGGATGTGCACAGTTTGGTGAATATCTTAGTCTCCAATGGCTGCAAACATGATCATGAAATTCAGTAAATGAACTGCAGCCTGAGATAGGGTATTCTAAAATGGAGTGTTTAAAAATAGTGAGTGTTAGGCAAGTGTCTTGAATGTGACTTGAAGGTGCACAGGAAATAGGGTCTTCTAAAATGGAGGTTGGTATATGAAGCAGTAATAGCCTCCATCTTAAATGGACTGCCCAAATGTTCATAAACTTTCTTAGCTCAATTTTTAATCCAACGGTTACAGTACCCCCATGGTTGGTCAATTTATGAAGATTCAAAGGAAGGGGTACCTAAAAGTCAAATTTTATTACACTTTATATGGAATTTTGGTTTAGCGACCAAAAGTTTTAATCCAATATATATGGTTTTTATTATTCTATTACTCATTGTAGTATTCGAAAGTGAGAGGAAAATCTATTACAGTATAAATGTTTGTTTGATTGAGGCAAAGGGTGGTAACTGTTGGGGAAATCTCGGTCTTCCCCGCTTAGTGAAGTTAAGATAGGCACTTTAAGATTAAAAGTAGCAATGGAAGCACAAGAATTTATAATTCTCCAATATGGAGATTCTTCCACTATACAAAAGAATAGTAGGATTACAATAATATGATTACAAAAGTAGCTCACACTTGGTGGCTCACTCAAGCTTGAGGATAAAGACTTCTCAAGCTATCACTCTTTTCTCTCAAAGAGGATCTCTCTAACTCTCAAGTTTTTTCTCACTCTAAGAAGTGGCTTCTTCCTTGGATTCTTGGATGGCTAGTAATAGGGCTCCTTCTCCTATTTATACTACTCAACCTCCATAATGAATGGTGGAGATTACTTGCATCCGACGGTAGAGATTGATTCTCTAGAATGCTCCACACTCTCTAGGAATCTCTACACTCTTCCATTCCCTTCTTTATTCTTCCATACTCTTCCGTAAGGTTCCAGAAGGTTCCACACATCTCTAGAATATTCCAAAGGGTTCCACACTCTTCCACAAGCTTCTAGATAGTTCTACACTTCTCTAGAGTTCTCCAGAACATTCTAGAAAATTTCTAGATTTCTCTAGAAACGTCTAGAATTTTCTAGAAACTCTCCAATTAAGGAGGGATCCCAACAAATCTCCCTCTCCCGACTTAATTGGGGGGTAGTAGTACGCCGGCACCTTGACAGCAGTCTTCAAACTTCTTTGTTGGTACTACCTTGGTCATCATGTCAGACCAGTTCTCATCTGTGTGAACCTTGTCAAGATGTATTTGCTTTTCCTCGAGGACTCCTCGGATCCAGTGATATCTTGTATCAATATGCTTTGTGCGGGAATGAAATGTTGAATTCTTTGCCAAGTAAATTGCACTTTGATTGTCACACTTCAAGACATACTTTTCTTGATCCACTCCCAATTCATGCAACAAGTTCTTCACCCACAACATCTCCTTGCAAGCTTCAGTAGCTGCGATATACTCTGCCTCTGTAGTGGATAATGGAATACACTTTTGCAGCTTTGATTGCCATGAAATAGCTCCCCCTGCAAAAGTGGTTAGGTATTCTGATGTTGATTTCCTTGAATCAATGTCACCAGCCAAGTCTGCATCTGTATATCCTTCTAACATAGGTTTTCCTTTTCCAAAGCATAAACATCTTTTGGAAGTTCCACATAGATATCGGAGGATCCATTTGACTGCAACCCAATGCTCATTCCCTGGGTTAGCCAAGAAGCGACCTACGACACCAACTGCATAAGCGATATCTGGTCTTGTGCATATCATTGCGTACATGCGACTGCCTACTATAGATGAGTATGGTTTCTTCTTCATTTCCTCCTTGTCTTTTTCACTTGTCGGACTCTGCTTCGAACTTAGCTTGAAGTGCCCAGCTAGTGGAGTGTTAACTGGCTTTGATTTGTGCATGTTGAACCTTTCCAAGACTTTCTCGATATATCTCTCTTGGGATAGCCATAACAGTCTTTTTGATCTATCACGAGTTATTCTCATCCCAAGAATCTGTTTAGCCGGCCCCAAATCTTTCATGGCAAAGCTCTTGCTTACATCTTTCTTTAAAGCGGCTATCTTTATGTGGTCTTGTCCAATGATTAGCATATCATCAACATAGAGCGGAAGTATGAGAAAGTCACCACTTACATACCTCTTTATGAAGACACAATGATCGCTTTCCGTCTTTTTGAAATCATGTTCTGCCATGAATGCGTCGAACTTCTTGTACCATTGCCTTGGTGCTTGCTTAAGTCCATATAGACTCTTTGTAAGGCGGCACACTAGATCTTCTTTGCCTGGAACTTTAAATCCCTCAGGCTGTTCCATGTAGATCTCTTCCTCTAGGTCACCATGTAGAAACGCCGTCTTGACATCGAGTTGTTCAATCTCCAAATCTTGCACGGCTGCTAGGCTAAGCACAACTCGGATTGATGACATATTTACCACGGGAGAGAATATCTCTTCAAAGTCAGTACATTTTTCTTGTCCAAATCCTTTGACGACTAATCGAGCTTTGTAGCGAGGCTTTGAACAGTTCTCTTCGGTCTTGATTCTATACACCCACTTATTCTTCAAAGCTCTTCTCCCTTTTGGTAGCTCCACTAGTTCATATGTGTTATTCTCATGCAAGGATTGCATTTCTTCTTGCATGGCTATTCTCCACTCTTCTTTATGAGAATCACTCATTGCTTCTTTATAGCTTTGAGGCTCCCCCTCATCAGTGAGCGTAACGTACTCCTCTGTGTTGTATCGGGTGGATGGTCTTCTGTCCCTTGAGGATCGTCTTGGCTCTGGTGTGATTGGAGTGCTAGATTGAGGTTCTTCCTGAACTGGTTCATAGTGAATTTCATGATCTTCAGCTTCACTGCTTTCTTGTGTGTTGTTATCTTCATGTCGAACCAGAGTAGGTTCAATGTTCTTACTGCTTCTCAATCTTGGCCTCTCTGAATTCTTGATATCTTCAATTGTTTGGTCTTCGAAGAATGCAACGTCCCTACTGCGAATAACCCTCTTGTTAATTGGGTCCCACAACCGGTACCCAAATTCATCCTTGGGTGAACGAAGATAAATACACTACTTTGTCTTTGCATCAAGCTTAGCTCTCTCATCTTTGGGGATGTGAACAAATGCCCTGCACCCGAACACCTTGAGATGATTATATGAAGCCCTCTTGGCCGTCCAAACTTCCTCGGGAATGGCCCCATCCAAAGGAACTGACGGTGTGAGGTTGACAATGTCGGCCACAGCCATTATAGCTTCTCCCCAGAATGATTTGGGTAACTTAGCATGAGAGAGCACACAACGAACTCTTTCTTCAATGGTTCGGTTCATTCTCTCAGCTAGCCCATTCAATTGTGGTGTCTTGGGTGGAGTCTTCTCTAGCCTAATGCCATATTTCTTACAATAGTCTTCAAAAGGACCTCTATACTCACCTCCGTTATCTGATCGTACACACTTGCTCTTCCGTCCAATCTCACACTCCACCAGAGCATGGAATTTTTTGAAGGCATCAAGCACTTGATCCTTTGATTTTAACAGGTGCAACCATACTTTTCTTGAATGATCATCAATGAAGGTGACAAAATATAGAGCACCACCAATGGATCTCTCAGACATTGAACATACGCCAGTGTGCACGAGGTCTAGAATGTTCTTTCTTCTTGTGGGTGGAGAAGATCTTTGGAAAGCAACCCTATGTTGTTTTCCAGCTAAACAATGAGCACAAGGATGAAGTGGTTTACCTTTCATGTCAGGGAGGAGTTGTTTCTGAGCGAGTATGTGAAGACCTTTCTCACTAATGTGCCCAAGTCATTTATGCCATGTGTCCATATCATCAGTAGAGCTGTTTACTTCTCCTTTTCATGGCTTAGCTTGCATTACATACAATGATCCTACCTTCTTTCCTCGATCTATTGTCAAACTCCCTTTGGTGAGCTTCCACTTCCCTTCATCAAAGTAATTCATTTGACCGTCATCATCTAGCTTTCCAACGGAGATAAGACTGAGGCGCCTGGTCGGGACATGCCTCACATCTTTCAAAACAAGCTTGCACCCGGTGCTTGTCGTCAGAGTGATGTCTCCTATTCCAACAATCTTGCTTCTATCTTGATTTCCCATTTGCACCATGCCAAAGTCACCTCTTTGGTAGTGTTTGCACAAAAAATGGACAAACACCTCCAAGTCGTATTATTTTAGTTGAGTATGTGTGATTTTCAATGATTTTAGATGAGTATGTAAATATGAGAAAAGTAAGGGCTGAAATGTAAAAGACACGCAGATTTATAGTGGTTCGGCCAGAATGTGCCTACGTCCACTTTATATGTTATTATCTTTCTTCTTCCAGATTACAAGTACAATGCTTTGTATACAAGTGTATGAAAGTAGTTTGAAAGTTCCTTCCTTGCTTGAGCTCTCAAACTTGTCTGCCATTGTTGTACCCCTGCCCCTCTATTTATAGAGTGAGGTAGGGGGCAGGGGTCTTGGATGTATATAGCTGCCAGCGGGCCTGGGCCGAGACAATCTGGACTGGCAATCACCTGGTTCGGTGAGGCTCCATTCGGCCGTGCTTGGAGTTACTTTGGTCATGGTGGTTCGGTTGTAGAGGTGGTTCGGTGTTGGAGTTGAAGAGGTGGTGATTGGTCCGGTATCAACCTCATTCGGTAGTATATTGGAGAGGCTGGTCCGGTGGAGGTGATGGCTGTGCCTTGCCGAATGGACATAGCCGAATGAGGTGATGCCGAATAAGGTGATGGTTGTGCCTTGCCGAATGGACATAGCCGAATGAGGTGATGCCGAATGAGGTGTTGGTTGTGCCTTGCCGAATGGACATAGCCGAATGAGGTGATGCCGAATGATGGGGCCGAATGGAGGCTTGGGGCCGAATGTGCTTCTTCGTGGAGAATGTTGGATGGACTTCTATGTTAGCATTGAGCTTCTTGGCTATCGAATGAAGTGGAGGTTGCGAGCCCGGGTAAAACTGTGACTTCTCGGTCTCGAGATCTTCTGGGTGAAAATTCGCCCAACATTTGCCCCCCAAAGTGGGGCACGTGCTTGCATGTGTCGCGCTTTGTTTCCCTGTGGTAGAAAGGCTTGTTTCGTAACGCCATGGGCTGGATATTCGTATCCTGCTGCTGTCCTGCAAAGGAATTTAATTTATAGTTTTAGTGTGGTTTTAGATAACGATCGTTCGGGATCGAGATATTTGAAATGAAGCTAATCGTGTCGTTCGAGGCGAGCAAGTGTGCCCCGAAGGGGCTTAGCATCGTCGATGCCAGGTTCACGTTAGAGTGGGTCCCTGGGTCGTTTGCCAAGGTGGCTTATCGCCAGCTCAGAGCATGCCTAGGGATCGTTCGCGACCCCGTACATGTGTAAGTAGCTTAGCCATTTCACAATTATCAAATATCCATTTGACCGATGGGCTTAAAAATGCGTGTCAAAGTGTAAATTCCCACGATGATAGGGTTAATGACCATTCAGAGCGTGCCTATGGACCATTCGTGGTCGCGTACACGTGTGAACGATTTAATTCATGCTAGTGGGAGTTTTACGACTTATTCATCGTTGTCATAATCTTATTTTATTAGTTAGTTCTGGAGTTCGGTACTTATCTGAGTGAAGCGCCTTGCGTGCCCCCTGTTTCTGGTTTCTGCTGGTAGAGACAGTTTTATTCGGTTGTTGGTTGGACCGGTACGCTGGTCCGGTATGTTGGTCCGGTAGGCCGAACCAGCTGGTTCGGCAATCCTGAGTTTGCCTATATATAGAGGCTACCCCCCTTAGTTTTCCCTTACCGAACCAAAGAGAGCCGAATCAATTTTTAGCCGAACCAAACTTCTGCCGAACCAAGCTTATACCGAATTAGGTATATATTCTTTTGCCGAATGGTTTTTTATCACCGAATGAATATGATTGCCGAATGTGTTTTTTAGTGCCGAATGGACTTATGACCCCATTGCCGAATGAACTTAAGTCCCTAGTGCCGAATGAGCATAAGACCCTAGTGCCGAATGAACTTTGTATTCGGTCTTTGGGTGGAACTCTGGACTTATGTATGCTTGCTTGTATTCTTGTTCTAACATCATGTTTTTCACTTTTGTGTATGCAGATAAATGTCTCGCAAGGCGGAAACACGATCAGACAGACGGAAATCCAAGGATGGAGGAGAGTCTTCTTCTGTGCCCCCAGCCCAACCAGGATCCGGGCAACATCGACCTGTTCCGAGGTCGTTGGTGGACGGACATGGTCCACAGGAACTTCTGGTCTCCCCTCCCGACTGCTTTCCTAGCTCCCTAAAGGAGGAGCAACTTGACGTTATATCCCGTTCCTTTGGGATAGACAGGGCTCTTATGCTGTTACCGGGGGAGGGGGTCATGCCATATGATCCCCCTGAGGGGTACTTTGCTTACAGCCGTTACCATTGTATGTGCGGGGCTATTCCTCCAGTCAACGCCTGGATATTAAGCTTCGTCACTTATCTGAAGGTGGCTCCATTCCAGCTCCAGCCCAACTCTTATGCCATTCTGGTTTGCTTGTATGCTATCTTCCAGAAGAGATACGGGCGTGCCCCCTCCCACCGGGAAATACGATATCTGTACAATCTGAGGGGGTACAGGAAGGGGTCCCCATATATTAGCTTGGAGTCAGCTGTTTCCTTCAAGCCTGTTTTGGATTTATACTCGAAGTATAGTATGTTCAAGAAGGAGTGGTTCTTTGTCAGGGATGACTCCGTCTCTATTCGCCGATTTACCTCCGGATGTAAGTAAAAACTCTACTCATAATTCCTGTCTTGGCTGTAATTCACTCTCTTATGCGCTTTTATTTCTTGCTAGCGACAGGTGGTTTTGCGATTGTGGAAGATGATCGCTTGGTTCGGATGGCAGCAGAAATCGAAGCTATTTCCGGGAGAGACAGATCGGCTGCTTATCTGATTAGGAATGCCAGGCTCTTGTCGTATAATTTGATCCTCCCACATCAGTCCGTAGTCAAACAGAGGGACACGGCAGAAGAGAAGGCTGCCCAGCCTAAAGGTGGGGTGACAGCGAAGGGTGGCAAGAGGAAGCCCTTTGCACAACGTCCAGTCGTAGGAGGCAAGAAGCTCAAGGAGTCCGATGGCCCTTCTCCAAGTACTTGCCCGGATGTCCCGGAGGAGGAAGGTGTAGAAGAGGAGGAAGGAGGTGAAGTTGGAGAAGGGTCGGAGGGTGGAGGAGATGACGATGGTCAGGGTGGTAGCGGTGTTGCTGCTCTAACCTCTGAGCAGGACCTCGAACTGGATGAGGCTCTCCGTCGGGCCTTCGGGGAGTCAGAGGGGGAGTCGGAAACAGAGAAGGAAACGGAGAGGGCAGAGGAAACCGGCAAAGCTGTGGTTAGCACTGACCCATCCTCTAAGGGTTCCTCAGCTAGGGTGACCCCGGCGATGCAAGGTGAACTTTTGTCTTCTGCCGATTCCATTTTCGATAGGGACTTAGAAATTTTTTACGGTTCACTTCCGTCCTGGAATGAGATCCAGGACTTATTGCAGTATCCCACTCCTCCACCGGGTTTGTATAACAGATGTGTCTCCTCACTTTTCTTTCTTTTTAACTTAGCACATTTTTTGAATTGCGGATTATTGTATGTTCGTAACACTTGTTCTTTATTCCAGGGGCAGGCCAGGCGGGTAAAACGTCGGATGTTCGACACCGCCTTGAACAATTTAAGTCGAGGAGAGCTTCCGCGAAACCTTCTACTGATCGCACTGGGGACGTAGTCAAGTACCGCCCTCTTCTTGGGGTCATCGAAGAGGGCATTCAGAAGAGGAAGCGGAGCCGTTCCTTATTTGAGTCTTCTTCTGCTTCGCAGCTTCCTACTCTGTCTCCCCCTACTCAGCCTCCTTGTGATACTACGGAGGAGAGCACGGAGCCCTGCCCCCCTCCTCCTCCTTCCAAGAGATCTACTGTCATTCATATAAGGCGTCCCGATGTGCCTCGCCCCGTGCCTCGTGACCCTTTTGCCGGCCATCCTGATTTAGACCCAAGTTTTCGGGACATTTCATTCGATGAGACCACGGGCGAGCACCTACTTTCCCGCAACCCCATGGTAAGAGTGCTGGACGAGGCCAAGTCCCTAGATCTTGATCTGCTTACTACCCGAGTAGTTACTATGGGGGACGAGGCCAAGGCTAATATTGACCGGGTGGCCGAAGAGACTAAGAAGTTAATGGAGCATCATGCTCGATTGGTCAAGGCCGGGGAGGAGATTGGGAGTGCTAATATTCGGTTAAGGCTAAAGGTTGCCGATCAGGCCAAGCAGCTTGCCGACCAAGCCATCCAGATCTCCCAGCATGAGGAAGCCTCCCAGCGTCTGAAAGAGACCATGGAGAAGGCCAGTAGGGCGGAGTTACGGAAGATGGAGGTTACCTGCAGGGAGCGGATTAACATGGCCATTACAACGGTGGATGAGGTTCGAAATGCGGATCTCGAGCGGGTAGAGGAGTTGTCGGGGAGACTCGAGGCTGCGGAGATGGCTCAGGCTGAGTTGAAGGAGGAGATGGAGGAGATGAGGAGGTCCCTTAGGTTGAAGGAGGAGGAAATGAGGAGGTCACTCCAGGCTGACTGCTTGAGATACCAATCAGAGAGGGACGTCGCCGTCGCTAAGTTGCAAGCTTCCGAGGCTCGGGTGAGGGAGTTTGAGGAAAATGAGGGGATGATGGATGAGATGCTTCAGGATATGTACTTCCACACTTGGAAGGAGGGCGGCTTGTCTTGGATGGACGATTACCCTCGGGTCATGGCCAAGGTGTATCTCCAGGCTTTAGAGGAGGCCAGGGTGAATGCGGGTAAGGAAGGCGGAGAGGTTTTCAACTTGAGTGCGGTTACTGCTCAGTTCTCAAAGGAGGAGCAAGCGGCGGTGAAGGAGGGGATGCGGCTACTCGCTGCAGAGGAAGCGGGCGTGCAGTTGGATGATGAGGATCAAGCGGCGGACGCTGGTGAGTTATTCTTTTCCCTTTCTTTTCTTTTCGTGTTTTCATAACTTGATCGTTCGTTTAATGAATTCCTCTTCTGATCTGGACAGGTGGGACTTCAGATCCACATGCTGGGGGCTCCGATCCTGCGGCTAAGTAGGCTGGGGGAGTTGGTGATGGAGTGTGGATGCATCTGCCATCTTTTTGTTTCTTTTTTATCACTGTTCATGTTAGTCTTTGATATGCAACTGTAATAAAATTATTTGCAAAGAATAACTTCGTGTGATCTTATAATATAAGCTGATTTTGTCATGTTCAAATGTTGTTGCTATCTTTATGTGCTGTGTGAGAAGTATAATTATGTATATGCCTGTGATTCCACTTGTGTTTGATGTTAAGTTTTTGCTTGAAATATAATTTCACGTTTTGCAATGTCAGTGTATGAATAAGTTATAGTTACGCATTTATGTACAAGAGAAGAGAGTACCGCCCTTTATGTTTTATTCGCAGGCGGTAGCTTTGAGTGTCTTGTGTAACTGTTCACGGGTATAGCAGAGCGCCCTGCTACCCAGCACGCAGGCTTAGAGCCTCATGAGTGAATGTTTCCTATTTGCTTTCCTGTACTTTAGAGTTTGTTATACAGGATAGGAGAAAAATATTTAAATGAAATGGAAATATAGTAAAAGTAAAACTTCCAGTCACGGAAGGCCGTTGATGTGCTTAAGTTCGTGGCAAACGGGTTTTGTAGTCACTTTCCCTAGCTGTGGGTCTTGGAGACATTTGTCACCCATCTTACGCCTCCGCGGGGAGTTTTCTTTTTTACCACAGCCGCACTTAAGACACATCGGAGCCGAGATCGCGCACGGTAACTACCCGAACCGTTATGGTCCGTAATCGTGGGTATTATTCGATTTACCGTGGCCGGCTAGCGTGGGTGCCGTTGGCCGTGAACTACCCCTGGCTGGCCACACCTTATGTTGGGGCTTAAAGTAGGTTCACGGTTACCGACGAGCCGAACGCCGTAATGAGCTGCCATCGGCTATAGTCGGCCTTTATGATGACTTATAATCGGCTCATTACAGTTGGCTTTGAGGGCAGGCGCGCAATGAGTTAACCCGCAGCAGAGGGATGCTGGAGCAAAAGAGTCTCATTGGCGAGTGCATAGAATCGTGGCGTACCTGTTAGGCCTAGTCTAGATGAGGCCGCGGTGCGTCTTGAGTGGAGATGCCATAGGATTTTGTTCAACAGAAAGGGATAAAACTTAACAAGTAGCCAAGACATAAAGGAACAAGTTAAAAAGAGACAAGATTTTTTAAAGTGGTTCGGCACGAAAATGCCTACGTCCACTGGTTCTCTTTGTTAATTCACTTCATATGGGCAGTACAAGTTAAGAAAAGTATCGACGGAGGTGTCGGATGTTCCATGCCCTCTGGAACACCTCTCCGTCCACTGTTGACAAAATGTAAGCTCCGTTGTGGAGATCTTTGTGAATTACATATGGTCCGTCCCAGATGGGGTCCAGTGCCCCGGGGCGCGGAAAGATTCGCCTGAGGACAAGATCTCCTTCTTGTAAGCTGCGATGCTTGACTTTGGAATTGTATAGTGCTGCCACTTTTTGTTTGTGAGCTGCTGCTTTGAGTGCTGCATCGTTTCTCCTTTCCTCAATCAGTTCCAAAGACATGAGGAGGAGTTCTTCGTTTTCTTCTGGGTTGTAGTGGATCCTACGGTGGGAAGGCACAATAGTCTCAACTGGGAGCATTGCCTCCGATCCATATGCCAAAGAGAAAGGAGTATGTCCCGTTGATGTTCTGAAAGATGTGCGGTATGCCCATAGTGCCGTAGGAAGTTCGTCCACCCAAGCGCCTTTTGACTTTTCAAGTTTCTTCTTGATTAGGGTTTTGAGAATTTTGTTGACAGCTTCAACTTGTCCGTTTGCCTGAGGGTAAGCTACTGATGAGAAGCTTTTATGAATTCCATGCTCTTGGCACCAGTCGGCAAATTCTTCGCTGTCAAATTGGAGTCCGTTGTCTGATACGATCTTGAGGGGGACTCCATACCTGCACAGAATGTTTTTGATCAAGAAGTTAATAATTTTTGCTGAAGATATTTTATTTAAAGGTTCCGCTTCCACCCATTTGGTGAAATAATCGACTGCCACTATAGCATATTTGGCTCCGCCTCGGCCCGTTGGCAGTTCGCCAATTAAGTCAATTCCCCATACAGCAAAGGGCCAAGGGCTGGTCATTTGAGTAATTTCGTTTGTGGGCAGTCG
This sequence comes from Allium cepa, assembly GCA_030765085.1. Taxonomy (NCBI): domain Eukaryota; kingdom Viridiplantae; phylum Streptophyta; class Magnoliopsida; order Asparagales; family Amaryllidaceae; genus Allium; species Allium cepa. The sequence continues at coordinate 486,750,886 of CM060934.1, read as the reverse complement.
AGGGATCTTGGCGAACTTCTGACATCTGTCGCATTTCTTAACGAAGTCTAGGGTATCTTTGTTTAGTGTGGGCCAGTAATATCCATATCGGAGTATCTTTCTTGCCAAAGTCTGTCCTCCAGTGTGATCTCCGCATCCTCCCTGATGGATGTTTGTTAATATCTCCTTGGCTTCCCTTCCGGCGACGCATCTTAATAAGGGGCTAGAGAAGCCACGCCGGTAGAGGATGCCTTCTTGTATTGTGTAGTGGGGAACTTTTCTCAAGATCTTCTTGGCTTCGTCACGCCTGTCGGGTAGTATGCCATCTTGCAAATATTTCCGGATAGGAGTCATCCAGGTTCCTTCTTCGATTGCAGTTATCAGATTTACTTGTTCGAAACTTGGGGCTAGCTGCCTTGAGATTACTAGTGCTCCGGGAATGGTGCTGTCCTTCATACTAGCTTGCTTTGCAAGTTCATCTGCCTCTTGGTTTTCTTCTCGAGGAATGTGTTTGATTAGATAATGGTCCAATCGATCGAGCAGCAGTCTGGTTTTCTTTAGGTATGCTGTGAGCCGTTCTCCTCGAGTCTGGAATTCTCCTAGTACCTGGTTTACGATAAGCTGAGAATCACTATGAATACATAAGGAATTGATCCCAATTTCTAGGGCCAGTTCCAATCCCGCTATTACTGCTTCATATTCAGCATCGTTGTTAGTGGCCGTGAACTCCAATCTTAATGCATAGTACAACTTTCTTCCCCTGGGGGTGACGATCACGATACCTGCCCCCGAGCCTTGATCGTTCGATGCTCCGTCTGCAAAGAGGTTCCACTTGATGTTTTTTGCTACTTCGGATTGTTCCTTGCCTTCGTTGGTAGTGAATTCGGCAATGAAATCAGCCATGGCTTGTCCTTTGATAGCGGTGCGGGGATGGTAGGTGATATCATACTGACTTAGTTCGATGCACCATTTGAGGAGTCGCCCAGAAGTGTCAGGACGATGGAGCACTTGTCTTAGTGGTTGATCGGTTAGAACCCTGATGGAGTGAGACTGGAAGTAGTGTCGCAGTTTCCGTGACGCGATCAATAAACAATATGCTAACTTCTCAAGTTTAGGATATCTGGCTTCTGCCCCCGTAAATCTCTTGCTTACAAAGTAAACCGGACGTTGTGTGCGGTCTTCTTCTCTTACCAAGGCGGCGCTTAGAGCATGAGATGATACAGCGAGGTATAGGTATAACACTTCACCTTCATTTGGAGTTGAGAGTACTGGTGGTCTCTGAAGGTGTTCGATTAGGTTGAGGAAGGCTTTTAAGCATTCGTCGGTCCACTCGAACCTCCCTTTGTCTTTCTTGAGTGCTTCGAAGAAAGGGACACACTTGTCAGTTGCCTTGGAAATGAATCTGCTTAGGGCGGCCACCTTTCCGTTTAGGCTCTGCATTTCTTTTCGAGTGGAAGGTATCCTTATTTCTTTTAAAGCTCGGATTTGTTCAGGGTTTGCTTCGATTCCTCTGGCGTGGACGATGAATCCTAAGAATTTTCCCGATGATACTCCGAAGGAGCACTTTAGAGGATTCAGCTTCATTCCATATCGGCGAAGTACCCGAAACATATCGTCCAGATGGCTTACATGGTCGTTGGCTTTCCTGGACTTCACCAACATGTCATCCACATATACTTCCATAGTACGTCCTATCAGTTCTGCGAACATTTTGTTGACGAGGCGTTGATAGGTAGCTCCAGCATTTTTGAGTCCAAAAGGCATGACTTTGTAACAATATAATCCGCGGTCGGTGATGAAGCTAGTGTGGTCCTGATCGGGAGCGTGCATGGGGATCTGGTTATATCCGGAGTATGCATCCATAAAAGATAGGAGTTCGTGCCCAGCTGTGCTGTCCACGAGTTGGTCAATTCGGGGAAGTGGGAAGCAGTCTTTCGGGCAAGCGTCATTCAGATTGGAGAAGTCAATACATGTTCGCCACTTTCCATTGGCCTTTTTTACTAGCACTGGGTTAGCGATCCATTCTGGGTAGATGGCTTCCCGTATGAAGTCATTAGCAAGTAGATTTTTTACTTCCTCATCAAGGGCTGCTGATCGCTCTGCCCCCATGCTCCTCTTTTTCTGCTTTACTGGTACCTTGGTGGGATCGATGTTCAACATGTGGCATGCTACGTCTGGGGAGATTCCTGTCATATCGGCATGGGTCCACGCAAATACATCTAAGTTGTGGCGGAGAAAGTCAATGAGTCGATCCTTCAATTCCGTTTTCAGCTGAGATCCGATTTTTAATAGTCTACTTGAATCATGCTTATCTACAGATACGAATTCCATAGCCTCTGCAGGCTCGGCGGTAGCCTCCTCCTCTTTATCCCGGGGGTCTAGTTCATTGAAGGGATCGCTTGTGTATCGAAGAGGAGGGGCTTTCTTTAGTTGCTATGCTTCCAAGCTTTTCATGCAGAGAGTAGTCTCTGCATCTTTTCCTTTATTCTTTCTGCGGTTGTTGCGAAGCTCAGTTACATAGCAGTCTCGGGCAGCGTCTTGATCTCCTTCTACTTCTCCTATTCCGTTGTCTGTCGGGAATTTCATCTTCAGGCACCAGGGGGCTAATACAATCTGAAAGTCAGACAAGGCTGGTCTTCCCAAGAAAGCGTTGTAAGCCGAGTGGTTTTCTATTAGTACGAACGTTTGTTTTCGCACTACGGAGCGGGGATGACTTCCTATTTCGACGAAGAGGTCAAGTTGCCCGAGGGGTATTTTTGCATCTCCAGTGAAACCGTGCAATGGTTTGTCACAGGGGGATACATCCTTCATTGATAACTTCATTTTGTCGAAAGCATGTTTGAACAGGATATTAACGGAGCTTCCTGTGTCTATTAGAATCCGAAAAACTTTAGCTGGACCGAACCAGGCAGAGATGACCATAGGATCCATATGTGGGTACTGTCTTCCTTCCAAATCACGCCTACTGAATATGATGTCGTCGTTTTCTTTTCGTTTCGGATGGCGTTCCTCCGCAATGGAGTTAACATATCCTTCGGCATTTCTAAGCGACTTGCCGTACCTTTCCATCTCTGCCCAACTTCTGTCGGCAATGTGTGGTCCTCCTGAGATGGTAAGGACTACTATCTTCTCTTGACTAGAGCCACTGGTGTTGTGATTGTTGCGACTCCCTCCGCCTACTTCTGGGAGGGGTTGCTTTGAGTTCTCATTGGCAGGAGTTGGAGTCCTGTTCTGACTTTTCACATAACGTTCCAGTCTTCTTCTTCTAATGTGTTCTTCGATCAAGTCCCGAAGATGGTGGCATTCATTGGTGTCATGTCCGTGGGATTCGTGGAAGCGACAGAACTTTCCGGACTTGAGTGCGTTATCTGATTCTTTCTTGTGCGGGGGGCGCTTGTATCCGAGTTCGCCCTGAGTGGCTAGGTAGATGTTTTCGATTGTTTCATTCAAAGGAGTGTAGGAGTCAAATCTTGGCCCTGGTCGATATTGGCGCTTCTCACCCTTTCTGCCCCCAGCATTGTCTCTAGATTCATTTCTTCGAGCGTCCTTAGCTGCAGTGGGGACCTTGTCCTGAATTATCTTGCCTTGTTGCCCTGGCTGCCTCTCCGTAGCAGCGTCTTCAAGTCTCATATACTTTCCAGCTTCATGGAAGAAATCAGGCAAGGTAACTGGTTTTTCCTTAGTTAATCTTCTGGCAAACTTGGTGTCTGGATGCACACCACTACAGAGGGCCATTAGAGTGAGTTTTTCATCGGCATCTTGAACTGCTGCCGCTGCGGCGTTGAACCGTGTTAGATATTGTTGTAGCGTCTCTCCGGTTTTCTGTTTGACATTGGATAGAGAATAAGCATCCCTGGGTTGTTCCACATGGATGCGGAACTGGCTAATAAACCTTTCTTTTAACATCTCCCATGAGTTGATGGATCCTTGGGGTAGATGGCAGAACCAGGAGGTAGCTAGATCTGATAGGAATAGCGGAAAGCATTTACATAATACTCCTTCTGTTGCTCCACTCATGAGCATATGCTGGGTGTATCTCTGCAGGTGTACGATGGGGTCGGAAGTTCCTTTGTAAGGTTCCATGGTTGGCATTTTCCATTCCCGGGGAGTGATGGCAGTTTCGATATTTCGGGTAAAGGGACTGGTGACCCTAGCGCCTATTCCCCGGTCCCTTTGCTCCCGTTGGACACATTCTCTGAATAATCGTGCCATCCGCTCGTCAGAACTTGGAGCGGACAAAAATGAGCTCGGTTCTTCCCTGCGGGATCTATCTCGTCCAGATGACCTGTAGGGATGGTACAGTCTATCACCTCTAGCATTATCTAGTGGTTGTCTTTGGCTGCTTGGATGCACGCTAGGACCAGCTACAGTTGCCCCCTGCCTTGATCTTCCCCTGTGGGGTTCTGTTTCGAGCACATCCATGGGGTCAACTTCGGGCTGGGTTCTAGCTCGGCTCCGTTCAGCGGGGTTTCTATGATTAGGTGGCATGACTGGCTCAGCTACATCCGACCCTCGCCTGGTGCCTCCCCCGCTAGGTTCGGTTCCAAGGGCTTCCTCGAGTCGGAATTCGGGCTGAGTCCGGGCGCGGCCCCTATCATTGTTTTTCCTGTTGATAGCTTGTTCGAAGAGTGAAGACCTTTGTTGCCTCCGGGATCCTCCGGATTGGGATTCACCCCATGATTCAGTGTTGCGGTTGGACTCTTCAGCGTCCCTTAAGCGTGTCATGAGTTGGTCCACCAAAGTTTCTTGTTGGGATGTGAAGCGGTTAGTTACTTCAGCCACAACCCTGTCCAGATCTGCCCTAGTGATTGGTTGTTCCGTTGCGGGACCAGTTGGATTTTCCTGATTTTCATCTGGTACTGCTGTTGAAGTGGGCTGATCTGTGATTGCTGGATCTGGAAGGCTGCTAGTTGCGATGTTCTTTCCTTTGTTAACATCCCTTCTCTGTTTGGAAGGCATGATTTCTGAGCAACGAGTGATGTCGTTAGGAAAAAGGTTGAGTGGGAGAAGATGAAGTTTGAGTTCAGTTCTCAGTGAAAGCACCAAAAATGTTTGCACAAAAAATGGACAAACACCTCCAAGTCGTATTATTTTAGTTGAGTATGTGTGATTTTCAATGATTTTAGATGAGTATGTAAATATGAGAAAAGTAAGGGCTGAAATGTAAAAGACACGCAGATTTATAGTGGTTCGGCCAGAATGTGCCTACGTCCACTTTATATGTTATTATCTTTCTTCTTCCAGATTACAAGTACAATGCTTTGTATACAAGTGTATGAAAGTAGTTTGAAAGTTCCTTCCTTGCTTGAGCTCTCAAACTTGTCTGCCATTGTTGTACCCCTGCCCCTCTATTTATAGAGTGAGGTAGGGGGCAGGGGTCTTGGATGTATATAGCTGCCAGCGGGCCTGGGCCGAGACAATCTGGACTGGCAATCACCTGGTTCGGTGAGGCTCCATTCGGCCGTGCTTGGAGTTACTTTGGTCATGGTGGTTCGGTTGTAGAGGTGGTTCGGTGTTGGAGTTGAAGAGGTGGTGATTGGTCCGGTATCAACCTCATTCGGTAGTATATTGGAGAGGCTGGTCCGGTGGAGGTGATGGCTGTGCCTTGCCGAATGGACATAGCCGAATGAGGTGATGCCGAATAAGGTGATGGTTGTGCCTTGCCGAATGGACATAGCCGAATGAGGTGATGCCGAATGAGGTGTTGGTTGTGCCTTGCCGAATGGACATAGCCGAATGAGGTGATGCCGAATGATGGGGCCGAATGGAGGCTTGGGGCCGAATGTGCTTCTTCGTGGAGAATGTTGGATGGACTTCTATGTTAGCATTGAGCTTCTTGGCTATCGAATGAAGTGGAGGTTGCGAGCCCGGGTAAAACTGTGACTTCTCGGTCTCGAGATCTTCTGGGTGAAAATTCGCCCAACAGGTAGGATGAGAAGAAGTTTTCATGTGGAGTAACATGGAAGGAAGCACCAGAATCAACAATCCAAGAACTCTCATCAGAAGCAATGTTTAGAATGTTACTTTCACCAACGAGATATAGCAGATCTTCCTTTAATACAATGGCAGTAGTACTCTTTTCTTCTTGCTTCTTTGTTAGGCTTATTTGGTCAGGCTTAACATTACCAGCCTTTTGGTCTCTTTTGAAGCTTCGACATTCCATTTTCTTGTGACCCATCCTTCCACAGTAATAGCATGCAATCTTCGAGCGTGACTTGGATCTACCTCGAGATTGATGGGGATTTCGGCTCTTACTACGTCCACGGGTCTCATTCCTACCCTGATTCTCAACAACATTAGCTTCAGGATGGATAGACTCATCTCGTTCCATTCTCCTTGCTTCTTCACCAAGAAGGCTGTCACTGACGGTATCCATAGTTAACTTTGCTTCCGGAGCTGAGTTACTTAGCATGACAACAAGTGTGTCCTAACTTTCCGGTAAGGAACTAAGGAGTAGAAGGGCTTGTAGCTCATCATTAATCTTCATATCAATTTTTGTTAGTTGATTTACGAGCCCCTTGAAGTTATTCAAGTGCTCAATCATACTATGTCCATCCTTATACTCCAATTTCACCAACCGTCGAACTAAATTGGCCTTGTTGCGAGGCGTTTTCTTCCGAATCATGGACTCAAGCTTTGTCCATAATTCATAGGCATTGGTATAAGTAGAAACATGCTCGAAGAGAGTTTTATCGATGTACTTACAAATCATAGCAATAGCCTTACGGTTCAACAGTTCCCATTGAGCATCACTCTTTCCTTCCACCTTATTTTTGTAGATGATGGGCTCACGCAAATCCTTACAATACAAGTGGTCCTCCATCAATGGCTTCCAATAGGAGTAGTTGTTAGCTGTGAGCTTGAACATGTCTCCATCATGAGCGACAATATCCTCCATCTTGAACTTACACGAGCTTGATTACGGCTACGGATGAACCTCGCTCTGATACCACTACTGGGAAATCTCGGTCTTCCCCGCTTCATGAAGTTAAGATAGGCACTTTAAGATTAAAAGTAGCAATGGAAGCACAAGAATTTATAATTCTCCAATATGGAAATTCTTCCACTATACAAAAGAATAGTAAGATTACAATAATATGATTACAAAAGTAACTCACACTTGGTGGCTCACTCAAGCTTGAGGATAAAGACTTCTCAAGCTATCACTCTTTTCTCTCAAAGAGGATCTCACTAACTCTTAAGTTTTTTCTCACTCTAAGAAGTGGCTTCTTCCTTGGATTCTTGGATGGCTAGTAATAGGGCTCCTTCTCCTATTTATACTACTCAACCTCCATAATGAATGGTGGATATTACTTGCATCCGATGGTAGAGATTGATTCTCTAGAATGCTCCACACTCTCTAGGAATCTCTACACTCTTCCATTCTCTTCTTTATTCTTCCATACTCTTCCGTAAGGTTTCAGAAGGTTCCACACATCTCTAGAATATTCCAGAGGGTTCCACACTCTTCCACAAGCTTGTAGAGAGTTCTACACTTCTCTAGAATTCTCCGAAACATTCTAGAAAATTCTAGATTTCTCTAGAAACGTCTAGAATTTTCTAGAAACTCTCCAATTAAGGAGGGATCCCAACAGTAACAACAGATTTTAAAATTAAAGCTGCCAAACGTTAAAGAACTCAAACCTGTTTGTTTTATTTTTCTATAAATGACATTTATATAATGATCAGACTTTTGGCAAGTCAATCATACTATAAATAAATATATTTTAGTAAAAAAACATGTTCTGTATATAAATACATACAGTTATCTTCATTAGTTTATGATAATTGTTCTTGAGGTCTTCAATTGTTCGGTTGAAAAGTCTGGAAAGGTAAAAACGAGTAAGGATGAATTATTCTATGATTTCAAGATTATCATATGGAAGACAACGCTTTTATGCTTTCGTTAATTATATTGTTAGATGCTAAATTTTATAAGGACTTGGTTTATTATGAGTCCCTTTTAAGTACTTTTTTGATCCTAAATTTCCAATTCTTGGATTTTTTTTTTACTCTTGACAATCTAAAATAATTTAACTTTTTTCTTCATTTTGATTTTAGTAATTTACTGTCTTTCACTAACTTTTCGTACCTTCAACTCATCTTATTATGTTTGCTCGTTTTCTTATCATTTGATATCTGAAGATGGGAGCAGGTGGAAGCGACGGCGGTCATACTTCAGCCTTTTGATTTCATAAAGTATCTTGCAACCAATTTTGTTGGCATGTATGCATGCATAGGTGTATTTTAATGCAATAATTGCGTCAACAAATGGATTAGCACATTATCATTTTGCACAACGTCTATGCTGGTGTTTATATAGTACAAGTATACTTCTTGACTTTGATGTATGTATATCAGTTGCATTTGATTGTCAGGTTTTCCACGGTCCAGATGCCTATAATATTGATGCACAAATACAAAAAAAATGCATATTTATTTTTGCAACATTGCATGCTGCTACTTAAAATATGCACATTCGTAGCTTTCTGCTATTATATAATTATCTTCCACTATTTTCTTAGTCATTTCCGAGTTATAAGAGGAAAATACCTTACCATTAGTGTCACTCTAGTGGAATGTTTAACATCCCCTACTTGGAGGTCCAAAACTAACGGCTACGGAGGCTACAGTCATCCATAGTTATTAAACCTCGGCGATCAAATACGGTAATGTTAGATACATTGAGAAACACATAGATATGGAAAAATTTAAAATCATTAAACAACTTTCACATTCCATTTCAAATCATTTCATATTCATTCTATAATCCCAGATTCGAGAAACACGTTTAGAAAATATAATTTTTATAACATATGCCAAGAGCGACATATGAAGATGCTCCATTGGATGATACGAGTCTGAACATAGACAATTAAACAACTTTGCATTTACAATAAAACATAGCGGAATCAAAGTAGAAAAAAACTCCTACTAGCTAGCTTGCTTCCTACACGTCTCCGAAAGCTTATCCATTTAAAGAGGTACCTGAAAAGCTCAACTCTCAAACTACTCAAAATTAATTGAGCACCCAAGATTTTAAAGGGAAAACATAAACTTCAAGTCAGACATAAAGCCTGATATGAATAATAATCTACAATCTTGAATCATTTAGATATCTATTGAGACCTCACCACTGAGCTGAATGAGTTTTCCCCTCACTAGTAGTTATGAAAACTTATAATAACCATATATTGTGCTCCCGCATCAACAATGGTTAAAAACATAACAATTAAAAATATTATGATGATATGCAAATAAGTAAATCATTTCTAGATGTCCCATCACCATTCATTTTGACTATCTGTCTTAGTTATAGTTTCCATGATGACTATCAACCTATTAGTTTTCATGGACTGACTAATAACCTGCTTAAAACTTATAGACTCACCGTCCGATCTCATAATTTTCAATTCATAGGATGACTAAGAACCTATTGGCCCTTGCTAATAATTTCGTTATTCATGGGTTCTCCCTAAACCTAATGGTATCTCCAATAACTTCCCTCTCATTATAGTTTTCATGGTTTGACTATGAATCTATTGACTTCTGTCAATAACTTAATCCGGATATAGTTTTCGTGGGCCACTACAAATCTATTGATACCTTCTAATAACTCTTTCTAATCATAGTTTTCATGAGTTTACTATGAACATGCCTATCTGACAACTTCTTTAATCAGTATTTAGACATTTTATATTCTGCTCTTCCCGACTTTCTGGATGTAATTCTACTCATTCAGGAGTTAATTTATATTCACTACTGGGTCAACTTAGCTGGTTATTCTGCCATTTCTCCCCAAAATACAGCTATAGGTGTATTATACAATAAATATGTATATTAGAAGAAGAAAACATTATTTCATAATAACATCAAGATTTGTGGTTTAATATCCTTGAAATTATTTTTATATGAAACGTGGTTAATCCATTTAAAGTATTATTACTAAGGAAAGCTTCTTCAAAATCTCCATACTTAAAAACCATTTTAAAACTCCTTTATTTCTGCCATGGTTTTCCCTTTAAAAATGAGATTGTGTTCTTTGTTTTGAAAACTAAGTCTTTCGAAACCTTAAATCTTTACTTTCGAAACCGTTGGATAAACTCCTTCAAAAGAATTCAAATATTCTTTTCAAAACACCAAGCACATGCCTTTCAAAACATATCAAAACTTCTTTTCGAAACCATCAAAACACCCCTTTCGAAATTATTAAAGCATCACTTATTAACTCATAGAAGCATAGCTTCGAAATTATTTGAAAGTACCCCTCTCGAATCGATTGGGTTTATCTTCTAAAATATCTTTTTGGTTAAAGTGAATATAAACGAAAGTACCCTTTTCAAAACCATTAACCTTTAGATAAAAGTGATTGGGGAAAATTGATGGCTTTAGAACCATCCTTTCGAAAGCATTGATCGATTAAGCAAAACATTTGGAATGGTAGCTTTGAAACCCCTTTCGAAGCCATTGCCTTTGAAACTATTAAACCACTTTAGAAATCTTTAGGAAGTGGTTTATTATATTTACAAAACAAAAGCTACCTTTCGTAAGCATTGATGACTTCACTTCATTCGAAAGGCATAAGGTCGGCAGCATGGTCTCGACTGGGTTCAAACTACAAGCATTGATTTAAAAACAAGGCAACTCATTCGAAAGCTATCTTTTCGAAACAACTTCTTTGAAAGCAATAGCAAACCCTTTCGAAAGCATTCTTCTGAAAACAAGGCAAGCGCATTTCTTTGGACGGTAAAATGAAGGCTTCGATCCCTTTAAAAGCTAGGTTTCAACTTCATTCCTTCCGCCTTTCTCCAATCCACTATGTAACCAACTTATTGATACCTTGTGTATTGGTTTCGACTTGGTTGGTTTCAACTTGGTTGATTTCGACTTGGTTGAGGCGGAAGTATAAGTTCAAAAGGTAGCGTCTAAAAGAGACAAGATATAATTTCTAGGTAAAAACTGTTTTAATGCCTTTTTAAGTAATAGCTTTCTAACTAACCTGCCTACTTGTATGCATTTAATCGATTGCCATAAACTTTTCAAATTCTTTCCAAAATTAAACTACCACATTAATTTTAGATTTAAATAAATTAATTTAGCAAATAAGCCTTTCTTAAACAAAACAAATATAACATTTAAATCCTCCATTTATAATTTAATTTCCCATGGTAAATTATTTAGAAAAATCTTCAAAAATCATAGAATTCACTTTTAATATGTTATCTAACATATATAAATTTTAGACCCAAATTTTCCATAATATAGCCGAAGTTAATTCCTAAACCTAATTATTTATATTTTCCTTCTAAAATTCATAATAAATTTTCCGTAGCTTGGAAAATTATAAAAATTAAAACCCATCTTTAAAATAATACTTTACATCACATATAAATTCCCCATGGAATTTGAAACACAGTATAAATAATTTAACCTTTAAACCGTATATAACATTTATCAAACAAACTTGTTTGAACATAACATATCATGAAATACAAGCGTATCATCATCAGAAATCATCTTAATGGGTTTAAACTTAAATTCGAAATCAAACGATCATTAAAAACAAAATAGAGATGGTTTTGATTATTTTTCATCTTGATTAAGATAAAAAAAACTTGAGATTTGATTCTTTGATTAATCCCCCTTGCTTGATTGCTTAGCTTTAATTTGATTTTTCCCTTTTTCTTCCTTAGGTAATGGCCGACTTGCTTTTTACGTTTTACGTTTTGCGTTTCATAGCTTTGGGAAAATGAACGGGAAAAGAAATGGGAACGTGTGTTTTAAGGGATATGAGATTGTTGTGCGACGATTCCCATTAAGCCCTTGTTTTAATCTCTCATCAGTTATCTAATAAACCATTTACATGAACTCATTCTTTATGTTTATTAAGCATGACCTCTAAATAAATTTTCAAATCTTAATCCCCTTATCACACTAATCTTTACATTATTCTATTTAATTTATCTAGTTAAATCTCCTGAATAATGTTATTAAAAATTAGGATTGTTGCAGGCTCCCCTCCTTAAAGAATTTCGTCCTTGAAATTGTATAAGGACAAAATACTAAAAATTGCAATCATCTGTAACCGCTCCTAACAAGCATACTAGCATACCTGACTAGCAACTGTCTATATAAAGCTAATATAGAATATACCTTCACAGCAGATCAGGATAAGCATCTCTAATCCTGTCTTCTTGCTTCCAAGTACGGTCCTTCTCGTTGTCGCTCCACTGAACTTTCACCAACTTGACTATCTTGCTCCTTAACCTTTTCTCATCTCTCACTACAACTCGAACTACACTACACCATAAACAATATTTTGATACGGCTTTTAGCCGTATCAAAATATGGCGAGCTTATTTTTTTGATACGGCTATTAGCTGTCTCTAATGATACAATTAGATACGGCTAATAGCCGTATCTAATGAGCAAGTTTGATACGGCCTAAGGCCGTATCTAATTGTCTCATTAGAGACAATTAATAGCCGTATCTAATGTATCAATTAGATACGGCCATTTTAGCTGTATCTAATTGACACATTAGATACGGCCAGAAGCCGTATCCAAATAGTCAATTACACATACATATACAATATTCCGCACTCAAATGATATTAGAAAACAAATAATATTATAGGCAGTGCACAATCAAATGATTCAATAATCCGCATTGCAGTGCATAATAACTTAACAATATCATTACATAACATGAAAAATAGTACATACTAGCATTTAGTACAAATATGAAGTTAAGCTCAAAACAAGAGCTACACAAGTCACAATATCAATACAAGACCTTAAGATGTTCAATAGAACCCAGAGTATAACATCTGTAACAGTGTCTTTGGCTAAACCTTTTGCAAATGAATTACTCCAAGTCTCTTGCTACACTTTTTGCTAAACCAAATAAAATTAGCTAGCACCAAAGATTGCATAAAGATCATTCCTGATTCAACCTGCAAACATTAAAATGGGTATAAATTATAGTAGTACAAAAGACAGTTTGAGAAGTATGTGTCGTACCAAAAAAATAAACGCTAATGACAGTTTGAGAAGTATATTTGCTGATGTTTGAGAAGTATGTTCTTTCTTTGCATAATAATCTTTCAATTCTACCTGTTACTTTCTGTTGATTACTTGCTGCTTATGTTTTTCTTTGTTACTTTTCATTTTCTGTATATTGCCATATAGTGTTTAGTACATACACTATAACAAAATATCCTACATGCAGAGCATGAAATTCTTGAAAACAGAGACGATTATATGTTGAGTTAGTCATGAATTGCTAACTCAACATATCTTGCTGTATCATGTATTGACTGGACTAGACTAGCAGTATTGATTTCAGACAGGGTGAATTCCTCCTTTCCAGTATTGAAATTATTTGTTGGGCCTGTAATATTATCACTTGTAGAAGCAAAAGGGACAAAGTGAGAGTGCCTCCTAGATTTACAAGGGTTGTTGCCTCTATTCTCAAATTGTTCTGGAGTTATACTCTTCATGTTTGATACCATGAGTGAACACATTTGCATATCATGTTGGGAAAATAAGAAATATGATTCAATTGTCAAAAACTTTGCAACTAGATGAATGAGGATTTTGAATTCAGCTAAAAGTATTTATATCTGAAAAATGATAGTGCTGATTGCATAACCTTAAGGAACCGCTATCACCATTTAGTACCCTATCTCTATCGGTGAAGAAACAAATAGTTCAGGCATTCCTAGTGTTAAATACTGTTAAATACCATAGTTCTCCAAATATTGACATTCAAAACATGAATATATCAATGATTTACCAAACATTCATACTGCATGCATATTCTATAACTAAAGTATATGTTTGATAAAGAATGTACTATAACTATTATCAACCAATATTTGCCAAATTTTGAATTAATATTAATAACTTTTGGCAAAAAGAAGTTACTGCCTCTCCCATAGTATTATCAATAAATCCAAGAGCACCAACCATAATTGCAGTTTCATTTTGAGTTATCCCTCCAGCCCCTGCTTACTATTATTATTAGTAGTATTTTAATGTTGGAGGAATACAGAAATAGTAATAAGGTTTTATTTTATTTTATTTAGAATCTATCATGTCATAAGTCTTTAGCACCAGTGCACAACCAATATACACAAGTGTTTGGCTACTTTACCGAACATCAGTTCACACCAACACATAGTTTATGTACATTACTCAAACCCCATGAAAAGAAACATTTAAAAATAAATAAATAAACTAGCATAGATTGCCACCAGCGATTTCCGAACTAATGCTCGCAAAGCGTTAGCACTTGCAACTTAGTCATGTGAGTACCTCGGAGTTATTGGAAATAACAAACAACACTTTAGTCGCTACGAGAGAATCATACTACCCAATATATAGTATGAATAATAGCATCTAATAACTTAGTTATGGATTGAAAGTAATCGACAACTATTCCATACCAATTATCTGGTGCAAATATAAAGCGAGAAAAAGGATGAACATTAACCCATACTTGCACTCACTTGTCCTGCATACACAATTCTTAATACATAACATATAAGACTAATATAAGCAATTATGTTACACAAACAAAGCATAAACTATAAGAATCACGATTACTGTAATACTACAAGAAGCTACCCAAATCCAGTTTACTTAATAAATGTGTAAAGTCACCAAGTCACCATAATCTATCGACCACAATGCCTACACTTTTATCAGTGTTATTTTGCCACCATGACTGTTTTTAATATCTTAAAAGATTCCTAGCTTACACCCCTTATAAAAACCTACAAAGAATCCATTGTTAGAATCTTTGCATAGGTGAATGAGGATACACTGCCAATCTTAATATGTTTCAGGATCAACCCAGCAACGAAATTATGTTTCAGGTATACACTGCCACCCACACGCAAATACACACACAAGCAACTGAAACAAGCATTACTAAGATGGAACCTGGAACATACATAAACAAGCTTGAAACTAATATAGACATAATTTACACGTACTGAACATTGCTTGAACCAACAACTTATATAAGAAAGAGTATTTACAATACATACATACATACATATATATATATAAGAATATAATTATATATTTTTTATACATATATATGCAAAATAAAAGTAAAAATTTATTAACATAAAAAATAAAAGACATAGAACTAGCAATAATTATAAATAAACATTATGTATGGTACCGTAAAGAATATAAATCTAACATATAATATAATATCCTTGTAAAAGTTAATATTTTGCTAAAGAGAGTACATTAAACTTGGTACAAGTAAATTAACAAAGAGATTAACCACACTATTAATATCCTAATAAATATGAAACACTAAATGTATCCCTGGTTTAATTATCCTAGGAGACTAAACTTAGTTTTATATTATTGTTTCTATTATTTTGAATATTTTTGTTCTTAAAAAAGTCAATATGAGATTTTGTTTTTTTAAGATACTCTTTAAAATCTAAATTGTTATTTAATTTATAACTAGTGTTTGAAAACTAATTAAAATTAATTAAAGAAATTGCATATATAAAATTATTCAATCCTAAAATAATATTATTAAAATCTCGTTGGTTCCTTTCAAGCTAAATATACCAATATGTAATTATATAAATAGTGTCTAGCCAAATATACCTGCTCCATCATCTAGAGATATCGAATAAGACACTTCGGTATCTAAGGGGTAGTGCTTGAGGAACCGGAGCAGGGTAAATCGGTTAAGTGGACGAATCAGAGCTCAGTCAGTTGACCCTAGTCTACAGAATTGATCGATTGTTAACTGCGATGCCCGTTCCTTTGGAAGCTGCGATGCGGTGCAGTAGCTGAAATTTGCAGCAATATAAGTGAAAGGTGTTTGAGAAATATAACTGGATAAGTTTATATGTGATTATAATGCAGTGTACTATTATTTATTTATTTAAAGAAATTAATTAATTGAAGAATAATTAAATATTTGACTTTAAAAATCATTTAATAGTTAATATATATTCCGGAAAATAAGATTTCGAGTATTGAAAAGCTTTCGAGTGAAGCAATGGCAGTTGCAGAGGAGACGGAAAAAGCAAAGATGCAACAAAATCTCACTTAAAATCAGCTAAAATTAGGTCCACGGGCGAACTTCCTAGTTGTTGCTGCAAGGATATAATATTTGTATGTGTAGATGGAAGAAAACGTGAAAATACAACCCTCAAGTCAACAGAGTGCATTTTCTGACCTTGGGTAGTGGGTACAAAAATAGACGAATGTAAACAACAGCATGATAGTTTTTTTTCTTCATTTAATAAATACCAAATATATACTAAGGTTATAATTTCCCAATAGTTGCATGTACAGATGACTATATGAACTTCGGGACTTTATAATTGCAAATAACAACAGTACTTAAAACTAATTATTCTTCAATCACCCTTTAAAGTCATATCGGGTGTAGACTGACATACATAGAATAGTGCGCTTAGCAGATATTTCAATCGAAAATTGCTCTAGCAAGCCAATCCAATGTTTCTTTAAATACTCGTCTATAGATTTGGCGATTTGTTTCGTCCGGATGTGGAAGATTGTGTTGTAGATGGTAGGTAGGTCGCCGTAGTAGTTTCTGGGAAGGCTGGAAATAAATAAAAAGGAGGGAGGATGTGCGTTTTGGGGAAAAATTTCCCACGAAAAGAGGCACAGATTTTGATACGGCTATAAGCCGTATCAAATGTTAATACGGCTTAAAGCCGTATTAAATGATATAGATACGGCTATAAGCCGTATTAAATTTGATACGGCTTATAGCCGTATCAAATGTGCCACCTAAGGTTGCGCAAAAACCCTATCTATGGTGTAGTGCTAGTTGTCTAACAAAAGTCAAATTCGGTTATATTATCAACTCTTCCAACTCTGTTGGAGGAATAGTAGCCTATGGTTCGTGCACATACTTGCGAAGACGAGATACATGAAACACATTATGGATACCTGCCACACTGCTCGGAAACTCTACTCTGTATGCGAGCTTTTGATCCTCTCTATGACTTGGAACAGACCAACATATCTCGGTGCCAGTTTCCCTGACCTTCCAAATCGCACCACACCCTTCATCGGTGATATCTTAATGAACACCTTATCTTCATCTGAGAATTCTAGATCTTTACGCCTCTTATTTGTGTTACTCATTTTTCTAGACTGAGCTTTCTTCATCCTTTTCGGATCAACTCAATCTTCTTTGTCGCCTTTCTAACCCGATCTGGACCTAAGACTAATCTATCTCCACTCTCCAACCAATATGCTGGTGATTTGCATGGCCATCCATACAAAGCTTCAAAAGGCGCCATTTCTGTACTAATCTGATAACTGTTATTATAGAAAAACTCCACTAAATGTAGGTGATCTTCCCAAGTCCACCAAACTCTAGCACACAAGATCTTAACAAATCCTCGAGTACCTTATTGACTGTCTCTGTATGCCCATTCTTCTGAGGGTGATATGCAGTAGGCATCTTAAACTTAGTACCCAATACATTATGTAGACTCTTTAAGAGTTCGCTAGTAAACAAAGCATCCCTTTCACTGACTATACTACTAGGAATTCCATGCAGTCTAACTATGTTCTTTATGAACAACTTAGCTAAAACAAGTGTCATCCATGTTGACTTTACTGGAATGAAATGGGCACTCTCGGTCAACCTGTCCACTATGACCAATATACTTTCATTTCCTCTATTGGACCTTGGAAACCCGTCTGTAAAATTCATGGATATCGAATACCATTTCCAAATTGGCACCTCCAAAGGTTGAAGCAACCCACTCAGCTTCTGATGTTCGGCCTTCACTTGTTGACAGTTTGCACACTGCCTAACCCGCAAGCCAACATCCCTCTTCATACCTTCCCAATAGAATCTCCTCTTCATATCTTGATACATCTTTGTTCCTCTAGGATGAATCGTAAAATTGGATCGATGACATTCCCTAAGAACTTCTTTCTTCAAGTTCTCAATATTCGAAATACACAACCGTCCCTTCTTTCTCAACCATCCTCTCTGGTCAAGACTAAATCTCTTATATCATCGATCTCAGTTCCAACCTAAAGCCTTTTAATCTTATCGCTTAATACTGGATCCTCTTTCTGCTCAGAAGCAATCCTTTCGATCAACATTGATCGAACTTCCAAATAGGACAACATGACAGTGCTCTGACTAGAACTAGCAGTTGATCTTAACTGCACACTACAAGTAGTTAAAGCTTCAAAATCCTTCATTCTGCCAATAAAGCTAACTCCACATTCTGATGTCTTCTGCTAAGAGCGTCGGCTACCTTATTTCCTTTCTCAGGTGCATACTCTATTCCAAAATCATAAGCATCTAAAAACTTTAACCATCTTTGCTATCTCATATTCAACTCCTTCTGAGAGAATAAATATCTTAAGGACTTATGATTTGTGTATAGCTCAAATATCTCCCCTAAGAGGTAACGTCTCCATATTTTCAATGTGAAGATCACCGCGCCAACTCCAAATCATGAGTAGGATATCTTACTTCATGTAGTCTAAGCTATCGTGACGCATAGGCAATAACTTTACCCTTCTGCATCAACAAAGCTCCCAATCCAGTCCCACATGCATCGGTATGCACCACCGACCCTTGGTTTTCGTCGGAAACTACTAGCACATGTGTGTTGGTCAACAAATGCTTTAACTTAAGGAATGCTTCCTCACATTTGTCGGACCAGACAAACTTCACATCCTTCCTGGTTGACTTAGTCAAAGATGTTATCCGCAAGAAATCCTTGATGAATCTTCGGTAATAGCTAACAAGTCTATGAAAACTTCTAATCTCAATCATCCCATCCCCGATCTCTTCCAATTATTAACAGCTTCAATCTTATCTACATCGACTGACAAGCCTTCCTTTGAAACCAAGTGACCAAGAAACTTAACCTCTTTCTTTCGAAACGACACTTGGAAAACTTTGGTTTCAATTGACGCTACCTCATCGTCTCAAGCACTACTCTAAGATGATCTTTATTCTCTCTTTCATCCTTAAAGTATACTAAAATGTCATATACAAACACCAACATGAACCTATCCAAGTATTCTTGGAAAACTCGATACATCAGATCCACGAAGAAAGCATGTATGTTCGTTAAACCGAATGACATTACTAACCACTCATATGAACCATATCTTGTTCGAAATGTTGTTAATGGAATACTGTCCTTTTCCACTCTTAATTGATGGAAACCTTTCGCCAATTTCAATTGGAAAAACACTCTGGCTTCACACAACTGATCAAATAGATTGTCAATTCTTGGCAAAAGATACTTATTCTTAATTGTCTTATAGTTCAACTTACGATAGCCGATACACATCCTCAATGACCAATCTGGTTTCTTCACAAACATCACGGCCAAACAGCTTGGTCTAATAAAATTTCTTCCTTCTAGATCCACTAGCTGCACCTTCAATTCTTTCATCTTGGTCGGTGTCATCCTGCTAGGTGGTCTACTTACAAGTTCAGCTCCTGGCATAAGATCTATTTGGAACTCAACAGCTCATTTTGGTGGTAGTCCTGTAGCTGGCACAAAAACATCTGCAAATTCTCTTGCTACCCGAACTAAACTTAACTCTTCTTCTACTTCCATGGCACTCAACAAAGCATAAGCACTTCGATCAGAATTCTCCACTGAGAATTTGATTCAGTTATGACTATCAGGGTGTCTCAACGATATTTCCTTATCTTCGAAAAATATCCTAGCCTCATATTTAGCCAACCAATCCATACCCAAGATGATCCCGAAAACTACGAAATCAAAAACATATAGACTGCATGTAAACTTACGACATAACAAATCAAGTTCAAACTGGTCACATCTCATCCCTAGAATTGCATACCCTCCTAAAGGATTCACAACCCTTAAGGAAGTAATAAGGTACGTTGGTTCTAAGCATAACGTATCAACCAAACACTGAGATATAAATGAATATGATGCACCGGTATCAAATAGTGCCCTAACTAGTATAATCTGAATCAAAAGCGTACCTTCCATCATAGTCTTCCTTTCTCAGCAGCAATTAACCTAACAAATGATGGTCCAACAGCAAAAAACTTTTCCTTGTCCACCTTGACTGGTTCTGGACATTGATTCTTATAATGTCCAACCTAGTCATAGTTAAAGAACTTCACGCCCATCTTTTCTATAGCCTTCTTCCCCTTGCCTATTCGACATTTATGAGCATAATGAACCTTCTTATCACACTTGAAACAAGCTAAATCAGCCTTTTCCTTCTTGGCAGCCTCTCCTTCTGGGTTTCCTTCTTCTTAAAGAACTTCCTCTTCTTCCCCTGAGAACTTTGGCTTTCAACTGGCTTTTCCTTCCCACAAATAGCATGCATTTCCTCATTTCAGATTTCCATCTCTACAACAACATTACAAGGATCACGGAGAGGTGGCAGGGTCGCCCTAGCAATCTCGAGACTCAATCCCCTAATGAACTTCTCGTTCCTCCTGATGATGGTATATATAGTAGCATACCCATATATGGATAACTCATCAAACTTAGTTGCATACTCAATTATTGACATCTCTCTCTGTATCAAATCCATAAACATTCTCAACAAGGCCGACTTAGCAACTTTAGACAAAAACCTCAGCTTGAATCTTCTTCAAAATTCTGCCCAAGTAAACTCTTCCTCAGGAACTCCGATAGTAATACTATTCCACCAATGAAGCGCTACTCCCTACAACCGCCTAGAGGTTAGTCTCCTCTTTTGCTCATCATTTAAACCCAAGTCAGCAAAGATTTCTCTCACAATGCAACGGCCAATTCTCAAATTCTATGGCATCCTCCGTTCCCATAAATGGCTTTCCACCAAGACTGGTGTAATCCCTACTCAACTTAGCATAGTTATTTCCAATTGAAGCCACGAGATTAGCTCCGCCATCATTCCCAGCAACTCTAGCAGTTGCTCCTGCTTACATAAGATTGACGAAGAACTGATACATCGTCCTCATATCTACTGATAGATTTCCACCACCTACATTGGCATCTGCATTTTGATTAGCATTAACTTGTCGATCTGGGTTCCTCCTGCTATTAGGTCAAACATTTCCATTCGTTGTGGTGCTTCCTCCATCGAGATTTCCTCTTCCGTTTCCTACCTCCATATCTTCCTTTCTCGTAAATCTTCATATGAGCTTTAGTAAGATACAGAAGAACGGTCTAAGAAAGAGGAGAATACGTGTGTGTGTATATATATATATCAAATACAAGTACATTACCATAGCGTTATCCTAAACCCCGATCTTATTTTTTGATTCATTGAATTATGTTTTGAAAAAACTTTTAGGTTTAGATTTCTTTTAAGTCTTCATAAACCTATGCTCTGATACCACCTAGTAACATCCCCCACTTGGAGGTCCAAAACTAACGGCTTCGGATGCTGCAGTCATGCATAGTTATTAATCTTTAGCGACCAAATACAGTAATGTTAGATACATTGGTATGACAGAAACACACGGATATAAAAAATTTTAAAATCATTAAACAACTTTCACATTCCATTTCAAATTCATTACATAATATCATATTCAAGAAACACGTTAAGAGAAAATATAATTATGACAACATACGCTAAGAGCGATATGTAAAGATGCCCCTTTGGATGATTAGAGTCCAAACATAGGCAATTAATTACTTTGCCTTTAAAATAAAACACAGCGGAATCAAAATAGAAAAGAACTCCTACTAGATAGTTTGCCTCATGCACGTCTTCGGAAGCTTATTCTTCTAAAGAGGTACTTGAAAACCTCAACTCTCAAATTATTCAAAGTTAATTGAGCACCCGAGAGTTTAGGAGAAAAACATAAACTTTGAGTTAGACATTAAGCCTAATATGAATAATAACCTAACATCTCGAATCATTTAAATATCTAGTGAGACCATGCTGCTTAGCAGAATGGGTTTTCCCCTCACTGGTATCTTATCAAATCTTATAGTAACCATATACTATGCTCCTGCATCCATAATGGTTAAAAACATAACAATTAAAAATATTATGATGATACACAAATAAGTGAATCATTTTTGGATTTCCCATACTATTCATTTTGATTATCTGTCTTAGTTATAGTTTTTAGGGTCACTATTAAACTATTAGTTTTCATGGGCTGACTAATAACCTATTTAAAACTTATGGACTCCCTATCTGTTCTCATAGTTTTCATGGGATCACCAAAAACTACTGGGCCCTGCCAATAAGTTCATTATTCTTGGGTTCTCTCTGAACCTATTGGTATCTCCAATAACTTCCCACTCATCATAGTTTTCATGGTTGACTATGAACCTTTTGACTTCTGTCGATAACTTATTCCAGATATAGTTTTCATGGGCTCACCACAAACCTATTGAGCCCTGCCAATAACTCTTTCTAATCATAACTTGCATGGGTTTACTATGAACCTGTCTATTTGACAACTTCTTTAATCAGTATTTAAGCATCCTATATTCTGGTCTTCCTACCTTCCTAGATGCAATTCTATTTATTCAAAAGTCAACTCAATTTATATTCACTACTAGATCAACATAGCCGGCTATCTGCCCTTTCTTCCTAAAATACATATATGGGTCTATTTTACAATGGATATATATATATATTAGAAGAAGCAAACATTATATCATAATAACACCAATATCTATGGTTTAATATCCTTGAAATCATTTTTATATGAAACATGGTTAATCCCTTTAACTATCTACCATGGTTTTTTCTTTAAAAATGAGATTGGGTTCTTTGTTTTGAAAACTAAGGCTTTCGAAACCTTAAGCCTTTACTTTTGAAACCGTTGGATAACCTCCTTCGTAAGCATTCAAATATTCTTTTTAAAACACTAAGCATATGCCTTTCAAAACACATCAAAACTTCTCTTTCGAAACCATCAAAACATACCTTTTGAAATTATTGAAGCATTACTTATTAACTCATAGAAGCATAGCTTCAAAACCATTTGAAAGTACCCCTTTCGAAACCATTGGGTTTATCTTTTAGGAAAAAGTGAATATAAAGAAAGTACTCCTTTCGAAACCATTAACCTTTGAATAAAAGTGATTGGGGAAAAACTGATGGCTTCGGAACCATTCTTATGAAAGCACTGATCAATTAAGCAAAACATTTGGAAGGACGGCTTCGAAACCCCTTTCAAAACCATTGCCTTCGAAACCATTAAACCCCTTTCGAAAGCTTTAGGAAGTGGTTTATTATGTTTAAAAAATAAAAGCTACCTTTCGAAAGCATTGATGACTTCAATCGATTTGAATGGGATAAGGTTGGTAGCATGGCTTCGACTGGGTTCAAACTACCCTTTCGAAAGCACTGATTTAAAAACAAGGCAACTCATTCAAAAGCCATCTTTTTGAAACAACTTCTTTGAAAGCAATAGCAAACCCTTTTGATAGCATTCTTTTGAAAACAAGGCAAGTGCATTTCTTTAGATGGTAAAACGAAGGGTTCGACCCCTTCAAAAGCTAGGTTTCGACTCCATTGCTTCCGCTTTTCTCCAATCTACTACATACCAACTTGTTGATACCTTGTGTATTAGGTTTGACTTGGTTGGTTTCGACGTGGTTAATTTTGACTTGGTTGAGGCAGAAGTATAAGGTCAAAAGGTAGCATCTAAAAGAGGCAAAACATAATTTCTAGGTAAAGACTATTTTAATGCTTTTTCAAGTAATAACTTTCTAACTAACCTGCCTATTTGTCAACATTTAATTGGTTGCCATAAACTTTTCAGATTCTTTCCAAAATAAAATTGCCACATTAATTTCATATCTAAATAAAATAATTTAGCAAATATGCCCTACCTTGAGCAAAACAAATATAACATTTAAATCCTCCACTTAAAATAATATAATTTTCCATAGTAAATTACTTAGAAAAAATCCCCAAAAATCATAGAAATTTACTATAATTTGTAGTCTAACATATATAAATTTCAGACCCAAATTCTTCATATTATAGCCAAAATTAATTTCTAAACCTAGTTGTTCGTATTTTCCTTTGAAAATTCATAATAAATTTTTCATATTTTGGAAAATTAAAAAAATTTAACCCCATCTCAAAAATAGTGTCTTACATAACATATAAATTCTTCATGGCATTCGAAATACAATATAAATGATTAACCTTAAAACCATATATAACATTTATCAAACAAACTTGTTTGAATATAACATATCATGAAACCCAAGCATATCATCATCAAAAATCATCTTAATGGATTTAAACTTAAATCTGAAATCAAATAGTTATTAAAAACAAAATAGACATGGTTTTAATTATTATTCACCTTGATTAGGATAAGGAACTTGAGATTTGATTCTTTGATTCATTCCCCTTGCTTGATTGGTTAGCTTTAACTTGATTTTTCCCTTTTTCTTCCCTAGTAAATGGTCGACTTGCGTTTTATGTTTTACGTTTTACGTTTCAGAGTTTCGAGAAAATGAATGTGGAAAAAATGGGAATGAATGTTTTAAGGATTATGGGATTATGGCGCGGCAATTACCCATTAAGCCCTTGTTTTATTCTCTCATTAGTTATAAAATAAACCATTTCCATAAACTCATTCTTTATGTTTATTAACCACAGCCACTAAATAAATTTTCAAATCTCAATCCCCTTATCACATTAATATTTGCATTATTCTATCTAATTTATCTGTTAAATCTCTTGAATAATGTTATTGAAATTAGGAGTGTTATAGAATGACATCAATTATCAAGTTGTTTGGAAGAAAATATTTTCATTGCAAAATGATAATATCATAATATATATGCATGCATTTAAAATACTATGTTCTGTAATTTTTAAATAGCACATTGATTTGTTTTTCTAGGCTTTCATTTTTGAAGGATTTAAAAAATGATTTGAAAGTTGTCATGCTTATTGAATACTAAATTAATCAAAGCCCCACATTATCAAACTAATCAAATTCCTTTATTACAGTTTTAAATTTAGCAATGTTTTGAGGGAATCTTAAAATATTGTTTACCTATGTTTCTTGAACCAAAATAAGCATCTTATGACAAGATTTATTGGAAGATTCAAATTATTGTTAGCCATCATCTTTAGTTTTTTTATTCCCCTCAAAACATACTTGCTTTGATAGTACCAATGACTTCTAAGCATGGATGTTTATATACTTACTGAAAAAAGTAGATAACTGTTCAAAGTATCTTCAGCTTATCTATTCAACATGGTCTTCAAGTTTACGTATTAATAATTGTTTTAGTTTTCTTTTAACATCACTTACACGTGCCTTTAGACTTAAATTTCAAATACTAGCATTACCGCGTATATCCTAAGATGTGTTCCTTTTGGCAATTTTTACGTGCTATCAGAATAATAAATCATCTTACAAAGTGGGGGTAAAATCTAGTACATTATAGAAATGTTTGTTTGGTTGGGCAAAGGGATGTAACAACAGCTTTTAAAAATTCAAAGTGCCAACCATTAGAGCGCTTAAACATGTTTGTTTTATTTTTAATACGTTTGTACGATGATCGCATTTTTGGCAAGAAAATCATAGTATAAATATAATATATTGTGATACAAACATATGTTATACACATAAATACTTATGGTTATTTACATTAGTTTGTGATAATTGTTCTTGAGGTATTCATTTGTTTGGTCGAAGTAAGAAAAGGTAAAATCGAGTAAGAAAGAATTGTTCTCTAATTTTGAGATTATCATATAGAAGATTACACTTTTGTAATTTTGTTAGTTATGTTGTGGTAGGTGCTAAATTTTATATGAAGTTTTTTTTTTGAAATGATACTTTATATACAACATGTCACTGGGACAACATATCACGTGTCAATAAACGTTCGAATCACGCCATGCAAGTTTCGAACTTGTGACCTCTTGTACCAAAGCCGAATCACTTAACAACTTGGACAATGGTGCTTGTCAATCAAATTTTATGTGGACTTGGTTTACTATAAGTTCTTTTTGAGTGCTTTTGTACTCATAGATTTCCAATCCTTGGGTTTAGCTTTTCTTTTTGTAGTTTCTTTATTGCCTAAAATAGTTCAGATTTTTTTCTTCCTTTAGATTTTGGTAATTTACTGTCTTTTAGTTAAACTTTCTATGCTTTTAGCTTATCTATTATGCTTACTCATATTCTTGCAATTTGTTGTTTGAGGATGAGAGCAGGTGAAAGCGACAGAGCTAATACTTTAGCTGTAACTTTCAACAGGTATCCTGCAACCTATTTCGTAACTATGTATGTATGCATAAGTCTATTTTAATGCCATAATCGCATCAAAAATGTATTAGTTCATTGTTATTCTACACAACATCTATACTGGTGTATATATAGTACAATTACTCTTCTCAACTTTAATGTTTGGATATTAAATACATTTGATTGACAGGTTTTCCATAATACAAACGCCTTTAATATTGAGGCACAACTCTAAATACGTGCATATTTATTTTGCAGCAATGTATGTTGCCCCTTAAAATATGCATATTCATACCTTTTTGCTATTATATAGTTATTTTCCACCATTTTCTTGGTCATCTCCGATTGTAAGAGTCAACTACCTTATAGTTAATTTCATTGTAATAGAATAACATGAGCTATCAAGCTGTTTGGGAGCGAATATTTTCATTGCAAAGGTATAATATATATGCGCACATTTTAAAATCTTTTGTTCTATAATTTCTTAACATCACATTAATTAGTTTTTATTGGCTTTAATTTTATTTGATGGATTTTCAAAATGATTTGCACGTCATCATTCTTATTTGATACTAAATTATACAAAGCCCCTCAGCATTAAACAAATCATAGTCCCTTATTACGGTTCAAACTAAGCAATATACTGAGGGAACCTTAAAATATCTAATTAACAATGTTTTTCATGCTAAAATAATCATGTTATGACAAGATTTATTTATAGACTCAAATTAGTATGAGTTATTGACTTTAATTTTTTTTTATTTTACTTAAAACGTACTTACTTTGGTACTACCATTTAATTCTAAGCCAAGATGTTTATATACTTATTGAATAGAAGTAGATAACTTTTCAAAGTTTCTTCAACTTATATATTCAACATGGTCTTCAAGTTTATATATTAATGCTTTTTTTAGTTTTCTTTAATATTTTTAACACTTGCCTGTAGACTTATATTTGAAATACTAGCATTAATTTGTATATCCTGAGTAGATACGTTCCTTTTGGTAATTCTTCCATGTTATCAGAGCAATAAATCATCATGGAATTAATTTTGTAATTCTAAACTTGATGTCTCAGGTGTAGATTCTTGCTTTAGATGAAAATAGGTTAGATACGGAGAGGATAGGACAATAATAGTTTATACGATGATAAATTATTCACGTTATCTAGATGCTATTTATATTTGTGTTTATAGTGTCATTGACTTTATTGAAATATATTCTAATTTTCTTAATTTATTAGAATTTATTGAAATACAATTTGGTGACTATGTGCTGTATTTTAATTTTAAATGTATTTGTGTTTGCAAATGGTTTGTTGATTGGTACCGCAACCTTTGTATTTATGGTTAGAACTTAATTTGTTTCGGTAAACAATGAAATGAAAATTTTAAAGTACATTAAACACATCTTTTACTCTCTGAGATGAGTCTTTTCCATTTTGGAGATGTTTCATTTGATTTGTATACACGTTGATTATTGCCAACTATAGTAACTATGTACTATATTATTTAGTTGGGGGTGTGATGTTTAATAAGGATGTTACTATTGACACCAACCTAAACACTCACTAATGCCACTTAAAAATTTAATAAAATTAAATCATAAAAAATACTTCAGACACCCACCTTAAACTTAAAACGATTCAAAAGTAAATACATTGAAATAAAATGAAATGTAAACCCTAAACATAATTATTTTCTAATCTCTCAACCAATAATTAATTGGGAAAAAAATAAGATGAACAACAAAGTCTAAATATTTTAACTATTCATAATAGGAGTTGATAAGCTAAGGTGTCTGATTATATGTAAATTGTTATTTTTATGTCTACGTTAATGTTATGGGGAATGAAGATGAAATTAAATATATTCGACTTTATCATACTGTTTATTATTAAATTGGTTTCATCGTTCTTTTTTCTTTTCTTATTGAAATAGAAGGGAAAGTAATAATGATCAGATATTCTTAATTGGAATGGTAACATAAGTTCTTTACTATATTTCACAATAGCATCAAATTTGAGTTGTTAATTATTCTTTACTATGTTAGTCTTAGTTGGGTTACATAGTTTACAAAAAAATGAAAATATACATATGATTAAAGTCAATAACACCATTTTCATAACCAAATTAGTTGGATTTGTATTTATTAATGAAGCATTTGATGGAGAAAAATGACTAGAAATGAAAATTTTGGATGAATGAATTTTTATTCATCGTTTGAAAAGGAAGATAGAGGAAAAGTTAAGTTATTTTTCGAGCAAAATAAAAAAAATAAGAAAAGGTGGGTTTTGGTAGGTGAATGAAGTATTGAACTGGGTGAGAGAAGTGTTTAAGTGGGTGTGAATAGTATTTACTTTTTAAAGATAGTTCATGTGTTACATTTTGATTATATCTTAGAAGAGAAATTTTTCTAGATTTAATAATACAAAAAAATGGGAATGATGTTGTAAATATATAGATGTAGAATATATTTTTTCTACTTTAAGATGAAAATAAAACTATTTAAATAATATATAAATTCTATACATCATGAATATAAAATTATCTACTGCTAAAATATTTTTCAAATGAAATATTGACTCAATGATTAGATTGTTAAGTAATAAATTGATTTTGGAGTTTAATTCCTTATTATAAATCCTATTTGATCATTATGAATAATAGAAAGGCTATGGTATGATTACTTAACGATTTAAATGAAAATTTTGTACTTATAGGAAAGATCGGCTAGAACATGAGATAACTATTATATGGTACATATTAATACAATATAAGCCCCAAGAAAATTGTATACTAAAAATATACTTGTAAATTGAACATTAAAATTATTTCTCTCGTGTCTTAGATTCAATATGATCAAATGTATTTTAGCATGATTATTAGTGTAAAAGATTCAAAAAGAAAGGGATACGATATAAATGTTTACTTAGATGTGGATAGTGTAACGATCCTCCAATTTATCACTTCGGTAAATTTAATTTATTCTTAATTAAAGATGATAATACAAATAATACCATTTCAAGTAATGATAAGTAATAGTGAGCTTATTTTGAATATATATTTACAAGAATATTTTCCTCAAAATTTACTTCGATAAGATAACATTGAATTTAAATCGTTGATTTATTTAATTTAAATTGACATTTGATGATTTAATAATCATTTAAATTATCCAATTTTTTTAAATGATTATAATTCATTTTGAATAATTATAAAGTGAAAATAAATCACTTATAATAGTTATAAAGGTATATATATTTGATTCGAAAATATAAGAAAAAATCAATATCGCCTTATTGGTACAATGGAAATTTTTTAAAATAATTTTTAATATAAAATTTTATGGTTTTATGATTAAAATGTAATCATTTTTATTGGTTTAAAATGATAGGAAATTTATTTTCAAATTTTGTTTACAAATATGTACACGTTAAAATGTAAGTGAAAATGTGACCGATAATCGGTTCGCCGGATTTCAACGATTTAACGAACAAACGTTATTCGAAGATGTTCGAAGTGCTAAAACCCTACATATACATACATATATATGTTATATACGTATGATAACGTACATATAAACATACGTATATAAATATAATTATGTACAAGGAATATAATATAAAATATATGATGTATTTTATTGATTTCTTGCTCTTTAAGCGTAAAGAAGTCAACATATGTATGCATGAGAGGATGGAAGTGATGTGCACATGGGGGAGGGGCTTTGGCCATGTATGATGAAGGGAGATAGTGTGTTGGAGAAACCTAGAAATAGTGACAAAAGTGATGTGTACATATCTTCTTTTATACTCTTCCTTTTTCATATAAATACCCTACCATCTTCTCTTCCTTTTTACTCCTTTTCTTCTTCATAATTTCAAGCTTTTGTCTCCACTTTAACGGCTTCCATTCTAAAACAAAATAATGTCCAAATTTATTTTAAAAAAGAAATAAAATCGTAATATATAGTTATATATAATTAAACACCTCTAAACAAGCTCGAATCTCCATCTCTCCACCTCCTAAACCCAGTACACCACCATTCACCACTCTAGGCCGTGATCTCCACCTCTTCCCCACCATAGGCCGTGAGCTCCAAGGCTTGGCCGAGCCATTTCAAGGATCCAAGCTCGATTTCACGGAGTTTTATTTCGAGATAGCGGAGCTATAGCCGTTTTAAAACTAGGTCGAAGGAGAACTCCTATAACTATTATACTGTATGTTGGATGATGATATGATGTTGCAAATGGATCTTTAATATGCTTTTCTCATCAAGTTTGGTTGTTTTCATATAAATATGGAATATATATGCAAGTCACGAGTATACAGGTCGATAAACACAAAAGGAGATCGCTTTCCTTGAATTAATGAATTGGTGTATATGGAATTGTTAAATCTCTTATAAATGGTTTATAATGTATTTAAAATGTTTTATTACACATTTAGTAGCGTTTTGGTGAAGTTCAAAAAGAAATAGAAAATTTGGTCAAAAATAAGCGCGTCGCGTAACGGTAGTTCGCTATTTCGCGCTATTAAGGTCAAACAAATGTAAAAGTCGAAATATAGGTCGAAATTCTTTGAGGTAAGAATTTGTCGAACTATTATATCCATAGTTTTCCAACGAAGAAAGAAAATTAAGATTCCAATAAGTAGATTTTGAAATATGAGTAAAACAAGTTTTGGAACAATCCTAATTTACAATTCGTAATCCAAAACTGAATTTCTTTGAAAAGGATGTTTTAAAATGTGGAATAAATCTTATAAATGTTTTAAAATGGTTTAAAATTGATTTGAGTAATAAAAGTGAATTTTCAGATAATAAAAAGTCGTTTTTATCATATAGCTTAAAAGATACTCTCCGCGGCACTTTTCTATAACTTTTGAAATATGGTTTTAAACTTATCGATTCTTATCTTGGTGGCGGGGAAGACAACTTCTCTTAGCTTAACACCCTTTTCTGAGACGTATGAGCTCAGAGATTGTATGTTTATGGATGTCAATAGGGATCGATGGAATGGTAGTGTGTTATTCAAAGGAAGATGATGTATTATGTGAAAGGTAACCGTTACCTCAAGGCTCACACCTAAAAATGACCAAAATAGGGTAAATGCAGCAAGGCTACGTGGTTTCCAACAATTAGGGTATGATCATCTGCTTCTAGATATATCTCTTCCCATTATGACGTTTGTGATGTAAATTAATGTGGATATATGCTACGAGGATCCTCGGGTAGGTTGGTAATGACTAGGATGATGACGTATTTGATACTATCTAGAAAGAGGTAGGCCGATCTTATGTTGGTAGAGGAACATCTATTGGGTGTCGGTACATTCCCCTAAAGATGTACTGTCGGAGGGTAATCCTTTCTCCTGGTCATTTATATGGAAACCCATTCTCCAATAATAGCCCGCACGTTTTTAGATGTAGAATGCCTTATATTACAAGGTGGTATGCTAAAATTTAATAAGTTAACTATTTCTATTAAGATTAATAAAGTTTACTTGCAAATGTTTTCAAAGATATGTCATTAAAAATAATATCGAGTATTTTAACGTAGAATGTTTTGGTTATCATAAGGTAAAACCTGTTCTGTATTTACGTTCGCATGGTCTTATGAGATACCCTATTGTTTTCAAAACACGTATTTGAAGTTTTCACACTTGTCCTATGACTGACCCGGAGTTTATTTTCCTTTTTCTTAAACTCAGAGTGCCTTAATTTTCTCGGACAGCTAGTAGTCAGGTTTAGCTTAGAAGAAGTTGGATGAAGCACGGAGCATGGAATTAAAAGATTTATTAAAGATCTATTGTCTATTTCCATCGCACTCTTGTACTATAGTATTCCACATTGTAAGGGCAAGAATTTTTAATTCTCATTGTTTTCAAATCTGATAAATGTAATTTAATTTTTGATGTAAAGATTTTGTGTAAAAATAATGTATGTGAGATTCTGTTCTGTCTTATTTCCTTTCTTACCCTTGAGGATCCGCTTCTTCGGCACTAGAATTTGTGGCACATGAATATTGAGGATATATTAGTGTCGATTTATGGGAGTTGAAGAAATGGGTCGTTACAGTGTGGTCGAAACACCCCACACCCCTTAGCATACCCGAAAGGACACACTAAAAGACATGGTGCGTTGTAGGTATAGTTATAGATTCTACAACAGTTCTAGCATTAAGAAGGACAATAAAGAAAATAAGAAAGAGATAAATTGGAAATAAGTGCGATTAATTATTGCTCAATTTATAAGATAGGTTAACTTTTGATTGCTTACACTTGCCTTTGATTCTGGCTTTGATAATGCAGAATCCCTAGTCCTGTAATTAGGATGTAACCCTAAGTCTGCCCTTTTTGATCTGCCTGCTACTCTATAATACCTTTCTATGGACTAGCCGCTATATAACTCTCTACACAAAATGTTACTATGGCCAAGATGATATATATAGCTCCCTACATAGAAGGCAATGATGTCTATGAAAGATACTCATACTAAGCCCTTGGAACTCATAGCTATTACTAAGCACCAGAATGGAAGTCGAACGCATAACTGCCACCATGCCTATGCTACCTTTTGCACCACCTATTGGGTCGCTCTTTGCCCATATCACTCGTGATTTGGACTTCTAATTGACCAATTACTACCCTGTTTAGCATAAGTGTGCCCTCGTCTCACTTTAGGCTAATGTGAGACCAATATTTTATCTAATAGGGAATGCTATTAGGTATTGGTCCTACTTTCTTCTTTGCTTATTACCTTAGATAAATTATTTTAAATAAGCCTTTATTATTATCTTTACTATCTTTTCTTATTAATTTATCCTAAGTCTTAAAATAAGCCTAATTCCATTATTTTTCTTATTACAACCTACGTTATAATCATGCTTATAACTTACCCCAAAGTCAAAGTGTGAAAATAAACTTCTTTCATCTTTTACTCTTTTTAGTTACAATTCTAAGTCATATCTAGGCCAACCATTTTAATTCAGCCCAATTAACGTCATATTTAGGCGTAATTTCAGTCCAATTCCATTTATATTATAGTCTATGAAATTTACATCTTATGTTCCATTATTTTAGTTTTTTACAATTTAATCCCTATTCGTGTTAATCCAACTCTAATCCATACGCGAAGAAAAAGGAGGAATAAAAGAAAACTGAAAATAGAATAAATGCCAAAGCTTAGAAAGAAGATGTAAATAACATAAAAATAACAGTAAATAAACTAAAATACTGTAAATAAACGGAAAAGCTATAGTTAAAAGAAATAAACTAAAATTACTAAAAAGAATAGCTAAAAGGACAAGACTGAAAATAATTCTGAAAAAAACTGTAAATAAATTACTGAATGGCTATTCCAAAAATCATAGTAAAACTACAACTATTGGAAACCTCATTATTTTAAATTACTTAAAGAAATCTTAAAATAATTGCAACCACTCACCTCCTGTCTTAAGCTTTCTCTTCTGTCTTCTTGGATCTACTTGGAGTTGTAATTTAATTTAATTTATAACGATTTTCTCCTATGGAACCGTTTAGGGTCTTTCCTAGAAAGGTGAGCCCAATTGGAGAAAACCTACAATGAGAAAAAGTGTTAGGTCTAAGGGTCTATTTATTGGTGTGGAAGTGGATATTGGACCATTGGATTTGGAGATTGAATAGAATGCAACCACATCATAGGCGGAATAGGGGCCATGGGATGCGGATACAGAGGGACCATATCGGTTCAAACTATGCAAAGCACATCATCTAAGGGCTCTGGAACGTTTGAATGAACGAAAGTTCGTTCTTTCGAAAATAGTAGAGGCGGGTCGACCAGGTGGTCAACCGTGCGGTTGACCACCTTGGTGCCTAGGTCGACCGGCTAGTCGACCCGCATATAAATTTTTATTTTTTTCCTTTCTTTTTCTGCTTATTTTGTTTATTTTCTAACTTGATCATATTAGCTTGATTTCTGACATTCTATATAAAGAAATTCACCAGAAAATTACCACGGACACAATGGTGCAACTCCCATGGCTCAATTCTGATAATGCCATAAAATTATTTAATTATTTAATTAATTAACAAATTAATTATTACGGATTAAATTTTAGGTTGTGACATTCTCCCCTCCTTAAGGGATTCGTCCTCGAAATCAGAATGTGCTAAATGTTTTCATCCAATTCTTTAACAAACTACTCAATCATCAACCATTCATCCATTGTCCTTAAGTTTTTCTAATACAATTTATGATACTTATGCAATTAGTGTAGTGTAAATGTTCCTAACTAATGTAAAAGATTAGGCCATCCATTGATTCAGTTGATCTCCTTTTATTTAATCATGTCTGTGCCATGTATCCAAATGGATGCAAAAATTTCCTAATGATAACCGATAGTTCTATATGCATGCTACAAACATCATCCAAATGCAACAATCAAGTGATAAACATCTATTTATAGCAACCATGGAAATAAAATAAAAATGCACACACATCCATCTGCATATGCTCCAGTGTCCTTGTTAGGCTGATCCCTAAGAAATAATAGTGCCTAGTGTACCTATATGTATCCATAGCATACACTAGCAACCACTGGCATACATCATTCATAACATGTACTATTAACATGTTTACATCAAATCCTACCATCCATAGGTTAAATCCTAAGTTCTACCATCCCAGAGGATGATAAAGGAAAGAACCTATTCAAATCTAAAGATGAAAAAAGGAATTCTAGAACTTACTATAAAAAAGATAAGGATAGGAAGTATAAATCTTCTCTTCTGCTTCCCAAGTGGCGTCTGCAACAATATCTCCTCAATGAACCTTCACTAGTGGAACCTCCTTAATCCTTAGTCATTTGATGTCTCTTCCAACAATCATCGTGGGGATACACTGAATTGAAGCTTCCCTTTTACCTCCACCTCCTCCAACTGACTAGGCTCCACAACCTCCGTCGAGTCATGTAAGCACTTTCGCAAGTACGAAACATGGAAAACGTCGTGCACTCCTACGAGCATATCAAGTAGCTTTACTCGGTAAGCCATCTTACCAATTCTCTCTGAGATAGGAAATGGTCTAAAATCTAAGGGCTAACTTACCATTAGATCCGAATCTTACCACCTTCCTAAGCGGGGGTACTTTGATGAAAACTAAGTCTTCAACCTCAAACTCTAAGTCTCTCCACCACTTGTTCGCATACGATTTCTGTCTATCTTGAGCCGTCTTCATCCTTTTTCGAATCAAATCCACCTACTCAGAGGTCTCCCTAACCATATCGGGCCCAAGTAATAACTTCTCCGTAAACTCTACCCAACATGATGGAGACTTGCAAGGTCTCCCATATAAAGCCTCAAATGGTACCATTCCTATACTTGTTTGGTAACTATTATTGTAGGAGAACTCAAACAATGGGAGATGCTCCTCCTACGTACCTCCAAAGTCCAAAATGCATATCCGCAGCAAATACTTAAGCACCCTATTTACCCTCTCCGTTTGGCCATCAGTCTGGGGTTGATATGCGGTACTCAACCTAAGTTGTTTCTCTAGCGCCTCTTATAAGCTTCTCCGAAACTCATTAGTGAAAATGGGATCTCTATCACTTACAACGCTAGAAGGAACTCCATGTACACATACTATCTCTCGAATATACAAGGATACCAAATATGAAGCCGTATTACTCTTAATTGGGATGAAGTGAGCACTCTTGGTCACTCTATCAACAATCACCCAAATGTTAGTGTTCCCTTTCCTAGAACGGGGTAAACCATC
Organism: Allium cepa; assembly: GCA_030765085.1. Classification (NCBI taxonomy): domain Eukaryota; kingdom Viridiplantae; phylum Streptophyta; class Magnoliopsida; order Asparagales; family Amaryllidaceae; genus Allium; species Allium cepa. The sequence continues at coordinate 486,714,927 of CM060934.1, read as the reverse complement.
AATGAAATCCATAAAAATATTATCCCACTTCCACTCCGGCACGTCTAAGGTCTGAAGTAATCCATGGGGCTTCTACTGCTCTGCTTTTACCCTTTGGCATATGAGACACCTAGCTACGAATTCCACCACGTTCTTCTTCATGCTACCCTAATAGAACATCGTTTTCATATCTCGATACATTTTGTCACCACCCGGATGTATAGTCATATGGGAATGGTGCGCCTATTTCAAAACTGCTCTTAACAAGTCATTGGCACGTGCAACACAAAGCCTCCCATCTCTCCCAAGCCACCCTCTGCTATCAATGGAATAGCGTTGAAGATGTCTCGAGACCTCTCCTCGGTTAATTCTATCCATAATGTCCATGAGCTCTAAATCCTCCCACTGCCTCGAGCCAATCTGATCCATAAAGGTAGACCTCACCTCTAACATCGTTAACAATCCAAGGGTAATGTCCGTAGAGGGCTTAAAATCAAAGGTAGAAATAAGCTCTAAGTTCCTCCACTCTACGAAAAAAAGACTAAGGGTTGCTTTCTTTCTACTCAATGCATCTGCAACCATATTACCCTTGCTACTGGTATAAGCTATCCCAAAATCATACAAGGCTAAAAAACCCATCCACCTCTGTTGCCTCAATTTCAAATCCTTTTGCAAGAATAAGTACTTCAAAGACTTATGGTCGGTAAAAAGCTCAAACCTCTCTCCAAGCAAATAGTGCCTCCAAGACATGAGTGCAAAAACTATAGCAACCAACTCCAAATCGTGGTCAGGGTAGTTCTTCTTATGCTTCCTCAACTGCCTACCACCATAACACGCTACCCTCCCTTCTTGCATCAACGCCGCTCCTAGACCCGTTCCGCATGCATCAGTGTATATAGTGAAAGGCTTAGCTCCATCGAGTAAAACTAACACTGGTGCAATAGTAAGGGCTCTCTTAAGCTTCGTGAAGGAACCCTCACAATCCAAGTCCCACACAAAAGTTTTATCCCTCTTAGTAAGGCGCGTGAGTGGTGCCGAAATCTTGGCAAAGTCTCTAATGAACTTCCTATAGTAGCCAGTCAATCCTAGTAAGCTCCTAACCTCAGTAACGTTCTTGGGGCCTTTCCAATCTTGCACTGCAATAATCTTGGCAGGGTCAACAGCCAAATCTTCCTTCAGGACTACGTGCCCCAAGAAACGAACTTCCTCTCTCCAAAAATGACAATTCGAAAACTTAGCTCTTAAATGATGACTATGAAGTGTGCGAATAACTTCTTCCAAATGAACAGCATGATCCTCCATATTCTTGGAAATTACCAAAATATCATCCACGAATACCACCACAAACTTATTTAGGACATCCCTAATGTAAAGAACCATAATTTTAACAGTTTGAAAATGTGATATTTAATTATTTTAAATATTCAAATGTAGAATTTTCAAAATTAAACAATCATGTTTTGTACAATAAAAACGAATGGTAAACTTATTTTTGATATTGAATAAAGATTTTCGATTACCATTACGAAATTGACAAAAGTCGGATTTCGATAAAGTAGGATAAATATTCTAGAAATTTGTCTAAAGGATAAATTATTCCTTTTAAATATATATATAATCGATATCAAACTCATTTGACAATAATAGTAATTTAATTTATAATGGTCGATAAATATATAAAACTTGTTTTATAAAATTGACAAATTTCATCGCATATCGATAAATCGATGTTGTATTTTCATAAGACGATATGGATATTGTAACGACCCGATTTTTCGACGCTCAAAAAACCGAACCATTAGGGCAAAAGAAGAAGTAGATAGAAGAAGAGAAAACAAAACAATAGCAGAATCTTACCATCATAGCGGAATAAAATATAATAGATAATAACATATCTTTACGCAAAAGAGAACTATATCCGTTTATACATACGTCATCAGAATACATCATCAGAGTTCAACAACATCGATAACACACAACTGGACAGTCATATAAATTTGTCCTCAAAACTGAATACACAATGGAATAATAACCAAGTACGGAAGTACGTATCACCGTCCAGCTCGTCTCTTGAGCCTCACAACATCATATCCTGTATTCTATAATACTCGGTCTGACCCGAGCATTATAGTTAAATAACACCCGAGTCAGTCTGAAAAACCAGCATGAGAAATCACACTCAAATTGATTATTAAAGTTCCAAAAATCATTTGAAAATCAAAAGCATCTCATAAGACCACGCCATAAATAAACATGTCGGGTTTATACCTTACGATAGCTAAAACATTTATTATAAAGTCCTCTGATATTATAATAGTGTCTATATACAAATACTTATTCAAATAGCTAAAATTGTTACATTAATTAAATTCCAGCATACTAGCCACAAAGTGGGTTCTACAAACAAAAACCGTAAAAGACGCGTAGGGAGTATGGATTTCCAACTAATGACTAGGCACTGGGGTACCACCTATCACAGTACGTGGCCTAGATCACCGTACCGAGGATTACACCCAATCCCCTGCAACACAAGACCGGGACTACCCCTTATGGGATAATCCCGAGTAAGATCACCCCATGGTTAGGATCAGCAACCGCCCACTAAGCCGAATAAAAAAAGGGACATCTAGACAGGGATGACCTTACCCTAATGTGTGCTACCCACTTAGCCTTGCTACATATCCCCTGATTTTCAGTCATTCCCAGTTGATGAGGCTCAAGGCTAAGCGTTAACTTTTTTGAACATATCACTTAGAATGCTCACCGTCCACTTGACGATGTTTTGAAAGCATTCACCCATACAAGTCCGTTCCGGGTTCGAACGGAACCGAAGGCACTATTCCTACTACATCCATTTTGGAATCTCCTCAGGATTAGTAGCGACTAGCCCTTGCACTTCACTGCTCCACCTTCGAATCCAAACTCTTGTTTTCCACACGAAAACGTACAAACTGGATCGAAGTGGTTTTCGAGAATTCAATCCCGATCTCGGTCTCTTCGAAACGATCAACGTACTGGCCAATATTAATAGTCGGTTATTTAACTACCAATCAACATTCTCAAACAACCATCAAACAATAAATAATCTCCCAAATTATTTATTAATATCAAAATATCTTCACAAGATATATTTCCACTTTCAACCCTTTTGAAAACAGTTTTCAAACCACACTCTTTTCATGGAATAAATTCCCAAATATTTATTCCCACTGAAAACACCAAGCATAAAAACTTTAGATTTTTAAAATAATTTAAAACACTTTATTATAAAATATCCTTTAAAACATTCAAATTAAAAATTACTTTAATACTTATTCAAAATATATACTTTAAGAATATTTAAAATAAAACTACTTTGTACAATATAAAACTAAATTTCTAACTTTAAAACATAATACCAAGCCACCTTTAAATAATTACTGCTATAATAAAGTAGAAAATTATACTTACTTTAAAATTTAAACATTTAGAAATAATAACTTTTCTAAAACATACTTTTAAACAACTTAAACTTTTTACTTATACTTAAAAATTTGTTTTGCAAATGTACTTGGCTATTCAGGGAAATACCCTTCTCTTACACATGTTAAAAATAAACCACTATTTATTTTTAAACAAATTTACCCATTCCTTGAATAAATTCCCACCGTGAATTTATCCTTCCAATTATCCATTGATATATTGTTTTACTTTTATAAACCCAGTTTATAAGTTTCATAGACTCAACTTCCCTTTTAAAATCCTGATTCCAAACACTTAGATCAATTTCCAAGTTGATTCCCAATTTACTCCATTTTGAAACAAATTTCTTTACTTGCTCAATTTATTTCAAAATCCATTAATTTTAGGCTTTATTCCTTAATTATGATTTAAAAAAATTTAACTGAAAATACCAATTTCATATTTTCCAAATTTCTTCTTTATCCTTGCAAATAAATTCAAATCTTGAATTTTGAAGTAAATTCTTTTATCCCTTAAAATAACGTCACTTAAGTTTTAAAATTCATTATTACTCTGTTTATTCAAAATACTCTTTTCCATACACGGAACTTATTTATTAGAATTTTAGAATCACTTTTATTCTTTTCCAATTCATTCTTCAATTTATCCCAAATTTTCAATAACCATTTTACTTACAAATTCTCTCTTTTAATTTTCTTTTCAAAAATTCAATCTATATATTTTTGGTAACTCAGTAAACCCAAATATTTTCAATCGAACATAGCGTCCAACATTTTTGTTACCAATATAATTTATCACAGATTACCAATGGCTAAATCATAGAATATTAAAACATTCTAACTAAATTTGAGGAATCCCGTTGGATCCCTCCAACCTGTTTCCCTGCATCCACAGAAGTTAGCACAATACCAATTCCACTTCGAAGTGGAATATCGCGGTATATGGGATTTATATATTATCATCCACTATTATGCGTCGCATAGGGTCTCATCCGCTATATAATACGGGAAATCAATCACTCCAGTATATACCATATATACTACTGGATAATATACCCTATCCGGATAATTCAATCATTCAACCAATCATGTAAATTAAACCATTTAAATTTAGATTAAACCCAGATGAGTGAGATTCACTCACCTTTTATTTTTGCTGTTTGCAATCTATTTCCATCTCGACTTGCTTCCTTTCAGATTTAAGACCTTATATAAGAAAATTACATATCTTTATTAATCACAGAGACAATTTAAATTTTGTTTTAGGTTAAAGTTGACTTACAATTTTTTTTAAATTGTAATAACCAATTAAACTTCCCTTGGGAATCATATCCGATATAAAATGATCTTTACGAGTTCCAAAAATCTAACTTTTTATAAAATCTTCCAATCGAAACATTTTAAAATTCCTGTTTCATAAATCTTATTTATTCCATTCTAGTTTAACATGATTGCACACCGCACAGTATATAGTTTCATCATTTTTTTCCCAACCAAAAAATTCTGTTTAAACTATATGTATATTTTTCGTATGAGTAAATTTTTAAATTTGAGGAGTTAACAAATTTTATTTTTATCAAAAATCTACAAGCTCAAAACTACCAAAAAGAACAGAAATTACCAGGAAGAAGTTTGGCCACAGACGGTGGCCACTGCCTCCTTCGCTCGAGTTTGACTCAAATCAGACCATCCACGGCCTCATGAGCTTCCTCATTCCGTCTAACGACCCTTCTACTCGACATCTAGACCATCGTGAACGAACGGCTTGCCTTACTGCCATCAATGCGAGCATCCCCATGCGCCATCTCCTTGGCCTCGACATCCCATGGCGCCGCTTTCAACGAGCAACCAAACCCTAATGCGCCCGCTTCCCACATCTTCGGTTGCCTCAGCTCGATTTCGACTCGCCGCTGTGATGCAAAAGATCATCAGAACTCGGATCATTTGAGTATAACGAACTCGATTTCATTGAAGATTCTAACCAAAGCCGAAGAAATATGGGAGTTCGTGAATTAATTGAAGGAACGAGGAGTATGCCCCCTCCCCCTCTGCCATTTTTATAAGAACAAAATGAAATCTGATTTCGATTTGGTCTTCGCGTTCGACCATGTTTTCTTTTCAAATAGAGGAAAAAAAATTCGTTTTAACTTTGATTTTGATTTAGGTTTTAAAATACTCCGCTGTTTATAAAAATATGGGGAGAAGAGGACACACGACTAAAAAAATGAAGGGATGAAGCGACCAGAAAAAGAAGAAGTGATGCCTTGCGTGAAGAAAATGTTTTGCTACAGTAACCTTTGAAATGAAATCAAAAAGATCTGATGTGAAAAGTATCCAGCTGATGGGAAAAGGTGTTGATGTGAAATAGCTTGACTAGTCAATTTATAAGAATATATATATATTTAAATTCAAATGCAACTTAAAATTTCAAACTCCTATCGAGGCATGCTGCTAGGCGATTATAATGTTATACCCCTATTACGAACACAATGGAAAAGGTTTCGAGTCTTAATTCGATCGTATGGAGAAGATAGCTTTTTGAATCCAGTTATTATATTAAATTTTCAATACAGATTTCAGCACGTATACTTACCGTACGGCCAAACAATCACTCCAAACACTACGAAAATTAAAATCCGATAATAATACGCTATTATGGATCCAATGGAACTGGTTTCGTCAAATTCCGAGACTGTGCCTCGGAAGGCTATTTTTAAATTCACTTTAAACTATATATTTTTAAAACTGAACAAAACATTCCCAAATTCAAATTTAAAACTTCTATTATCTTCAGTATTATAAATATAAATTTTCCAAGTCTTTGAAATATTTTTATCCAACTTAAAAACCAAGATTCACTATTTAAACCAACTTTCAATAATTTAATTCAATAATTTAATTGCCAAATAAACACTGATATTTGAAATTCAAGTTAAACTAACTTTTAAATATCTAAATCGATTAAATATTGAAATTTCAAATATTCAAAAATTTCGGGTCGTCACATTCCTCCCCCCATAAAAGAATTTCGTCCCCGAAATTACTAGGCAGAAGAATGTCCCAAACCCCCAACTTACTAAAACATACTTAGTGAAAATCCCATATTCACTTTTCTAATCCTTTGGTTCCAACTAAACAATTAGTTCCAATTTCCATATCCAAAATTCCTTATTTAATTCTAATTTGAAATCGTTTTGTCGCTAACAAAAAATTTCTAACTCCCAAAATTTTCGGAAAATTTTGGCAGAGTCTCCTTTGTACGGAGGTGCTTTTGCAATTTGACAAGAGATATAAATTTTGACAAGAGATATAAATATATACACATCGACCCACACGGTCGGAAAAAAAAACAAACAATAGTTCATATTTCCTAACTTTTATTGCTTAGGTGTACCTCTATTTAGCATTTTTAAGCAAGCGGCTTATTTATTTATCATTTTGTGCGTCCAAATCCAGCCATACGGCTTCTCTGTACCTGTACTTACTTAATTCAAACATGTAAGTATAAAATATATGCAACTCACTAACATTTATTTACTTTCAATAGCTAGATACATGCACTTCATAAGCAATGCACACTAAACAATATCCATATGCAATTTATAAGATTCCGACACCAATTTCAATTGCTTACAACCAATTCTTAAATTATTATTTTCAATTTTAAGTGATTTACACTCACCTTCATCCATTCAATTCATTCTAAGCAAAACAACTCCTATTTATTTCATTGATTCAAAAATCAATTTTATTTACTTCTAATTGTTCATAGAATTTTATTTTCTTCCGTTTCGTCGAACGACCCATTTTCTTATGCACTTCGACGATACTTATGTGAATAAGTAAGTACTTAAGCTTTAACCATTTTAAATTGATCTCGGCTCAATTTATATAAATTTCATTCCATTTTAAATTTATTCACAATCCATGCATTCTCATTTTCACTTCATTTATAATTTTATCTATTTTCTTACATTCCATTTCATCATTCAAACAGGTTCTATTCAAAACCATTTCATAAAGCTCACTAACAACCATTTAACAATTTGCTTAAGTTAACAACTTAAGTTCATCTCCATTTCCAATTAAATTCCATTCTATTTAATTCAATTAGTGTATTCATTCAATCCATTTTAAACTTAATTTCACATTCTCATTTCACTATATTTCAATCATATTCAATTCACTTAGCACTTCTAAGTTGAATTTAATGTATAACTCAAGTTTAACTTCACAAAAATCCATTTTTAACTCATAATTCAATTTTTATCTGACCAATCAGAATTCCATTAACATACTCACTTAATTAATTTATTCAAATTAGTTCATTCCCCACTTTTAATTCAATATTTGATTTTTTCCTTCAAAAATCACTTCACTTAATTTTCTTGAGTTCAATCTATTTTATAATTCAAGTTTTGGATTTCTATTCATTTCCCAAAATACAAACAATTTTATTTTGGCTTATTTATTCCACTTCTAAGTTTTATAAGTCGCAACATATTTATATCCATACCTTCATCCATTTGCAATCAATCCCGCTCACATTTTACCTTTTAACTCGGAACTACACACTTAATTTAGCCAAGTATATATAAATATCCATATATATTTAATGGGTTTTTAATTCTTTTATAAGCCCTCGAAATCTATTCATTCCCATTCAATCTTATTTAACTAAACTCCAGTTAAATCTAGCTTCCTACTATTCTTTTGACTTCACAATCCATTTAAATTTTATTAAGTAAGAACTTAGTTTCATTTAATGTATCCACCACATGATACGGTTCCATTTCAATTATATTTCAACTTTAATTCGAATCTAATCACAATATTATTAGACTTAGCTTAAGTTCCTTTAATTCGACTTACTCTTCTAAATTATTAACTTTTTACAAGTTAATTCCATTCCAGGAAATTTTCAAAATTTATAAATTTCCAAATCCTTTTATAATCCATAAATATTTTTATTTAAACCTCTAAGCTTAAGCCATTACTTAGACACTCAAAACATTTAAACCAATTCCAGAGACTTCAATAATCACTTAAGTATTTCAAAAATCATTTGAAATCAATTATATCCAAAATTCTTTGGTAAATTCAATTATCTCTTTGAATTTCAAAACCAAACCCAGTTTTTGCAAACACCTCCCATTTAAAACATTCAAGTAGCAATTCCTCCTTTGGAAACTCAAAAATGAACATGGATGATGCTGCAGTCATTACCGAAGTTATTTTCCAACGACCGAAGAGAGCTAAATGCTTTTATCTCTTTAAAAAAAATTTCAAATATTTTTAAAATCCAAATCTCCCTAGATTTCAAACCCAATTCAAAAAATTTCTCAAATATTATCATTATTATTTCTCCAAAGCTTTTGAAAACCATTTTCAAACCCAAAGAAATTAAACTTTTTCCAAAATTTCAAATTTCCAAATCCTTCAACTCACATTCAAAAATTACTCTGGAATTTTATTTCAATTTATAAATCACATTTACAGTTTACATTTCCAATTCCATTCTATTAACGAATTTATTTCCTTAACCTTAAATTATTATCTTTACTTCTTATTCAGTTTCATACTTAAATGATAATAATTTAATATTATCACTTTCTAACAATCAAGCAACCATATATAACTATAATAATTTTCAAAAATTTATATCTCTTAGATACAAAAATAATTTGGGTAAAATTATTTCATTCACCCTACTTTAAAAATAATACTGTGTCGGTTTATCTTGTTTAAGAGTTTAGAAACCCCTATCGATGACATGGCGTCCCACACATCGACTAGAATCCATAAACACTCAACCTATAAGTCAACACAATATAAAACAACTTTTATATTCACTAACAAATACGTGCTCATATTTATTAATACACTCAAACTCATTTTAGAGTACTACAGACTCTATTTAATGAGTAATCCCCACCAGAGCCAAAGTTCTCGCTTAACCTTCAGCTCTGATACCAATTGTAACGACCCGATTTTTCGACGCTCGAAAAACTGAACAATTAGGGTAAAAGAAGAAGTAGATAGAAGAAGAGAAAACAAAACAACAACAGAATCTTACCATCGCAGCGGAATAAAATATAATAGATAATAACAAATCTTTACACAAAAGAGAACTATATCTGCTTTATACATACGTCATCAGAATACATCATCAAAGTTCAACAACATCAATAACAAACAACTGGACGGTCATATAAACTTGTCCTCAAAACTGAATACACAGCGGAATAATAACCAAGTACGGAAGTACGTATCGCCATCCAGCTCGTCTTCTGAGCGTCACAACATCATATCCCGTATTCTATAATACTCGGTCTGACCCGAGCATTATAGTTGAATAACACCCGAGTCAGTCTGGAAACCAGCGTGAGAAATCACACTCAAATTGATTATTAAAATTCCAAAAAACCTTTGAAAATCAAAAGCATCTCGTAAGACCACGCCACAAATAAACATGTCGAGTTTTTACCTTACGATAGCTAAAACATTTATTAAAAAGTTCTCTGATATTATAATAGTGTTTATAAACAAATACTTATTCAAATAGCTAAAATTGTTACATTAATTAAATCTAGCATACTAGCCACAAAGTGGGTTCTATAAAAAAAACCCGTAAAAGGCGCGTATGGAGTATGGATTTCCAACTAAGAATTAGGCACTGGGGTACCACCTATCACAGTACGTGGCCTAGATCAACGTACCGGGGATTACTCCCAATCTCCTGCAACAGAAGACCGGGACTACCCCTTATTGGATAATCCCAAGTAAGATCACCCCACGGTTGGGATCAGCAACCACCCACCAAAGCGAATAAAAAAAGGGACATCTAGACAAGGATGACCTTACCCTAATGGGTGCTATCCACTTAGCCTTGCTGCATATCCCCTAATTTTCAGTCATTCCCGGTTGATAAGGCTCGAGACTAAGCGTTACCTTTTTAGAACATATCACTTAGAATGTTCGCCGTCCACCTGACGATGTTCTGAAAGCATTCACCCATACAAGTCCGTTATGGGTTCGAACGGAACCGAAGGCACTACTTCTACTACATCAATTTTGGAATCTCCTCCGGATTAGTAGCGATTAACCCTTGCACTTCACTGCTCCACCTTCGAATCCAAACTCTTATTTCCACACGAAAACATACAAACCGGATTAAAGTGGTTTTCGAGAATTTAATCTCGATCCCGGTCTCTTCGAAACGATCAGCGTATTGGCCAATATTGATAATCGGTTATTTAACTATCAATTAACATTCTCAAACAACTATCAAACAATAAATAATCTCCCAAATTATTTATTAATCTCAAAATATCTTCGCAAGATATATTTCCAATTTCAACCCTTTTGAAAATAGTTTTCAAACCACGCTCTTCTCATGGAATAAATTCCCAAATATTTATTCCCACTGAAAACACCAAGCATAAAAAAGTTTAGATTTTTAAATAATTTAAAACACTTTATTATAAAATATCCTTTAAAACATTTAAATTAAAAATTACTTTAATACTTATTCAAAATATATACTTTAAGAATATTTAAAATAAAACTACATTGTACAATATAAAACTAAATTTCTAACTTTTAAAACATAATACCAAGCCACCTTTAAATAATTACTGCTATAATAAATTAGAAAATTATATTTACTTTAAAATTTAAACGTTTAGAAATAATAACTTTTCTAAAACATACTTTTAAACAACTTAAACTTTTTACTTATACTTAAAAATTTGTTTTGAAAACGTAGTTGGCTATTCAGGGAAATACCCTTCTCTTACACAACTTAAAAATAAACCACTATTTATTTTTAAACAAATTTACCCATTCCTTTAATTAAATTTCCACTGTGAATTTATCCTTCCAAATATCCACTGATATATTGCTTTACTTTTATAAACCCAGTTTATAAGTTTCATAGACTCAACTTCCCTTTTAAAATCCCGATTCTAAACACTTAGATCAATTTCCAAATTGATTCCCAATTTACTCTATTTTGAAATAAATTTCTTTACTTACTCAATTTATTTCAAAATCCATTAATTTCAGACTTTATTCCTTAATTACGATTTAAAATCTTTTTAACTAAAAATACCAATTCCATATTTTCCTAATTTCTTCTTTATCCTTGCAAATAAATTCAAATCTTGAATTTCAAAGTAAATTATTTTATCCCTTTAAATAATATCACTTAATTTTTAAAATTCATTATTAATCTGTTTATTCAAAATCCCCTTTTCCATACTCGGAACTTATTTATTAGAATTTTAAAATCACTTTCATTCTTTTCTAATTCATTCTTCAATTTATCCCAAATTTTCAATAACCATTTTATTTACAAATTCTCTCTTTTAATTTTCTTTTCAAAAATCCAATCTATATATTTTTAGTAACTCAGTACACCCAAATATTTTCAATCAAACGTAGCATCCAACATTTCTATTACCAATATAATTTATCATAGATTACCAATGGCCAAATCATAGAATATTAAAACATTCTAAATAAATTTGAAGAATCCCGTTGGATCCCTCCAACCTGTTTTCCTGCATCCACAGATGTTAGCACAATACCAATTCCACTTCGAACTGGAATATCGCGGTATTTGGGATTTATATAACATCATCTGCTATTATGCGGCGCATAGGGTCTCATCCGCTATATAATGCGGGAAATCAATCACTACAATATATACCATATATACTACGTATAATATACCCTATCCGGATAATTCAATCATTCAACCAATCATTTAAATTAAACCATTTAAATTTAGATTAAACCCAGATGAGTGAGATTTACTCACCTTTTATTTTTGCTGTTTGCAATCTATTTCCATCTCGACTTGCTTCCTTTCAGATCTAAGACCTTATACAAGCAAATTACATATCTTTATTAATCACTGAGATAATTTAAATTTTGTTTTAGGTTAAAGTTGACTTACGATTTTTTTTTAAATTGTAACAACCAATTAAAGTTCCCTTGGGAATCATATTCGATATAAAATGATCTTTACGAGTTCCAAAAATCAAACTTTTTATAAAATCTTCCAATCGAAACATTTTAAAATTCATGTTTCATAAATCTTATTTATTCCATTCTAGTTTAACATGATTACACACCGCACAGTATATAGCTCCATCATTTTGTTTTTTTCCAACCAGAAAAATTCTGTTTAAACTATATGTATATTTTCCGCATGAGTAAATTTTTAAATTTAAGGAGTTAACAAATTTTATTTTTATCAAAAATCTACACGCTCAAAACTACCAAAAAGAACAGAAATTATCAGGAAGAAGTTTGGCCATAGACGGTGACCACTGCCTCCTCTGCTCGAGTTCGACTCAAATCAGGCCACCCACGGCCTCACGAGCTTCCCATTCCATCGAACAACCCTGCTACTCGACTTCCAGACCATCGTGAACGAACGCCTTGCCTTACTGCCATCAATACGAGCATCGCCGTGCGCCATCTCCTTGGCCTCGACATCCCATGGCGCCGCTTACGACGAGCAACCAAACCCTAACGCGCCTGCTTCCCACATCTTCGGTCGCCTCAGCTCGATTTCGACTCGCCGCCGTGATGCGAAAGATCATCAGAACTCAGATCGTTTGAGAATAACGAACTCGATTTCGTTGAAGATTCTTACCAAAGCCGAAGAAATATGGGAGTTCGCGAATTAATTGAAGGAACGAGGAGTATGTCCCCCTCCTCTACCATTTTTATAAGAACGAAATGAAATCTGATTTCGATTTGGTCTTCGTGTTCGGCCATGTTTTCTTTTCAAATAGAGGGAGAAAAAAATTCATTTTAACTTTGATTTTGATTTGGGTTTTAAAACACTCGGCTATTTATAAAAATACGGGGAGAAGAGGATGCACGACTAAAAGAAAAATGAAGGGATGAAGCGACCAGGAAAAGAAGAAGTGATGCCTTGCATGAAGAAAATGTTTTGCTACAGTGACCATTGAAATGAAATCAAAAAGATCTGATGTGAAAGTATTAAGCTGATGGGAAAAGTTGTTTATGTGAAATAGCTTGACCAGTCAATTTATAAGAATATATATATATATATATATATTCAAATTTAAATTCAAATGCAACTTCAAATTTCAAACTCCTATCGAGGCATGCTGCTAGGCGTTTATAATGTTATGCCCCTATTCGAGCACAATGGAATAGGTTTCGTGTCCTAATTCGATCGCATGGAGAAGATAGCTTTTTGAATCCAGTTATTGTATTAAATTTTCGATACAGATTTCAGCGCGTATACTTACCGTACGGCCAAACAATCACTCCAAACATTACGAAAATTGAAATCCAATAATAATACACTATTATGGATCCAATGGAACTGGTTTCGTCGAATTCCGAGACTGTGCCTCGGAAGGCTATTTTTAAATTCACTTTAAACTATATCTTTTTAAAACTAAACAAAACATTCCCAAATTCAAATTTGAAACTTCTATTATCTTCAGTATTATAAATATAAATTTTCCAAGTCTTTGAAATATTTTTATCCAACTTAAAATCCAAGATTCACTGTTTAAACCAACTTTCAATAATTAAATTCAATAATTTAATTGCCAAATAAACCGTGTTATTTGAAATTCAAGTTGAACTAACTTTCAAATATTTAAAATCAATTAAATATTTCAATTTCAAATATCCAGAAATTTTGGGTCTTCACAGATATTGTTTTATATTATTTTATAAATCGATTATTCTTTTTCTAATTATTTAAAGATAACAAGAAATTTATTTTTAAGTTTGGTTTATATGAATAAATAGTTCAACAAAAACGTCAAAATATGACCGGAAAATGTTTTTTCGAAAATCAACGTTTTGTTCAAAATAAGTTGGTTCAATGTTAACGCACCTTTGTTAACATGATTTAACATATATATTACACATTTTAATAACTAAAACATGTTTACTTTTACTAAATAGGATTAGAGAACTTCTAGAATTCATTAGTAAAAGTAAGTAAGAATTAACAAAAGTAAGAAAAGTAAACATCAAATCACATCAAATCAAAATCCAATAAAATAATTACTTTTCTTTACTTAATCTTTAAGGGACTAAGACATGAAGTAAGAAGTGAAATGATGATGTTAAGTATTGGAAAAACTGGATGTTTATTTAGGTTAAAGTAAGGATGGTTTCGCAATTTGATAAGAGGTTATTTTGGTAAATTTATCACTTTTTTTCAATAAATACTCATCTCCTTCTTCACTTTCATTCACATTTTTTAAAGCTTCTTCACCTTCTTCCTCTTCTATTTAATGGCTTCCAAGCCATAGGAAAAAATTATAAAGAAATAATGTCAAAATATTTACAAAATATTCAAAAGAAATCAATGTTCATTCTCTTCAAATCAAACTCCTTTTCTCTCTCCATATTTTATCTCTTCTTCTCTCGGCCATAGCTTCTTCAAAACTGAATCAAAATGCAAAATTAACTTTACCAAATCATGTATTTTTCCAGTGGCTACAACGTTCATGTTGACCACTTTGTATCATTTTTAACTTAACCATGTCAAAAAACTATTTCTTTCTAGTGCATTCTCTGGACCAGTTTTTAAGCTAGAAAATATGTCATTTTATTTTGATCATAACTTGATCATAATAGATCCAAATTAAGAAATTCTTTCTATTATACCATATGAAATTCCAGTGTTAACAACTCTTATGTTGATCAGTTTTTCTAATTTTGAGGTTTGCTATACCTGAAACTCAATTCTTTGAAGTGCATTTTCGGGCTTTATATTTGTGAATCCGAGAATAGCTCTTTTTCTTTTGACTATATCTTCCCCAAAACTAATAAAAATCATGTGATTCTTTTTATAAATTTAGGATAAAAGAATTTGCAACAATTTTTCAATTAATAAGTTTTTCAAGTTTTGAGAGTAAGAGAGTCAAAAACAAGACAGAAAATGACCTATTTTTCGGATCTAATTTTGAGAATTCAAGGTCAAAGCTCTACCACTTCTCTATACTTTTGGCCAACCTCCATCTCAAGCCTTGGTCGAGCACTTCCAAGGAAGGGAAATTTTTACTAATGTTTAAGTAGAGTAGAAAGTAGTTAGTGAAGCGGGGATTGGTTTGAATGTTGGTGGAAAGTTAATTGCTTTGGTTTGTGGTGAGAAACTCTATTTAATATCTATATCTATATATATATACACATACATGTTTGATGATGTGTTATGATTGATATGGATGCTTATATATGCTTTGATCATCAAGTATTGATTGTTTGATATGATTGTCAAATTGTTTTACCAAGTCACGTTAGTACACGTCGATAAGCATAAAGGAAATCACTTTCCTTTTGAAAATGAAATGGTGTATATGAAATGCTTAAACCTTTTGGAAATAATTTTAAAATGAGTCAGAAATATTTTATAAAAATTTTAATATGTTTAAAGAAACAAAGAAAGAAAATTGGGATTTCATCTTGTATATTTGAAACATGATCAAAACAATTTTCTAAAAATATCGCGGTTTGGCAGTTCGGAATCCAAAAAAGGATTTCTTTATAAATGATATTTTAAATTGATAAAAAAATACGAAATAAATTTTATAAATCTATTAAAATATTTTAAAAGACATTTGAAATGGAAAATATGAATTTTCAAATATTAAAAAGTTGTTTAAATCAAATAAGCTTATATAGCACTTTCTGTAGCACTTTTGTACTGCGAATTCTATAACTATTTGAATATAGTTTTAAACTTAACAATTCATTCCTATATATTTTGTGAATAATTTTAAAATAATAATTAAGTAATCTAAGACGATTTGGAAGTTTTAACAAGATTTTGAATAAATGGTTAAGAGGAATGGTGTATACCACTTAAACAAAATGTAAAGAATATCGAACGTATTAACAAACTAAGTGTGCGGAAACAATAGTACATTTGTCCTACTTATGAGATCTGGAAAGATAAAAAAAAGGTGTCTAGCTAAGGTTGGGAATTGAGCAACCACTGCCCAAAACTTACTTGGCCTATGCTTTCTCTTTTTAGGCGAGGGGTGGAATAGATCAAAAGGAAAGACCGGATGCTCTAAAAGATCAAATTTAAGCTTTTCCAAGATAAAAGAAAAGAAAAAAAATTCTTTGAATGTTATTTAACCACTTAATATCTTTTATTCGATGATTGGTTCAAAGAAACCGAGATCGGATTTGGGTGATTCATATTCGAAGAACCGGGTATCGGATTTGCTTGATTACGTTCTGCATGATAAGGGGTTCTCGCTTTGTGAACAGTGATGAAAATTAGTCTCTTACCCCTACATGTCCTTCTTGTGAAAGGGTTGGTTGATAGTCGAGAGGCTTTCCGTAAAAGCAGATTCGAGATACCACATGTAGTTACCTCCATGTTGAAAAGAAGAAGGGTAGTAGGATGGTTGAAAAGCATACCGTGGCGGGTCCGAAAAACTCGTTCTTCACATTTGGTATCAGAGCTGAAGGTTAAGCGAGAACCTTGGCTTTGATAGGGTAAAGAATTATCAGAGATAGGGTCAGTAATACCCTAGGATGAGTAACTCATTATAGATAGGGTTAATAACACCCTAGAATGAGTTGA
Source organism: Allium cepa (assembly GCA_030765085.1). Classification (NCBI taxonomy): domain Eukaryota; kingdom Viridiplantae; phylum Streptophyta; class Magnoliopsida; order Asparagales; family Amaryllidaceae; genus Allium; species Allium cepa. The sequence goes on along the minus strand of CM060934.1, from coordinate 486,697,881 downwards.
GAGTATTATAAGTGAGCGCGTATTTGTTAATGTTATATACAAAAATTTTATTTTGAAAATTTTATAAATGAAATAATTTTGCCTAGGATTATATTTTGATTACTAAGTATATGTTTTGAAAAGTTATATAGTTAGAAATCAAGATTAGTGAAATTTAAACATCTTGTGATTAGACTTTCACAGTTTGAGTATAAGGTGTATGATAGTAGGATTGGTTTTAGAAATGAAGATATAAGATAAAAATGTATTTAAAAAATAGAAAATGGTTATGTAAAAGGTAAATGTAAAAGGAATGAGAATTCAAATTTGAGTAATTTAAAAGAATTATGGTGATTTAAGTGAAGTTAATTAATATAAGATAAATTTATAAAAAGAAATTATAAGATAGGTTTTATAAACAAAAGTAATCTCTAAAGGATTTTGAAAATGGTATTATTTTGGAGTTACTCGATCTATATAATTTTCTTAAGTTAAAGAGATAATGTGAATTATTAATTGATAAATTGAATAGTAATATTCATAAAAGTGTTTAAACCAAAGATAAATTTGGAATCCCAAATTGATAAGATAAAGCGGGATTCTCGACAATTTTGGACAGTCGAAAATTTCTGAATCACATCAAACTCAAAGCTAAGGAATTAATGGAATATTCTGGTAAAAGATAAACCATTGCGAAATGTTTTGAGTAAATGAAATTGGATAATATAATTTATAAATGTGATTATAAATAAAAAGGATTTAAAAGTGGAGAAATTTATAATAGCATTGAATTGGAAATAAATTTTGTGATTATGAATTTGAAAGGTGACAACCTACAACAAACTGTAATTCACCTGGATATAAAACCAATCGGGAATTTGGGATGTTTATATATATATATATATATATATATATATATACTGTTAGGATGTAAAAAGGTATTATATAAAACAAGATTTTAAGTCATGAACTATTTATACACTTAAGTAAAATCATGATTCTTTAAAATGTAATTATAACCTGGAAAAAGTATTATTAATGAATTCTACCATTAATTAAGGATTTGGACTTAAGTTTTTTAAAAGTGATGTATATATATAGTTGTGTTCATAAGATATAATAAACTTAAGTAATAGTTTTACTAAATGATTCATAAATAATATTAGTATTAAAGGAAATGTGCTAAAAATAAAAAGAATGTGAAAAAAAAGGACGTGAATAAAGAGAATTTGGTATAACTGAGAAAAACCAATAGAAATAAATATGTAATTCATATGTAAATCATTTCCTCACACAAATTTTGATCTAATATCCGATCACGGAACTTCGAGGTGTATACACTGATCCGAAAAAGAATTTATCACTTGATTTCTTGACGGTGAGCATTGAAAACGTTTTGTGGTTAGCTACTCTAGTTTTCTACCATAGTTGAGAGCTATGCAAGGAAAGCAAGTGTACCTGATCTGTAAGCTTGATCAGAGTCCGCACTAGAGGATCGGGAGATTGATCTAGTTCAGAAATAAAGTTGTGGATTCAAATAGAAGATCAAATCAGATATTTTATACAGATGATTTGGGTACATCTTGTAGGTTTAACTTTGTGAAATAATGATTTGGGTAAAAGATCGTGGGTTTAGGTTCAAGGTAATTTCGGGGACGAAATTCTTTTAAGTAGGCGAGAACGTAATGACCCGTAATTTTAACACTTTGAAAGTGGGATATTTAATTATTCTAAATATTCAAATGTATAATTTTCAAATTAAACAATCATGTTTTATATAATAAATAAGAATGGTAAAATTATTTTTGATATTGAATAAAGATTTTGGATTCCCATTGTAAAATTGACAAAAGTCGGATTCCGATAAAGTAGGATAAATATTCAAGAAATTTGTTTAAAGGATTAACAATTTCTTTAAAATATATATATAATCGATATCAAACTAATTTGATAATAATATCTATTTAATTTATAATGGTTTGATAAATATATAAAACTTGTTCTATAAAATTGACAAATTTCGTCGCATGTCGATAAATCGATGTCGTATTTTTATAAGAAGATTTGGATATTGTTTTATATTATTTTATAAGTCAAATATGCTTGTTTTGATTATTTAAAGGTAATAAGAAATTTATTTTGATGTTTGGTTTACATGAATAAATAGTTTAACAAAAACGTCAAAATATGACCGGAAAACGTTTTGTAGAAAATCAACGTTTTGTGCAAAATAATTTGCCGCAACGTTATCGCTCCTTTATTAACATGTTTTAACATATATAGTACACATTTTAATAATTAAATATGTTTACTTTTACTAAATAGGATTATAAAAATTCTAGAAGTCATTAGTAAAAGTAAGTAAGAATTAACCAAAGTAAGAAAAGTAAACATCAAATAACATCAAAATCTAACAAAATAATTACTTTTCTTTACTTAATCTTAGTGTCTAAGACATAAAGTAAGAAGTGAAAGGATAATGTTAAGTATTGAAAAAGTGGATGTTGCTTTTGGTTGAAGTAAGGATAGTTTGGTAATTTGGTAAGAGATTATTTTGGTAAATTTACCATTTCTTTCTTTTTCTATAAATACCCACCTCCTTCTTCACTTTCATGCACATTTCTTCTTCTTCTTTTCTCAAGTTTATTCACCTTTTTCCTCTTCTATTTAATGGCTTCCAAGCCATAGGAAAAAATTAAAAAGAAATAATATCAAAATATTTATAAAATATTCAAAAGAAATCAATGTTCATTCTCTTCAAATCAAACTCCTTTTTCCTCCATATTTTATCTCTTCTTCTCTCGGCCATAACTTCTACAAATCCGAACCAAAATTCAAAATTCTCTTTTCCAAATCATGTATTTTTCCAGTGGCTACAACATTCATGTTGACCACTTTGTCTCATTCTTAACTTTACCTGTCAAAAATCCACTTCTTTCCAGTGCATTCTCTGGCTCAGTTTTTTAAGCCAGAGAACAGGCGATTTTGTTTTGATCATAACTTGATCATAACAAATCCAAATTAAGAAATTAATTTTTTTATACCATATGAAATTCTAGTGGCTACAACTTTTATGTTGATCACCTTTTCGCTTTTGAGGTTTGCTATACCTGAAACTCAATCCTTGGAAGTACATTTTTGGGCTTTATATTTGTGAATCCGATAGTAGCTCCTTTTCTTTTGACCATATCTTCCTCAAAACTAATGTAAATCAAGTGATTCTTTTTTAAATTCAGGAGAAAAGAATTTGCAACAATTTTTCAGCTAACAATTTTTTCAAGTTTTGAGAGTAAGAGAGTCAAAAACAAGAGAGAAGATGACCTATTTTTCGGGTCTAATTTTGAGAATTTAAGGTCAAAGCTCTACCACTTCTCTATACTTTAGGCCAACCTCCATCTCAAGCCTTGGCCAAGCACTTCCAAGGAAGGGAAAGTTTTTTACTAATGTTTAAGTGGAATAGGAAGTAGTTAGTGAAGCATGGATTAGTTTGAATGCTGGTAGGAAGTTGATCGCCTTGGTTCATGGTGAGAAACTCTATTTAATATCTATACTTACATATATGCATGTTTGATGATGTGTTATGATTTCTATGGATGCTTATATATGGTTTGATCATAAGTATTAATTGTTTGATATGATTGTTGAATTTTTTTTATCAAGTCACGTTAATACACGTCGATAAGCACAAAGAAAATCACTTTCCTTTTGATAATGAAATGGTGTATATGGAATGCTTAAACCTTTTTAAAATAGTTTTAAAATGAGTTAGAAATGTTTTATAAGCATTTAAATATGTTTAAAGAAATAAAGAAAGAAAATTAGGATTTCATCTTGTATATTTGAAATATGTTCAAAACGATTTTGTAAAAAATCACGATTTTGTAGTTCGGAATTCAAAAGGAGATTTCTTTATAAATGATATTTTTAAATGATAAAAAATATATGAAATAAATTTTATCAATCTATTAAAATAATTTAAAAGAGTTTTGAAATGGAAAATATGAATTTTTCAAATATTAAAAAGTTGTTTAAATCAAATAAGCTTATATAGCACTTTCCGCAGCACTTTAAGCTGCGAATTCTATAACCTTTTGAACATAGTTTTAAACTTAACAATTCTTTCCTACATATTTTTTAAATAATTTTAAAATAATAATTAAGTAATTTAAAGATTATTTGGAAGTTTTAATAAGAGTTTGAATAAATGGTTTAGATGAATTGTTTATACCACTTAAACAAAATGTAAAGAATATTGAATGTATTAACAAACTGATTATGCGGAAAAGACTAATATATTTGTCCCACCTGTGAGATCTAGGAAGATGAAACAAGATGTTAACTAATTTTAGGAATGGAGAAACCAGTGCCTTGAACTTGCCTAACCTATGTTTTCTCTTTTTAGGCGAGGGGTGGAATAGATCGAAAGGAAAGCCCAGATGCTCTAAAAGATCATATTTAAGTTTTTCCAAGATAAAAGAAAAGAAACAAATTCTTTGAATGTTATTTAATCACTTAACATCTTTTATTCGATGATTGGTACGAAGGAACCGAGATCGGATTCGGGTGTTTCCTATCCGATGAATCAGGATCGGATTTGGGTGATTCCTATCCGAAAACTCCTTCAAACTAATTTTTGGAATAGAACATATTGAAGACAAATATCGTTTACGACAAAGATATTCATGATGTAGGATTACTTTCCATTAGTCCTTGGAGGTGAAATTTATCATATCTAAAGTGGCGGTAGTGCTTTGTTATGAAAATCTTTGATTCACAAGAATATGATTTGAAGTTAAGAAGAAAATCTTCAATTAAGATTTAATAAATGATTTGGGAATATTTTCCCTAAGTTAAAGGTTATAACTTGAATGAAAGAAATATTTGATTTAGATTTAATAAATGTTTTGGAAAGGTTTTCCTAAGTAAAAGAGAAAAATGATTTTGAATTATTCTAGGATTTAAGAAAGGTTTAAATAAATCGAATGATTTAATAAATGAGGCTTAATGATTCCATATACTTTTGAAAAGAAAATGGACTAAATTAAAGAGAATATATCTAAGAAAGAAGTTTGATTTAAATAAAAAAATGAGATATTATCCAAAGCAAAAGAATGAATTACTTAGAATTATTCTAAGACAAAAGAAAGATATTTCGAAATCATCCGAACTGAAATTAATGAAAAGAGACTTAATAAATCATGTATATTCATATTCAATTTTTATCGATAATTGGATTTCGAAGGAACCGGTATTGGATTTGGGTGATTCCTATCCAAAAACCACTTCGAAACAATTTACATGTTCGAAGAATGAAGATGTTTGAAGACAGAGATATTGGGATGAATAATAACGAATGACTGCTTGTTGATTAACTGGGGATAAACTCCTGATTCACTATATTATAGCAGTGGTCTCTTTGTTATGAAAAAACCTCAAAATCAAAAGGGCTTCTCGTCTAGTGATGACCGAGGAAAGTTCCTTCGAATTCGTTCAGTCCCAGAATGAACTGGTATGGATGACTGTCTGACCTTGCATTCTAAATCGCAATGAGTGGTCTCTATAAAAGTATATCAGTTGGTGGCAGAGAAAACACCTTATCTTAGCTTAACACTCTTTCCCGAGACATGCATGCTCATGAAGTTATACATTTGTAGAAATCAGTCATGTGAATATGGAATGGCAATTGCCATTCAAAGTGAAAGAAGATGTGTTATGTGAAGAGGTAATCATTTCCTCAAGCCTCATCAGCCGAAAATGACTGAAACCGGGTTAGATGCAGCAAGGCTAAGTGGGTCATTCTCAATTAGGGTATAATTATCCCCTTCTAGATTTATTTCTTCCCACTATGACGTTCGGGATATAAATTAATGTGGTTTGTATGCTAGAGCATGCTCGGTTAAAGGTCGATAACGACCGTGGGATGACATATTTGGTACTATCTAGTCACGGAGGCAGGCCGATCTTGTATTGGTAGAGGGCATATGTTTTGTGCCTTTGGACATCCATCTAGAGGTGTACCCATCGAAAGGAAGTCCCTTCACCGGTCATTTATATGGAAATCCATTCTCCAATAAAAACCTGTTTTTTGTTTGTATTAGCGTATTGAATAGCCTCGAAATGCTATATGGGTAACCATTTCGGATAAGATTAATAAGTTTATTTGCAAATGTTTTCAAAGAATGACATTAGAAATAATATCAAGTGTTTTGATATAAAAGTGTTTTAGTTATCATAAGGCAAAAACCCGTCCTTGTTTATGTGTGGGCGTGGTCTTATGAAATACTCTTTGTTCAAAAGATTTAAAGGCTGATATATGACATTGTCATTTATTATTGAGTTTTCTCACACTGGTTAATCAAGCCTGATCTGGATATTTTCAATACTCGGGTTAGATTCGAATAGTTTCAGGTTTATTCGAAGACGGTTGAAGTTTCCAGAGGAGAGCTGGAGATATTCATCTACATATGACATATTCTATAATTCGCTGTTGTCTGTTTCTTTTTGTTTGATTTTTGTCAGCAATTATAAGGACAAATGTTTATAACTGTCCAAAGATGAATTTAAGTCAGACTCCGATATATGTATTTAAAAGTTTTCCGCTGTAAAGATATTTTTTCAATATTATATATCATTCCATTCGTGTGAGATTCTGTGCTCTCTATTTTCTTTATTACCCTTCACGTTCCGTCTTTTAGTGCAATTTGAGTTGGAAATGTATGGTTTATTGTCAATTCAAAGGGTACGGAAAAAAGGGCCACGACACCTAAAGACGCGGCTCATCAAAACAACAAAATAGGCTAGGAAATTGGTTAGTCCAAAAGGCATAACCAACCACTCAAAGAATCCATCTGGTGTCCTAAAGTATCTTTACTATCATCGGCGACTCTAAGCTGATGGAATACCATGCTAAACCAAGCTGAGAGAAAACTGAAGAACCTACCAGTTGGTCAAAGAGATCATCAATCCTAAAAAGTGGATCTCGGTTCTTCTTGGTGAGCTTATTTAATTCCCTTTAGTCCATGCAAATTCGGAGAGAACCATCCGCCTTAAAGGCAAAGACGAATGGTGCTCCCCACTCCCATATGCTCCTTCTTACGAATCCTTTCCCCAAAAGCTCATGAATCTGCTTGCTCAATTCTTTCCTCTCCCTAGGTGACATGTGCTTCATAGGTAACACTACTGGCTTAGCATTCTTGGTCAAATAAATCCTGAAGTCAATCTCTCTCTTAGGGGGTGGTCCCTAACCTCCTCAAAGACGTCTGCAAAATCTCTAACGATAGGAACTGAATGCAACTTCGATGGCAATGAATCGAAGGAATAGAGAAAACTCAACATGACCGACCCATCGTAAGATACCTCTAGAGTCCTACCACTGCAAGTCTCAAGTCTAACAACTCTCCTTTCACAGTCTAAGATAGCTCCGTATGTGAATAGCCAATCCATCCCTAAGATCATCCTATACCTCGAGAATCTCAAAACATAGGCGTCGCAATCAAACTCTGCACCTAGGATAAAGATTTTCAAATCCTTTCAAACCATAGATAAGTGTGTCGATCCTCCTATGGGGTTTGAAACAATAATGGGGTTTACTACTAATAATAGGTCCAAGTGAAAAAAATCTACTAGAGAGCTAGAGATAAGAGAGTGTGATGCTCCAGAATCAAATAAAGTATGAACGGAAAAATCAGATATAGAAATCAAACCTTCAACTGTGACTTTTCAACTTCTATCCGGAATGCTACTGGAAGGTGTTGTGTCTAATACTTGAATCTGCACAACTGATGCACTCGATCCCTGAGGACAACTCCTACTCATATGATCGGGCTGCTTGTAAGTATAGCAGTTACCCTTCATCTTCTCCTTTCAACAATCCTTGATAATATGTCCAACCTTCCCACAACCATGGCACTTTATTCCTTTCTTAATCTGCTTCTGAGGATCATCACCTTTCTTCTTCTTCTTACTCTTTTCCCACCACTTCTTCTTTAGACCTTCAGACTTAACATCCTTTTTAAACTCTTCCACCTTAGTCGTATCTGACATAAGCGCCATCTCGACCAAAGACTCATAAGTAGCTCTCATCAGTACATGAGTCTGCAGTAATCCCTGAATGGGTTGATTCAATCTCTTCATAAACTTTATAGCTTTCTTATGTTGTGTGTCCACCAAATCCATACCAAACCGCGATAGCTCATTGAATTGGTTGATGTATTCCTTAACAGACAAACTCTCTTGCTTCAAATTGATAAACCTCTCTAACTGAACACTCTCTTCTACCTGAGATAGAAACTTCATATCGAATCGCTCCCTGAATCCATCCTAAGTAATATTCCTTTCCTCCTACTCAATCACCTCCCACCAGTAAGATGCCTCCTCCTTCAGCTGCCAAGCGGCCAGCTGAACTCGCTGTTGTCCATCCAATCCCGAAAGACCAAAAATCCTCTCTGTATCCTTAAGCCAAACTCCCGCCTCCATAAAAGTCTCCTTGCCGAAAAAAGTCTTCGTGCCTATACTCGCAAAATATTTACAAAGCTTAAAGAAATTGATGACGGTAGGTGGGTTGATGGGATTCCCACTCGCTGGTGTATGATTGAGCGCAGGCCCGTGCACTTCTGGAGTCATGGCTTGTAAGTGCCTACGAAACCAGGCTGGGATTGGAATGCCCTCTGGAAGGTTCGGGGCACTAGCCATTCTACGAAAAGAAAAAGGCAGTTTAGGAAAGAGTGTCAAAGAGAAATTAAACTGGACTTATGAGAGGATTTTTATAAAAACTCTTTTATACTCAAAAATCATTTCTAAAAGTTCTTTTCTGAAAAATACCTTTAAAAGAAGTTATTTTGAAGAAAATACTTTGCGAATCCTGACTTTAGGCTCTTATACCAAGTGAAACACCCTCTGAAAAATACCTTTAAAAGAAGTTATTTTGAAGAAAATACTTTGCGAATCCTGACTTTAGGCTCTTATACCAAGTGAAACACCCCCACACTCCTTAGCATACCCGAAAGGACACACTAAAAGATGAGATGCACTATAAGTATAACTAAATTAGCAGAGACTAAGACTCATAAGACAAAAATTAAATAATAACAGCACAACGGAAACAATTATAACATTTTTTTCAAAATTAAACTTCATAAAAGTCATCACATACCAAATACTTCAAATGTCAAACTACCCATATATGTCTTTAATCATTAACCATAGTCTCCACAAAATCAGAGTACAAATATTCCTTATTATAGTGCCAATACAACATAAGAACTAATACTGGAATAAAAGTACATATAAATAATCTCCTCCAAGATAACCCCAAGCTGTAGCAACCTACTAAATTCCTCCTTGACTGCCTGAGAGGGGAAGAGGGGAAAAGGGGAAAATAGAGGAGTGGATCAGACTAAAAGTCTGGTGAACGGTAGTAATTACTAGAGCTTTCAAGCAAGATAAAGTAATAGACTCTACAACAGTTCTAGCATGAATAAGGATAATAATGGAAATAAGAAAGAGATAAATTGGATATAAGTACGGTTAAATATTGCTCAATTTATAAGATAGGTTAACTTTTGATTGCTTGCACTTGCCTTTGATTTCGGCTTTGATAAGGATGAATTCTTAGTCCAGTGATTAAGATGTAACCCTAATTCTACCCTTTTTGTTCGGCCTGCTACTCTATAATACCTTTCTATGGACCAGCTGCTATATAACTCTCTATACAAAATGTTATTGTCGCCAAGAAGACATATATAGCTCCCTACACAGAAGGCAATGATGTCTACGAAAGACACTCATACTAAGCGCTTGGAACTCATAGCTATTACTAAGCGCCCAAATGGAAGTCAGACGTGTAACTGCCACCATGCCCATGCAACCTTTTGCTCCACCTATTGGGTCTTCTTATTACCTTAAATCCAGCATAAGTGTGCCCCTCATCCTACTTCAGGCTAATGTGAGATCACCATGTGTCCATAGAATCTATAGAGAAAATACTGTAGGTACTGCCCCTTAATCTAAACAATATCTAGTTGGCCCCTTGTCCAAATCCCCCGTGATTTGGATATCTAATTGACCAATTACTACCCTTTTTAGCACAATTGTTCCCTCGTTTCACTTCAGGCTAATGTGAAACCACCATTTTGTCTAGTGGGGAATGCTATTAGGTATAGGTCCTACTTCCTGCTTTGCTTATTAACGTAGATAAATTATTTTAAATAAGTCTTTATTATTATCTTTACTATCTTTGCCTATTAATTTATCCTAAGTCTTAAAATAAACCTCATTCCGTTCTTTTTCTTATTATAACCTACGTTACTTACCTCAAGATCAAAGTGTGAAAATAAGCTTCTTTCATCTTTTACTCTTTTTAGTTACAATTCTAGGTGATAACTAGGCCAATCATTTTAACTCAGCTCAACTAACGTCACATTTAGGCGTAATTTCGGTCCAATTCCATTTATATTACAATCTATGAAATTTACATCTTATGTTCCATTATTTCAGTTTTCTTACAATTCAATCCATATTCGCGTTAATCCTACCCTAATCCATACATGAAGAAAACGAAGGAATAAAAGAAATGAAAATAGAAGAAATTCCAAAGGATAGAAAAAAGATGTAAATAACGTAAAAATAACAGTAAATAAACTAAAATACTATAAATAAATACGAAAAAGCTATAATTAACAGAAATAAACTAAAATTACTAAAAAATATCTAAAAGAAAATAGACTTAAAATAATTCTAAAAAAAATTGTAAATAAATCACTGAAAAGGCTATTCCAAAAATCATAATAAAACTACAACTATTGGAAACCTTATTATTTTAAATTACTTAGTAAAATCTTAAAATAATTACAATCACTCACCTCCAGTCCTAATCTTTCTATTCGGTCTTCCTGGATCCACTTGGAGTTGTAAAATAATTTAATTTGTAACAATTTTCTCCTTTGGAAAAATTATTCCGTTTAGGGTCCTTCGTAGAAAGGTGAACCCAATTGGAGAAAACCTAGAATGAGAAAAATGTCAGGTCTAGGGGTCTATTTATAGGTGTGGAAGTGGATCTCGGACCGTTGGATTGGAGATTGAATAGGATGCAACCATGTCATAGGTTGAATAGAGGCCGTTGGACGCAGAAACAGAGGCAGATCTGTTCAAACTATGCAAAACACATCGGCTAAGGACTCTGGAACGTTCGAACGAACAAAAGTTCGTTCATTGAAAATAGTAGAGGTGAGTCGAACGAGTGATCGAACTGCCTTGGTCGACCTGCCTATACATTTTTTTCCTTTCTTTTTCTGCTTATTTTGTTTATTTTATAACTTGGTCATATTAGCTTGGTTTCTGACATTCTATATATGGAAATTGAGCAGAAAATTATCACGGACACAATGGTGCAACTCCCATGGCTCAATTCTGATAATTTCACAAAGTTATTTTATTATTTAATTAATTAACAAATTAATTATTATGGGTTAAATTTCGGGTTGGTACAGTGGTATCAGAGCTTAGGTTGAGCGAATACCTGAGCCTAATAAGGGTTAAAAAACTCATCATTGATAGGTTAGTAATACTCTATGATGAATAGCTCATTAGAGATAGGGTTAGTAATACCCTAGAATGAGTTTGAGTATTATATATGAGCGCGTATTTGTTAATAAAATATACAAATGAATTTAGTTTTTTATGAAATCATTTTACTGAAAAAGAAAAGAGTATTTTTATAAAAAAATTCAAAGAATTTTTGAAATAATAAAACCTTTTATATGAAGAATTTTAAAAGCCAACTTTAGAAATGAACCCCAAACCATTTTTCTAAGTATTAACCAAAACTCTATACCTTTGAATACGCTAGCAATTGCCTACTACTTGTGTCTAAATGGATAATTGTTTGTCTTGCAAAAACCACATGGGAGAAATTATGCAAAAAGGGAATCCTCTAGGGAAAATTGGGGTGAAAAGGATAAATTTATAGTTCTCTCTAGCGATGAAGATGAACAGATAGTACATCCCCCCAGCAATGGTGGATGTCCGATTAGGGAAGACTATGCCTCGAATACACATAGGGATGAAGATGGGTACCTAGTCGCTGGAATGTGTATATCAGCCCCTGCTCCAGAAATTATTATAATCTCTAGTGATGACGAACCTGAGCAAGCCTCAAAGGGAAATTGGGTAACAGATCCTGCTAGTTCCATCTTGGAACCCATGGAGTAAGACGAACCAATGGAAGAGGAATTGAACTTGTGGAAAAGGAGATAGATCCAATGAAGAAGGAATCTGAGCAAATGGAAGACTCGAACGCGATCATATCGAGCGGGTGCAGCGGTGTGATATGGAATATGGGCGAGGAGAATGTTATATGGCAGGAGGCATCGTCCAGTTCATACATAAACTGGGATGCAATAGGAAGCAACAATGAGGAGATGGCAAAAGAAGAAGAGGAAGGAATCTGTGAATTTGAAAATCCATGGGAAGAAAATGTGCAAGGATTGGAGGAGTTGGAAGAAGGAGGAATCATACTAGGAGTAACAGTAGGCTTGGGATAAGTCCCATGGAATCAGCCATGGTTACCCCAGGAAATTGAAGAAGCACAAGAGGAGGATGGCAACGAGGCCGATGATGAGTTGGGTAGTGAAGGAGAGGGAGAAGGGGAGGTAATGATTGATTTGGGATGTTGGCGTCCATCTTTATCTTCGGACTCAAAAGAATAGGAATAGAATCTGGGAAGTAAGTATGTATGAGAAGTGTATTTTGTTTTGATGTAGTATCTTGAGTTGTAATGTTTTAGTGAGGAAAGAGGAATCTTCTTTTTTGGACCCTATTGTTGGAAGGTTTAAATAATGTAAGAATACAAAGATTTTTAAATGATGGTTGTCCCAACTTTTTATTAGTACCAATCTTTAAATAAACAACTAAAGTTGGATGGTTTTTGGGTTTGTTGTAAATGATGTTTTAGCAACATTTGTTTTTAAACCCTTGAATAACACTGTGGAAGAAATCTTATGAATACATTAAGATCTGTAATAAAGGAATTTTAAAGAAAATAACAAATATTAGAGTTTTTATAAAAAGATGGAAGATTATGAAGAGAAGTTCATTTTAATAATGTTTTGGTAGTAATTAATTTAATCACATTGATTATATTTTAATGAAAGTAAAAAGTGTTAAGTAAATCATGAATATACTTAAAGCACCTGAATAAGTATACGAATATTTTTATATTGGAACTGTAAAGGTAAAGAGAATACATACATACACATACATACATATATAAAAAGGAATATTAATTAATAAAGGAGTGTTAATTGATAAAGTATGTTTTAACTAAGTAAAGAATGTTTTCACATTTAATATTGGATGTTTATGGTGATATATCAATTTAATCAATTATTTTGGAAATAAGTTTTCTAGAAACCACAAAGATATGTTTTGAAAATGTAATATAGTAAAAAGATATTTGTCTTTTGAAGAAAAAAAATGCATTTTTATGGATAAATATTTGGAAATAAAAATGAAAAATGGTTGTGTAGAAGTAGCTTTATGAAAGCTTTATGAAATGTTTTCATAATTTTTTTGAAAGATTAATAAACACATATGAAATATGTGGATTGTTTTGCCGCACGATTTAATCTAAGATTCAAGTGCATAACTTTAACGTGTCTTGACACTTATCCAAAAAAGGATTTATCACTCAATTCTTGACAACGAATATTGATAAGGGTTTATAGTTAGATGCTTGAGTTTTCTATCATAGTTGAGAACTATGCAAGGAGAACTTAAGTTCGGATCAGGAAGCCTGGTCAAAGTCTGTACCAATGGATCGGGAGATCAATACTAGATCGAAAGTAAAGTCGTGGATTCGAATAGAAGATCAAATCAGATATTGTGTTCAGATGATCTATATATATCATACGGATGTAAATTAAAAATAAATATTTTGGGAAAAACCTTTGGGTTTTGTTAGGGTAATTTCGGGGACGAAATTCTTTTAAGGTAGGAAATCTATAACGACCTGCCAATTTATCACTTTGATAAATTGAATTTATTTTTAATTAAAGATGATAATACAGATAATACTGTTTCAAGTAATGATAAGTAATAGTAAACTTATTTTGAATAAATATTTACAAGAATATTTTCCTCAATCGATAAGATAACATTGAATTTAAATCATTGATTAATTTAATTTAAATTGAAATTTAATGATTTAATAATTTTTAAAATTATCCAAATATTACTTTTTAAATGATGTAATCCATTTTGAATAATTATAAAGTGAAAATAAATTACTTATAATAGTTTATAAAGATACGTATATTTGATTTGAAAATATAAGGAAAAATCAATATCGCTTTATCAGTATAACAACAATTTTTGTAAATAATTTTTAATATAAAATTTTATGGTTTTATAATTCAAATGTAATCATTTTAGTTGGCTTAAAATGATAGTAAATTTATTTTTAATTTTTGTTTACAAATATGCGTACGTTAAAATTTAAATGAAAATGTGACCGATAATCGGTTCGTCGGATTTCAACGATTTAACGAAAAAAAGTTATTCGAAGACATTCGAAGTGTTAAATCCCTACACACACACACACACATATATATATGAATGTATGTATTTATGTATGTTACATACATATGATAACATACATATAAACATACATATATAAATATAATTATGTATAAGAAATATAATATAAAATATATAATGTATTTTAATAATTTCTTACTCTTTAAGCATAAAGAAGTCAACATATGTATGCATGAGAGGATGGAAGTGAGGCACATAGGGTAGGGGCTTTTGCCGTGCATGGTGAAGGGAGATAGTGTGTTCGAAAAGCCTAGAAATAGTGACAAAAGTGATGTGTACATGTCTTCTTTTATACTCTTCCTTTTTCCTATAAACACCCTACCATCTTCTCTTCCTTTTCATTCCTTTTTTTTCTTCATAATTTCAAGCTTTTGTCTTCACTTTAATGGCTTCCATTCAAAAAAAAATTGTCCAAATTTATTCTAAAAAAGAAATAAAATCATAATATATCGTTAAACACCTCAAAAACAAGCCCAAATCTCCATTTCTCCACCTCCTAAACCCAAGACACCACCATCCACCACCCTAGGCTATGAGCTTCACCACTTCCCCACCATCGGTTATGAGCACCAAGGCTTAGTTGAGCCATTTCAAGGATTTATTTCAAGATAGCGGAGCTATAGTCGTTTTAAAACTAGTTCGAAGGGAAAATGAAAGTGAGAACTACTATAACTTTTATAACATATGTTGGATGTAAGATGCTGCAAATGGATGTAGATTTTGAAATATGAGTAAAACAGGTTTTGGAAAAATCCTGGTTTTGCAATTCATCATCCAAAACTGGATTTCTTTGAAAATGATGTTTGAAAATGTTTTAATATGTAGAATAAATCTTATAAATGTTTTAAAATGGTTTAATAGTGATTTGAGTAATAAAAGTGAATTTTCAAATAATAAAAAGTCGTTTTGATCAATATAGCTTAAAGGCACTTTCCGTAGCACTTTTCTATAATTTTTGAAATATGGTTTTAAACTTATTAGTTCTTATCCAAATCATTTGTAAATGTTTTCAAATGGATAATTAAGATTTTTCATAACAATTTAGAGGATTTCTAGCTTATTTAAGAAAGATCAAATAAATGAATTAAAGAGAAAGTTATTATAATTAGTGGTTTAATCTTGGCTCTAAAAGCCAATGAGTAGACCGAATTTTTCTATTCGTGGGATCTGAATATGAGGTGCTAAACTAAGGAGATGTTCAGGAGCAACCAATGCCCTGGTTCGCCTGGCCACTTTCTTGGCGAGAGATAGATAAGGTCGAAATGTCGAAAACGAGTTAAGTATAAAAGATTTAATCTTCCAAATTTAAATACAACTTGGATTTTATAGAGATTGTCTTTTTGTACTCAGTGTTAAAGCCCGAAGAGGGAATTCGTACTATTCGCGGAATTTAAAAGGTGATTTCACCGTTATTCCGCCCATAGTATTTGTTGAATACGGGGATTTATATTGAGTAGAATTGGATAATTTCTATAGATTCTGCTCACATAATATTGACTGGTTTTGGACTAACATCGAAGATAACATGGTTTAAACTAAATCAAAAGCATGAGTTTCAAAATTAAGAAATCTTTGTTAAGATTTAAATGAAACGATTTTGGGAATATTTCCCTAAGTATAAAAGAAATGACTTCGAGTTAGTCCAAGTTTAAAAAGGGTTTTAAATAATTAAAGATCTGATAAGAGAGGTTTGATAATTCCACACATACCAGAAAGAAGGTTTTAGAAATATATCTCCATAAGAGATTTTGATAAAAAAGAACTTAATCAATCAAAGAATGATTCCCTATTCCCAAAACCTCTTTTTATCAATGATTAGATTGAGGGAACCGAGGTCGGATTTGGGTAATTCCTATCCGAAAATCACTTCGAGCCGATGTATGCATTCGAAAAATGAAGACCTGATAGAGAGAATGAAGGATGAAGACCTAAGATCTTCAGGATGAAAGGACTGCTTGTTGATTATTCTGGTTAGCTTCCAAATAATAAAATAGCAGTGGTCCCTTCATTTCTGAAACTCTTTGGGTTATAATGACTTTTTGCTATTAATCCTAGGGTTAAATCCCGACAGGATGTGGTAGGAGAGTACCTTCGGTTTCGTTCAGTCCCAGAATGAACTTGTATGGAGGGATGTCTGACATTGCATTCTTGAGATTTCATCGTTGATTTTTATAAATATGCATCTGTTTGGTGGCGGAGAAGGCAACTTCTATTAGCTTAATACCCTTCTCTTAGACATATGAGCTCAAAGATTGTATGTTGTGAAAGTCAATAGTGATCGATGGAATGGCAGTGTGGTATTCAAAGAAAGATGATGTACTATGTGAAAGGTAATCGATCATTACCTCAAGCTTCACACCCAAAAATGACCGTAACAGGGTAAATGCAGCAAGGCTATATGGTTCGCAGCCATTAGGATATGATCATCCGCTTCTAGATATATCTCTTTCCACTATGACGTTTGTGATATAAATTAATGTGCATGTATGCTACGAGGATACTCGGATAGGTTGGTAACGACTGGGGTGATGACGTATTTGGTACTATTTATGAAGAGGTAGGATAGTCTTGTGTTGGTAGAGGACCATCTATTGAGCCTCGATACTATCCTCTAGAGATGTACTATCGGAAGGTAGTCCCTTCACCAGGTCATTTGTATGGAAACTCATTCTCGGATAAAAGCCCGTACGATTTTAGATGTAGAAAGCCTTGTATAATAAGGTGATATGCTGGAATTTAATAATGTAACAATTTCGGCTAAGATTAATAAAGTTTACATGCAAATGTTTTCAAAGATATGTCATTAATAATATCTTGTATTTTGAGGTAGAATGTCTTGGTTATCATAAGATAAAAACTCTTTCCCCGTTTATGTGTGGCGTAGTCTTATGAGATACCTTTTTGTTTTCAAAACATATTTTATGTTCTCATACCAGTCTCATGACTGATCTGGAGTTTATTTTCCTTTTTCTTAAACTCTGCGTGCCCTAATTTTTTCGGGCAAACTAGTAGTCAGATTTAGCTTAGAAGAAGCTGGATGGAGTCCGAAGCATGGAGTTAGAAGAGATGTACTGAAGATCTATTGTCTATTTCCACCGCACTCTTATGCTATAGTATTTTGCATTGTAAGGGCAGAAACTTTTAACTGTCCATGTTTTTAACTCTGATAAATGTAATTTAATTTCCGCTGTAAAGATTTTGTGCAAAAATAATGTACGTGAGATTCTGTTATGTCTTATTTTCTTTTCTTACCATTGAAGATCCGTTTTTCCAACACTTGGATTTGCGGCACATGAATATCGAGGATGTATTAGTGTCGATTTATAGGAGTCGAAGAAATGGGTCCACATAGATAGTGTCTTCTATTTGTTTGATTTATAAATTATTGATTGCCAACATGATTGTCGCTGTCATAGAAATATATAACAAAGTTTAACTAAGTATAAAATATAAACAATCTAAATATTGCTTCCCGTGTTATCTAATGGAATATATTCTTTTTGTTGTCTTATTCAAATGCATTAAACTTCCACCTTTTTTTTACACTTTCTGTAATGACTCTGAGATGCATTGTCGGGAGATCTACCACACTCACTCATACGAAAGCTTAATTTCATGACATATAAATATATTGCTTTGTTGGTATATGAATGGTTCAACGGCCTTATTTGTTTTATACTATTAAATTTCATTCTCTATCTTTGTGTACAAAATCTATAGCAATGGTCAATGAAATATAGCACTGCAGCAATGCAATGGTAGCATTGTTTACGGTTGGATTTGTTATCAGAATACTCAACATCATCAAAATCTGGCTTTTGCATCTAACGGTAGCAGGCTTGATTGGGCATGCTATCCTTGCGTAATTTTTCTTATTAAAATTCTCAGTGCGTCAATTTTATGTTTTTCTACTACTCTTTTCCTTTTTCAAGATTGGGCCTGTTCTCTATTCTTGCCATTTTTCTCTCTCGTCCACAAGAAAAACATGATGCGGTTTTGTTACTCTGTGCTGATCATCCAAAATGTTAAAGTACTTTACATTTCATAATCTTTGTTCTTTTACTCCGTTTGTTTTAATAGTCTTTATTTTGTCTATGTTACATTCCATATTTTGTCCCTCTGTGTTTGGCATTCTAAGGTGGTGTATATCTTTTAGCTTGATCATACATGCGTTGCTTGATGTTAGGCCTGCAAACAGACGAATATGGATTTGAATAATGTCATGTCTTTGTCCGTATTCGAAACCATTTCCAGATGTCCATATCTACGGATGCGGACGAATATCGAATATATTTCAACCAGTTCACAACCAATAAATCTAAACAAATAAATACAAAATTTTGATTTATTATAAATTTATTTCTATACTAAATATATAAAAAATAATAAATACGCTAAGGAAAATAATTTTAAGTAGCATATATTGATTTTTATATACATATTATTTTTTTTTATTTTTTTATTTTTTTTTGAAATGGTACTTTGTATACAACAAATCATTAGGACAACATATCCCATGTCAATAAACGTTCGAAAGCAAGTTTTGAACTTGCGACCTCTTATTATTTACCTAGATATCATTGGGACAACATACAACATATTAATTTTTTACCTAGATAAAATAATAAAAATAATCATTTTACGTACTAAAATACACAAAAGAATAACTATAATCATGATAAAAAGCGAACGGATAGTTTTCGAATACGGATATGGCCATATTCGCATCCGTATATCTGTTTTTCGAATGTCGAATAATTTTCATATTTTGGATATGAAAACTGACGGATTTCAGATTTTTCGGATATTCATTGACAGCCCTTTTTGATGTTGCCGAATTTTAAGGATTATCATGGACAAATTTATCGATTTGATCTTTTACTATGTAGTCTTCCTCAAGTAAAAATCTAAGTCTATTGCCAGATAGCTCGATTTCTAATTTTTCACGAGCTTATATACATAGTTAGCTTAGAAATATATGCGTGCTTGATATAGAAGACATTTAAGCTTTTTATCTTATGTTAAGCTTCATTGTACAGTTCAAATGTTATGATATGGCTATATGGCTATGATTTATGCTCAACCTGCTAGACAAGTGTTTACTTCTACTGTTTATCACCATTAACGCAATAAAGATGAAACGATTTGCTTTTTTACATTTTGAAGTTGGAATTATGTGCATAATAGTTAAACCCTCTAAACACCACACACAACACCTGAAAATATGGTATAATAAATTATATCTGGAAATTGAACGTATAATATAAATAAGTGATATTTGCATGTATATTTGGTGCTGCTGTATAAATACCAAAAACAATGTCATACATGTTTATTATCATTTCTCATTTAAATATATATTTACGTCCTACTAATAAGAATGGAAAATTAGTTGCTAGCATAAATACCATGAATGCTTAGATTAATCAGTAGAAAAACGACACTTTGTCAGCTTATTACTTTAGCACTCACCGAAGTCGATCACTACAAAAAAGGTTGGTAATGGTTATGTTAAGGACAACTTCCATATCAAGAATTTTGAAAAAGAAATAAAAGTTAGATTAAAATTTGTTGGAATTCCTATTGAATGAAAATATACATAAGTCCCACATCGTCAAAAATTACTAAGCTATACTTGTACATATATGGCTTTGCAATAAAGAGGTTGGGGCTTAGGGGCATCCAAATGTATCCTTCGTTGTGAGGAGGGAGATCATGCATCATCACCACGCACGCGCGCCGCCGCCTCCATCCGACTGGGCTGGGCTTGGGTTTGGGTTTAAATGATCCTACTTTTACCGCAAAACTGAGATGACTTTTCTGTTTTAACTAAAACAGAGATGACAACAGTAGAGCTCTCAACAAAGGCTACTACGCACAACAGGCCCGATCCTTTTAAAGGAGATGGTGACGACTTTCTAACATGGAAGAATCAGATGTTATTTTATCTCACCACACTTGGTCTGCAACGGTATTTCGAGGAGGAGGACCGATTCCTGCACCAGGCAAGGAATCAGATGTTGATATGTGGAAGCATTCCGATTTTTTATGCAGAAACTATATTCTGAATTGTCTCGACAAGATGCTATACAAAGTATATCAGCCTCTAAAGATAGAAAAAGCACTCTGCAATGCACTTGCCACGAAGTATAAGACGCAGAATATCAGTCTTAAGAAATTCGTTGTAGACAAATTCATGGACTACAAGATGATTGACTCTAAACCGGTGACTGCTCAACTGCATGAACTGCAAATCTTCATTCATTAACTCGAAGCGGAAGGTATAAGGTTGGAGAATCGTTTTTGGTTGAAACCATCACGGGAAAACTGCAGCCGTCATGGAGAGATTACCGCAATTATCTAAAGCATAAGAAGAAGGAAATCTCTTTACAGGATCTCATAGTCCGACTGAAGATTGAGGCAGATAACCATGGAGTTACAAAACAAAGCGATGAGGCATTTGTGGCTGAAGGTTCAAAGACCAAAAACAAAAGGAAGAATTTCCAAAAGAAAATGAAAGCTCTAGAAAAAAAACCAAATGACAACAAACAAACCAAAAAGTTTAATGGCGAGTGTTGGGTTTATGGAAAGGTTGAACATGCCGCTAGAGATTGCAGACTCAAAAAGGATCGTAACAAAGAGGCAAATATAGTAGACAACATGGAAGTAGACGAGTCCAACTTCTCGGCAGTTGTATTTGAATGCAATTTAGTTCAAAATCCTAATCAATGGTGGATAGGCACAGACACTACTCGTCATGTCTGCTCTGACAAATCCATGTTTTCTACATACCAAAAATTCAATCACGAAGAAAAACTCTATATGGGTAATTCTGCACTATCCATGATCAAAGGCAGTGGAACAGTAATCCTCAAGTTTACCTCTGGGAAAACTGTCAAGTTGAATGACGTGCTCCACGTTCCAGACATACGAAAGAATCTGATTTCTGGTGCAGTGCTATCAAAGAAAGGATTCAAAATGGTGTTTGAGTCAGACAAGATGGTTCTATCCAAGGCTAGAATGTATATCGGAAGGGGATGATGTCTTATTTAAGGCAAATGTAGCCGTTATCAGCAATAAAACTATGTATTCTGTTTGTGCTATTAATAAAATTGAAGTTTCTTACTTGCTTGAGCATGAAATTTTACTATGGCATGATAGATTGGGACACATAAATTTCCGAAAAATGAAAACATTATCAAACTTGGGATTAATTTCGAAATTCTAAGTAGATAAGAACTACAAATGTGAGACATGCGTAGAAGCAAAAATGGTTAAAAAAACCATTTCAATCTGTTGATAGAAGCACCGAACCACTAGGTTTGGTTTATACAGATTTATGTGATTTTAAATCATTACCTACAAGAGGTGGGAAAAAGTATTTTACCACTTTTATTGATGACTATACATGATATCGCTATGTATATCTTTTAAATAGTAAGGATGAAGCAATTACATCGTTTATGAAGTACAAAGCTGAGGTAGAAAATCAGTTAAATAAAAAATCAAGATTTTGAGATCTGATCGAGCTGGATATTACGAATCACCGTTTGAACAGTTTTGTGCCGTAAATGGTATAATTCATCAAACAACAGATCCATAGTCACCACAATAAAATGTTGTAGCCGATAGGAAGAACAGAACGTTAAAAGACATGATTATTGTCATGCTTTTAACTTCTGTTCTACCAATGAACTTGGCGGGAGAAGCCTTAAATATGTCTAATCACATATTAAACAAAGTCTCTCACAATAAAAAAGGAACAATTCCATATGAGTTATGAAAAGGACACAAACCAAGTTTTAAATACCTCAAAGTGTGGGGGTTCTTGGCAAAAGTTCCAGTTCCGCCTCCCAAGAAAGCCAAATTTGGTCCAAGAACAGTAGATTGTTACTATTTAGGGCCAGCCCAAAATAGTAGTGCCTATAGATTTTTGGTATTCAAGTCTGATATAGCTGATATTCATGTAAATACAATTATTGAATCTAGAGATGCCTCATTCTTTGAAGATGTGTTTTCACACAAAAGGAATGAAGGGAATATTGTCCCTAAAAGGACAAGAGAAGAATCAAGCAATTCACATGAAGATGAAACTCATCATGAGATTGAGAAAGTTGAACTAAGAAGAAGCGTAAGGGCTAGGACTTCCAAGACATTTGGTTTGGATTTTTTCACATATGTGTTAGAACACGAACCCCAAACGTACAAGGAAGCAATGTCATCTTCTGAATCTTCATATTGGAAGGAAGCAATCCAAAGTGAGATTGATTCAATTCTAAGTAATAAACTTGGAAAATTGTTGATATTCTACCTGGAATAAAACCTATTGGCTGTAAATGGATTTTCAAGAAGAAAATGAAAGCAGATGGCTCTACCGACAAGTATAAAGACAGATTAGTAGCCAGAGGATATCGTCAAAAAGAAGGACTAGACTTCTTTGATACATATTCGCCAGTAACACGAATAACCTCTTAAGAATGCTAATAGCAATTGCATCGATCTATAATCTGGAAATTCATCAAATGGATGTAAAGACAGCATTCTTAAATGGAGATCTCGATGAGGAGATCTACATGGAGCATCCTGAAGGTTTTGTTTCCAAGGAAATGAAAACAAAGTCTGTAGATTAGTAAAATCACTATACGAACTAAAACAAGCTCCAAAAAAATGGCACGCAAAATTTGATAGTGTCATGATCGGAAATGGTTTTCGTATAAATGAATGTGATAAGTGTATTTGTTATAAACAAATTGGACAATCATATGTGATGATTTGTTTATATGTAGACGGTATGTTAATATTTGGTCCAAATACTTCGGTAAAAGAGACCATAAAGAAGATGTTAATTAGCAATTTCGATATGGAAGACTTAGGAGTTGCAGACATTATTTTGGAATCAAAAATAAGAACACCTAATGGAATTGAATTATCTCAGTCACACTATGTAGACAAAGTGATTGAAATTTTTTAAAATTTTGGAATTAAAGGAGTAAGAACACCTTTTAATCCATCAGAAGTACTGCATAAAAACACTAATGAGAGTGTAATGCAACGGGAATACTCTCGTGTAATAGGATGTCTCATGTATCTCATGAATTGCACAAGACCGGATATAGCTTATGCAGTAAGTCGATTGAGTATGTATACAAGCAATACAAGAAAGGAACACTGGAAAGCACTAATGAGATTGCTTGGATATTTAAAAAATACCACAAATTATTCCTTATATTATGGAAAATATCCTGCCGCCTTAGAAGGATATAGTGATGCAAATTGTATTGCTGATTTAGAGGAATCAAAATCAACAAGTGGTTATATCTTTACCTTAGCAGGGGGAGCAGTGTCATGGAAATCTACTAAACAAACATGCATAGCTCGATCCACTATGGAATCGGAGTTCATAGCTTTAGATAAAGCAGGCGAAGAAGCAGAACGGCTTCGTCATTTTGTAGAAGGTATTCCGTTTTGGCCTAAACCTGTATCGGCCATATGCATACAGTGTGATAACCAAGCTGCGCTAAGTAGAGCGCACAACTTTATGTATAATGGAAAGTCATGACATATTCGTCGACGCCATAACACAGTTAGGCAGTTACTCTCAAACGGGACTATTTTCATTGATTATGTGAGAATAAATGATAACCTAGCGGATCCATTTACTAAAGGTTTATCAAAAGAGAAAATTGACTGTGCATAGAGGGGAATGGGTTTAAAAGCCTAAATCACCAAGAGTTGTCTTATACGGAAACCTATCCTAGCGACTGGAGATCCTACGGACTAGGATCAATAGGCAAACCAGTTCTGAGCAACTCAAGACTTAATGCATTTGCGTGGACATAGTCCAACTCCATTCCTATGGTGCACAATATAAATGCATGCCTACAGTAGTATTTAAAGGTTAAAACTATGTTTTTTAATGATGACCATATCTTAGAAATAACAAGTGGGGTATATGTAGGATACTCTTAATGGTTGCGATCATCTATGTTAGTGTGAGCTGGGTCGGCTCTATGAGAATATTAAAGGCTTTTATTCTCTAAAAACACTAGCAGAACTAAAAATTGTTCAGGACCAAAATGAACACAACCAAGAGATTGGATGTGAAGGGAATCAATGCTTCGTAAAGCTTATTGTCTGGATATACAATAAAGGTTGATGTTCAAGAAGAAATAATTCACCGGTTAGCCAAGTAGATTCGATAAGTTTTAACTAGGGAAAGTACAAAGTGAAATATCTATTTATCCACGATAAAGCATTATTCCATATTTACTCTGTGATATTTCGCTTTGTGTGGGGGATATGTATATTATCATTCATGTGGGGGATTGTTGGAATCCCTATTGAATGAAAATATACAGAAGTCCCACATCGCCATAAATTACTAAGCTATACTTTCATATATATGGATTTGCAATGAAGGGGTGGGGGCCTAAGGGCACCCAAATGTATGCTTCGTTGTGAGGAGGGAAATCATGCATCACCACTACAAGCACACGCGCGCCGCCGTCGCCGTCCGTCCGACCGATCCGAGCCATGTCGGGCTCGTGTTCGGGTTCGATTTCGGGTCTGGATCTAAATGATCTTCTGCAAAACTGAGCCGGGGTTTCTAACAGTTGCAGACTAAACGAACAGACGCGACTGTTCAGAGGCGGACGCGGATTGACTGAGGAGGTGCGACTTCTGAAGCGGGTGCGAATAGTTAGACGCGAACGGATGCGACCCGACTGAAGAAGCGCGGGTGAAGAAAAGCAGTACGACGCGAACAGATGCGAGGAGCAGGCGGGTGCAACCCGACTGAAGAAGCGCAGGAGAACAGATGCAGTACGACGCGAACGGATGCGAGGAGCAGGCGGGTGCGACCCATTAATGAACAGTCGCGGTTCAAAAGGCAACGAGTGCGATCCGCCAAGCGGACGTGACTGTTTGAAGGGATACGGACAAAATTATAAGCAGGAGAGAATCCTGATCACATTCTCAATCTATTGCAATTCTAATTTCTTCTGCTTCTTCTATTCTACTGCTCCATGCAATATATCACAGAGTTGACATACTCATTACAATCTCATGCAGATTACGTCTGTTGTATCTTGGGAGACTTTAAATAAAGTCTTAAGGAAATTTTTACGACGAGCCTCAAACGGAATTTCCTTCTTCAAACCGGTTAGGTTTTTAATTTATTTATATATTTATTTATATATATCTTTTTCATTTCTACATTATACTATTTTTAAATAGTATAACGTTTGATCTATCGCTATAGTTATTATTTCTATAGTTGTTAGTTTGTGATTGTAATCTAATTACGACATACTATTGCTTAATTTAGCTAATACAGGCTTCAAGAGTAGTGGAAATCTGATTGATAAACTTATGAGATGAGTTTATAATTGATTATTCTTTGTTTTGGTATACTAGACGTGTAACAAAATTAAGTACTTAGCAAGAAATTTAAGAAAAAGATACTATATAATCAAAGATTGGATATACGTCAAATCAATAGTTTTTGCTGCATAAATAAGGATTTACTTATTTGTTACTGATTTTTTTTGTGGTTAACAATATTTGATGTTTTATTCTCCTATTTTTCAACCTGATGTCTCAACATAGTAAATGATAATAAAATCATGTGATGATGAATTGCATAAAAAAAATCAATGGATCAACATGATATAACATAGCAACATGGATAACCAATGCAAATAGTTCAGCAAGTAAACTCCATTCTACTTCTACACTATTGACTATTCATCATAGATATGTTCTGTTTATACAAAGTATATATTATGCAGAGATGTGAATATAAATTCATCAAGCCTTAAAATATTAAGAAAACCATAACTGCTAGGAACATCATCACAAAAAAATCCAAATGTTAAACTTATTTACATATTTGAGGTGTGAAAGATAACATATTATGACATAAATTAATAAAGGAAAAGTCTTAATTCAACAATAAATTATATACATATATGCACATACAAGGACTGGTACACAAACTGAATCTCTATAATATTTCTTACTAATGCATTCCATCTAAACCTAAACTCAATTTGCATGTACTCCGTAATTTTGTAAGTACAGTAATCATATAAGCAGATTATGCATTCCTGAATAATTTTATTGGCATGCATATATGAATTGTATAACTTTATGTATCACCAATAATTTCTCAGAGTATCCTTAAGTTATCCCTAGACATCTCTCCATACACTGCTTACTGCCATTAGTTCTTTCTTTACCATTCAATAATGCAATTACTTTATCTTAATTTCCATACTTTTCTAGATCATTTTTGAATTCGAGGAAAGGTTTTTTCTCCTTTTGCATTTCGTGTGTCCAAAAGACATGTAGCATTTAATTACAAAAATAATTGATTTTTAAGATAAATGATTACACTTGCACACCCAAAAAAAATCTATATTTTCCGTAATTCCATTCGTCAACGATCATTTGGCATTCATCCATTTTGCAAAAGGAAACAAATACCGAATAAAACCCGTAGCATTTACATTATTGCTCATAGTTGGCTACTACTTAATATTTGATGAATCTGTTTCATGGAGTGCTTTTCAACTGTTACTGACTTAATATTTTTATGCAACTACTTTCACTAATCCAAGTGTGAATCATAGTTTGGACTAGTATATAATGAATATTCAACCACACATGCTCAAAGCCAAAAGGTGATTTTCTCTTAGTAGTAACAAAATATAATGATTACTATTGCTTTTCTTTAGGAAGCTTCCGCTGCATATTCCCAACACGGTAGACTTTATAAATACACCTATAATTATAGTTTTGGGTTTGGACTTCACACACTAAAAAGATACACAAAACCATATAAGAACAAGACAATCACTTTAGCATTGCTAAAAAAATAAGCCTAAATAGTAGTAAATCTAGGAACAAAACAAATCGAAAATACATAAATAGATACATTACAATTCGCCGAAATATTTGTAGTACAATAGCCGACAACAAATAACCCAATAGTTAAATTTATGAATTTTTAATTCAACAAAATGAAAAACATATAAATGGAAATTTAGAACATATCCCTCTTTTCTAAACTTATTTTTTTACGTTCTTTTTTTCAAAAACTGTTTTCTATATTCTTCTTTTTTTGAATTTCTTTTTTTTATTTCTCTCATTACCAAATGTAAAAACGACCGCTCCGACGTATATTATGATGGTTATGAGTTATGAATGTACAATAAGGTATGCTTAGCAGTTGCAAGAGGGGACGACCGTCGACGGTCCGTCGAATTTTTCCGACAGCTAGCCATTTTGTTTTTCACCAAATTAAATAATTAATTTATTTAACTACCATTATGTTTTAAAATATGTTTAAAAATACTAATTTAATTGCTAAAAAATAAACAAGATATTTTAGCACAACCATTCAACATAAAAGATAAACAAGATCGGTTAAATTAGTAATTTCAATGATATGCCTTCATGTAATTCGAATATTTAACGTTGTTGAAAATCTAACTTCCCCGATCAATCTTTGCGATTTTTAGACGGCCCATTAAGCAACTTCGATGAAGTTGATTTTGTGTAATACTTTTACTAATAAAATTATTTTTTAAACCATTAGATAATTAATTATGAAAGCATGATATAATTGTATAAAATAAAATAATCGGTCGAAAATTAAATTTATTGGATCTTTTGTCGATCTAAAGTATACTTGACCTATTTTCAGTGATAAAAATAAACAACTATAGGGTTTTGATTTTGAATTTTAAAGTTATAGCTGTTCATTGATATTCGCACTAAAAACCCTTCGTTGGAAGGCCGAACGACCTTGGAACGAGAACAAATTCAAAACATTGATGTTTGTTAACATATTAATCCAATCCGTGAAAATATAGTGGATCGTATCTAATATGACTTGTGTATTAGTATGTTAGTGTATACTTATATATGAGCTAAATATGGCACTGTAACAGAGTACAAAAAGTAAAGTATAAAAACGAGCATACCAGATATTTTATACTGGTTCGGACCTTTCGACTTACGTTCAGTCCCAAAACTCCCCTTTGGTATTTCACTAAACAACAATCCTCGCTTCGTCCGAAGGAATAGGCTTATACAAAATAATTTCTTTCACAAGTTTGTGTTCTATACACCACTTATATTGACTGCTGATACAAGTATTCCTATAATCTTTCCTTGAGTATGAGTGTATGTGCACATGGATTTGTAGGAGTGCTTATCACCAAAAATTATTTGATGATGTATATATATATTTTGAGATTGCTATGAAAGTAAGAGATTGAGATCAAGAGCAAGTTTTGAAAAAATAGTTAAGTTAGCCTTTTAATCTCAAAACTTTATTATATATATAGATTATCAAGAGTTTTCTCTAATGGATGCAACTGTTTTAATTTATTCCCTTTCATCTATAGTTGTAACATATAGATAAAAGTTGTGTCTATGTGAAGAAGGAGGTGTCTCTTCAAAAATATGACAGTTGCAGTTGATGAGACGTCTGAAAATTTTGGCCAGACATTTGTTTGTTTGTGAATTTCAAATATAAAATTCACGGTATTTAAATATAAAAATTTATGTCACCAGTCATCTGATGTTTGTTCTCTTATGGTCGGTTACCTGATCATCTCAATAAACAATGAAGCATTCTTTGTGCAAACTTTGGGGATATGTGTTTGAGTGCTTATGTAACTCAATGAAGATTGTACAAGATGATCTAAGATATTAAATATGTATATGACCTTATTTTCAATCCATCTTGATGTAGCTCTTCACACTAGTCTTCTCATGATTATCCAAAATCTAGAGATCTTCCTTCTTTTATAATCATGTATATTAGTCAAGATATTGTATAGTATGATTGTATAGTTGTTGTCATTAAAATCCAATAGAAGAGTATTTAACATTCTCCTCCTTTCTGATGATGACAACTATACAATCTAT
The DNA here is from genome assembly GCA_030765085.1 of Allium cepa. NCBI lineage: Eukaryota > Viridiplantae > Streptophyta > Magnoliopsida > Asparagales > Amaryllidaceae > Allium > Allium cepa. Next base: position 486,668,370 of record CM060934.1, on the reverse strand, counting down.
TCAAAACGAACATTAAATAATGCCCCCCTTAATTTGATATCTCCCCTATATACATGCATATTTCCCCTTTCTGATTATCAAAAAGAATATAAGATAATGTAGAAGATATACAAAATAGAGAGAGGTATGAAAAACACAGTATAACATACATGATGATTAATTAATACTTTGTTCAGACATAACAAAATACTAATATAACAAAATGACAAGCATAAGAGTGATGGATAGAACATAATACACATAAAATCTTTGGAACAAAATACAAACATAGTAGAATAACTAACACAAGATATAAAGAAGCATAAATTACTAATGTTGATTGTAGGAAAGTGAACCATAGTTCTCGTAATATTTATAATATACAAAAGGGTCGAATTGATAATTGCCCGACCATTGGTGTCTCGGCATGATTAATTCTTCATCTTCATTGATGGTCATGCCTTGAAAGGAGTCATAATAAAGTTGTTATGTTGGTAGTCGAGGTGGAGGGTCGGACCAAGATTCTTCGTCTAGGGGTGTTTCTTGACCAATGTTTTTACCTTTGGTATGTGGAGAAGACTCTCCAACATGCTCGGTTTGCGGAGCGCGTGAAGGAGGTGGTCTTGTTGGAGAAGAGGATGAAGAACTTGAACTAGATTGTCTGTGCACCTTTCTCATAATCTTGGATAGCGAAGAATTTATTTTATACAAAGTTTTTTTCATTCTCCCCATTCTAGTGGTGAAAGAGCGTTCCAGATTGCTAACTTTCACAGCCAAAATTTTCTTATTCCCAGGTAAAATTTTCTGATTTCTAATTGTAGGTGTCCAGCCGATTCATTTGGGTTAGGATCCAGTCAAATGTCACGTATGTCAGAGTAAGGATCATAACCAGTTTCTTGGTGAGAAGTAAGAAGCGGAGCAGGAGCTCGAGTAGAATATGAAGGAGGAATTGATGGTTGTGATGAGGCTTGAAAATGATTAGCATTCCATTGTTCAAAAGCGATATGATGAGGCAATGTTTCTATAACAAATGGGAATTTTGACTCTCAAAAACCGACAGTAATACGTCCACTGTATTGCATACGAAGCAATCGAATGCCTGAAAGCTTATCCTTAGGGATGAATGAAAGAAAGAGAAAAGAAAACGAAATAATTCAGAATATCACAAAATAGCAAATAATATATAATATGAAAAACAGATCTTTACAAAAGAAACAAAATTGTAATATACATATACACATCAATCAGAGTACGCTAGCCGATTTCAGTCTGGAAAGTTATAACAGCATGTCCTTATAATTGCTGATAAATACAACCAACAGACAATGCGGTGGAACACAATAAAATACATCGATACGTCTTAGGCCTCCATCTTGTCTCCTGGGCTCAAATGCATCCCAAGTAATATATAAATATGCTCGATCTGACCCGAGCATTGAAAGTGAAGAACGCCTTGATCAGTCTAGTAAACCAGTATGAGAAAATCACACCTCAAATGGAATTTAATGTTTATCAAAAATCTTTCAAATAAAGGTATCTCGTAAAACCACGCGCCACATAAACACAGATGGTTTTTTACCTTACGATCACAAGAACATTTTTTTATAGAAAATCCGTTTATATTATAATAATGTCTAGGAGTCAAAGTAAAATATGAATATAGTTGAAATGCTTGCATCTCACATTTCAGCATAGTTGGGCATAACTAAGTTCGTAAAGCTCGTATTGGAGAATGGATTTCATACTATCATAAGCTAAGGAAATATCTTCTGATGGTACATCTCTAGATAAAATACACAGGAGTCTGACAAGAACATCTTATACCCCTTCCACACAGGACTGGCCTACCACTTGACTAGTAGTACTAAATATGGTCACCCCATTTTGGGCGCTGAAGTATACATGAGTAGATGATAGTTGATCTAGATTTGAGATGACCATACCCTAATGGGAGCGACCAACATGACCCTGCTGCATGCCCGATCTTTTTCATTTCCCAATTGATGAGGGTTGAGGCTACGTTTTACTTTTATAGCGCACTTCCCACTTGGAATGTTGCATTGCCTTATAGTCGATGACACAATGTCAACATTCATCCATACAAGTCGTTCAGAAGATGAACGAACCAAAGGCACTACTTCTACAACATCCATTTTTGAATCACTCTTAGGATTTTTAGCAAGCAACCCTTGCACTTCAAAGAGCTCCGTCATAAAATTCCATCATCTTAAAGATGTCTTCAGTTCAAAAAGCTTTAGTTGGAACAAAGTAGTTTTCAGATAACATATCTGATAATGGTCTCTTCGAAAATACATTCGATAGTTTTCAATAAATCAAACCCGGTTTCTTTGGAAATAATCAGACAATAGATAAGAGCGGAGATAATCTCCTAACCGTTAGTGCATGGATTTTATTATCATCTGTCCTCAGAGAACAAAACGAGCTTTATACGCACAATACAACATCATCGGAGATTACTTTGCCATATAACTCACGTTTTTCTCCTAGATATTTCCAAAGTTACATTTTGGCCCATATTTGATAGTTGGTTATTTAACTATCAACAAACAAACATTCAATCAAGGATTTAATTCCATAGGGAATACCAACATTGGTTAAGCACATAAACCACCACTAACCTCTTTAGTTAATCCTTTTATTAATTAAAATTACTTTGTAAATACTTGTATTAAATACTTTTACAAAGATCCATTAGCAAACCTTATATTTTTTCAATACTTGGGAAAAAATTATCCATATACTTATCTCGACGGTATAAGTATATTCACAACACTAAGAAAGGTTTCCATTTATACAACCCAAAATCATTTATAAACTCATTTTTGAAATCTCTAAAACCGCTTTATAAATCTCTTTGATAAATCACTAAAAATCATTCATAATCTCTTATATAAATTTCAAAACATTTATAAAACTCTTTTACAAATTTATAAACCATTTATCAAAATACTTTAATAAATCTCTAAAACCAATTTAACAAACCCCTTTACTAAATGAAATTCATTCTATAAATCCATAAATTATTTATAAAACCCTTTTTATAAACCGATAAACTCATTTCTAAAATTCTTTTATAATTATCTAAAACCAATTATAAGACTCTTTTTATAAATCTCGAAAACATTTGTAAATAAATAGTAATCATTTACTTTGAAACACTATTATACAATAATAGCTATTAATAATAAAAATTATGAATAAACAATAACAATCAATTTCAAAACAATTTACAAATAATAATTAATAATTTCAAAACATTATTAATTCAATAATAATTGATTTTCAATATTATTATAATCAGTAATGACTAACTTTCAAAATATTATTAATAAATAATTTTAAAACATATTAATTATTTAATAAGTAACTTTTTAAAATATTAAAATATTGATAAATAACTTTAAAATAATATTAAATATAAATAAATAATCTTTTAAAACAATATTAAATATAAATGAGTAATTTTTTAAACATTTCTAAATGACTTAGAAAAAAAGATAATATGGTTAGAGTAAAATAGAAATTGTTATCCCACCCTTTGGTTAAGGCTGGAATATCAACAAATTTGCAAGAAAGAATGGATATCGGGATTGGAAATCGATTGGAACAAGGTCGTGATCGATGTCGTCAAAATTTGGCCGAGCTTCGATCGAGGCGGAATCGACTGGGAATGATGATTAAGGCTAGGAGAGGCTATGTTTCAATTTTCAGGTCAATCGGAGTTCGTGTGCTCCAGATATGGATGGATTAAAATGCGTAAAAAATGGTTCAAATCGATACATTTCGTATCGATCGGCAGATGGCGTTTCGAGTCGATACTGTTCGTATCGATCGGCAGTGGTTCGAATCGATGACGTTCGTATCGATAAGGTTGGAGACAGGCGACGCACTTCGAATCCATGCTTTCGTATCGATCATAGGTAAGCTTAGTTCGTATCCATCCACTCTGTAGGCCTCCTTCGTATCCATGCAGTTCATGGTTGTTCGAATCGATAGCGTCGGAATGTTCCTTATTCGTACCCATCGCGATCGAAACGATCAAGGAATGAACGCTATTCGTATCCATCTATATATTGCTCTTGTTCGTATCCACCTCAAAACAATTCACTTCGTGTCGATCGTATTGCAACAATCGCTACGAAAGATGTCACCAATTAACGATACGAGTATGGGTTGGGTCGAACGGATACGAAAAGGGGGAATGCCGTTGGATGCGAAGGAAAGAATGAAGGCTCGTTCAACATGGCAAAGGATATGGATCTCCTCCGGTTTATCGTTCCACGTCACGAGCAAGCACATGCCTTTGGTCGACATGAAGAGGATGGAAACGAAATTATGGATTCGAACTCAGCAGCCTTCGAAAAATACGAGATTGCATCGATCGTATCTCACAATCCATAGGTCCAAATGCCATGAAATTTTCACACAAGCTTACGTACAAGTCAAAGAAGGTTCATGCCAAGTTTCAACTCCATTGGGTAAAATCTTGATCGAAACGAAATTGGTTCGTATCAATCACCGATCGAGTCAAAACTTCATGGGATCGATCGCGTGGACCCACTCACGTGCCAGAAGGAGTCTTTCGAAGTTTGAGCGAGATATCAGCCTCATACGCCTATAAATAGCCCCTAAAGCCCATAGTAAATCGATCTTTTGGCTATCTGACGTTCAGACTATGCCGGATTCAACTTTACACTTTATCATTATCGTTGTACTTAAATTTCTTTATTGTAATCCGCTGTAATCAATTGTAATCGACGAAGAACATCAATAAAAGGATTATCATACGAAGTGGACGTAGGCCGGAGATAGCCGAACTACTATAAATCTCGTGTCATTTTTTGTTATTTCTGAATTGTTGTTCTCTATTTTTCTTGAATTTGTGATTTGTTTTCGGATATTGCTGATCTATATTCATATGTTGGTGCTTTCATGACATTTGGGGTTTGTGTCCAATTTTGACGCAAACACTTTGGTGCTTTCACTGAGAAAAACTAGCTCCCGCTATAATAGATTTGGAGTTCAGATTTGAAGGCTTAAGGATCCAGATCTAGAGAATTATGACCAGGCAATCGAGTAGAAGACAGAGGACAGAGAGAAGTCAACATGAAGGAAGCCAGGAGGCTTCATCAGGAGCCAATCAGACTTCAGCTTTCATCACCTGAGATGAAATGGAAATGATGATGGGAGCGATGCATGAAAAGAATTCCTAAAAAGGCAACAGGAAATGATACAGAACCTCCTTAGACAGGTTGGAAAAACAGGGATAGTCGAAGATTCAAGTGGTCTGATCCATGAGGCTGGAGCAGAAGGAAAACGCAGGCAACCGAATGCAGTTCAACAAGGCAGAGCCCCTAATCAGCATGCACCTGCTAGTTTGGATGAACCCAGGCTCGAGGGACACTACCGGATAACGATGGACAAGCTCATAGGAAAACTCCAGTTGACACTGCACAATAGGATGTTGGCAGGAATGTAAGAGTGTGGGATAAAGAGTATGTACCGGAATTCCCTCGAAGACTCCGGGGGGCAACCCTTGACAAACAATGCCGGATTGGGTGAGATTATCAAACGAACTATGCGTGGAGGATTGACAAATAGAGATCTGGAAGGGGTAAACAGGAGTCCGTTTACTCGTGAAATCAGGATCTCCAGCGGAGTTCAAGCTACCTAACGTGGAAATGTACAATGGAAAAGCTGATAAACCGATCACTTGATGAGATATACAGGCACATGGAGGTGCTGGGGGCATCAGAGGAAGTTATGGCCCGATGTTTTGTAGAATATGTGCTTATATGATTTTTGTTTGATGATAATAAACATATATACATTCGATTAAATGTATTTGTTAATGTATTATTTTATTTTTCATAGATTAAATAAATATTTGCTGAATAAAATTAATTAACACAGAATTTGAATTCAAACAAAAATTTTATTCAAGCAAATATTTATTACAATTTTGAATAGTACAAATTCAAGCTCTCACTATACATGTACAATTTTGATTACAAATACATCACAATTTCATATTTACATTTAACCTCCCTACACATCACTCATTCACTCAATTCGTATTTTATCTTCAACTTCATTCCAGTTAGAATCCAGCATCTGAGAAATCTGCAAAAATATTCACTAACGCAGTAAAATTGAAAAAGAAATATTTTTGCAATATAAAATAAAATATGAATTTTTGAAAATAATATTTGCCTCGGTTATTTGGGTTGTTCGTCATGATTTATATTTGAATTCATCACACACGAACAATGTGACATGCACAGTGTATCACTGTACATGCCGCAAGACCGTGTACACCGATATACGCTTGATTGATTTACAGGGACAGGTGAGAACAAGGTCAAACCCAAAATAAAAAGGACGGGTTCAGCTCAGGTGCAATATAAATAAAATCTTGAAACGAGCACAAGGTCAAACCCGAGCGTACAAGCTGGATTCAACTCAAGTGATACAAGTTCGAACAATGCTCAATGCACAGCTAACAGATGCCACCAAAAACAACAAAGACCAAGGCTAAAAATGTGCAAATGCCCAAACTCAGAGGAACAAAGGTCAGGGACCAAGTGCAACAGATACGATGAACCAAATTCCCATACTACATGAAATACATGGAGACAAAGCAACTGCCACAAGACCACAATGCAGTGTACATGAATACAACTACAGTGACAATGTGGATGCAACTCGAGCTTCAGTGAGTACACTATCAAATAAGCAGCCAATATAAATGTATAGACCCAGGCAACAGTGAATGATCAAGGGTACAAGTCCAAATACAACAATGTGCAGAAGCAAGATCAACACAGTGCATATATGAAGTACACAAGTGCAACAAGCATCAGTATGCAAGTGCAGACCACAAAGAAAAATACAACATGCCTCAAAGACCAGTAAACCAAGCTTCACAATAAACATCTCATGAATATAAGATGTTGAAGCCACAAAATCAAAGCCGAGTGAACTGCAAGTCTCAACCACTTCAACAAGACACGTGAATATGAAGATCATCAAGTGTAAACCAGACATCACAATGATACAACTTACAAGCCCAAATGACAATACAACAACTACAAACTACTTAACAATGCTCAAGTGAAGTTCAGGTCTAACCACACATCAAATTTGCTATCAAATATGCAGTAGCAAAGAAATCTAGACACAATGAATTCAGTAACAATATATATGAATCAAGATGCAAGACCGAACAGGCAAATACAACACGAATGAGCACCGCAACATGCTCAAAGTAAACATTGGATATAACTCGACTACAGCAAAAACAGAGTCAAGCCAGCGGATACATGAATAAAGTAAAAGCAAAAAGCAGAGGGATGAACACAGATATGGCCAGATACGAAGCTGACCAAAAATTCACGTAATCAAAACATGGCCGAAGTCAAAGAAAATCAACACCGTGATGACCACGATATCAATTCGAAACTGTGTCAACCAAGCAACGAAAGTATACGCATATGAAAAGGTCGGAATCAATCTCAAACGACCAAGCATAATCAAGCGGCAGAGAAAAGAAATTGACAAATTCAAATAGAGAATATACGACGAAAACCAAGGGTTACAAACCCTATATAAGGAAATCATCATCGGCATTCTCATCATCGAGTTCAAGCAAGCCAAAACCAGTAAAGCAAAAGGAATAAAGTACTTACTGAAATAGTAATCGAACTCGATCAATTTCATCGAAGCCGTGAGCAAAACAGAGAAGCAAGCGATCGACGAAGCAAACAAATTAATAAATCTTCCTTTCGATCTAGCAACCAAAGCCGGCCTCTTTGAAATCACGAAAACCCTAAATTGGATCGCATGGAAGGAAGCCCTAATTGAGTTAGAGAATGGCCGCCATCTCCATATAAATGAACGGGCAAATAAAAGAAGAACGTGTTTAAATTATAAAAGGGGGTCGGCCTGTTTTTTTTTTTCTCTTAAGGGTTTTTAATTTTAAATAGGGTTATTTTATTTTAAATTGTTTTTTAATTTGTAATTTCTTTTTTAAACCATTTAAATTTCTAGTCTTGTGACTAGGGGACAAACTATGTGGCGTAGTTTGAGAATTCGCAACTTAGTGGCTGAGTTGTGGCAGAGTTTTGAGCGTAGAGTTAGGTTTAGTCGATAGCGGGTGTCACGAGTTTACGTGTGTAAGCGTCTTACTATCTAATTTCTAGTAGAAACCTTGGGGGCAGCACGTAGGTAGGGTTTTGCCGAAGCTGGGTAAATTTTGTGTCGTTCTATTTCTGCATTTATTATTCTGTTATTATCTGTGCTGCTATTGTTCTGTGATCTGTGTTGAAACAATTTTATAAGCTTCCGCAACTAATTTTTTATAATTAATACTATCACCCTATTCACCCCCCCTCTAGGGTGAAATCGATCCTACAAGTGGTATCGGAGCTAGGAATAGAAGTCAGTTTTTGTTTTAAAAAATTCGTTTTTCAAAAACCAATTTTTGTTTTAAAAATTTGAATTTTTAAAATGGCCTCTTTTAATAATACTTTTGTTGAGGGTCGTTCCAATATTATTCCTTCTATTTTCGATGGAACAGATTTTTTGAATTGGAAATTGAAAATGGAATTTTATTTAAAATATGTTAATATTAAATGTTGGGATATTATTGAAAATGGGTGTGATATAACAGATAAGAAAATTATCTCGATTAATTCTCTTGCTATGCATATATTATATTCTCATATTAATCAAGATAATTTTAATTTCATCTCTCATTGTGAAAATGCACAGGAAATCTGGAATACTTTAATTGCAATATATGGTGCAACAGTCAACAGCAATGAGAAGTCCTCCACAACCGACTCAGATGAAGAAATGTGCTTAACATGATTTGTAAAAAACAGTTGTGATGAGGATGATGATGATGGAGCAGCTGAGCTGGTGTTAATAATGAAGAAATTCAAAAGATGGAACCACAAATATGGAAATCCAGCTCTAAATCAAGAATTAAAAAGCAGAATAATCAAAGCACTAGACAACTCGGAAGAACACGGGATCATTTGCAACAAACCCTGTGATATCAAGCCCAATTATCCCCGATTTCAACGCGATTTTGAAAAGAAATCAAAACGGAGAAATGCTACAGCCACGTGGAATACAAGTGATAAAGATAATCAAAGTTCTAGCAGTAAGAGTGAGAAAGCAGATATGTGCCTTCATGGAAATATAACTGATAGCGACAGTGACGAGCCAAGCGAGGTATCAAAACTTACTCACTCTGAATTACTTATTTATTTCCACGAAGTAAATGGCTGTTTTGAACGACTTAGGGAAAAATATGCTAAACTTGAATCACAAAAAGTTACTTTAATAGAATTAAATGAACAACTTGATCAATTAGTTAAAACCTATCAAAGTAGGATCCCTAAGTGTGATAAGTGTCCAACATTCGAAGATGAAATTAAAAAATCAGAAATTAAAATGAAATCGCTTGAAAATGAAATTCTGATTTTAAAAGAAAGTGAAAATATTAGGAGAGAGAATTCTATCAAAAGGTGCACACAATTGTTAAGCGAAAATGAATCTCTCAAAACACAAGTCCAACAATTGTCAACGACTTTAGATAAATTCTCAAAAAGTGAAAAATCGTTGAATATGCTGTTAGGAAAGCAAACTGTTAATACGGTTAGAAAAGGACTTAGATATAATCAATCTAAAATTGTTGAAAACAAGATTAATCAAGAAAATTAAATGTGCACAATTTGTAGAAAATATGGACACAATCACAATAATTGTTGGTATAGACCCAAACATGTGAAAACTATACCGATTTGGGTTCCTAAAGGCATAAATATAAAATCTCTCAAAGTTAAACAAATTTGGGTGCCAAGGGAACAATTATAAATAGTTTTGGGTCTTCACAAAATTATTTTTATAAATCTTTTTCCACTAACGACCATGGACCTATAAAAACAAACAGGTCACAAAAATCTATCAACGTGTAGGTGTGGTGGCAGGCTAAGGAACAACAACAGTGTTCTCTGGATTTTTGGCTGTTTCGAGAGCACACCGAGCAACAAAGCAAAGTTCCTTAGCCTAGTATAAAGGTGACAGAATCACAACGAACAACAACGAAAAATATCGTAAAGGTAAAACAGGTAAAGGTATATTTATTTAAATGATATATATTAAATGTGATAATCTGCACCATATTCTGAATTAAAGCAGCCAATAATGAGATGATGAAAAAAATGATGATTTTGATTCCGTCTTATTCAAAATAGTTGGCCAATTATATTCTTATGCCAAAAACACTATAAAAATCTCTAGATTCTTTGAATATATTAGTTTGGATTAAAAATAGTGTTTGTTGGATGATAATACATTTGGTTATAATATGGCTAACTCTATATTCACGGTTTTCTGATTATTTACACGGCTTCAATTCAAATTCAAGAGAATGTCATTTAAATTGCTGTTAAAATTGAGTTTGAAATTTTTGGTGCACACTTCATGGTCTATCAAATTCAATTAACGATAATTTTGAGAGAGAAAAATTCAGATGCAGATTACACTGGTAATCTAGTTGATAGAAAAATTACTAGTTGAACGTGATTTTTGAGACATTTAATAACTGCATCGTTTTTCAAAGAAAATATCTGCGTATTTTTCATTTCAAATAATTTTCAAATAGCAGAAAATTTCTTATAAAACCCCATCGAGAAAATCATTTTTGACCATATTTTCAGATTAGTCATTTTGAAAAATTGATTTCATAATTATTTTTGAATTTGATTTTAAATGACTATTTGACTAATTTGACTCCTTAATAATTATCGAAAAGATAAATAGTGATTGAAAAAGTGATGAGTGTTGATATTTATCATATATTATGACTCGAGACGGTATAATTAGTAAATTTCTTTAGAAATTTAAACAAGAGCTATAAAACTTTTTGTTGGTAAAAATTCCATGACCATCTCTATCATATTTCTAACGACCATCACTCATCAAAACTCTATATAATTTATCGATATGTGGTACTTTAAACAGGAATCGTTCGTTTTTTCATTTTTACATTTTTTTTAAGTAATAGAAAAAATTTATATAGTAAAAAAAAATACCAAAGTATTCACTCTCATTTAAAGTCCTCACGGTTATGCATGGGTGAATTACTTGGAATTTGATATGTGCTTCCATGCTCATTTAAAAGTCCTCACGGTTATGCATGTATGGAACGCATATCAAAAGTTGATTTTTAAAATAAACAAGTTGATTCTAATCCCATTTAAAAGTCCTCACGGTTATGCGTGGTTAGAAGATACTTGAATTCATTTTTTTAAAAAGTAAAATTGGAAAACTACTAATCTCATTTAAAAGTCCTAACGGTTATGCATGGTTAGTAGATATTCAAATTCCTGATATAAATATACCACAAATAGACACAACTACGGTTTTATATGATGACATCATTCCCATCATTCTAAAAGTGGAATATGCGTCTAAAAAAATATTTATGATTTTTGTTTGATTTTTTGTTGAAATTTAATATTTATATTCAGTTGAGTTTTAATGTTGAATTAATATCGATCACTCTATCTCTATTTTCTCTAACACTAGTATTCTTTTGCTGATAACAAAAGAGGGAGAGAAAATTTAAGATTTTGTCAAATAAAATCAAGCAAAGGTCAAATAATTTTCCATTTGCATCTAGGCTGATTTGCATATTTTTATTTGTATGCATACATGTAGGGGGAGTATTGTGTAGAGAGGAAGCATTTAAATAGGGGGAGCAATTAGAGCATATGAATGATCAAATACATTTAACATATTCAAAATCTTAAATATATGTTTGTTATCATCAAAAGGGGGATATTGTTGAATATGCGCTTATATGATTTTTGTTTGATGATAATAAACATATATACATTCGATTAAATGTATTTGTTAATGTATTATTTTATTTTTCATAGATTAAATAAATATTTGCTGAATAAAATTAATTAACACAGAATTTGAATTCAAACAGAAATTTTATTCAAGCAAATATTTATTACAATTTTGAATAGTACAAATTCAAGCTCTCACTATACATGTACAATTTTGATTACAAATACATCACAATTTCATATTTACATTTAACCTCACTACACATCACTCATTCACTCAATTCGTATTTTATCTTCAACTTCATTCCAGTTAGAATCCAGCATCTGAGCAATCTGCAAAAATATTCACTAACGCAGTAAAATTGAAAAAGAAATATTTTTGCAATATAAAATAAAATATGAATTTTTGAAAATAATATTTACCTCGGTTATTTAGGTTGTTCGTTATGATTTATATTTGAATTCATCACACACGAACAATGTGACATGCACAGTGTATCACTGTACATGCCGCAAGGCCGTGCACACCGATATACACATGATTGATTTACAGGGACAAGTGAGCACAAGGTCAAACCCAAAATAAAAAGGACGGGTTCAACTCAGGTGCAATATAAATAAAATCTCGACACGAGCACAAGGTCAAACCCGAGCGTACAAGCTGGATTCAACTCAAGTGATACAAGTTCGAACAATGCTCAATGCACAGCAAACAGATGCCACCAAAAACCAACAAAGACCAAGGCTACAAATGTGCAAATGCTCAAACTCAGAGGAACAAAGGTCAGGGACCAAGTGCAACAGATACGATGAACCAAATGCCCGTACTACATGAAATACATGGAGACAAAGCAACTACCACAAGACCACAATGCAGTGTACATGAATATAACTACAGTGACAATGTGGATGCAACTGGAGCTTCAGTGAGTACACTATCAAATAAGCAGCCAATATCAATGTACAGACCCAGGCAACAGTGAATGATCAAGGGTACAAGTGCAGAAGCAAGATCAACACAGTGCATATATGAAGTACACAAGTGCAACAAGCATCAGTATGCAAGTGCAGACCACAAAGAAAAATACAACATGCCTCAAAGACCAGTAAACCAAGCTTCACAATAAACATCTCATGAATATAAGATGTCGAAGCCACAAAATCAAAGCCGAGTGAACTGCAAGTCTCAACCACTTCAACAAGACACGTGAATATGAAGATCATCAAGTGTAAACCAGACATCACAATGATACAACTTACAAGCCCAAATGACAACACAGCGACTACAAACTACTTAACAATGCTCAAGTGAAGTTCAGGTCTGACCACACATCAAATTTGCTATCAAATATGCAGTAGCAAAGAAATCTAGACACAATGAATTCAGTAACAATATACATGAATCAAGATGCAAGACCGAACGGGCAAATACAACACGAATGAACACTGCAACATGCTCAAAGTAAACACTGGATACAACTCGACTACAGCAAAAACAGAGTCAAGCCAGCAGATACATGAATGAAGTAAAAGCAAACAGCAGAGGGATGAACACAGGTATGGACAAAGACGAAGCTGACCAAAAATTCACGTAATCAAAACATGGCCGAAGTCAAAGAAAATCAACACCGTGATGACCACGATATCAATTCGAAACCGTGTCAACCAAGCAACAAAAGTATACGCATATGAAAAGGTCAGAATCAATCTCAAACGACCAAGCATAATCAAGCGGCAGAGAAAAGAAATTGACAAATTCAAATAGAGAATATACGACGAAAACCAAGGGTTACAAACCCTATATAAGGAAATCATCGTCGACAATCTCATCATCGAGTTCAAGCAAGCCAAAACCAGCAAAGCAAAAGGATTAAAGTACTTACCGAAATTGTAATCGAACTCGATCAATTTCATCGAAGCCGTGAGCAAAACAGAGAAGCAAGCGATCGACGAAGCAAACAAATTGATAAATCTTCCTTTCGATCTAGCAACCAAAGTCGGCCTCTTTGAAATCACGAAAACCCTAAATTGGATCACATGGAACGAAGCCCTAATTGAGTTAGAGGAATGGCCGCCATCTTCATATAAACGAACGAGCAAACAAAAGGAGAACGTGTTTAAATTATAAAAGGAGGCCGGCCTATTTTTTTTTCTCTTAAGGGTTTTTAATTTTAAATAGGGTTATTTTATTTTAATTTTTTTTAATTTGTAATTTCTTTTTTAAACCGTTTAAATTTTTAGTCTTGTGACTAGGGGACAAATTACGTGGCGTAGTTTGAGAATTCGCAACTCAGTGGCTGAGTTGTGGCAGGGTTTTGAGCATAGAGTTAGGTTTAGTCGATAGCGGGTGTCGCGAGTTTACGTGTGTAAGCGTCTGACTATCTAATTTCTAGTATAAACCTTGTGGGCAGCACGTAGGCAGGGTTTTGCCGAAGCTGGGTAAATTCTGTGTCGTTCTATTTCTGCATTTACTATTCTGCTATTATCTGTGATGCTATAGTTCTGTGATCTGTATTGAAACAATTTTATAAGCTTCCGCAACTAATTTTTTATAATTAATACTATCACCCAATTCACCCTGCTTCTAAGGTGAAATCGATCCTACATGTTTCCCTTTATACTTGACAGACATAGCTGCTATATGGTTCAGGCAGCTGGAAGAGGGATCTATCGGGATGTGGACAGAATTGGTTGACAGGTTTTTGAAGCAATTTTGGGTTCATATTAAAAGAATTAAAAACGTGATGACGCTAATGTCAATAAAGCAATGGATGGATGGATCGCTGAGAGATTTCCTAACTCGGTGTAATGCCACGATTGCTTTGGTGGATCGGCTGGATCCATCGATGGTTTTAATGGCAGCAGTATCAGGGATCGGAGAGAATTCTGAATTCAAAGTATCTCTAATACGGGACCTGCCACTGGATCTTGGGGAATTCTTTCACGAAGCTGAGAGATTCCTTCGACAAGAAGATGCATGTACAGATTTAAAGTCAAAGGAGGCGAACGCGGCTGAAGATGGAGGACCACCCAAGGAGGCTTTAACAGAGATAAAGGTAAAGGAAAAAGGAAGCTTGATGATGATTTAGAAAAAGCTAAGAAACGATGGAGGTAGCCAAAATTCTCCACATATACAGGATTGAATGAAACATTGGAACGGATATTCATGGAGACCCAGAATCGCCTTCTCTACCGAACGCCTGCTAGGAGAGAACCTTCTGAACGTGAAAGGGCATCAGGAATGCACTGTCTCTTCCATGATTTGGATAGACTCAATACCAACAGCTGCAGGCACTTAAAGGACATAATTGAGGAGCGTGTGAGGAATGGAAAATTGAGGCAGTATATTGGGGCTCGGAATTCAGCGGTGGAGCAGGAGCGACCACCGTCTACCTCAAACAATGATGGTGTGAGGCCCAAGGATGATAGTCGATTGGTTATCAATTGACTGGGATGTCCTTAAATAAGTAGCAAGCTATTGGCAAACAGCAAAGTCATTTACACATGTACGGGGACGGAGATGGCCCCTAGGCATCCTCTGAACGATGATAAACCGTGATGCTATGGTTTGTGAAATCTGTTTTTTGTTTTTGGATTGGGTATTCGTTTTTCTGGCTTGGTTTTGGAGTTTGATTTAAACTCCTGATTTTGTTTGTTTTCTAGTTTGAACTTCTGTTTGGATGGTTGTTCTCGTGTTTGGATGTTGGTTTTGATTTTGGATGTGGATTTTTGGTTTTCTGATTTGATTTGTTTTTAGGATTGGATTTTCATTAGATTATTATTTGGCTTTCTGGTAAATGGTCTTCGGTTATGGATTATACCTAGCAAGTGGTGAGTCACTTTTCCCAAACATGGCGAATCGACCTATTCAGGTCGTCGGGTATGGATTATGCTCGACAAGGGTCCGGAGCGACCAGGATTCGGCCTAGGACTTAGGCCCTATATTATCGGTTATTATTTCAGGTCATCGGGTATGGACTACGCTCGACAAGGGTCCAAAGTGTCCAAGATTCGGCTTAGGACTTAAGCCATGGCATTATACAACGTCCATGGATACTGGACCACGGTCATCAAGCGCAGATTGCAGTTGGCAAGAACCGGGAGAGGTTACGGATTTCGATATCAACCCGGAGAGGTCTTGGATTCTCATTGGATAAGGATGGATTAGGATTCAGTTACCGAGTCCAGATGGATATGGAATTGGCTAAGGCTTTGTTTACTGGATTTGGAATTAGACACCGGCCCGGAACAGTCAAAACGATGCACTCGGATGATATGGCTATGGACTTTAGATATTAGATTCGGGATTATTCAAAACACACCTTCTTATCACAGAGTATGTTTTGGGGGGAAAATCTTATCCCACCCTTTCGTCAAGGCTGGAATATCAGCAAATTGGCAAGAAAGAATGGATATCAAGATTAGAAATCGATTGGAAACAAGGTCGTCATCGATGTCATCAAAATTTGGCCAAGCTCCGATCAAGGCGGAATCGACTGGGAATGATGATCAAGGCTAGGAGAGGCTATGTTTCAATTTTCTGGTCAATCAAAGTTTATGTGCTCCAGAATTGGATGGATTAAAATGTGTAAAAAATGGTTCGTATCGATACATTTCGTATCGATCAGTAGATGGCATTTCGAGTCGATACTGTTCGTATCGATCGGTAGTGGTTCGAATCGATGACGTTCGTATCAATCAGGTTAGAGACAGGCGGAACTTCAAATCCATGCTTCATATCGACCACAGGTAAGCTTAGTTCATATCCATCCACTCTACAGGCCTCCTTCGTATCCATGCAGTTCATGGTTGTTCGAATCGATAGTGTTGGAATGTTCCTTTTTCGTACCCATCGCGATCGAAACGACCAAGGAATGAATGCTATTCGTATCCGTCTACACATGGATCTTGTTCGTATCCTTCTCAAAACAAGTCACTTCATGTCGATCGTATTGCAACGATCGATACGAAAGATGTCACCAATTATCAATACGAGTATGGGTTGGGTCGAACGGATACGAATAGGGGGATTACCGTTGGATGCGAGGAAAGAACGAAGGCTCAGTCAACACGGCAGAGGATATGGATCTCCCCCAGTTTATCGTTCCACGTCACGATCAAGCATATGCCTTTGATGGACACGAAGAGGATGGATACGAAATTATGGATTCGAACTCAGCATTGTTCGAAAAATACAAGATTGCATCGATCGTATCTCACAATCCATAGGTCCAAATGCCATGAAATTTTCACAGGAGCTTATGTACAAGCCAAAGAAGGTTCATGCCAAGTTTCAACTCTATTTGGTAAAATCTTGATCGTAACGAAGTTGGTTCGTATCGATCACGGATCGAGTCGAAACTTCATGGGATCGATCGCATGGACCCACTCACGTGCTGGAAGGAGTCTCCCAAAGTTTGAGCGAGATATCAGCCTCCTACGCCTATAAATAGCCCCTTAAAGCCTACGGTAAAGGGATCTTTTGGCCAACTGACGTCCAGACTCTGCCGGATTCAACTTTACACTTCATCATTGCTATTGTACTAAAATTTCTTTATTGTAATCCGCTGTAATCTGCGAAGAACATCAATAAAAGGATTATCATACGAAGTGGATGTAGGCTGGAGATAGCTGAACCACTATAAATCTCATGTCATTATTTGTTATTTCTGAATTGTTGTTCTCTATTTTGCTTGAATTTTGTAATTTGTGTCCGGATATTGCTGATCTATATTCATATACTGGTGCTTTCACGACATTTGGGGTTTGTGTCCAATTTTGGCGCAAACAGAAATTAAATCCTTTTAAAACAAAATATTTTCAGAAACCCCAAATTCAAATTTTAAATCATTCTTCGGCTTAAAACCAACTCCGTTCCAAATGGAAATTTGTAGTATTTCGAAATACTAATTTAAGGTCAATGACTACCAAACGCTTAACCAATATTGATACCCTAGTATTATATTGTTTAAATTTGAGCATATAACAATGTCATAACCCATAGTGTCAACAATCAGGTTTGATTTTCAAAAATTCATATAACAGGAGTATTATAGAAAACATTTCAATAGTGCGCGGAATCTCGTTGGATCCCTCCACCCTGTCCCCCCTGCATCACAGCTCATATATATAAGCACATATATGTAAATAAAATCGACAGTGGTGAGGATTCATGTTGGATCCCTCCAACCTTCCCCCTGCAATTTATTTCATATATTGACCGCTTTCATATGCGAAAATTAATTAAAGCCAAATAATCAACGGATAAACAGCCAAAAATCGGATTACTAACTTTTATCAGCTATATAACATTATCAGTTAACCAAAAAGGTGAGCTTAACTCACCATTATTCCAGTTGTCGCAAATGCGTTCTGGTTTTCGTCTAAATCAAACAATGCTCGATTTAGCGCGATACTCAACTAGCTCCAATCGTCACTAAGCCAATTCCATATTGTAGTATTCGGAGATACAGGCACAATGCAACTTGTCACATTCAAATATGACCTCACATGGATTATACATCACATTTATAATATTTACGATTTTAAATAATTAAATTAACTTGCTAATTACATCATTAATAAACAAATTAGCCTTAATTATCTTAATCTCCCCCCTTAATCCTTTGTCCCTCGCGTACGATTCCACATCCCAGGCCAAACTTCATCATTACCTAACTATGCCTCCACATTGCTGGAGACCCCCTCCCCCCAACCGAACGTCGCCCCAACCTCGACAAGTAGGTGGACCCCCGCCTTGGCCTCCGAAACGCCACCACTGCCTCGAAAAACCCCCAAAACGAATTATGATCATCTTCGAATTACAATCATCATGATCCTCTATTCGCCACCAAACTTGGATCAAAGGTGCGCTCACCATGCTTCACGATCTCTTTTCAAGGTCCATGGCACACAACCACCCACAGCGTCGGAAAAACCCTAATATGCTTCTCGTCGTTTATTGAGAAACTACCACTGCCATGCCATGAGTTGGCTCGATCTACCTGACATTTAGCTTCATCTTGTCATCACTGACAATTCTCCAGTTGGTGACTTCGCCTAAAAACCCTCAGATTGGTCCCGATGATCCTCGACCGTTCGATGAGATGATGTTTTAATTTGAGAAATGCATATAATTCTCTCTGGTGCACATGAATATAAATAGGGAAGGGAATATGCGCAGCATGTTCAAACATAGGGAATATGACCTATGAGTAGTTGTGCTATGGATAGGGTATGGGCTTGAATAGGGGCATATAATATTATATTCAAAAATATCTAGCTTAATGCACTAAAAATCTCGAACTCCAAACAAGGCATACTGACTGGCATTCTATATTAAATACCCTATTCCGAATTCAATGGAACTAATGTCGAGATTTAATTTCATCATAAAGAAGATAGCTTTTAAAATTGAATTAACTTAAATTCCTTTAATAAATTTCTGTGTCTTGAGCTCGCATGACCAAACGATACATCCGAGCACCACAAAATTCGTTGACATATATAATTTACTATTACGGATCTAATGACACTAATTTCTTAAAAATCCGAGATAGTGTTCGAAAGGCTACCATCGCCCGTTAATTAAAACAAATTATTATTAAGGCCAGTTTGATCACTTCTAATTCTGATTTTAAAAGTTTACTATTATCATTCTTATTTTACCTGAATTTAAATAAGATTTTAGAAATCATTTTTATTCAAATTAAATCCAAGATTCAATTATTTAATAGTTCTAATATTTCAAATTTAAGCTACTTGACTTAGAAATTTATATATCAATATTTCAAATTCATTAACTAAAATTCTGGGTCGTTATATTATTTCAAAAAATTTGGTCCTTAAAATTACCACGGTAAAAAAAGCCCAAACTCATTAACCTTTCAAAACCATTTAGTTAACTTATTATAAAAAAAATTAACTTCTAAAATTACGAAAAATTTCGACAGCGTCACCTTTGCGCGGCTAGATCGAAACAACTACAAATCATCATTACAATTCTAGACCATCAAAAGAAAACAAAATTCAAGTGGCTCAGTCATAAAACCATCAAATCAAACAACAATATAAACATGTATCTTTTTAGTCGGGCAACCAAATCTTACTTATGAAATCAAAGGCATCAAATTAGCTCTTGCTTCTATATACCTGAATCTCACTTACATGTACTTGCATTCCTAATTACAAAGGCATATGATTCAATAAAGTCTGTATGATGTAAACGTTTCATCACTACATAATATCAAATTTGTTTGCTTGCTCGATCATACAATTTCACTTCAAAACTAATATTATCTAATCGACTTCTCTAGTGCGGACTCTGATCCGGTTCCTTGATTAGAAACTACCATTCTCCTTGCATAGCCATATACTATGATAGAGAACTCCTGAATCAATTAAAAATCTATATCAAATACTCTTCATCGGGAATCGAATTAAAATTCCCAGTTTAGACCAATGTAAATCATCTCAAAGTCACGTTCCCGAATCTGGATCAATAGTAATGTGAATAAAATGATCTACGTACATCCTACGTATCTATTCTAGTTGATTTCTTTGGCTATACCAATTTCCTTTATTCACATTCAATTTTAATATTAAAATTATTTTCGAACCATTTCATAATTTTTTTACTTAAGTTCAAATTTCACTTCATAGCATAATTTTTATATCCAATTTAGAAGTTTCGACAGTCTAAAATCATCAGAAATTCGATTTCATTTCAGTAAATGAAAAGTAACAATCATATCAAAATGAGATCTAAACCAATCTACTCTAATACATATGCTAGCTGCATTCATATAATACTTAGTTGAAAATTTCATAACTAACCACTGGAGTTATCTCAACTTTATTTTTAAAAGATATATATAATATATCTTTTTTGTATAACAAATAATATTTTGGAATTTTAAATCAAACTTGTTTTTTTCAAACAACCATAACAAAAACAACCATGGTAGCAATTCCTCATTCGGAAACTCAAAAATGAATGCCGATGATGATGCAGTCATCATTGAAATTATTTTCCACGACCGAAGTGAGTTCAGTGTTTTCTTTCTCATTTTTAACACCCATTTGAAATATTCCTTTTTCCTTCAAAATCTTTTAGAATATTTATATTCAAAATACTTCAAAATAATACTACTACTATTATTTTCCAAAACCTTTGAATATCCATCTCCACAAACATCGGGTTTAATAGTTATCAAATCCTCAAATTAAATTTTTTTAATTATAAAGATACATTTAAGTCACGTTCATAAAATTCACATTTATTATGTGAAATCATTTCAAAAATGTTTATCTTTGTTTTAGATTTTAATAAACAACTTTTATTCAAGATCAAATTCTTACCCAAAATTAGCTTTGAAAGCCTTATAGTCAAATTATGAAACTGAATTTACAAGGTGTTCGTTTCACTAATCTACCCACCCTATGCGGAAAAGGATAACCTGCTCCTAACCTAACATAGTAGTCATTTCTCATAAACTGGACAAGCACGATAACTCATTCAACAAACAATAGTCAATGGTCCTAGTAGGTGAGCATGACTAATCAAATAATAAATGATAATACCTGAATATTATCATTTTCCTAACAACCAAGCGTACAGTGTATAACTATAATAGTTTCTAAAAAAATTATTCTTTTATTTACAAAATATAATCAAGGTAAAATTATTTCATTTACCCAATTTCAAAACAATACCATTTCAAATTTCTATGTTCAAGTGTTTAGAAATCCCTATTAATAACGTTAGCTACTTGTATTGACCAGAATCCATAAGTCGCTCAACAAATAGATTTACACAATACAAAACATTGTTCTATCACCAACAAATACTTGCTCATGTCTATAGTACACTCAAATTTATTCTAGGGTGTTACTGACCCTATCTCTAATGAGTAATCCCCATTAAAGCCAAGGTTCATGTTTAACTTTGCGCTTTATACCAAGTATAACAAACGGGCCTTCAGCCTTCCATCTATGGGTATAACCACTGTAGCTTACACTGGTACCTTGAATCTGATTTTACGGCCAGCCTTGCGACTATAAGCACCTAGCAAACCAACCCATCAAGGTCTTATACTACCTCTTCGGGATGTGTAGGATAAGAGTCACTTGCTCGCCACCAAACAAAAGCGAGAACCCCTTATCACATTAATCCAACCAATGGAAACAGATCCGATCCTGGTCTTTTTGAAACAACATCTAATAGCTTCTGGTAAACTCAAACCCCGTTCTTTCGAAAATACAATAGATAAGAGCGTAGATCACCTCCTCACCATTAGTGGATGAATTTCCTTATCACCTGTCGTAGGAGAACAAAATAAGATTTACACCGACCGCAAGGTTACATCGGAGATGACTATGTCATATAACTAACATGCTTCTCCTTCATATTTCTAGAGTTACGTTTTGGTCCATATTTGATAGTCGATTATTTAACTATCAACAAACAAATATTCAATCAAGGATTTAATTCCATAGGGTTTACCAACATTGGCTAAGCACATAAACAACCATTAACCTATTTGATTAATTCTTTTATTAATTAAAATCACTTTGTAAATACTTGTATTAAAATACTTTCAAAAAGATTTACTCATAAACCCTATGTTTTTTTAGTACTATACTTATCTCGATGGTCTAAGTATATCCACAACACCGAGAAAGATTTCCAATTATACAATGCTAAATCATTTATAAACTCCTTTTAGAAATCTCTAAAACCCTTTTATAAATCTCTTTGATAAATCTCTAAAAATCATATATAATCTCTTTTCAAAATTTCAAAACATTTATAAATCCCATTTATAAATTTACAAACTATTTATCAAACTATTTTAATAAATCTCTAAAACAAATTTATAAACCCCTTTACTAAATTAAATTCATTTTATAAATCCATAAACTATTTATAAAACTCTTTTTATAAACCTATAAACCTATTTCTAAAATTCTTTTATAACTATCTTAAACCAATTATAAGACTCTTTTTATGAATCTCGAAAATGACAAGAATTCCCATTGGACCCTCCAACCTGTCCCGTGCATCACAGCTCATATATTAGTACATATATATAAATAAAATCAACGGTGGTGAGGAATCCTGTTGGATTCCTCCAACCTGTCCCCTTGAAGTTGATTTCATATATTGATCACTTTCAAAAGCGACAATTCATAAAAAGCCAAACAAACAACAGATAAACATCCAATCATCCAATAAATAATTTTTATCAGCTATATAACATTATCGGTTAACCAAAAAGGCGAGTTTAACTCACCATTATACCAGTTGTCGTCGATGCATTCTGGTTTTCGTCTCTATCGAACGGTGTTCGATTTAGCGTGAAACTTAGCTAGCTCTACGTCGCCAAACTAGTTCCATATTGTAATATTCACAGATATGAGCTCAATGCAACTTGTCGCATTCAAATCTGACCTCGCATGGGTTAAATATCACATTTATAAGTTTACAATTTTAAATAATTATATTAACATACTAATTACATCATTAGTAAACAAATTAACCATAATTCTCTTAATCTCCCTCCTTAATTCTCTCTCCCTTGCGTTCAATTCCACAATCTAGGCCAAAGTTCATCATCGTCTAGCTCCGCCTCCACATTGCTGGAGTCCTCGCCCCCTAACAGAACGTCACCCCGACCTCGATAAGTAGGTTGATCCCCGCCTTTGCCTCCGAAATGCCACACCTGCGTCGAAAGAACACCAAAAAAAATTCTGATCATCTTCGAATTGCTGCCGCCATGATCGCCCATTCGCCACCAAACTTGGACCGAAGGTGGCCATCACAATCCTCCATGTTTCTCTTCAGGGTTCATTGGCCCGCAACCAACCACGTCATCGAAAAAACCCCAATACCCTTTTCGTCATTCATTGAGAAACTACCACCGCCACGCCATGAGTTGGCTCGACCCCATTGGACATTTAGCTTCATCTTGTTGTCACAAACAATTCTCCAGTTTGTGACTTCGCTTAAAAACCCTCAAGTTGGTCTCGATGATCCTCGACCATTCGATGTGGTGATGTTTTAATTTAAGAAATTCTAACCATTCTCTCCGGTGCATGTGAATATAAATAGGGGAGATAATATGGGCAGTGTGCTTAAAGGTAGGAGAATATGGCCTAGGAATATGGTGTGAATAGTTATGGTATGGAGCAGGGAATGGGCTTGAATAGGGGCACATAATATTATATTCAAAAATATGTAGCTTGATGCACTCAAAATTTTGGACTCCAAACAAGGCATGCCGACTGGCATTCTATACTAAATACCCCTATTCTGAATTCATTGGAATTACTGTCGAGACCTAATTTCATCATATATAGAAGATAGCTTTTAAAATCGAATTATATTAAATTAAATTCCTTCAATTAACCTCTATGTGTTTCGAACTCGCACGACCAAACGATACATCCGATGTCATGAAATCCGTTGACATACAGTAATTTACTATTACGGATCTAATAACACTGGTTTCGTCAAAATCCAAGACAATGTCCCAAAAGGTTATTATCACCTGCTAATTATAACGAATTATTATTAAGGTCGGTTTAAATAATTTTAATTCTAATTTTAAAAGTTTACTATTATCATTCTAATTTAAACTGAATTTAAATAATATTTTTGAAATCATTTTTATTCAAATTAAATCCAAGATTTAATTATTAATTTCAATATTTGAAATTTAAGCTATTTGACTAAGAAATTTGTATAGGAATATTTAAAATAATTAAATATTTCAAATTCAATTGACAAAATACCTGGTCGTTCAGTTTCAAGTAAATGCATTAGAGAAAAAAATCTCCTCCTGCTATATTTGACCGGTATCTTTTCATAGTTTGAAGCGATGATATCTACTTTAAAAGATGAGAAAAATCTTATGATATAAGCTGTGTAAATGATAGTGGGACGACGTCAAACCTAGAAGTTTTTTATTTCATCATGGATGAACTTAGCCCAATTAACCTAAATACCCCCGAAAATAGCATACAAAGCTTTAAGATCATTATCATAGATTTGCTCATTCTATTCAATAATCGGGCTCGAGGACGAAAAGAGCTCATTTTCCATTGTGTCATGGTGTCTTGAAAAATTTCATAGGTAATAGAGTTTCTTGGTAAATACCAATGGCCGGTTAAACTCTCTAATTCTATCCCGCCATTTCCACAATCTAGTGCTATAGAGAGGTGATTAACATTAATTTTGATGGTTCTCCTAAACACACTTGTCCACCGCTATTCCTTTTCATTATGAAATTTGCAAATTTTCATTGCATAAATTAGCATAGAAGAGATAAACAACTAATGAATCAATTGTTACCTCGTTTGGATAAAATTCAATTAAGGAAGAAATCTGGGTAGCGTTCATCAGCTCTTGAATACGACACTCTTTAAAATTTTCTAATCAGTAAAACGGACCATCATAGATCTTTTTTTCTTCATATCATCAAAACTAGTCCAGGCTTATCATGAAGCCAAAGACAAATATTTTCTTTAGTTGCTAAGGGGATTTGAGTGGAAGAAGAAGATTGTCCTTTTTGGTTTTTTAACACTGATTTTGGTTCCATTTTTCATGATTTTGATTTGTTTTGAGAAGCTAGGGTGTTTTGATAAAGTGGTGAGTTTTTGATGAAACGATCTTTCAAAGAGATGGCATACAGTGGGTCAGACGTCTAGGTTGGAGGATCGAACGTTTGGGTGAAAAGAAAAATCAACCAAAAAGGAATAAGGCAAAAATTCGCTTTGTTCAGACGTTTGGTGTTTTAGGGTCAGATGTTCGATTTATTTGTAGATTGATTTTGTAAAAGTAGGTCAGACATCTGAGTAACAGTAACAGATGTCTAGATGGAGTGAAAAATCAAGTAGAAAGGATGTATGCTAAATTTTGCTTTGGTCAGATGTTTAATTATCCGTGGGCTGATTTTGTAAGATAGGCGGTCAGACGTCTAATATATGGTCTCAAACGTCCGAAATGTATGAAAAAGTATTTTTAGGTAGAGAATAATTAAATTTTTGATATATTCATATATTTTGTTAAAAGCATTATATATTTTATTTATTATTAAAAATTGTAAATTTTTTACATACTCAATGTCATATATGTATGTATGTATAATGATACAAGAGAGCAAGTAGAAAATCATTTCCCCTTCGATGAATCTAAGGTTTCATGCTTAATACAATCCCATGAATTTTTTTTTTATTTTTAGTTTGCTCAGGATGAAACGAAGACCAATTTGTATGATTTGAAGTGTTTGATGGTCATACTTCCTATAAATCTCATGGAGTAATGTTGTAATCTTTGGCAATAGTCTCTATTAAACAAGGAGATTTTTTATGTAAACAATCTTTTATTGGTGAATGACCACAAATTGTCAGAATACAAAGTTTGAGAAAGTTAAGATGAAATCCTTGTCTCCATTGCTCGTATTACATTTCTCTTTGAAGTCCTATCATCTCTTGTTGGTATTGATAAATCCCATTAACTTCAATATTGATCGACGATGATTCAAGATTAATTGCTCTTTAGCTTTCTTACCTGTAGAGAGTAGCCAGTGTGATCCATGGGTGATAGCATAGTATTTAGTAAGGCATATTTATTTGAA
The DNA here is from genome assembly GCA_030765085.1 of Allium cepa. NCBI lineage: Eukaryota > Viridiplantae > Streptophyta > Magnoliopsida > Asparagales > Amaryllidaceae > Allium > Allium cepa. The sequence goes on along the minus strand of CM060934.1, from coordinate 486,641,861 downwards.
AACGGGATGACTTTAGTTGGTGAGGCATAGGTATTATTAGATGACTGTAAGCTAAAATCGAAAATTCAGTAAGTGGAGTCATGATCTGAAGACATGTTTATTTTTCTTAAGTTTATGATACTGTTCTATTTTCCTTTAACCAAGTGTTTATGTACAAATAGAATATATAAGCTATTTTCAGTGTTAACAAATTCGAGAGAGATGTTACCTTTTTTACATTATCTTTAAAAGATGATGACGAATATCAATATGTTTCATTCGAGAAAGATTAATTGGATTTTTAGTAAATTTATCGTACTAGTATTATCGTAATATGTAGGAGATTTAGTAATAATTTTTCCAAAATCCAAAAGTGTTTGGTGCATATAAATTACCTATGCACAAGCTAAGGCTGCTGATATAACTCGACTTCACATGTCGAGAGAGAAACAAAATTTTGCTTTTTTGAACCAAGAAACCAAAGATTGACCAATAAAATGGCATGTGACACTTGTACTTTTCCTATGCATTTTGCATCCACCAAAATCAGCAATGCGATATGATACGAGTTCGAAAGAGCTATCATTCGAGTAAAAAAGACCGTACCCTTGGTGTTGGTTAAGTATCACAAAATTCTTTTAACTACTTGATGATGTGACACATTACGTTGTGTTCGAAATCTTGCACATAAACATACACTCATCATTATATCCGGTCAACTAGCCGTTAAGTAAAATAGATACCCAATCATACTATAGTATAATTTTTGATCGAAATCATTTCCATTTTCATCTTTATCTAAATGTAAGCTCGTGCTCATTTGAGTTGGTTCATTGAAATACTATCCATTCCAAATTGTTTTAACAATTCTCTATAATATTTTTCTTGATTTATAAAAACTCCATTGTTTAAATGTTTTATTTGTGAACCTAAAAAGAAATTTAATTCTCCCATATGAGACATATCGAATTCATTTTTCGTTATGTTAGAAAAATCATTACAAAGTTTCTTGTTAGTTGATCCAAATATGATATCATCAACATATATTTGTACAATTAGTATATCATTATTTTCTCTTTTTTATAATAATGTTGTATCAATTTTACCACTTTGAAAACCAAAATTTATTAAATGTGTTTTTAATCTCTCATACCAAGTATGGGGTGCTTGTTTTAACCCGTATAATGCTTCTTTAAGTTTGTAAACATGATTCGGATATTTTTCGTGAACAAATAAAGGTAGTCGTACGACATAAACATTTTCTTTTATAAAATCATTTAAAATGCACTTTTAGCATCCATATAAAATAATTTGAACATAAAATGACATTCAAAGGTGAGTAATGTTCTTATAGCTTCAAGATGTGCTATAGGAGCAAATATTTCTTCATAATCAATTCCTTCTTCTTGATTATATCTCTAAGCAACTAACCGTGCTTTATTACGAACTATGTTTCCATTTTCATCTGATTTACTTTTGAAAACTCATTTTGTTCCTATTACAGATAGATCATTTGGTCTTGGTACGAGCTCCCACACATCATTTCGTTCAAATTGATTTAGTTCCTCTTGCATTGCTAGGATCCAAAAATCATCTTTTGATTGCTCTTTATAGTTTTTAGGTTCAAAGTTAGATATGAAAGCTACATGACTCATGTGATTTAGTTGATTTCTAACTGAAACTATTGTGTTTATATTACCAATTATATTGTTAATTGGATTATCTTTTTAAATTCGAGGTTGTGATCTTAAAAGATTATAATTATTGTTTATGATATTATTATTTTCAAGTACAAGAGTATTGTTACTTATTATTAAGAATTTCTTCATCATCATCATTAGTTTTGTTATTCTTAAAATTTTCATTGAAAGAAATATGAAGACTTTCCTCTATAGTGTTAGTTCATTTATTAAAAATTCTATAAATTTTACAATGATCCAAATAACCAATAAATATTCCTTCATCGTCTTTTGAATTGAATTTTCCAAGATTATCTTTATTTAGTTCATTTATTAAAAAAATTATAAATTTTACAATGATCCAAATAACCAATAAATATTCTTTCATCGTCTTTTGAATTGAATTTTCCAAGATTATCTTTATTATTCAAAATAAAACATTTAGAACCAAAAACTCGAAATTAAGATACTTTAGGTTTCTTACCTAAAAAAATTTCATAGTATGTACGTTTAGTTATTGGTCTAACTGTTATACGATTTAATATATAACATGCGGTAGCAATGGCTTCAGCCTAAAAATTCATGGGTAAACTGTTTCTACTCAGCTATGTTCGTGCACATTCTTGTAGTGTTCAATTTGTTCTTTATACTACATCATTTTCTTGTCGTGTTCGTGGAAACAAAAAATTATGACTAATTCTCTTTATATTGCATTATTTTAAAAAAAAAATCATTTTCAAACTCTCCACCATGATCACTTCTAATACTTTTGATTTTATAATTCATGAATTTTTTTATTCTTTTAGCGAAATTTTAAACATTTCAAATGTGACACTTTTATGTTTCAAAAACAATGTCCAAGTGTATCTTGAAAAATCATCGACAATCACAAAACAAATTTGTTATGGTTTATCGATTGTACATGAGTCCGATTGAATAAATCTAAATGAATTAGTTTGAGTGGTTGTTTTGTAGAAATTTCCTTTTAGATTCAAATGAACATTTCTTTGATTTTCCAAGTCGTCATGCACCACATAAATTTTTAACTTTAAAATTGATTTTAAACAATCCTCGTACTGAATCATTCTTTGCTAATTCATTTACATATTTCAAATTTATATGGCAAAGAATTTGTGCCATAGCCATGGATCATTTTGATTTGCGGTTAAGCATAAATCACTAATTTTTTATTTTCATATTTAAAATATAAATATTTAGATTTCTTAATCCTTCAAATATTATATTTTTATTTTGATCAAATATACTACATTTATCTTTCCGAAATCGATTCTAAAACCCTTATCACATAATTGACTTATACTTAAAAAGTTATGTTTTAAATTTTCAACTAACAAAACAGTAGTAATAAGGGGAGAGGTAGATATACCAATGTTGATGACATCTCCAATGCCGATAACAAATCCTTTTGAATTATCTCCAAATGCCAATGCCACCATCGATATATGTTATATTTGATAACGTGTGTGCATTTCCTGTTATATGCTTGGAGAATCCACTATTGAGTATCCATTTCTCCCTAGTTGTAGCTTTTTTGGATACCTACAAAATAACTGGAGTTTAATTGGTACCCACTTCCTCTATTAGGATCATATGTGTTAGTGGAAGAAGGTAGCCCTACCTAAGTGGATTTAGGACCTTTAAAACCATAATTATTATTGTAAACAATATTTTCAAGTATCCGTTTGTATGTTTTTGCCTAATCAACTTGTTATTTGATTTAGCAATCCTTTTTTGACACCATGCAACAACCAGGATTTTCGATTCTCGAAAATCATGGTCCTTACATTTGGAATCAGAGCTTAGGTTGAGCGAACACCTAGGCTTTTGTGAGGTAAAACACATTATAGATAGGGTTAGAAATATGCTAGAATTAGCGAGTCGTTAGAGATAGGGTTAGTAACACCCTAGAATGAGTATGAGAGTATTATGTATATGAGTGCATATTTTTTATTTGATATAAAAAAGTTTTGTCTTGATTTATCTGTTGAGTGGTTCATAGATTCTAGTCGATGCATCTGATCACCGTTATCGATAGGGATTTCTAAACACTTAAACAAGGCAAACCGACACACTGTTTTTAAAGGATTATATTTTAAGTATAAAGGAATATCTTTTGAAAGATACAAATATTTATGTGTGTCAGTTTATGGTTAAGGGAATGATAATATTCAATCATTACCATTTGTTGATTGAACGAACATCTTATGAATTAAGTTTCACGATTTGACTATAAGATGTTTGATAATAATATATGGTTTAAAGTTAATGAATTTGTATAAGATAATAAAATAATCATGTAGTATAAAAATGTATTTTATACAAATAAAATGATTTTGAAAAAGATGGATATGAAAGATACGTTATACAAATTTTAGGAAACTAAATTTTGGGTATTTTAGAAAAGATTTATAAATTTTTAAACGGAAGTAAGTTAATATAAGATGATTTTATGAAAGGGATTTATAAAATCGGTTTTATAAACAGAATAATCTCTAATGGATTTCTAAAAAGAAATTTCAAATAAGAAATTTGAAAAGTAAGAAAGCCTCAAATAATGACTAGTTTGAGTGGCTCGAAAATAACTAAAATTAGGCAAGAGATATGTTTGGATGGTAAACATTTCTTTGAAGTATTACCCTTCTTGTTAAGGGAATATAGGATATTATTGGCAGTATCCAGTTCCTTGGTATTATTTTAAAGTTACTCGATCTATATAATTTTCCTTAAGTTAAAAGGATAATGTTGAATTATTACTTGATAAGCTAATAACAATGTTGGTTAAAAAGGAATATATTATAATGAGAGAAGTTGATTGTAATTTTGGAAAATAAGAAAAATTATCTTTTAAAATTGAAATGATTCACTTGGGATGAAATGTTTTCCATTAAGTAAAATATTTGGAAATAAATATTTAGAGTGATTATATAAAGAAGAATTTTTAAAAGACAAAAGTTTTATGAAAAGCTTTCATAAAGATTTTTGAATGCTAGTAAGTACATATGAGGTATGTAGATCATTCGTCACATGATTTTGATCTAAGATTCAAGTACAAATCTTTAAAGTGTTCTCATCGATCCAAAAGAGGATTTGTCACTCGATTCTTGACAATGAACATTAATGTAGGTTTGTGCTTAAGTACTTAAGTTTTCTATCATAGTTAAGAGCTATGTAAGGGAAATGAAGGTTTTCGATCAAAGAGCCCGATCAGAGTTCCCACTAGAGGATCAGGGAACCAATACTAATTCAGAAGTAAAGTTGTGGATTTGAATAAAAGATTGAATCGGATATCACGTATGGATGATCTATGTATATCATACGGAATTGAGTTTAAAGATTGTTTTAAGTATGTATTATTAGGTTTTGGACTTGGGTTTAATTTCCACGATGAAATTCTTTTAAGTGGGGAGTGTAATGACCCATAATTTTGCCACTTTTAAATGGAATATTTAATTAACTTTAAATATTCAAATATAGAATTTTCGAACTTAATTAATCATGTTTTATATGGTAAATAAGAATGGTAATTTATTTTTAGAATTGGTTTAAAACATAGGAGATTTTGTAGTTTCATTGAAAAATTGACAAAACCCGTTGTTCGATAAAATTTGATATACGTTTATAAAGTGATAATAATTGATTGATAAAAGTTTTATAAATATATATATATATATACTTGTTTTATAAAGATAGACAAACTTCATCGCACTTTGACCAATCGACGTTGTATTTTTATAGAAGAATTCTAATATTAATTAATATAATTTTGTAACTTAGTTTATCTTCTTTAATTATTTAAAGATCATAACAAAAAATTTTAAGTTTTTTTACATAAATAAATAGTTTGATTAAAAAATAAAAATGTTACAGACGATCGTTTTTAGGATTTTCAACTTTTCTTCAAAAGGAAGTTGTTGCAACGTTGTTGCACACATTCGTACATATATACATATTTAACAAATAGAAATGTATTTAACACTAAAAATATTAATTAAACTAAGTATGTAATTAATTAAATAAAGTAAGCAAGCAAGATATTTATGAAAAAGTCAAAAAGCAAATGTCAAATCAAATTACATCAAAATCAAAACAAACCTTCACTTTAATCCACTTTTCCATCCAAATACATCCCTTAAGTATTAAGTAAAGAGGACATAAAGTAATAAAGTAATGTGATGATGGTAAATGTTGAGCAAGCATGTTTACTTAAGGATTAAGGAAGGGTATTTATGCTAGTTAAGGATTCTAAGGCTATAAATATATATGGACCCTTATGCTTACATTTCTCCACACTTCCATCATTCTTCTTAGCTTTGTTCTTCTCCTTCCTCCCCATTTTAATGGCTTCTTCCTTGAAGAAATTATGAAGAAATTTCAGTAGAAAATAAATAAAATTACACACACACACTCACTCACTCCACACTTCAAAACAAAATCAAAACACCACCTCTTCCTCTTTAAAACCCACGACCCACCCCTAATCATCCAATGCCGAGAGCTCCATCTCCCATAAGCCAAAGCCGTGAGCATTTTGGTGATAGAGAGGCTTGGCCGTGAGTACAAATCGAAGAGGAGTGGCTAAGGAATTGTTTAAGTATAGTTAAGAATGGTTTAGTGAAGTGTTATTGGATAAGAATGTTGATAGGAAGAATTAACAGGAGATAAAGGTGAGTACTCACAATTTACTAATTAATCTCTGAATTATTTCAAGTATAGTGAATTGAAATTTTAAATATATTGGATGAATAAATGTTTGTTATTGGATGACAATTTGATTGATATTATGATTGGTTATATGGTTGTAATATGGTTATTAACTTAGTTTGATAAATGATAAGAGAAATGGATAGAAATTAACCATAGTTGATTAAACGGAAATTTAATACATAAATAATATGTGTATGGAGTTATTTAGCCTCTCATTGGTTTTAAACATTTAAAAAGAGTTAAATGTATTTTATAATAATATAATGTTATAATATGAAATGAAATTAATAATGAGTTTGAAATATGAAATTATTATTTTTAAATGAGTTTAAAATGATTTCCAAGTGTTAACTTGTTTCGACAAAATTTAAATAGACAATAATAATTGAGTCAAAACTAGGTACGACGTGTAACGGTTGTTCCCGATTTCACGTCATTGAATTCAAATAATTATAGAGAATGGAATATAGCTCGAAATTCTTCGATATGGGAATTTTTTGGACTATTATATCCATAGTTTTTAAATGAAGAAAGAAAATTGGGATTTAGTCATATAAATTTTATAATATTTCCAAAACAACTTTTCAGAAAAATCGTAGTTTTGCTGTTTAAAACCCAAATTTGAAATTAATTTAAAATAAATATTTTTAAATATTTAAAAATATGAAATAAAATTTATAAATCTATTAAAATGTTTTTAAATTAATTTGAGTTATAAATATGGATTTCCAAAATGATAGAAAAGTTGTTTTAACCAAATAAGCTTTTAAACACTATTTGCAGCACTTTTTGATAACTTTTACAACCAATGGTTTTAACTTAGTTATTCTTTCCCGAATCTTTTGTGAAACTTTTCAAATAAATAATTAATAAATTTAAAGATGATTAAGTGGTTTAAAAATGAGTATGTTGAAACGACTAGTACATTTGTTTCATTTGTAAGTGTCATAGAAAATCCGACCAAGGAATGGAATAAATCGAAGGGAAAGCCCTGATGCTCTAAAATAATTAAAAGTAAATTATGTATGTTAAAATTTTATAGTCGATCAAATAACTTGACCACCTTATGGGTGACAAGGAGGTAGTCTCTAGGTTCGGGTTTAGGAAACACGTTGCCTGCCCTCCTTAGCTACCCGGACAGGCCCGATGGAGGGGATAGTAAATTTGATTTACTTGGATCAAAATTTCCCAAAGTATAAAAGAGGTCATTTTTCAAATTAAAACAACTTGGATTGCATATAAATAATCTTCTTATAATTAGTATTAAATTCCAAAGAGGGAATCCGTACAATCCATGTTAATTTAAGAGGTGATTTCACTGTTATTCGACGGATAGTTTAGAATAAATGATATTGAGTAGAAATAGTATAATTCCATGACCTTTTTTACTCAATAATGTTTTCCTATACGATTTTCGAATAAATGATTTGGAAATATTTTTCTAATAAAAAAGTGAAATGATTTAGAATCATTCCAAGATTCAAAAATGTTTAATTAACCAAATGATTTTACAAATGAGGCTTAATAATTCCATATACTGTTAAGAAGATAAATAGAATAATTTAAAATAATATGTCTCTCCGAGATATTTATTAATGAATAAAAAGATGAATTAAACAGAATGATGTTTGATGATCACATATGAACTAAACATCTTTTTAATTGATGATTGGTTTGGAGGAACCGTGATCAGTTCCGATCTGGCACTTATCCTTCGTGTCAGGGTATGCTCCTCGTGTTGCATGTGCAGCATGATAGGGGGTTCTCGCTTTATGTTTGATGGCGAGCAAGAGACTCTTATGCTTACAAGTCTCTAGGAAAAGGGTTAGTTCTTAGTCGTGAGGCTGGCCGTAAAGTCAAATTTGAGTACTATTGTGTGCAACGGTGGTTATGTCGACTGCTGATGGTTTAAAAGCCTAGGTTGAGAGTGTATCCATTATTGATGGTTGAAAAGGTTAGAACATCACATTTGGTATTAGAGCTTGCGTTGAGCGAACACCTAGGCTTTGGTGGGATAAAACTCATTATAGATAGGGTTAGTAATACCCTAGAATTAATGCTCATTAAGGATAGGATTAGTAACACCCTAGAGTGAGTTTGAGAGTATTATATATATGAGCCTATATTTTTTATTTGATATAAAAATGTTTTATGTTGGTTTCTCTGTTGAGTTGTTTATAGATTCTGGTCGACGCATTTGATCACCATTATCGATAAGTATTTCTAAACACTTAAATAAGGTAGACCGACACACTGTTTTAAAAGGATTATATTTTAAGTATGAAGGAATATCATTTAAAAGATATAGATATTTATGTATGTAAGTTTATGGTTAAGGGAATGATTATATTCAGTCATTACCATTTGTTAATTGAACGAACATCTTGTGAATTAAGTTTCACGATTTGACTATAAGATGTTTGATAATAATACAGAGTTAAGGTTAATGAATTTATATAAGATAATAAAATAAGCATGAAGTATAAAAATGTATTTTACAATAAAATAATTTGAAAAAGATGGATGTGAAAGATATGTTATATAAATTTTGAGAAACTAAATTTTATGTATTTTGGAAAAGATTTATACAATTTTAAAATACAGTAAGTTAATATATATGATTTTATGAAAGGGATTTATAAAATTGGTTTTATAAATAAAATAATCTCTAATGGATTTTTGAAAAGAAATTTCAAATAATAAATTTGAAAAGTAAGAAAGTATCAAAAGATAATTAGTTTGAGTGGCTCGAAAATAAATAAAAATGGGCAAGAGATATGTTTGGATGGCAAGCACTTCTCTTAAGTATTACCCTTCTTATTAAGGGGATATAGGATACTATTGATAATACCCAGTACCTTGGTATTTTTTGGAGTTACTTGATCTATGTAATTTTATTTAAGTTAAAAGGATAATTTTTAATTATTATTTGATAGGTTAATATCAAGGTTGGTTAAAATGGAACATATTATAATGAGAGAAGTTAATTGTAATTTTGAAAAAACAAATTATCTTTTAAATTGAAATGATTCATTTGGGATCAAATGTTTCCTTTAAGAAAAATATTTGGAAATAAATATATAAGTGATTATACACAAAGAAGCATTTTTAAAAGTTAAAAGTTTTATAAAGGTTTTTGAATGTTAATAAGTAAATATGTGGTACATAGATCATTCTGTCACACGATTTTGATCTAAAATTCGAGTACAAAACTTTAAGGTATTCTCACCTATCCGAAAGAAAATTTATCACTCGATTCTTAACGATGAATATTGATGAGGGTTTATGGTTGAGTACTTAATTTTTCAATCATAGTTGAGAGCTATGTAAAGGAAACGAAAGTTTATGACCAAAGAGCCTGATCAGAGTCCACACAGGGGACTAGGGAGCAATACTAGTTCAGAAGTAAAATTGTGGATTTAAATAAAACATCGAATAAAATATTGATGATCTGTGTACATCATACGAAATTTAGTTTAAATATTTTTTTGAGTAGGTATTATCGGATTTTGGGTTTTGGTTTAATTTCACGAACAAAATTCTTTTAAGGGAGGAGTATGTAACGACCTGTAATTTTTCCACTTTTAAATAGGTTATTTAATTAACTTTAAATATTAAAATACAGAATTTTCAAACTTAAATAATCATGTTTTATATTTTAAATAAGAACGGTGAACTTATTTGTAGAATTGGTCTACAAAAATAAGAGATTTTGGAGTTTCATTGAAAAATTAGCAAAAGCCGATTTTCAATAAAATTTGATATAATTTCGATTTTTGTTATAAATGATAAATAAATCATTTTAAATTGTTATAAAATGATAATAAATGATCGATAAAAGTTTTATAAATATACATGTTCTTGTTTTTTAAAGATAGACAAACTTCATTGCATTTTAACCAATCGACGTCGTATCTTTAGAATTGAATTTTAATATTATTTAATATGGTTTTGTAACTCAATTTATCTTTCTTTAATTATTTAAATATGATAAAAAATTATTTGTAAGTTTTGTCTACATAAATAAATAGTTCGATTAAAAACTGAAAATGTGACCGACGATCGTTTATTGGATTTTCAACTTCTCATCAAACAAAAGTTGTTGCAACGTTTGTACATATATACACGTTTAACAAATATCAATGTATTTAACACTAAAAAGATTAATTAAACTAAGTATGTAATCAAGTAAAGAAAGTAAGTAAGACATTTATACAGAAGTCAAAAAGCAAATGTCATATCAAATCACATCAAAATCAAAACAAATCTTCACTTTAATCCACTTTTTCATCCAAATACATCCCTTAAGTATTAAGTAAAGATGACATAAAGCAATAAAGTGATGATGGAAAGTGTTGAAAAAGGATGTTTACTTGAATATTAAGGAAGATTATTTATGTCATTTGACAAAGCTTAAGGGCTAAGGATTCTAAGACTATAAATATGGACTCTTATGCTTTCATTTCTTCACACTTCCGTTCATTCTTTTCTTAGCTTTCTTCTTCTCCTTCCTCTCCATTTTAAAGGCTTCTTCCTTAAAGAAATTATGAAGAAATTTTAAAAGAAAGGAAAATATAATTATACACACACACACATATATATATATATATACACACATTCACTCCAAACTTCAAAACAAAACTGAAACACCACCTCTTCCTCTTTAAAACCCACGACCCACCTCATAATTATCCAAGGCTGAGAGCTCCACCCCCCATAAGCCAAGGCGTGAGCATTTTTGTGATAGGGAGGCTTGGCCCCAAGTACAAAGCAAAGAGGAGTATGTTCGGGCCAATCTGTTTGGTGGCGGAGAAGGAAACTTCTCTTAGCTTAACACCCTTCTCTAAGACGTACGAGCTCAGAGGTTATATGTTCGTGAAAGTTAATAGTAATTGAAGGAAGGGTAATGTGGCATTCAAAGTGGAAGCTGTTATGATCAAAGCATGGCTTTGTGGAAAGTAGCCTTACGAGCCTCACATCCCAAGAATGATACGGGATACTATATGGTCTGCAGGACATACTTCGGGCTATTAGTAAGGAGAAATGAAAGGCATCAATTGCCATAGGGCATCTGTTGCCTTAAGATGATGAAATAGATAGGTATGGAGGCTGACAGAGATCGTGTAAAGCCACTGAGTAATACTATATTCCGTAGTAGTATAGCAAGTGCAGTTCCAAGTGGCTAGCTTGAGACGGGTGATAAGGTCACCGTGAGAACTATGGTTGTGATGCATGGATCGAAGTAAAAGGCCACCAGTTCCCTATCTTGCTGGAAATCCAATTCCAAATACGAGCTTACGGATTTGATTGTAGTTCCAAAATAGCTGTAATGATTTGCAAACATTTCAGCTACCCCTTTTGGTATCATATATTCCATCCAGTATATTCCATTGACCTAGTTCGAATACATTACCTTAGTCTTTGTAATTTAAATACTAGGGTCAGATCCAAGTAGTTTCAGGTTTAGTTGAAAACGCTTGGAGGTTCCAAAGGAGAGCTAGAGATCTTCATTTATGTACGGATATATTCTATTATCCGCTTCATCTATTGCATTTATTTTTATTTTTTAGCATTTGTAAGACAGAGGGTTTATAACTGTCCAGGCTAAATCTAGGGTAGACTCTGGTATTGTATTCAAAATTTTTCCGCCATAAAGATTATTGTTGAAATAATATATGTTATTCCATTCATGTGAGATTTTATTCTATCTTTATTTTATTTTTCCCCTAACAATGGAGCTTTCCGGCAATTGGATTTGCAGCATGACGATGTATTAGTGTTGATTTTCGAGGATCAAAAATCCACATTTTTATACACTACTTGTGTTAGGAATATTAATCTTAATTTAGATATAGGCTTCTTGAACTTAGAATAAAATGTACTATAGTTCCTATGCTTTTGCTTAGCTTTAAATCCTAGTCCATTATGATTTCCTGATGGTCTTGATATTTTGATAAAATTCTCTAAGTTTTGTCTTCCTCTATTAAATTTTGATACATTATTTGTAATTTGGTCCAACTAAGTTTTAAGATCGGAGATTTCAAAATTGGTAAAATCTAAACTTGTTTTTGGTTAAAAATTTTCTTTTTCAAGATTATTATTTTCTAGTTTGCTATTATTTAAATTACGTAGTAAAGTATCATTTTGAGAAGATAATCTTTTACATTCTTTTTGTGCTATTTCTAATTGTTCTTCTAAAATCGTTTTCTCGTCTTTTAATAATCCAATTTCTAGCTCTACTCTATTCGGTTTTCCTATGCATTCCTTGTTTAGTTTCACATATTCTCTATATTTATTTTCTAATTCAATGCTAATTTCGAAATTTTCATCATATGTTGGTTCAAAACATACCTCATCAGTGTGAGCCATAAAACAGACATTAGCTTGTTTTGAGTCGCTTTCACTATCACTATCAAAGGAGGTGGACATATGGAGTCATCCTAAGTCACTTGAAAGGCTCTTCGCTTTTTCTTGAATTTCTCGAATTTGCTTTTCCTTTTGTTATTATTGAGTTGTGGACAACCTTTCTTCATATGGTCCAACTGGTCATATCCATAATATTTGATTGATGTTTGATTTGATGAGTTCATTTTGCCACCATTCTAAAATTTTGCCATCTTTTTTAATTTCTTGAATTTTTTGTAGTTCGTGGCGATGAACACATTTTCTTCCTTATCCAAATCAGAACCGTCATTATTTGCTTGAAAGGCAATATTTTTGTTTTCTTTATTTTTCTCCTTTCTTGCCTGCAAATTAGCTTCATATGACATCAGATTTTAGTTCTTTGACTTTGAGTTGAGATAGATCATTAGCTTCTTCGATGGTCAAAATCTTTCTTTTCTATTCGACAGTCAAAGAATTTAAAATTCATGTAATTATATCAAAATCAGTGAATTTGACCCCAAGTGCCATGAGTTCCTGTTGTATATCTAGCATACATGTCGATAATTGTTTAATTTGTTTTCATTTTAAACGATGAAAATTGATATTGTAAAATAGAAAAAAAATTGCTTGACTTTTGTCATGCCTTCGTGAGTAACTTGTAAAGTGCGCCATTTATCATATGCAGTTGGGCAAAGCATAACTCATGAAATTTCATTTTTATCAAGTAAGAAATAAACATTAATGGCTTTGGCATTATTATTTGTAGTCTTTTTTTGGTGCATCGATCCAAGTGCTTATGTCAGTGGTAGGTGTCTCATGTCTAGTTTGAGTAGATTGCCAAATTTCTAAACCATTAGCTTCCATAAAAATTCACACATGTGTTGACCAATATGCATAATTAGAATTGGTAAATAGTAGGGGATGAGCAGTTAATTGACCTTCTTGTAATGTACTTTCTATATTAAAAAGTTTTTAACCGCCTGTTGCTACAAATTGAAATAACCGTGTTCTGATACCAAATGAAAATCTAGTGGATCATATCCAATATTACTTGTGTATCAGTGTGTGAGTGTATACTTATATATGAGCTAAATATAGCAATAAAACAAAGTATAAAAAGAGAAACATAAAAATGAGTACACCAAAGTTTTTGTACTGGTTCGGATATCCCCTCCTATGTTCAGTCCCGAAGCTCCCCTTCAGTGTCCACTAAACAAAAAACTTTGCTTTGCCCAGAGGAATTAGCTTATATAATAGTATTTTCTTTGACAAGCTTGTGTTCTATACAACACTAATATTGACTGTTGATGCAAATATATATCGCCAAACGTCTGGTGTATGTTCTCAGACGTCTGGTTACATGATCATCTCAATAAACAGTGAAGCATGTTTTGTGCAAACTTTGGGGATATGTGTTTGTGTGCTCATGTAACTCAAGGAAGATTATACAAGATGATCTAAGATAGTAAACATGTATATGACCTTATTTTCAATCCATCTTGATGCAGCTCCCTTATTTTTAATCCATCTTGATGCAGCTCTTTACTCTAGTCTTCCTCTGATTATCCGAAATCTAGAGATCTTCCTTCTTTGATAATTTTGTATATTAGTCAAGATATTGTATGGAATGATTGTATAGTTGTTGTCATTAAAATCCAATAGGATATGTTCTAACAATCCGTATGGTAGGATTCATAAAAAATGGCCAGAAAAAATTTAACTTTGAAACAAGTCATTTCGTCGAGAGTTGTTTAACACTTATTATGGATGTATGAAGTCAGAACTGTATGAAATATTCAGTGAAGGAACATTTCTACAATTGTATAAACGAATTTATTTGATTTGCTAAATCTAATAATGGAAATGATGAAGAAATTCATTTCTCTCGTAGTAAGTGAAAACATTTGAAGCATTGAAAACTGGATATAGTTATAGTACATTTGTGTCAAGCTTGTTTTTTGCCAAATTATTACTTGCGGGATCGTTAGGAGAACTTGTTGCACTTACACCTAATTCTATAGTATCAAAGGACTAGGTGAATAATGATTATGTTATGATGAATCCAATTGAAGATATGGTGGAAGATTTAGCATAATCAGTGTTCCCTACCATTCAGTTGACAATGAAGAGGTAAATGTTGAAGAAGAATCGGTCGTGGAAGCGAAAAGAATCTATGATTTATTAAATGCTACTAAGAGGCCGTTGTAGGATGGTTGTGAAAGGGAAACCGAATTGTCAATAACTGTCAAATACATTACTATGAAACTAAAATTCAACTTTACAGAAGCCGAATTTACAGCAGTTGTACGAGCAGTAAAATGACATATGTCACACAATAATCTAATGTGCGATAGTCATTATAAAGTGGAAAAACTTATGTCTGCTTTTGGTATGCCATACCAAAAGATATATACATGTATAAAAGGTTGCATGTTGTATTTGGAAGATGACATTAACCTTAAGAAATGAAAAATATGTAATGAGGAAAGATACAAACTAAGAAGAAGAAAAAAAGGAAATGAAGTTTCATATAAGAGAATGCATTATTTATATATCACTCCTAGACTTCAATGGTTATATATGTCTTCTTCTACGGCATGTCATATGCGATGGCAATTGT
Organism: Allium cepa; assembly: GCA_030765085.1. Taxonomy (NCBI): domain Eukaryota; kingdom Viridiplantae; phylum Streptophyta; class Magnoliopsida; order Asparagales; family Amaryllidaceae; genus Allium; species Allium cepa. The sequence continues at coordinate 486,626,474 of CM060934.1, read as the reverse complement.
GAGAACATAGGAAGAAAAAACTTTAGCATATCCATCTGATGGAAAAACATTGAAACTTTTCGATAAGACTTATTCCACATTTGTTGTAGAGAGTCATAATGTCAGAGTTAGTTTATGTATAGATGGATTTTCACTATTCTCTCGGTTTGGCCGTAAATATTCATCTTGATCTATTATCATTACGCCATATAATTTACCTCCATGGATGTGCATGAAAACTTCATCTATATTTCTTAGTATTGTCGTCTCTAGCCTTGATGATCCGACACAAAGAATAGATATTTATTTACGACCACTAATTGAAGATATGAAAACACTCTAGTATGAAGGAGTTGAAACATATAACATTTTGAAAAAAAAAGAATTTTCGTATGTTTGCTTCTTTGTTATGGACTATTAGTGATTTTCCTTCTCATTCAATGCTTTCCGCTTGGAGTACTGCAAGTCATCTAGCCTGTCCTTATTGCATGGAAGAAACACAAACGTTTTTTTTATCGCATGGAAAGAAAATTTCATGTTTTGATTGTCATCGGTACTTTCTCCATATTAAAAAACATTTTAGAAGAGTAAAAAACTTTAAAGCTCACAGAGCATAGATATGCCACCACCAATGATTTGGTCAAGTGAAGAAATATATGAAATTTTATGGGATTATCCAAAGATACATGAAAGTAGAGTATAGACTGAAATTCCAGATAAATCGATAGTTCATAATTGGTGCAATTAAAGTATATTTTAGGAGTTATCTTATTGAAAAGTTCTCTTACTTTGACATAATATTGACGTGATGCATAAGGAAAAACATGTTTGATAACGTGTTTAATAAAATTTTGAATGTTAAAGGGAAAACTAAGGATGATCTGAATTCAAGATGTGATATAGAACAATTATATAAACATCCCGATCTTCATATGAAGCCCAATGACAGTAAAAAAAATCCAAAGCATGCTATGAGCTAGACAACAAGCAAGTAAAACTCATGCTAATATGGGTACAAGGACTAAGATTTTTTGATGGGATTTCTTTGAATCCCCATAGATGTATTGACTTTACAAAAAAAAATTAAATTGGAAGAAAGACACAATTGTCATGCCATGATGGAAAATTTATTACCTGTGGTTTTCAAAGAACAGTTGCTCGTAAAAGTGTGGAGTGTCATAACAGAATTAAGTTTGTTTTAGAAAGAGCTTTGTTTGACGACGTTAAAAGTCAATCGTATACATAAACTTGGAAATAATATTCCTATACTACTCTTCAAACTAGAGAAAATATTTCATCTAGAATTCTTTAATGTAATACAGCATTTACCTGTTCATCTTCGATCCGAAGCCATTCTTCGAGGTCCTGTGCAATATAGATGGATGTATCCACTTGAGAGGTAATATTGAATATCTATAATATTAATTTAATTTAAAATTAAAATTAACACAAGTAAATTTAAATTGAATTAATTTTGTAATATGTACTTGAATCATCTGAAGAAAAAAGTTAGACAAAAAGCATGAGTTGAAGGTTCGATTTGCAAATCATGTCTTAAAGAAGAAGCTTCATTCTTTTTCTCTCATTATTTCAGTGACCATGTGAACTTATCATTTGTAAGTGTTCCTCATAATGATAAAACCATTGAACAAGATTCTTATCAAATAATATTATCTATTTTTAGACAACATGGCCAATCTGTTGGAAAATGCATGGAAATGTGTATAAATGATAGAGGTAACCAGTCAACACACACATATGTTCTTCTTAATTGCTCTGAAGTTGCACCATTTGTTAGGTAATATTAAATTCATATTTATTTCAATTATACTTATATATTAACTATAATGGAACATATTACATATATTTGTAGAATTTAGGAATTGCAACATCCACTTGGCGATCTCAGTAAAGAAATTGCTAATTGGTTTTCGAACTACGTTTATGATCAAGAAATTGTATCATTAATGAAAGATTGAAACATCTTACGCTAGGACTAAAATGAAATGTCAAAATTTATCCAATATTCTTCATCAATGGATTTAAATTTAACACCAAGGAATATGGTACTGAAAAATTAACATATAATAGTGCAGTATTTGTCAAAAGCAGTAATGATCCAATGAGTATATAAAAGATTTTTACAGCGTCTTAACATAGTTTTTAGAATTGACATATTTTATGCGACCTGCAGAAAAAGTTTTTTTTCTTCAAATGCAATTGGTTCAACAATGTTCCTAGTTCTGGAATCAACATACACAAAGATTATAAACTTATTGAAATAAATCATACCTCACATTATTATAAGTATGACCATTTTGTATTAGCAAAACAAGAATTAAAAGTTTATTTTTCTCTGTATCCATCCCTAAATAGAGAAAAAATGGATTAGTCGACTGTTTTTAAAACAAAGGCAAGACTTTTATTCGATGAAAATAATATTCCGGACGAAGCAACTTATCAAGCGGAAATGGAGTCAAATAATGAAATAATAATAACTGATGATCATATTAAATTAAGGACTTTGAATGATTAATTAGTTTTTTTATAGAATCATCTGAGAGTACAGAGAAAAACGTTATAGAGTATGAGACCAAGTTTGAATCAGAAAACGACAAAGACTGATTATTAATTACTTTTGATGTAATGTATATGATGAATATTTGTACCGCTTGTATAATTTATATTTTGAGTTTCCACTATTATTGATGACGATGACTACATTGTGAACTCTATACTATTATGTTTTATTAATTCTGTTTATCCAGAAGATCTTGTTCCGTTTTTGTAGTTTTAGTGGAAGTTTTATGTGATTAGTAATTATACATGTTTTATAATAATAAAATGATATGTTTTTACGTTATATGAAATGAAATGCTTGTGCTAGATATTATGTATGTCTCATAGGAGATCTTCTAGATCTCATGCTTCTCCTTCTTCTACAGTTGGCGAGGGTGCCACTAGCTAAACGAATTCAGGCCCAAGGGCCACCATGATTCCGAAGGGTGGAGCGTAAGTATCAAATTTATTGTAACGTCATTAACAATTAGTGCGTGCATATTATTTAAAATTTATTAAATGTCTACATCAAGATTAATACAGAGGTTTTGAGGTGGAGCCTTCCGACTATATTTTTCGTGTCTCTAAGTAGGCGTGCATGAGTCGGATGTCGAGTTGTTAGTCTAAGTGGAATGATATCCCACTACATATTAAGAATATTATATGGGCCGACGTGATGGTAAGTGTAAATCTATAATTCATTTGAAAATGACATATTTGATCTTTGAAAATTAATATGCATATATAATTCAATTTAATTTCAATGTGTAGGCCGCAGTAGCTGTTGAAGAGACGAATCAAAATATTTTAAGGAATCAATGGAACAAAGAGGCTGAGAAAAAATATAAGGACACCTCTCAAGCGCAAAAAAAATCCGATTGGATGAGCGCTAGTGTAATGACCCATAATTTTCGGTAATTAAAAGTTGTTAATTTAATAAGATATTATGATTTAAAGTGGGAATAAATAAAAATTTGTAATAATAATAAGAATATAATTGGAATAAAAGTGTAATACTATCAGTTAAGGTAATTGACAACTACTTTAAAATGAAAATTTTAATTGATTAAAAGGATAAAAAGGTTACAATTGGTATAGATTGTAAATAAATGATAGAAATTTATGTATTAATTGGGAATTGGATTAAAAGAGCAATTAATAAATTAAGTATTGATTAATTAATAAATATTGTGTAATAAAAGGAAATTGAATAAAATTGTGTAATGAGGGTGGTTATAACATTTGTTTGTAAGTAATAAATCTAAAAATGTTATTAAAAGATGAAAATGGTGGCAATTGTTATATGTTACCAATTTAATTAATCAATTGCAATAAAATGTAAATAAATGTTACAATAATGTGAGTAAATACGATAACTTCAAAATTTTGAATATAATAAATGTTTGGGAATGTTACTTATATTTACATGACAATAATTTATGAAATTTAAAAGAATGAAACCAAGATGAATAAATTAATTAGGATTTTAAATTATACTTAATGCGTAAAATTGACAATGTTCAATGTTAAGGAAATATGGTTGTTAACTCAAATAAAAGATGGAATTTGGAGTATATTAATGAAACAAGGTAAAACAAATGTTAGCTATGTTATTTGAATTATAATTGATTGAATACAAAGTCTGAAGTCAAATAAAAACAATTTATTGGAGTTAAATTATAATAAATCAGATTTAATTACAGTTGAAATTGGACACTGTAATTAGTAAGACTTTAAATACGGAATTGATGTGTAAACTTTTTTTGAATTATTATAAATGTCTAAGTAATCAAAAATGATGAAATTTGTTAGTTAATAAATATTGAATTAAGAAGTGAATTAATTAATTTAATATTTATTTATTTAATTAATGTGAAAATAGCCATATTGGTCACTGACTCGGATTTTTATGAAATTAGTTTTGTTGGATCTGTAACAGTGAATTATTGTAGGATATCAAGTTTCGTAATGATCGGACTTGTCATTGGATCGTACGGGCTCGAAACGCCTAGAAATCAATTTAATTAAAATCAATTGAGATTAATTTGAAATAAGCTGATTTTAACATAACTTCTTCATACAATAGAATTAGGACTTGAAACCTATTCCATTGAGTTTAAAAATTATTGAAAACATCTATTTTGATATACAGGATTACCCATTTTCGTTCCGGAGGCAAAACAGGTTTTTCGGGTCGTTTATTGTTCAATCAAATCTTGTCAGTTCTTTCTAGTTTCAGCTCTACCTATAAATAGCCTATTATAAACCCTAATTGTTTCTTATTTCCATTTGTCTGTACGTACATTTTCTTCTCAACTCTTCATTCCAATGGCAGACAAACAAATTCCCGATTCAATTTCAAATCAAATTTCAATCAAAAATTAAAACTCCTCAACCCTATCAAATTATATACCATTTCGAAGCCCTCGACGAGCGCAAGTCAAATACATTGTCTGTTTTTGGATTTGGGTTTCTGTATGGCCATAATTAGACTATTAATTCTCGACCGTTCATAAATGGTCGTTGGTTTGGATGGTGGATTTATGACCTGGAAGCGATCGAGGGGTTGTGTTGTGTAGAGGAGGACCCGGGCTTTGCTCGATGGCGTTCGCTTGCTTCAGGGTGGCTGTGATTTCGCAAAAAATTCATGGAGTGGGCAACGGCCAGGGTTTGGGCGTGGTGGCGTTTGGCTCTATCATGATGGCGCTTGAGACCGGGGGGGTGCGGCAAGCCGAGGGGAACGTGGTGGTAGCATCTGATCTAGCGGTTGAAACCTAGAGGCGGCGTGAGTTCGTTGTCTGCATGATGGCAAGGTACGTGTCCTGTAGGGCTTGAACGAGGATCAGCTAGGGTTCTTCTCCTAAGGTGTCATGGAAAGTGAGTGCTTGTTTCTTTTTTTATTTGAATTTAATTTTAAAATAAACGTTCTAATTTTATTAACTTTCGCATACGAGGTCCAATTCACACGTGGTTTCTTGTATTGGGGTCGTATCGAAATTTTGAATATTTTGGTGCTTGTTTGGACGAATTCTAAGACCGTTTGAATTTTAGGCTTAAATTGGATTCTACTTCGATTTAAAATTGAAGGTGGGTGTTTTAACCGACTCACAACTTCTAAAAAAAATTATGTTTTTTAAATTAAACTTATAGTGTGATTAGAAATTTATTTATGGCTGTTTGGTAATTTAAAATAGCTATTCCAATTAATTTGAATTTATTTTGAATCAAATTTCCATTTAATTTATTATTGAATCTAAATTGCCAGTTAATTACCTGTTATTGATAATTAGTTAATTGTTGATTTGGATGATGATTGTGATGGATGTTTGATTATTGATATTGGATGATTGAATGTCTTGTTTGAATTCTATATTGTTAGCACTCTGCAAGTTCCATTAGTTATTATCAGAAAACCATTATGGATTGAAATGATATACACCCGAATGATCTATAGATTAGGGAAAAATCATTATGGGTTGAAATGATAAACCCGAGTGATTTTATGGGTTTATATATAAATTCAGTGTTGCGGTTTGAAATGATATATAACCATAAAATTTTAAATTGCAGATTGAAATGATAAATATCCCTATCACTTGACCCTAGGATAGAGAATTATATATGGACACCGGATTGGTTAAATTAAATGATTTTAAAAATCCTAAATTTTTGAATTCTGTTAAAAGATATTTTGAAAAAAAATAAATTATATAAATTGAATTATTATCGAAAATCAAAATTTATGTTGAAATTTGAATTGGTTTGAAGGAATTTCTTTAAGGAAATTAATTAAAATTTTAAGTTGATTTTTGAAGTATAATTGAAGCTTATAGGAATTGAGTTATTGAAATTATTTGAATATAAGTTTGAATATGTATTGAAATTGAAGTAGCTAAATTTGATATTTCAACGTGAATTGAAATCGATGTAAAATTAAATATTTTATTGAGAAGTTAAATGGAAATTTGGAAGTAGATTTTGTTAATTTAGAAATTGGAAATGGTTTAAATGTGTTGGAATGAAATAAATAGTTTTAATTGATATTTTTTTGAATTCATATTTTAATATAAGCTGAGAAAAATTATCAAATTTAAATTTCTAATTATTAAGATTTTTAAATTTATCAAACTATTTTAACCTATATTAACTACATAAATTATTTTAACCTATTTTAAACCAATTTATTTACTTTAAATTAATTAAACCATTTAATTTATTTTAAATCCAATTAATCTATTGTAAGCTAATTAATCTATTTTAATTACCTTTTATCATTTTATATCTATTCAACTATCTTAGATCAAGAAACATATTTTTAATATATAATAAACTATTTTAGAGTGTTTTAACTATTTAAAAATTTATTTCAACTATTTATAACTATTTAAAACTAATTATAACTATTTAAACTATTTTCTAAATTTTCAGACTAAGTAAAGTGGAAGTGCATATATTCAACATCCTTGATTTACAAATGAATACGGTTAAATGGTGTTATAACCTAAATTGGGATTTATATAACATATTTTGAGTAAATATGAAGTTTTGAAATGAGGGTTTTAAACTATTTTGAAAATATGATTTTTGAAAGGAAATACAATTTCGGAGATGATATGATTTTGAAAATGAATATAATTTCGAAATGATATGGTTTGAATTGAATATGATATTTTAATATCAATTATGAAATGATTTTGGAAATGTAAAAGAACCATCTGGTGTGTAATAAGCGATTGGTTGTTAAAAAGACCGGGATCGGATATTGTCATACTTTCTGCCAATACCAAAACCACTTTAACAACTGTGCCCATGGTGGAGATTTTAGAAATGAAATAGGATGGTTTGGTGAATGATTTCTATATTAGGTATGACGTGACCCTGACTCCCGTGAGTCAGCATAGATGTGACTAAAATAGGAGCCATGCTGGAGCAAGTGAGGTCGCACCTCCGATCGGGCATATTTCTTCGATACCATTCTATTACTTTGTGATTGATTTGGTGACCACTCTTTATTTGGGAGTATGTCCGAGGTGGGCGGTAGTAACTGCTATGCATTACCACAAGTCCAGATCCACAATTGGTATATCTACTCTGGCATTGCCTCGAGCGCAGTGTTCACATACCCTAGAGTGCCTTCTACAAGTTTATTTTGTATCATACCTATGGAGTGCCCTCTAGGTAAACCTCCAGTTCACAAAGGAGCGTACGGTAATGTGTAGACTATGAGAATATATAAAATATGTTAAGGGGGATATGCGTAATGCCTTAATGCTATTTTAATACCTTTACTTTACTGTAGGCAATATTACAATAGCGTATTGTACTACATAGTAGATAGTTTAACGGATCCTTAGGAGATGTGAATCCCAAACATCTCTTAAGTTATTACACTCAGATTTGACACTGGATAGGAGATGTCAAACCCCGTAAACATCTCTGACGACGTTACACTCATATTTACCGTTGATTTAACTTACATAAGGTCTTTTAGTTCTGAATCGAGAGTTTTTTCTTTTCAATTCGCTCAGATCAACCTGAGCTTTTCAGGGCTGAAGACCATAAATCTAGAGGACGAAGACGAAGATTTGTGCTACTATTATTTACTATTTTTATTCCACTACATTCATTCTGTTCCGCTGCATTATCTATTTATCTCCGATATTTGTAACCCTAATTCTGTTTTGTATAAGTATAATCAAATATTTTATAAACAGCTTCATGAACTGTTATTTAATTATTATATTTTATCGTTCCGCTGAGAGATTCTGTTTTGCTTTCTTGTTTTCTTTCTTTTCTCTTTTTTTCTTATTTACCCCAATAACAATCTGCCCCTTTGTATGGTTTTAGTCTGACGTGTGTGGTTTATCGTCGATTTAAAACTGCCCAAAAGGCAGGTCGTTACATCTAGATTTGGATGGAATTTCAACAGCATTGGGAAACTCCCACCATGAAAGTAAGTTTTCTAATTTCATATTGTTATTATAATTTGTTTAAAGTTCGTATAATAATTGCATTAATTTATTCATTCATATGTTTAAATTTATATGAAATTGCCGTGGAACTCGACAAATAGGAATAAAAATGCCCTTGTACACCGAGGCGGCTCAAAATCCTTCCAACAATATCGAAAGGAATTAGTAAATTACAAATTGTGATTATAAAATAGTTATAACATCGTTTAATCATATATATATATATGTGTGTGTATATATATACACATTGTTCATTCATATATAATTTCAGGCTAAGAAGAAGGGCCGCGAGCCTACATTTGTGGAGGTCTTCACACGGACTCATGCCGTCGAGCATACTAATGATGATGGCTCAGTTTCAGGTACTTAGATGGAACCTAAATCTCAAATCGTAATGGTAAACATACTTAAAATTTTCTTTTATTTCACATTACATAAGTTGTAAATTGAATATTTGTTATGGCAAAATTCTATCACTAATCGTAGGAAAGATTTAAAATGGAGCTCGAGTGCTGCAGTCCACCAGTCGAGAGGACTTGACCACTAAGGAGGAGGACTGGATTTTTGATACTATGAACGACAATCCCATGCGAAATAGGCGATATGGTTATGGCAATCAGGAGGTAAAGTTTATTGTGTTCAAATACTTCATTAACTAATATATATATTTTATTTAATATTAAGAATTAATCATAACTAGTTATTAACTAATTTATAGGCGAGCATGTCCCAAGCTAATTATAAGAAATCACTGGCCAAAGAGAAGATAGCTCATCTCAAATAGAAGATAACAGAGTTGAATGATTAGCATAATAGTGGAGGATTGGCTATGTTGCTAGATAAGTGGATTGCGTTATATATGGTAGAGTACGGGACAATACCAGGGCATGGGTCGGGAAATAATGATGATGATGCGTAGTATGGTTGTGTTTTTGATGGATTTTTATTATTTGTTTTGTACTTATTTGACATTTTTTGATGGATTTGATACTTGTTTGATGGTTTTGTTGTTTGTGGATGTTTGATGGTATAAATAAAAGCTATTATGTAAAACAGAATGCCTAGTTCAACAATGGCTAGTAACGGCCTATTGGCATAGGTTACTGATGGCTAGTGACAGACTAGTTGTACATGTTAGTGACAGCTAGAGATGACCAGTGACGGCGTAGTTATAAAAGCTCGCGATGGCTAGTGACCCACCTTTGGCATATACGTGGTGCACAGATTAATGTCACGTGTCCATCAACTTTCAACTCCTAGCGAGCCGTCGGAAAGTTAACGACGAGGCTGTCTCCTTTTCTTTGATGGACGACTTAGAAAGCGATGGCCATTTTCATCGTTTTAGCAACGACTATCGACGTCCTTTTTCCATCGCTATACACGATATATCCTCGTTGTGACGTATTGTGACGCCCCACCTCTATACCCACGCTAGCCAAGAACACTACGGTGTAATGCTGTCAACTAGCACGGAGAATAAGGCTGTTGAGGAGCGACCATCCGTGTAATTGCTTTGCACGAGCACCGATATGTCAGATAGTATAACATGCATTTTATTTCAAGAGGAAATCCGACATACCGATACAAACACAAAGCTACTACACAGTGGCTATAATAACCTTCGGAAACAAATATAGAAATAAGCATAACACAAATCAGTCACAGATGATTCATATCACAAAGGCGGAAGAAGATATGAATATATAACTAACACATGGAAGTGTATATCAGAGCAGTGGTCAAAAAGATTCACAATGATACAAAAGAATAGCAACACGTGCTATACAAAAGAATACATCTATGAGTCTATATCTCAAGTGTATACAACAAAAACTGCTAATCTAAATAGTTAGCCAAAAGTCAGAGTAATGAATCCCTGGGGAGAAGTCCAGCAGAAGCACCTGTAACATCTCGGTCTGACCCGAGTATTATTTAATAAGAAATTAATAAACAGATCAGTCTAGCTATAGATATCAGATAACATGATATAGAATAAAAGATATGGCATAAACATATAATATCCATAATGGCATACTACTATAAGTATGCAATTGAAACTCAACATGAGATTAATCAATATCACAAAAATCTTCACAAAGATCCAAATAGGGTTTCATACCCAAAACTTGTATTCACAACAAGTCAATGACACACGAATTCACCAATGCACAAAAAATTGACAAATCATATCAATGAAAATCACTAAAATTGGTGAAGCATAAATTCTAGAATTCAACACACGAAATCCAGAAATCACAAAAAGGGGGGGAGGCCTATCACACGAACGGGAGGATTAAAACTCACCAACATATGTATCACATGAACGAGAAGCTATCTCATGGTAGCTAGCCATTAATTTTTGACACACGAATGGTCCGAAGACCATGGAGATCTACCCCACATGTGTGAGTCGAAATCACACCGAAACAAAGATACATCGCACAATTGCTAGTCTAAATCTTAAAATGATCGTCATGATCAAAGAGAAGTGTCAATTACAGTAAGCTAGTAAATATATGAGCTTAGCTTCATGTCCCATAACCACTAGCTTAACTTAAATATTTACGAACAAATTGTAGATTTCCACTAGAAAATTGTCACAAGAGATTCAATCGAACAAGTCCAAGAATTAACCGACGAAGTAAACGCAAGCGTTTCATACCACTCGTTTTACTAAGCCGTTTAATTAGATTTCTCATACGAGTGAGGTAAAGGTTTGTATATACTAATAGATTAGAAATCGGTTTGAGAAAATGAGCTTTGTAATAAAATAGTGTTGAAATTATTTGAAGAAAGAGTTTTGATTTACTACTAGTATAGAGAACCTTTATATTTTTTTAAAGTGACAAATCACAAAGAAGATTGTAAGAACAATCAATCACTAAAATTCACATTCGAAGACGCGAATAAAATCCAAAGAAACCGAGAACGAATCCATCGAAATGGATATTCAAAAATCCCTAAAAAGGAGTCATCAAAGTCTTAATAAATGATAACAACAAATAGGATCATCACGAATCGATTTAAATTGGAATTCTTAAACAAAAAGGCAAGCAGGAAAAACACTACAGTTTCAGACGTCTGAAACAAGTGGTTCAGACGTCTGAATCTGGAAAAATTAAAAATTTCCAGAACGTGATTCAAACGTCTGAACCAAATGTTTCAGACGTCTGAAATAGACGTTTTTAGCCTATTTTCTTTCTGTTTGAAAATGAGCCAATTCAGACGTCTGAAATCCCAGATTCAGACGTCTGAAACTGGAATTTTAAGGATTTCCTGAACCTCGACCAAAAATGGCCAAACGAATATCGAAAACGATCGAACGAGCAAATGACAACTAAGGATTTACGCCACGCGGCAACCCAGCCTTAACGGCTCTTCGATACGCCTCAAATATCAATGTCCAAATATCCATAATAGGATTTTCATAGATTTTGATTTCAAAACAACAAAAATTGGAATATATACCAAATCAATCCAAACCAAAAGCAATTGCACACGAATAAGTGTTAGGAATTCATACCTAACAATCAAAGATAAATATAGGCTAAGATGTGAGATAAAAATCTCACCTTTGAACCCAAACAAATGATGAAGAAGCTTGAAAGCAAAGAAGAATCAACCACTCTTCAAATCCAACTCAAGAAGCTTGATTCTAAGCTTAAAAGAAGAACATTCCCAAAATTAGGTTTAGGAATTTCTGAAATTGATTAAGAGAATGAGTTGGAGAAGATGAAGAGAAACTTACCAATGGGTTCTCTTGAATTTGGAGGTAGAAGTTGGATTTGCTAAGGAAGACTAGGGTTTTGGAGTTTTAATTTCCCATCTCTCCCGTCATTGATGCTTTAGAACAAAAGAGGAGGAAGTGAGAGTGAATGGGGGGAGTGGTTCAGATTTGAGTATAAATTAAACATAGGGCCGAACCCAAACCCAAACCCAAAGTGAAAAAGTATCAAAACTTGACTAACTCCAAACATATCAAAGTTTACACTTAAAAAGATCGCAAACGTCATTTTAAACTCAATGGGAGTGGTCCCGAGTCCTAATTTGACCGTATGCAAAAAATGATTTTTCGGACTAAATTCCGAGTATCGATAAAATATTTAAATAAACTATTTAAATATAAAAATCGATAAATATGTGGGTTGTTACAGACTCCCCTCCTTAAAGAAATTGCATCCTCGCAATATTTAAGAAGAAAATATAAAGTGACAACCATAAAAGCATATTCAACACACAAAAAATTTGAAATAAAAGGTTCACCTTAAAGAGCACGGGAAAGTAAGTCCGTATGTGATCGCTCGATGAACTCCCTAGATTCCCAAGAACAATCCTTAGGATTTGAAGACCATTGAACTTTCACAAGCGGAACATCTTTATTTCGAAGCCGTTTGACTTCCGAAACAATAATACGAACAGGATGTTGCTCAAAAGTTAGATTAGGCGAAACTTCAATCTCTTCCACAACACCGGGCTCAATAATAGAATGGAATCTCGAAGACATTTCCGTAGTTGAGAAATGTGAAACACGTCATGCACGGAAGAAAACTGAGCCGGTAAAGAAAGGCGATAAGCCATGGAACCAATACGTTCAGTGATAGAAAATGGCCCAATATGTCGAGGCGCTAACTTTCCCGACCGACTGAAACGTACAACACCTTTCATAGGTGACACATGAATGAACACAAGATCTCCCACAGAAAACTCTAACCTCCTTGTCCGGTTATCGGCATAGGAATTTTGTCTACTCTGGGCTTCTTTCATCCTATGACGAATATGGTCAATCTTTTCTGTGGAATCACGAATAAAATCTGGACCTAAAACCAGCTTCTCACCGGCCTCAAGCCAACAAGAAGGAGATTGGCATGGCCTTCCATAGAGTGCCTCGAAAGGTGCCATACTAATACTAGATTGGAAGCTATTATTATAGGAAAATTCAACAAGTGAAATATGATCTTCCCAACTTCCACCAAAATCAAGAACACATGCACGAAGAAGGTCTTCAAGAGTTTGGTTCACACGCTCGGTTTGTCCATCGGACTGGGGGTGATAAGCGGTGCTAAAATTAAGCTTCGTTCCTAAAGCTTTTTGAAGACTCTTTCAGAATCCACTAGTAAATAATGGATCACGATCGCTGACAATAGAAGTAGGAACTCCATGGAATTTAACAATTTCTTTGATAAAATTTTTTTCCAAAAGAGGAACGGTTCGGTTAGACCGAACGGGAATAAAATGGGCAGATTTAGTAAGTCTATCAACAATCATTCATAAGTTATCGTGACCCGAAAGAGAACGGGAAGGCCATCAATAAAATCCATGGAAATTTGGTCTCACTTCCAAATTGGAATTTCTAAAGGTTGCAATAACCCACCAGGCCTTAACGAGTTGGCAAGTCACGCAACACTTAACGAAATTAGCGATGTCAAGTTTCATTCCCTCCCAATAATAAAGTCGTTTCATATCCGCGTACATTTTACTACTACCGGGATGAATGGTAAATTTAGAACGATGGGGATCTTCTAAAATGTCTTCTCGAAGATCACTAATATTTGGCACGATAAGGCATACCAAATTTCCGAATGCCGCCACGAGAATCAATATCAAAGTCTTTCAAACCTTCAATATCAATTCTATCCTTAAAATTTTGGCCAAGAAGAGCCAAGTCGGGATCTAGCCTTTGAGCTTCAAGAATGCGGTCTAAAAGAGAAGAATGAGCTTCAAGGCTACATAAAGCAGGAGATGAACATAAATCGGATCCACGATCTCGAATCTCACAAGTGGATAAAGTCTCGAGATCCTTTCACTCGAATATCATCATTGAAACAACTGCTTGTTGCTTACAACAAGTGCATCGGCGACACGATTACCCTTACCGGGGGTATAAAGAATATCAAGATCATAAGGAGCAAGGAACTCGACCCAACATTGTTGACGCAAATTAAGTTCCTTTTGAGAAAATAAAAACCTAAAAGATTTATGATCGGTATAAAGAACAAATTTCTCTCCGAAAAGATAATGATGCCAAACTCTAAAAGCGAAAACAATAGCCGCGAGCACTAGATCATGAGTGGCATACCTAGTCTCAATCGGCTTTTAATGATTTAGAAGCACAAGGGATAGCACGTTTTTCTTTTGCAAGAGAACAACATCCAAACCAATATGATTAGCATTGGTACAAAAGATAAAGTCTTGGCTCCCTACGGGAAACACAAGAATAAGAGTATCGGAAAAGAATTCTTTCAAATAATCTTCTTTCTCAAAAAGCTAAAACTTTCAAAATTACATTTATCTTTATGTAATAATCTTTCTAGAAAAATTTACATTTTTACAAGTCAATATATCGTGTCTGATTGTCTCATCAAAGCGTTTAGGAAATTCCTATCGACAACGTTGATCAAGCGCATCGACCAGAATTCTTAAAGCACTCAACGGGCAATACAATCACAAAATCATCTTCTATATGAATGTTTCTTAAAAACCTTTAAGAATATTCTTTGCTCTTTTAAGAGCAAAATCAAATCGTACTTATAAATAAATCTTTATGAAAAAGATTTACAAAATTTTGAATTTCTATTTTCATCCAAAATCAACAAGTACAAAAATGAAGTTATCGAGATATTCATAGAATACTCGATTTATAAAATGGATGAAACAAGATGGGCAAACTGAATGACATAATAAGTCATTCATAAGAATCATAACGAGTGCGGAGTGCGTAAGTGGAATGCTAACTCACGCAACTCGTAGCCAAATGAAAATCGATGGCAAGGTCGAGCTGAGAAGACCTTATCACCACACAAGATATTGCTTAGGTGATAATCCTAAGACAAGTCCAAATAAATCGGAAAATTTCACAAACTATTTAAATGAGAGAAGTAAAACTTTCCTCATCATGAGGGTTTAAAGAATAAAAATCAATGCCACCAAAAATTTGAAATCGGAATCACAAAGAAAAATAGAAATCTGCTTAACAGATTAAAAATGTCGAAGATGATTAGTTCTCACGGAAAATAGGATATGGGCTTCGCAATAAGCCAATCCTTTCCAAAAATCGATTCCGAAGCCTAAGTAAAAATCGGCTCGGACAGAAAAATCACATAAAATAATTTCAACATCAACAAAAAGCAAATTGAGTGTTGCGGATCTACCATCCGGATTCGCAATTCTCAAGGAAGGCATCAATACCAAAATTGTTTAAAAGAAAAGAATTAACAAGTTCTTTTGATATAAAATAGTGAGATGGAACCCATATCAAAAAGAACACGAACAAGAAAATCACAAAGCAAATGTCATCAAGGATTGAATGAGAAATACCTTGACCAAGAGAAGTATTGCTAGGGGCTTGCACAATATTTAGCTTTCTCATGTCGTTGTTCAAAAGTTTGGGACATGCAGATAAAAGATGACCCGAGTCTTTGCAATAGCGACAATAAAGGGGTTTCGGGCACTTAATTACATAATGGTCCATGGAACCACAATTGTAGCATTGTTTACGACTTGGGTAGGAGTCTTGTCTACCGAAGTTTCTTGTTCCACCCTCTTTTTGCTTTGAAGTATGGGGCAGGCAGATATAAGATGACCCGAACTTTTGCAATAACGGCAAAAGAGAGGTTTCGGGCACTCCCTTGCATAGTGGTCCTTAGAATTACAATTGTAGCATCCTCCACGATTAGGGAGTGGAGTCTTTGCTACAGAAGTAGTTTGCTTCACTCTCTTATTGGGATTAGGGCTTTTGAACATAATATGCCTCTTCTTGAAAATCCCAATATCACTATCACTTCCTTTACCAACCTCTTCATATCGAAGAGGGGTATCCACAAGCTGATCGAAAGGAACTTCAAGTTTCAAAGGTAGAATCATCTCGGGGTTCTTACTCAAAGAATAGATAAACTCTTGATTCTTTACAAGATCCAAAAGTTGTTGGGCAGACATGAATGCGCCATCCAGAGAAGGACTACTGGATTGACCAGCGCTAGGACGGCCTGGTCTAACCATTTCTCTACTTTAAGAAAGAAAGAAATAAGAGGAAAAAGTTATTCTCAAAATAAATATCAAGCAATCTTGATAGATAAAACAAGGAATCATAAAAGAAAATAGGATAGGACGGTACGAAGGCCCAAATGAAATCCTAAAGCACGACTCCTAAGATGGACTTAGGACGATGATCCTTGTTAAATTATTCTACATTGTTACGAAGTTTGGCTCTGATACCAAGCTGTGACGCCCCACCTCTATACCCACGCTAGCCAAGAACACTACGGTGTAATGCTGTCAACTAGCACAGAGAATAAGGCTATTGAGGAGCGACCATCCGTATAATTGCTTTGCACGAGCACCGATATGTCAGATAGTATAACATGCATTTTATTTCAAGAGGAAATCCGACATACCGATACAAACACAAAGCTACTACACAGTGGCTATAATAATCTTCGGAAACAAGTACAGAAATAAGCATAACACAAATCAGTCACAGATAATTCATATCACAAAGGCGGAAGAAGATATGAATATATAACTAACACATGGAAGTGTATATCAGAGCAGTGGTCAAAAAGATTCATAATGATACAAAAGAATAGCAACACGTGCTATACAAAAGAATACATCTATGAGTCTATATCTCAAGTGTATACAACAAAAACTACTAATCTAAATAGTTAGCCAAAAGTCAGAGTAATGAATCCCTGGGGAGAAGTCAAGCAGAAGCACCTGTAACATCTCGGTCTGACCCGAGTATTATTTAATAAGAAAATAATAAACGGATCAGTCTAGCTATAGATATCATATAACATGATATAGAATAAAAGATATGGCATAAACATATAATATCCATAATGGCATATTACTATAAGTATGCAATTGAAACTCAACATGATATTAATCAATATCACAAAAATCTTCACAAAGATCCATATAGGGTTTCATACCCAAAACTTGTATTCACAACAAGTCAATGACACACGAATTCACCAATGCACAAAAAATTGACAAATCATATCAATGAAAATCACTAAAATTGGTGAAGCATAAATTCCAGAATTCAACACACGAAATCCAGAAATCACAAAAAGGGGGGGAGGCCTATCACACGAACAGGAGCATTAAAACTCACCAACATATGTATCACACGAACGAGAAGTTATCTCATGGTAGCTAGCCATTAATTTTTGACACACGAATGGTCCGAAGACCATGGGGAGCTACCCCACATGTGTGAGTCGAAATCACACCGAAACAAAGAGACATCGCACAATTGCTAGTCTAAATCTTAAAATGATCGTCATGATCAAAGAGAAGTGTCAATTACAGTAAGCTAGTAAATATATGAGCTTAGCTTCATGTCCCATAACCACTAGCTTAACTTAAATATTTACGAACAAATTATAGATTTCCACTAGAAAATTGTCACAAGAGATTCAATCGAACAAGTCCAAGAATTAACCGACGAAGTAAACGCAAGCGTTTCATACCACTCGTTTTACTAAGCCGTTTAATTAGATTTCTCATACTAGTGAGGTAAAGGTTTGTATATACTAATAGATTAGAAATCGGTTTGAGAAAACGAGCTTTGTAATAAAATAGTGTTGAAATTATTTGAAGAAAGAGTTTTGATATTTACTACTATTATAGAGAACCTTTATATTTTTTTAAAGTGACAAACCACAAAGAAGATTGTAAGAACAATCAATCACTAAAATTCACATTCGAAGACGCGAATAAAATCCAAAGAAACCGAGAAAGAATCCATCGAAATGGATATTCAAAAATCCCTAAAAAGGAGTCAGCAAAGTCTTAATAAATGATAACAACAAATAGGATCATCACGAATCGATTTAAATTGGAATTCTTAAACAAAAAGGCAAGCAGGAAAAACACTACAGTTTCATACGTATGAAACAAGTGGTTCAGACGTCTGAATCTGAAAAAATTAAAAATTTCCAGAACGTGATTCAAACGTCTGAACCAAATGTTTCATACGTCTGAAATAGGCGTTTTTAGCCTATTTTTTTTTGTTTGAAAATGAGCCAATTCAGACGTCTGAAATCCCAGATTCAGACGTCTGAAACTGGAATTTTAAGGATTTCCTGAACCTCGACCAAAAATGGCCAAACGAATATCGGAAACGATCGAACGAGCAAATGACGACTAAGGATTTACGCCACGCGGCAACCCAGCCTTAACGGCTCTTCGTTACGCCTCAAATATCAATGTCCAAATATCCATAATAGGATTTTCATAGATTTTGATTTCAAAACACCAAAAATTGGAATATATACCAAATCAATCCAAACCAAAAGCAATTGCACACGAATAAGTGTTAGGAATTCATACCTAACAATCGAAGATAAATATAGGCTAAGATGTGAGATAAAAATCTCACCTTTGAACCCAAACAAATGATGAAGAAGCTTGAAAGCAAAGAAGAATCAACCACTCTTCAAATCCAACTCAAGAAGCTTGATTCTAAGCTTAAAAGAAGAACATTCCCAAAATTAGGTTTAGGAATTTCTGAAATTGATTAAGAGAATGAGTTGGAGAAGATGAAGAGAAACTTACCAATGGATTCTCTTGAATTTGGAGGTAGAAGTTGGATTTGCTAAGGAAGACTAGGGTTTTGGAGTTTTAATTTCTCATCTCTCCCACCATTGATGCTTTAGAACAAAAGAGGAGGAAGTGAGAGTGAATGGGGGGAGTGGTTCAGATTTGAGTATAAGTTAAACATAGGGCTGAACCCAAACCCAAACCCAAAGTAAAAAAGTAGCAAAACTTGACTAACTCCAAACATATCAAAGTTTACACTTAAAAAGATCGCAAACGTCATTTTAAACTCAATGGGAGTGGTCCCGAGTCCTACTTCGACCGTATGCAAAAAGTAGCTTTTCGGACTAAATTCCGAGTATCGATAAAATATTTAAATATAAAAATCGATAAATATGCGGGTTGTTACACGTATGCACTAAAATCACATGTTAATGTTAGTAAAATTACCTGAATACCCACATCTTTTTTTTGAAAATAGGAATTTAAGTTATAAAGAAAACTGGGAGGTACCTAATTGTAATTTTTATAATCATAAGGATGCATGTCAAAAGATTTCATGCATGTCATGAAACAAAAAATTCAACAAATTTAAATCAAATGAAGATGGTAATCCATGGATTAATAGCCAAAAAAGGAAAGTGCTACAGATCAATATTAGTGAAGAAAATACTTAATATATAGCATAAAAGAACTATATCTGTCTGTCTCTTCAAATTCGGTAAATGTTGTAAAAATTATACCGAGAACCACCATGTATTGTGAATTTATTGTCGATCTATTAGGCATGAGGTTAGCTACACATGTAAATCATATACCATCTTAGAGAAGTAGAAAACTGGCTATATAACGCTTGCTTATATAGAAAAAGCTTGAAATAAATAATGTGATTGGAATAAGAATTACAAGTATGGTAGGAATTGAAAGAACATAGTGCAATTAATCTTAATATATTTTATGATGTAAAAAAGTGTAGTGACGCCAAAAATTTAAAAATAAAACTTCCAAATGTAAACTCACTTTTTTATGATGTAGCTAGAAGATATTATACGATTTACCGCCAAGTATTCGATGTCATGTACCTGTGTGATTTGGACTGATAAAAATAAGGGTTCGACTATTGTAAAGGATAATATATATCAAAGGCAACTGGTGGGTTACATGAGTTAACCCGCTATCCGAACCCGACCAATGTTCTAAAGCATTTCGTTTTCTTTTCTAATGGGCTGCAACTAATTTTCTCAGCCCGCTTCTTTTGTATCAAATGTATAATATATAAAGCTCGATGTATCGTATGTTTTGTACTAAGAATGATATTCAATCATCAATAAAATAATTATCTCCTTTACTTTTACATTTGAAACCATCAAAATCAAAACAACATCAATGCTCCACAAATTCTAACATGGTATTAGAGTCATCTTAACTATACAGCATTGTATTTGGCTTCTGAGACCTGAATCATCATCAGATTGTTTTTCATCATCTGAATCATTAGATCTCCCATTGGAGTTTTTCCTCATCATCTGGGTTTAATGAATCAATCGGAGAAAATCTATGCTATACCAAAAGATCAAAGATCTTGGTTGCATCAGATCAGTCTTAGGGAAAAGATTCAAGCCAAATCAGAAAAGAGAATCATCAAAAGTTCCAATATCAGAATCAAGAAAATCATCAAGAAGCAATAAAACAGTCGTTACCTCGCCAAGAACTTATTAGTTAAGTTTCATCACTTAAGCTCTGGCTGTAACTAAACTGATTTCTCTTTGTTCTGTGATCTTCTTGATTGTTTTAGTCATTGGAATCTTAAGATTCTGATTATATTCTTGATCCATCATTGTAGAAGACAACAATAGTTCTGCAACCTCTGATGCCCCCTTTATTTCTCATGAATTTTCCACAGAAAGCGTTTTAAAAACTATTGCAAGCCCTTAGAGCCAATTAATTACTGCTCATCTTGAAGAAGATAATTATTTTCTTTAGAAAGTTCAAGTTGAAACTGCTATAAGAGGTTATGGCCTCAAAGAATTCCTTCTTGGAACCACTCCATTACCACCCATATTCATAACTAACCAAGAAAATAAACTGTTAGCAATGAAGAATTCACAAATTATCAAAGGAAAAACAGTTTAATCTGCTCGTGGATGTTATCTTCTTTCAGTCTTAAGCTTTTACCATAAGTTATTAGAAGTAAAACTGCAAGAGGAATATGGTCTACAGTAGAAATAATATTCAATTCACAGTCTGCTACCAAAATCATGCATCACAAAAGACAACTTCACAGCATCAGAAAGGGAAATTTACCCATGGGAGAATATCTTACAAGAATTAAGACAACATGTGACTTAATCGAAGCCGCAGGTCACAAAATTTCAGATTCAGAGCAAGCCTTAATCATTTTAAGTAGTCAAAGTGAAGGATATGAAGCAGCAATAACTATCATATCATCACAAAGAATTACACCATCTGTAGAAGATGTACATTCAATTCTCCTTGCACATGAAGGAAGAATTGATTTCAAGAAGCCTATTGATTCAGACATGTCAATCAACTATGCATCAATTATAAGGGCAGAAATCAATATAACAACAAGCCAGACCAACAATCACAAAGAAATAATATGTCAACAAGAGGTAGCGGCAAGACAAGATGGAATTACAACAATAAGCCAAAGTGTCAGATCTGTGAGAAAATTGATCACACGACCCCTAAGTGCTACTTCAGATTAAATCTGCATTATGTTCCAGGTTAGAATTCCAATAATCAAAGAAACAGCGACCCAAGTGCAAACATGGCACAAGTGCAGCAAGAGTCAAATAACCAATCTAAAAGCAGCAGAAATCAAGTTACTAGACCAGAACACATTCAAGATGAAGCATGGTATCCTGATTCATGAGCAACAAATCACTTAAGAAGCGGTCTAGACAACTTAAGTCTTGGAAATAAAGAATACAAAGGTAAACAGTCAATATGCATGGGCAATGGTGGGTCTATTAGAATTACTCATGCTGGTAGAGCTTGTATCAAAGGTGCAAGACAATTATTCTTAAATAATCTACTAAGGGTGCCAAAAATAAAAAAGAACCTTATTAGTATGTCTCAATTTGCTAAAGATAACAACGTTTATTTTGAATTCTTTCCCAAGTATTGCTTAGTCAAAGATAAGCTAACTAAAGAAACTCTTTTCAAGGTAATGCTAACAAAGGCCTTTACAAATTCAATTTTGTTAACTCCAGTATTGTTCAAAGTCAAAAATGTTGTAATCTTTCCGAGGCTACTCAAACAGAAAAAAATAAAAGAACATTTGATTTGTGGCATTTTAAATTTGGGCACCCCAATGTAAACATTGTTAAGCAAGTACTTAGCGAATTAAGATTGTTTTTGATAATATTTCCACCCCATATGTTTGTACCTACAGATGGGTAAAAGTCATAAATTAGCATTTAATGATTCTGTTACTATGTCTTCAAAACCATTGGAGTTGATTGATACTGATCTTTGGGGTCCAGCCCCAATATGTTCAGACTATGGTTACAGGTACTATATCGATGCCTATGCTAGATATACTTGGATATATTTCTTAAAAGTTAAGTCTGAAACATACAATATTGTGCAACATTTTATATCATTGGTTGAAAAACAAACTGGGTTTCAAGTTAAGACTATACAGACTAAGGGGGGCAGTGATTATATAACCCTCACCAATTTGTTTAATAGAAAGGGTATAGTTCAGAGAACAACATGTCACTACACATCTGAGCAAAATGGTTTAATTGAGAGAAAACATAGACATATAGTTGAGTCAGGTCTTACTCTCTTAGCACAAGCATACTTACAATTAAAATTTTGGCCCGACTCATTCAGTAAGCAGCATATCTAATTAATAGATTGCCAACAAAAGTACCGAAGGGGATAAGTCCTACTGAAAGACCATATGGAGTCAGACCTGACTATCATAGCTTAAAGACATTTGAATGTCTATGTTTTCCTCATTTAAGGCAATACAACACGAATAAACTGGATTTAAAATCTAAACCATGTACATTTTTAGGATATCCAGTTAATCAAAAGGGATACAATTGTCTTAATAGTAATGGAAGAATTTTATCAGTAGACATGTTGTGTTTAATGAACATGTATTTCCTTTCAGTAATTCAGACATAAAAACAACCATGAAAGTGTACAACCTATAAATGACTATACATGCTTTACCTGTATGCTCTTATGTAAGGTAAAAAAAAGAGACTGAAAGGACTACAAGAGCTCATGATTCACAACTGGCAATGCCTGATCAATCAAGTTATGAACCGGCTGAGGCTTCCAACTATCACGGTCAGTCTCCTATAGGCACAAATGATCAAGTTCAACAAGTTAGAGATGAAAATACAAATATCAGCAAAGCTCATCTGGGAGCAGCTCTGATTCAACAAATGTAGATTTGTCAAAAGTAAAATCTGGCCATCCTATGATCACAAGATCAAAAGGTGGAATATACAAATGTAACGACCCGTTGAATTTGATAATGTTAAATGAATTAAATTAATATGTTTCTAATCTAATTTAGAATAAAATAAAGGTCTTAAGATTTTATTTGAGAAAATGTAGTAATTTGTTATAGTAATTGGAATTTAATGTAACAATTTAATAGTTACATGGAAATAGATTTGAACTATGTAAATTTGCACACCTTGTATAAGTTAAATATAAGAAACCAAAATAAATGTGAATCAGTGAATATTAATAAAAATATTTACTAGAATGGAATTCATTTAATATAAAATAAATAGTGGAGATTGTACATTTGGTTGTAATAATAAATAGTGACTAAATAAAAGTGTCCGTTGGAATAAATCAATGCAATAAGTGTGATAAGTAATTTTATTGAATGTTGTCTCTAATAAATGTACTTGGTTTGGTAATTTAGATATTTATACGTAAAGTATATATATAAAGATATATTGATGCCAATAGAATTAATTGGAAATCTAATATTAAATATAATGTTGGTATCAATTGAAATTTACTGTTTTGCAAAATAAATGAGAAATCAAGTCAAATGTGAATTATACCGTAAAGGATCAATTCATTTAAACAGTAGGATTGTAAATAAATAAACATTCTACGTAGGTTGCAATTGGACAATTTATGTAGTTTAATGGAAAAGCAATTGGAATTAATTACCATAAATTGTGTAGTTAGGGTAGTTTTGATTTGTCACTTAAGATGGAGGATTTTTATAAAATGTAATAAATGCAGTTTAAATTAAGGCATTGACGTTTGGGTATTTAAGAAGTGATAAACTAAAATTTATTTATTTATTTGAAAATTTGAAATCCAATTTGTGGATTTATTGCAAATAAGTGAAATTTGTGTTTAACCATTACATCGATAGGAATAAATTAAATTTAAGGTTATATTAATAAAATTTGGACTAGAGAAATGATATGAATCGGTTTTAGAAGCCTTAAATATAAAATGGGAAGTAGACGAGATTTCACGTTACAACCATTTTTAAAAATCCTGATGTATGTAGAAATATTAATGAAATATAACGTAAACCAATGTTGAATCAAAAGAATAGAGTCAACACTTATTTATTCATTTAATGTGATATAACTACGAGTATGATTTATTGCAAATTACATGGAAATCTAATATATAGGACATTACCTAAAAAGGAAGAGTAGATAAAATTTATGATAAACATATTTGTATATGAAGGTTATTGATTTAAGGAGAAATTGGGCAAATTTTATGTATTTGGGTTAAGTGCAACCTTTAATAGATAAATTTAGTGCAATTAAAAGAAATTGACATTTAATATTTCGATAACTTAAAATTTGATGGGATAAGAACATTTGGGTAATGAAGGGATGACAAATATTAGCTATGATTCTAGAAGGAATTAAATAGATAATGGGAAGATTAAAATCAGGTTCTAAGCAATAATTATTAAATAACAGGATTTATTAAATTTAACGTTGAATACTACGTTACTGAAATTTAAAATGGACTTTAAGAATAATATTTTGAATCATGAACCAAAGTATGTGGCATCCCTATTTGGATAAAGAATGAGTATATAAAAGTTAAAATCTAATATATGAGGTTTTGAGCATTTAATTTTATAATTCTTAAATATAGGAAAGTGCAGAAATTAACACTGCAAATTGATATACTTATAATTTTAATTCACATCCAAGCTTGTTAAATCATTTGAAATTAATTAAATTATATAAGTAATAAAATTTGGACAATTTTAGAATATAATATAAAATTTGGATTTTTGTAATTTATTTTAATTTAATTAATGAATATAAAAATAGCCATTTTTGTCACGGACTCGGATTTCGATGAAACCAGTTTCATCGGATCCGTATCAGTGAATTATTTTAGGGTTTCAAGTTTCGTATCGATCGGACCTGTCATTTGATCGTACGGACGCGAAACGCCTTGAAATCAATTTTAATAAAATCAATTTGAAATCAATTTGGAAATTTTGTTTTCAGCATAACTTCTTTATACGATCAAATTTGGACGTGAAACTTTTTCCATCGCGTTCAGAATATCTTAAAATACCTATTTGGATATATAGATTTAATAAATTCGATTCCGGAGGCATAGCGGGCTTTTTGGGCCATAGTTTGTTTCGTACGTTCACTTATCCGATCCATCTACACTATCTCTAGTCTACCTATAAATATACAGTTATAAACCCTAGCTCCATTCTATTGTCTATTTGCTGTACGTTCATCTTCTTCAAGCTTCTCTTCTTCTTCTTCAATGGGGGCTAACCCTAGATCCAGTCAGTTCAAAAAAAAAAAAATCGGATCTGCAGCAGCTTCTGGTCGCGCTTCGGGTTTCAGGAGAGAAAACCCTAGAGCAACTTCGGGTCAGGAAGAAAATGACTCTGGTCGATCCGGGTCGTTTTGGCGAAAACTCCAAGCAAGCACCGGGGAATTGAGGCGGCGCACCGAAGTCGACCCAGGACCACAATTTTCCATTTTTCAAATTTTCATAACTTTTGCATACGAGCTCGGATTCACGCGCGGTTTGTTTTGCTGGGATCGTATCGGAATTTCTGACGTTTTGACGCTGGTTTGGATGGATTTGGAGACCGTCAAAATTTTGAGTTTAAATTGAATTTAAATTCGATTTAAATTCCAAAGGTGAGGTTTTAACCCACTCACAACTACTAGAAGCTTTTATGTTTGTTAAATTAATTTTAGAAATGAATAGAAATTTATTTATGAGTATTTGGCATGTTTATTTCACTCATATTTGTTGAATTGCATTTATTAAATTTAACTGTTAATTTAATTTATTTGTTGCGTATTAATTGATAGTTAGAATTTATTTGTTTGCCTATAAACCGCTAGTTAACAGTTATATAGATTATTACTGAATATAAACTGTTAGATTAATAGTTGTTTAATTTAATCTGAATAAAATTGCCAGTTATTACCTGTTATATATTATCAAATATAAATTGTTATTGATTGATATTGCTTGATGATTGTGATTGGATGATGGGTGATGTTGATGGATGTTTTATTGTATATCATTAAATTGCAAATTATCATGCATATTTCCTTTCATTCGGGATTGTGGTTTGAAATGATATACAACCGCAAAATTTTATATCTTTTAAATTGCGGATTGAAATGATAAATATCTGTATCACTTGACCATAGGATAGAAAATTATATACAGGCACCGCGGTATATATATAAAAATTTAAATGTGATTTCTATGGTTTGGATGGAATACGGTTTATAATAATCTTAAATTTTATATTGTATAAATATTTTTCTTCCATATATATATACATATGAAGTTGAAAATTTTGAAATTAAAAGGTGTATAAAAATCTTTATTAAAAATGGAAGAAAATTAAGAAAATGGAGTTTAATAATTTTCATCATATGTTTAAATGTTAAGTTTGGAAATTTTAAGATATGATATTTATAATTGGATTTTTTCCAAGATAAATTGAAATGAATATTCTAGTATAATTTGAATTGGGAAAATATATATATATTATTACTAGAAATTGAAGTCTTATTATTTATGGACTTTATGTGAATATTCAAGACTAATTAATAGAACAATTGATCTGTTGAAAGAATAAAATCCAATTTTAGTTTGAAATATTGTTACTCAAAATGGATATACGTATATATAAATAAATTGAAGTGGTTTTGGAACTTGAGAGAGATAATATAAATTTTGGTTTACTTTAATAGAGAAATGTATTTGTAAAGCCATGAGAACTATTTTCTTTACAAAGTAACATTTAAGTTAAACCATTTAATTCATATACCGTTGAATGTCCAAACCATTCAAGTTTTTTTAGAAGTTATGGTTTAAATTATGAATTTCGAAATATTATGCTTTGAAAGGATAGTTGGCTTTCAGACGTTATAAATTTTAAAGCATTTGGATTTTTGGAAAGGTTTATATTTGGGATAAAGGATATCATATCGTTTTGGGTTTTAAAATGATATCGTATTCATGATTTTAAAATGGAAATGTTTATTCTGGTTTTAAAGTATGAGCTATTTTTAAATGACCGCGGTGTTATAATAATGATGGGTTGGCAAAGAGACCGGGATCGGATATGGACATACTCTCTGTCGATACCGAAAACCACTTTGACTAACCGTGTACGCGGTGGAGATTCCAGAATGAAGTAGGTGGTGGTGACGTTTCCTGTAAGGTAAATACGTGGACCCGACTCCCGTGAGTTGGCATAAGGTGGCTAAAACAGGAGCGATTCTCAGGCCAATGAGGTCATTCCTCTGATCGGACCCTCCTCTTCGATATTATACTTTGACTTGGATTGATTCAGTGGCCACTTCTATATTTTGATTTTGGGGAGTTAGTCCGAGGTGGGCGGTAACTGCGGCTACGCGTTTCCACCAGCCTGGATAGCAATTGGTATATCTACCCTGGCATTGCCTAGTTGTGCCGTGTCACCTACCATACCGAGCCTTTACTACGAGTTTCTATTTGTGTCGTACCTATGGAGTATCCTCTGGTAGCCTCCCGATCAGGAGGTATTACGGTACTGTATAGACTATTGGCATTTTACGTGTTAAGGTGGAAAATGTAAAGCCTTAACGCTATTTAAAAGTAAGTTTATTTTATAAATAGACACTATTATAATAGCGCAATATACTACATAGTAAATAGTTTAACGGATCCTTAGGAGATGTAAATCCCGAACATCTCTTGAGTTACTGTACTCATATTTATTTCTGTTAATTTAACTCACATAAGATCTTTTAGTCTGACTCGAGTGTTTTTGTCTTTTCAAATTCGCTCGGGTCAGTCCGAGCGTTTCAGGATCGAAGACTTTAGCTTTGAAGGACGAAGACGAAGGAGTCGTATTATTATTATCTATAGTATTGCACCACACTCTAAAATTTCCGCTGCATTGATTGTATTGGTCTGTGTAACTCTGATATTCATTGTATAAGTAAAATAAATATTTTGTAAACAGTTATCATGAACTGTATATTGATTATTATATTTTATCCTTCCGCTGTGAGATTCTGTTTTGTTTTTATTTCTTCTCTGTTTTTCTTATTTACCCCATAACAATCCGCCCTTCCGTATGGTTTGAACTGGCACGTGTGTCGGTTTAAAGTGTGCGAAAAGGCGGGATGTTACAACAAACCAAAAATTTATATTGTCGTCAAGTCAACAGAGGAAGCAGGGACCTTTGAGTAAGCTGCAAAAGACAATAATTGGAAAGCTGCTATGATGAGGAATATAATGCCCTCATGAAAAATAAAACATGAGAGTTAGTTAGTCCTCTAAACAATAAAAATATTATTGGTTACAAATGGACCTATAAGTTAAAAAAGAAATCCAAATGGGACAATAACTAGACACAAAGCTAGACGCGTAGCTAAAGGGTATACTCAACATATGGATTTGACTCTGATGAAACTTTTTTCCCCGTAGTCAAATCAGCAACTATTAGAATAATTCTCACTATTTCTCTACACAAACACTGGAGTATTAGGCAGCTTGATGTTAACAATGCTTTTTTGAATGAGTGCCTGCAAGAAGAAATCTATATGGAACAACCATGAGGATATAATCAAAATCCAAACCATGTGTGCAAGTTGAATAAAGCAATATATAACCTTAAGCAAGCCTTAAGAGTCTAGTTTGATAGACCAAAAGCCACTCTAGTCAGATTGGATTATAAGTCTACCAACTCGGATAACTCTTTGTTCATCAAATTTTTCAAAGAGTCTGTTATATACATTCTAATATATGTTGATGATCTAATTATTACAGGCAATGATGAACTATAGTTAAAAGTCTTATTCAATACCTAGACAAACAATTCTTTGTCAAAGATCTTGGAAACTTGAATTGCTTTCTTGGCATAGAAGTGATAAGAAAATCAAGTTCAAAAATAATTCTAAGCCATAGAAAGTATATTAATGAGATTCTTTACAAGACAAAAATGGACAAAATTAATCCTCAACCAACACCTATGATATCCAATCAACAGCTTTTCAAACACAAGGGAGAACCAATATTTAATACTAAACGGTATAGAAGTATTATGGAAGCATTACAGTATACAACCATAACAAGGCTTAATATGTCATTTAGTGTTAATAAAGTTTCTTAATTTATGCAAGAACCATTAAGTGAGCACTGGAAAGCTGTCAAAAGGATTCTGAGGTATCTAAAAGGAACAGCTGCTTATGGACTATCACTAAGGACTAGTAAAAATCTCAATATAACTGGGTTCACATATGCTGATTGGGCAACTGATCACGATGATAGAAAATCAGTCTTAGGGTATTGCATTTATATTGGAGATAATCCAGTATCATGGTGTTCAAAGAAGCAATCTACTATATCCAGATCAAGTACTGATGCTGAATATAGGAGCGTTGCTAGTGCTACTGCAGAGATAATGTAGATTCAATGCTTCTTAATGAGTTAAAAATCAAAACTAATCTCAAACCAATATTATGGTGTGACAACCAAAGTACTATGCATATGTCAGCTAACACAGTCTTACATTCTAGAACAAAGCATATATAAATCGATATATACTTTGTTCGAGATCAGATGCTCAAAAATCAACTTCAAGTTAATCATATACCTGGGACATACCAAATGGCAGACAACCTTACCAAAGCTTTGTTGGCCAGGAATTTCATGAGATTCAGAGATGACCTAAAGTGATTTCCATCTCCAATCAAATTTATGATCAAAATCAGGCTCCTCCAAAAGCTATGTCAAAGGTCGAAGCTTAAACTTGTCTTGTCAATGAGGAGAACTGAATCCTACTAGTTGTAATACCAAAGGCCAAAACCTCAAATCGAAGCATTAGGCTCATCTTTCGAAGGGAAACAACCCAGAAAAGGGGACGTGACAGAGAACTTCAAACTTAAGTTGCCTCCGAAGTTAGATCCTCAATGAACAACCAAATCTAGCTGCTATTTCGTCTCTCTCACTTATTAATTTTTGGATTTATGAAATCGAATTTTTGGATTTATGAAATCGATTTGAAGAATTGGCTCAAAGATCTCAAAAGGAATCGATCGCTCGAAAACCCTAATTTTTTGTTTGGAGGGGTTTTGTTTTGGGGGGGGGGGGGGTTGGTGGGGGTGTTTTGGATAAATATAAGGGTTGACTACTGTAAAGAATAATATATGTCAAACGCAACTGTTGTCGTTACATGAGTTAACCCGCTAACGGAACCCGAACCAATGTTCTCAAGCGTTTCTTTTTTTTTCTGATGGGCTGCAACTTATTTTCTCAGCCCACTTCTTTTGTGATCAAATGTATTATATATACAGCTCGATGTATCATATGTTTTGTACTGAGAATGATATTCAATCATCAATAAAACCATTATCTCTTTTTCTTTTACATTTGAAACCAACAAAATCAAAACAGCATCACTGCTCAACAAATTTCAACATGAGCACTTGTGATATCTCTAAAAATGCAGATGATGAGTTCAAGCAAATTGTTTACAAATCTATTTTGATGGAAGTTTACATTTTTGAGAAATCATTCCTAGATACACTATCAAATTATAACTTAACCATTCAAGAATGGAATTATCCCAAATAAAATCTAGACATTCAAGAATCAAAAATATAATGGTTAGATGTAAAAAAAATTGAAAGACTATAAAGCTCCTTCTTTAGACTTGTAAGAACAATCAAATTTGGGTATCAAATTGGAAGGTAGGCTACAAATCAAAACCAATATATTTACATTAATAAGTTAGAAAGGTTCCATTAGACTATCCAGATAAGTGTGGAAAACATGCTATTACCATCAAATTAACAAATAAGGAAGTAATAGAAAAAATAGCTCTTTATAAATATAGATTTAATGACGTATATTCACATTGTTAATTTGGAAAACATATTAACACCATGGATGCAGTTCTCACTAATAGTAAATATTTCTTCACAGAAGGATGAATAAAATCTCAGACATTAGGAACGTAAATCAAGCAGTATGCAGAGCCATATAATATAAGAGTTTAACGATCTCACAATGTAAGATAATCAAATAAAATAACTGATCTAAAAGTAACAATTTACCATTTTGAATCCATAGCACAAATCACTCTTTTTGTGACTCCTTCGCAGTCCTTTTCATGCTTTTCCTACATTAACTATAGTAGATATAAAGCAGTGTTACATATGAAAATTTACACATAATGGCCGTTCAGCTAAGTCATTTAAAATTAACGATAGTTAACCAAACTATACTAAGCGGTTGATCTATTCTGTTATTATTTTCGTACAGCAAGAAATCGTTATATATGAAACAAAATATACGAATGAGAATAAGTTATAACATGCATAAAGTTTTCTCAAAGCCATTTTAAAATTTTAAATACACAATATAGTATTCCATCTCCACTTATTCCAGACTTGCAAATCTGTAATGGGTCTACATGTGTAAATTACACGATGGAAAATAAATATATGTTACCATATAGTAATGAAATGAAGGCTGCTGAGATGTATTATACTATATACATAAAATGGTACAACAAATTGTAACAAATTTAAAATATAAGATGATGGCGTGATCAAAATAGAAAAAACTCAAATCACTGTAAGTAAGAACTACTTTGCTTTTATAGATAATTTAAAACGATACAATTACCATCTTAGTAAATGATGATACAATTAGTGATATGAAAAATAAACATAATCATACCTAAATGAAATATGTCTAAACCAAAGCTACTTCAACTATTCTTTGTATTCCTAAACTGTCGAATGGTTGCAAATGTATGGGATCAAGTGACATGGACCTATATTCCATGGTTCGAAATTCCAATGGAATTCCAGTTATTTCGTTGATTCCATTCCGGTTCCTTTCATAAGAAGAACGGAATCCGATCGAAATTTCGGTTCCAGTCTAAATTCTGGATTTTCTTTTAAAATATTGAAAAAAACTTATAAAAATTTTAAAAAAATACAACAAATATATAATAATTAAAAAAAAGAAAATAAATTAATCGGGATAATAAATAAATGAAGAAGAAATCACGTAGTTTCGTAAAAGAATTTGTTATACTTTTGTTAATCTACATCAAATCATAATAAAAAATTCAAAATTTTCAAAACCGATTGAAGTTTTAATATCTTGAATGAACAACAAAGAATCTTACCCAATGTATTTTTAATTAAAGTGTGCATTTTATATGTAATGTAAAAAATGTACTTTATATTTATGACAGTATTAGATATTTATTAGCATATATAGTAAATTAAAACAAAAAAATAGTGGAATTGGAAAATCGGAATTAAAGCGGAACTTTTGGAATTTTCGAAACAGAACCGAAAATTTTAAAATTACTAATGGACGGAACGGAAAACGAAATTTTGAACCGTGCTATTCGCATCCAGCAAGCCATTTCATAATGCAAGCTTATAAAGGACAAATAATTTATCTTTTGTATAAAATATGATTTAAACTCCGAACTTTTCTTTGTTCGAGTTCGAGAAATCTATTGAATGAAGCATCAAATAAAAAAATCACAATAGCCATTCTTTAAAACCAACTCAATGTGTTGATGAATTTGCGAATTCACAATAACAAATAGATACTCTCTTTTTTATTATTCAAAACAACACTATTAAAAAATATATTATTTGTCTACTAATTATATTAACGATAACAATGACCTATACGAGTACACAAACAGTTTTCCAAATAAATATCAGCAATATTAACAAACTTGACACATAATAATTGATATCTTCTTTTCTTCAAAAGGCAACAGAACTACAGAAGATAACTATTCTACAATTGTAATTTGCTCAAACAGATCATGGGAACTCGTGCTTTACATCAATTGCACTTCCTAAATTACTTTATTGAAACGTTTTAACTTTCACAATGACAAAATGTACAATATCTTATCGATCTCCTTTGTATTTCTAACTATGATTGGGCATATACCGCACCGCTATACGGAAACCGTCCGCACCGGACCGCAAAAGCAGTGCGAAAACCCGCACCGAATCTTCTCACCAAAGCTGGTACCCCAAACCGGACCGACCCACATCGATACGGTTCGGTTGCGGTTTGGACGATTGAACCAACCATATTAAACCGAACCGAACCGAAAATTTATATTTGTAATCTTATGATAAAAATATAAGCAACTCCTGTCTTATTTTAGATTCTAATGTTTTACATTCTATTTTTAGCGTATGTTGTAGTTATATTAATAATAATCACTGACATAAAGGAAGAAGTTATAGTTTTGGTATAATATTTTTCATTTCATTTTTTTTTAAATAAATGCTAATTATAATCTTATTCTAGTCATTTTCCTTAATGATTATGCATTGATTAATGTTGATGTTTGGTTAATCTAGCAAAAATAATCTCACTTGTAGGTAAATGTCAAATTGAAATATTCATACAACTAAGAACAAATCTTTCCTTTCAGCATAACATCGTGTGTTTTAACCTTTAAATGTAAAAGTTTCATACGGTTGTCTTCGTAAATCGATTGTTGATGTAAGTAATTCTTTTATTTCATATTTAATATGGGTTCAAACCTGACCGGACCGAAACCGAACCGTATTACATTCAAACCGGACCGAAAGCGAACCGTTTAAAAGATTAGTATAATAGTTTGCATTTTTGATTATACGTTTGATGCGGTGCGGAAGCGGTTTGGACTTCAAACCGCACCAAACCGACCCGCGCCTACCCCTATTTCTAACGCCTTTCTTTCCATTACTAACTCATATTAACCCAGTTGACACAACATTTTGTTGCTGTGATATTAATCGATTTGTACATAAGCTATTTTTACAGTTGAAGAGACATAATTTCAAACATATTTTAATCTTATTCGACCCTCGCCTCATCCGAGATTAGTTTGAAGCATATTTTTAATCCATAAAAGTTTTAAATCAAGTACGTGAATTGTTTAAATTCTTTACATGTATCATTTAAGCTGGACTCTGGGTAGATTGGAGTATATTGGAAAAATATTCTATAGCACAAAAGTTTGTATATTTATCACAACTCATTTGAAAAATATCTAGATTCTCTAAACCACCTTCAAGACTAAATGGGTTATTGCAAATAAAATCAAATTTTAAGACAAGTCAAAGATAAATTTATTTCGAATGACCAACAAAGGTTGAATATTTACTTTGATAAATATATTAACAGCTCAACTCATATGCATGCCATGCTTAACTCCTATTCATACACAAATTCACTTATGGATTGCATCAGTAGATTTGAGATATGTGGTCAAATATGAAACGGGGTTCTTTGTGATGGAGAATACATTTTGTGGTAGAAGCAATTATTGTCTGCTGTCATTTTTTAAGAAAATGTTGACGTGAAATGGTTTCGTTAGCAATATAAGGACAGTAAACAAATGGTCCAAAGTACATTATGCACCTCATTTTACCATATATTCTTATGTAGCAAATACATGTTTATGACATTTTTGAAATGATAATTAGTGTGAGGGAATAAAGTAAAACTGTATTATAATATTTTGTCTAGTATACAAATTTTTACCTAAGTGTCATAATAATTCAAAATGATCACTGACCTAGTCATTTAATAAAACATAAATGACAATTGTTTTTGGTTGTGTAAGTAAAAAAAGATTAAAACAACAAAAGATTAAAGTAATATTATGAAGTTCAGTAAATTTTGATTACATAAGTATTAGCTTCATATGATGCATCCATTGAAATCTAAAATTATGGATTAAAGTAGGTAGGTACCCGCACTACTAGAACTACAGTATATAGCCACGACAGGTTTTCAACGGCCGTCAACGATCGCCAACGGGATTTTCCAACGGCGTTTTCTTTTTTAACTTACCGCAGGTAACCGTTGGAATAATAGCTGTTTGCGGCCGTTGGAAACAGTTGGAAATATTCGCGTATACCAGCAGCGAGCCCGAGACTGAAACATTATTATCTTCTTTCCCAATTACACCAAAACCCTCCTCCCCTCCTCCTCCTTTCTTGCTCCCAGCTTCCCCACGCAACCGGGAGCCGCTCCGACGCCATCACTCAACGCCAACAGCCTCTCTCCATCCCCGGATATTTTCAAAATCAGGTTTGCCTAAAACCCTAAAAATTTAATCTGACTTTGTGTTAATTTATTGTTATAGTTGTATCTAATGGCCTACTGATTGTTTATTATACCAAAGTGCTAATTACAGTTATTACCATCCAAATGTCCAAATTGTTTATGTATATATATTATGCACATATATACATATATTTATAATTTAGTGTAAATGCAAGCACATATTAAGGGGAAAAAGATTAAATAGGAATATATAGCATAGATTCAAGGGGAGAAATCTAAATCACAATTACAGAAAGATATTCAGTGAGAGAGATAAGATCATAATACACTTTTGAATGTTAAGGGCAAGATTAAGGACGATCTGAAATCAAGACGTGATATAGAAGAAATATATAATTGTCCCGAGCTTCATATGAAGCCAAATGACACTAAAAAACCCAAAGCATGTTATGAACTAGATAACAACCAAGTTAAAGTACTGTTAAAATAGGTGTAAGGATTACGATTTTCTAATGGAATTTCATCTAATCTTCGTAGATGTGTCGACTATAAGAACGGAAGACTGAGTGGGATGAAAAGCCATGATTGTCGTTTAATGATGCAAAATTTGTTACCCGTTACTTTCAAAGAATTGTTGCCCGTAAAAGTTTGGAAGGTTATAACAGAACTTAGTTTATTTTATAAGGAGCTTTGTTCAACTACGTTAAAAGTTGACCGTCTTCGTAAACTTGAGGTAGAAATCCCTATACTGCTCTGCAAACTGGAGAAAATATTTCCTCCAGCTTTTTTCAATGTAATGGAGCATTTGCCTGTTCATCTTCCATTTGAAGCACGTCTTTGAGGACCTGTGCAATATGGGTGGATGTATCCATTCAAGAGGTATGTTATTAATACTGAGTATATAAATGTTAATTTAAATATAAATAAAAATCAATATTGATATGAAATATTTTTTATTAGGTACTTAAATCATTTAAAGAAAAAAGTGAGACAAAAAGTTCGAGTTGAAGGTTCGATTTGCAAATCATATATCGAAGAAGAAGCATCGTTTTTTTCTCTCATTATTTCAATGATCATGTGAATATATCATTTCAAAGTGTTGCGCGTAATGATGAGGCCGTTGAACAAAATTCTTCTTCTGAAGCAATGTTATCTATTTTTAAACAACATGGTCGACATGTTGGAAAATGTGTAGAAGTATGGTTAAATGATAGAGATTACCATCTAGCACACACATATATTCTTCTTAATTTTACAGAAGTTGCACCATTTATTAGGTAATTATCAGATTACAAGTTTTGATAAATTTAATTTAATACTACATGTGTAAATTAATAATAAATCAATATATTATGTTTTTGTTTGCAGTGTTTATGAATCACAAAATCCAAACGGCGATTTAAGCAAAAATTTCGCTACTTGGTTTTCGAACTACGTTTGTAATCCTACAAATAATGTGGTCGATGAAGGATTAAAACATTTGGCTTTGCGACCGAAAAGGAAAGTTAAAATATATCCAATATTTTTCGTTAATGGATATAAATTCAACACCAAAGAATATGGTGCTGAAAAATTAACAAACAATATCGGTGTATTTGTTAAAGGCAGTGATGATCTTAATAATCATATAGATGATTTTTATGACATGTTAACCCAGATTTTGCAATTGACATATTTTATAAGACCCGCAGGGGATGTTTTTTTTATTTAGATGCAACTGGTTCAGCAATATTTCAGGTTCTAGTATTAACGTGCATCCAAATTATAATCTTATAGAAATAAAACATACCTCCCGTTATCAGCAGTACGATCCTTTTGTACTAGCCAAACAAGCCCTACAAGTTTATTACGCATCCATCTCTAAAAGGAGATAAAGCGAATTGGTCTGCGGTTTTTAAAACCAAGGCGAGATTTACATTTGATGGAAAGAATATTCCAGAAGAACAAGCCTATCAAGCAGATATCGAGGAAAATGTTGAAATCACAATTACAGACGATCAAACTGATTTTGGACAATTAAATGACGAAACAAATGTATTAGTCGAAGTATTTGAGAGTGTATAGGAAAACGATATAGAACACGAGACAGAGTCTGAATTAGAAAACGACGAGGACTGAGTAATATCCGGTAATTTTACAATTATTCACGCACATGCATCACATATCATCATCATCATTACATGCACTACCAATTAAAAATGACTTTATTACATGCACCACATATCATCATCATTTTATTTATGTCTATAATTAAAAATGAAACTTTCAACAGGTATTATGTCAGGCTCTAGACATCGTAGCTCTTTTCCCTCGGCCGGCGAGAGTAATGGTGAGCCTCCGGCTCGACCACTTTTATATTTACAGCCGAAGGCTGAAGGAGCGTAAGTATCGAAATTAAAATGATAACAATATAAATTTGTTCATACATATATATACTTGTCTAAAGCTTTGTTTTATATTTAACACAGAGGATTTGATTTGGAGCCCTCAGGAGTTGTTCTTGGCATTTTCAAGCAATCATATATGAGCAGGATGACAGATTGCCGGCCTAAGTGGAGTAAGATCACTGACCAAGTCAGGGAGGCCGTCTGATAGGATTTTCTGGTGAGTTTATACCACTTTACTGTATGAATAAGTATAAATGAACAATTAGTAATATTTTCTCTTTGTACAGGGGCAAGTGGACTTGGCAGAGCCCGATGTTGCCATGGTTCAGCGCCACTGGAATTCGAAGGTCGCCAAAAATTACAGGGGGGTAATGTCAGCTCTTAAAAAATAGGGAAGAAACCGAACTAGATGAGCGCTTCCGTATGGGATTCTTGGATGAGTTGGTGGGAGACCGACGAGTTCAAGGTAAATCTACCAAATATATAGTTAATTATTTCGCAATTAGTAAATCTAATATTCAATTTAAATTGCAGGTGGAGTCGGAGAGGAACTCCGCCAATAGAAGTAGGAATCCTGTAACGCATCGTGGCGGATCCAAGTCTTTTCAGCATCACAGTGAGGACTTGGTAAATTTATCAATTATGAATCTAAACCATTATTAAATTTTGTATATTAATCAGTTCAGTAATTGCTATGAAAAATTAAAATATATAAACTATTTATTGCAGGAATGATCGCTTGGACATCCCGTGTCTATGATGGAGGTATTTACCCACACCCATGCATCAAGACAAGCAGACAATGCTGGCAATATTACATATCAGTGGGATGAAGATGATAAGGCAACGGCTGCATATGTATGCATATTTTAAATCTTATTTTATTAATATCGATAAGTTTAAATCATATTCTACTACTTTTAACCTGTAATTGTTTTTTATTTTAGGCAAAGTTTCAGGAGGCACGGGCATAGCTGCTTTTAGAATCGGATCGCGATGAGTTGACGGTAGATGAGCAAGATATTATTTTCGACGTTATCATGGATCCGACGCAGCGAAATAGGCGCTATGGCTATGGAAACCAAGCAGTAATCTTATAAACATTGCAATATTATATTTAATAAATTAAACTTTAGATACACTATACATATGATGATTTCTACCTGAGTTAAATCTAATATATATGTGATTTACCATCCTGCACCATTATCATTTAATAAAATATGCATTTCCTTGTAGTATATGCATTTCTTAAGATCACGTCATTTATGTTTCTATATTTTAAAATATGCATTGCTTAAGAAAATGATTATAATACAGATGTGAACATCTCACATTCTATTTGCAGGTTTGGGCAGCTCAAAAGGCGTGTGACAAAGCAGAAATAAAAGAGCTTAGAGTTATGGTTGAGCAGCTGCAAGAGCAGAACCGTCTTCGTGCTATACAAATGGAGCAGCTGAATCAACTTTTAACGGAGTACGCGCGTAGGCATGGCTCCTTCCCTTCGTCGTCTGGTGCTTCCGATGGTGAGGATGATGCTTGAGAGGTATGATGATTATTGTCTTCGTGTTTGGTTATTGTATATATTGACTTTGAGGTGGTGAGGATTGTGTTTGATGGTTATTGTGTATATATTGACTTTGAGGTGGTGAGGTTTAAGTGTTTGCATTGTATATTTTAACTTGAATATGGATTGGAGTTGGTGTTGGTGAGGGTTTTGTTGTTTATGTACATATTGACTTGTATTTTGGTTTGAAAATGTAATGTTTGATGTTAATTTTTGATTATTTATATTATTTGTGGTATAATGTGTGGATATGTGATATATATGTGAAATGTAGTGGAAATGGAGTGGAAATGGATATATATTGATTATGTGTGGTTGGAAGGCGAATGGCTTGTTGTTATAAAAAAAATTCACCCAGATTAACAACGGCTACCAACGGCTGTTTGGTCATTTTATTGCAACGGCTTCCAACGTCCTCCATCGGCTATTTGTCGTTGGTAGCCGTTGGAAGTACCGTTGAAAATACCCCGTTGCTTCCATTGGGAGCCGTTGGAAAGCGTGAACGCTATTTCAATGGCTTTTCCAATGGCTACCCACGGCCGCCAACGGCTTGGAGCCGTTGGAATAGCCATTCTCTCTTGTAGTGCCCTAGTTGACTCAGCCTTTCATAGTTATAAATGTTTCTATGAATGCATTATTAATGGATGGTATCACGAAACATTCTCAGTATAGATAAGAATTTAAAACCTAAGAGAATGTTGATATAAATTGAGAACTTTATTATGTGTTGTAAACTAAATAATACAAGCGCAGTTCATATAAGTTTATTTATAATGTACAACCGCTCTTTCTATTATCACAATTATAATATTACTCTAATGACTTGCTAAACCATTGGTTTCTTAATGTGGTATCTCTTGGCTCGTCTGTACTTTATTCTTTTGTTCTGATATCTCCCTTTAAATAGAACTAAGATTTTCGTTCCTCTTTTCTACCACCACCTATTTCCTTAATTTTTAGATCCTCCTTTAATCACAAAAAATTCTTTCTCTACCTTCTAGTAAGTAGACAATAAGAGATTTATATGAAGTTTCCCTTTTAATACTTGTTCTCGAACAGCATAGGTCAATCTCTATATGTTTTTTTCTAAAATGCAGTATAGGGTTTGCCGTAAGTGCTACTATACTTAAATTGTCATACCATATCATGAGTTGCCTTTCGGTTGAAAACCTATCTCACTCGGTAGGGACTCCATCCACATGATTTCCACAGTTGTACTTGCCAGACTTCTATACTCAGCCCCTGTGCTACTGTATGAGATGGAGGTTTGCTTTTTCGAGCACTGCGAAATGGGATTTTCTCCTAAATAGACACAATATCCTGATGTTGACCTTCAATCGTCTAAGTCGGTAGTCCAATCTGCATCGGCATAGGCTTGTATACTTGGTGTTTAGCATGATTTTAGTAGTAAGCCTTAGTTTAATGTTCCTTTTAAGTATCGTAAAGTTTGCTTCACAGCTTTCAAGTGTTCATTTAATGGTTTTTGCATAAATTGACATACATTATTCACACTGTAGGTAATCTCTGGTCTTGTGACAGTAGCATATTATAAAGCACCAACTGTGCTTCTATATTTCCTTTCATTAGTTATGGCTTTACCGTTATTTTTTGATAATTGTAGATTCCTTATCATTGGGGTTGGTAGAGAGTTTTCTTTATCCA
Organism: Allium cepa; assembly: GCA_030765085.1. Taxonomy (NCBI): domain Eukaryota; kingdom Viridiplantae; phylum Streptophyta; class Magnoliopsida; order Asparagales; family Amaryllidaceae; genus Allium; species Allium cepa. The sequence goes on along the minus strand of CM060934.1, from coordinate 486,585,204 downwards.
TTTTTGCATTTATCGGTATCTCTGAAATGTATCTCCTTTGATATAGAATTAATTCTGACTATGATTTTTTGATCACCTATGCCTAAGAAGTAACCGAGACTACTACGGTGATCCGCATTTCGGGAGGTTTAAGTCGACGATAAACAATACATGTCCAACTCAAAACAAACTGAAACACAGATAAACAAAGACGTTAATAAGAAAAATAAGAAAAGAAGAAAACAAATACAGAATATTGCAGCAAAATGACAAAATACAATAATCAAATAAATAGTTCATGAAGCTGTTTACACTATCCATTTGATATATTTTTACAACATAAATCAGTGTTATACATACAACAAAGACAAAATAAAACAATGTAGCAGAACAAATATGATGCAGGGGAATAATACTAGTAACATAATATACTAAATCTTCATCTTCGTCCTTTAGAACAATGTGATCTTCAATGCACCGAAAATTTAGGGCTGATTCGAGTACAAAGTAAAACAATACACTCGAGTCAGAACTAAAATATTCTCATGTGAGCTGTGCAGTTAAAGTGCTCGGCAGATTCAAAATGGTGGAGGTGCAAAAAGTCACAGCGGGGATACAACGAGGATATAGCGGGATATAGCGGATGGCTCTAAAATAGCATATAAAACTCGTACTTAATGTTTTTACAAATATATAAATGGTAATTAAATGATAAATTATCATTCAGTTGAATTATAATTAATACATAAATGATTTTAAACAAAAAAATTGGCGAATATACTTTAAATAAACGTAAAACTGTTATATAACATAATTGAATTTAGTAGAATATTAGAGTATTTTCATTTCTGAAAATATATTAAAAATTAAATCAAATAAATTAGTTTCATAATTTTTATAATGTATAAATGCAATTTTTTAATTCATTTTATTAAAGAAGATATAGCGGAAATAACAAAATATAGTGGGAATAACGGGATATAGCGGAAATAGCGGGGATTAAAGCGGAAAGGCTATATTTTGGGGCTATATGGAAAAATCGTAGCGGTAGAAATCCGCTGTGAGATATTGTGATGCTATAGAAGGGTAATAGCGGGACATTAACTACACAGCATGTGAGTCAAATCAATATCACATATAACAGAAGTGTAATAGCGTCAGAGATGTTTACGGGGTTTTATATCTCATATCCAGTGTACAACGTGCATGCAATAACCTAAGAGATGTTATGGGATTTTCCATCTCATAAGGATCCGTCAAAATATCTATATATAGTATAATACGCTATACATGTAATGTCTAATCAATAAAAAATATATTTTTCCTAGCGTTAAGGCTTTACAATAATCCCCCTCAACGCTTATTTAAGCATTGGCATATAGTTTGCATATAACACCCCAGGAGAACGTCGGGGGATAGGGATGCACCGTGATATGACAACACTAAACCAAACTCGTAGTACGAAGCGGATTTTAGATCCTTGAAAGTCGACATTAATATGTCTACTGTATCACAAACCGAACATTCAAGTGCTGGAAATACCGATTTATTAGGATGAAAGAAGAAGGTAGAGGATAGAAGAAAACTAAACAATACAGAATCTCACAACGCAGTGAATAATATATAGTACAACAATGATCTTTACAAAAAGAAAATATCTTTATTCATATATACAACATCAGATTACACTAGAATTATCCTAAATTTGGACAGTTATAGAAACATTTCTTACATTGACAAACATATAGACTCTATAATACAGCGGAAGAAAAATGTACGTGAATACGTCTTGACCATCCAACTCCTCTCCAACTCTAAAGTATCCAACTAAACCTGGGAAAACATGTTAAACCTGACCCGATCATTACATAAAATAACGTGCGGGTCAGTTTGGTAAACCAGCGTGAGTATAAAGTAAATAAATAAAATAGCTAAAATGCTTGCATCTCACATTCTAACATACTAGGATCTACAATTGAAAATGTAAGAGACGTATTGAAGAATGGATTCCAACTAATGACTGGGGTACTGGGGTCACGTTCGCCACAGTACTCCTCTAGAAAAATGTACCGAGGTCGCACCTAACAACCCTTGTCAATACAAAACTGGCCTAACCCTTGCTGGATAGTCCCGAATATATTATCACCCCAGTTGCTTTGCAACCTTTAACCGAGCGCTCCAACACACACAAATTCATTGATGATTGTATGTGTATCTAGAAGGGTGATGATATACCCTAATGGGTGCGACCCACATAGCCCTGCTGCATATCCCATATTTTAGTCATTCCCGGTTGATGAGGCTTGAGGCTACGTTTTACCTTTCTGAATTGCAATCCCTCTTGGAATGCTAACACTGCCCTCAAAGCGTCAATGCAATACCAGCATTTGTCCATACAAGTTCGCTATGGGTCTGAACGAAACCGAAGGCACTAACTCTACTACATCCATTTTGGAATCACCCTTAGGATTAGTAGTAGTATCCCTTGCACTTCAAAGAGATTGGTCCTCTATCATTTTCAATATGATTTCCACTCGAATACACATGTTGGCTCGGAGTGGTTTTCGGATATAGATCCGATCCTGGTCTCTCCGTATCAACAACCGATAATTTTCAGTTGAATCATTCCTAGTTCTTTTAGAAGTAAGTTTTCGAGTCCTTATCGGGGAAATCGAATTTACATTCATATTTCCTAAGTCAAATTGGATCAAACTCGATAGCCGTTATTTTACTATCAAATAAAAAAATAACAACCAATCCCATTTGTGATTTATTTATCCCTAGCAACCACTAAGCCATAAAACATATCTTTGTTTAATAAATCTCTTTCGAAAACATTCATATACTTATCTTTTTGACATGAGTATATTCACAAAACATTTGTAAGATTTTCCATTACCAAATCTCTAAAAAGGATTTAACTATATTATTTAAATTGGTGAAAAGGATAACTCTAAGCACTATTCCTTTGGTGTAAAATGTGGAACGGATTTTCCATACTAACATTTTTTAAAAGGTCGGCCTCGAGAAACCCAAACCTCAATTACCTATTGTAATTATTTTCAATAAATTAATTTATATATTTCTTTATCCATGAAATCCTCTTTTCTTTAACCCAAACCCGTTTACTAAATATTTATCAACTTCCATACTCATTTATGAATCTCTTTATACTTGTTCAAACCTAGTTATATAACTTCTTATAAACTTTCAAACCTTGCATAAAACTTCCCTATATAGACATCCAAACCCATTTATAAAATCCTTTTTATAGACATTCAAAACCATTTCTAAAACTCCTTTTATGAATACCCCAAAATTATTCATAACTTTTTCATATAATATTCAAAACGATTGTCATATCATTGTTCAGATATCTTATTCAAATTAGAATAACCTTGAAGATCATTTTAAAAGAAAATAAAATATTAACTTTCCAAAACCAAACGGAGGTTAATGGCTGCAATGGATCATTAAATTTAGGTTTACTTATCCAAGTTATGTCATGGGTATTGCCTAACAGATATGTAAGGGATTCACACATAACACACAATCAATCATAGGTAGATGTCTAGTTACAAATAAAGATACATCCATTATCGGGTGTAAATTTTTTACACATAGAAGTATATTCCATATGCTTAAGTTATCATGGCCCACTTATTGAAATTAACTTCCTTTGTGTCTATCACATTACCGATATTTGACATTTGTGCTAAACACAGGTCGCTTACTTCCCATAAAATGTGTCAACATTTTATAATCACTAATTTAATTCATTTGGTTACTTAATGGTCCAGAAGAGAGATCCTTTGATTTAAAATCAATTAATCTTAAAAAGAAAATTGATTTAAAATATAACCATTAGGTTTAAGACGGCCTTTGAAATGATTAAAGTATATTTAGTTGGGTTAACCCTAATTATATCTTAATTAATCATAACTAAATAAAGATTAAATCATAATTAAAATTTAATTAACTTAATGAACTTAGTTAAGTCCTAATTAACTTCTTAATGCATCTTAGCTATGGTTTAAACAATTCACTATTAGTTAAATCCTAATTAATGAAAAAATCATTTAATAATCACATAATTAAATAATAATTAATTAATCCATTTAACTTAATTAAATAAATATTAACGATTTAATCACTTCTTTTCTTCATTAATCACCAATTAAAACCTTATTAATCAATAATTAGTCATTAACCTTTTTAAGTGTTATTTAACCTCTAATCACTTACTTAATTAAGTGCTAATTACCTTTAATTAGTGTATTAAATAAATAAATTATTAAATAATCTAAAATTAATCTCTTTTTATGTTAAGTTTGGAAAACATTTGTAAAAAATTCCAAAATGAATCATTTAAAGATGAAAATCGTGATTTTTTTTTTTCAAATTGCATCCATAGCGACTATCGTTAAGAGCACAGTTCGCTTTATCTTATTTTAAGTGAAATACTTCACTTAAATTTTTGCTCCTACATGTTTTGAAATAATATATAGAAACATTTTGAAACCTTAAACCAAGATAAAACTTGAAACCATTTCCAAACTTTGAAACTAAAAATCATAGTTTTGATTTCAAATCGGATCTTACGTCCGTCGCAACACACAAAGTTGTTAACTTTGTTTCAATTCAGCATACTTGATTCTTAAATCATAACCATGCATCCATACTACCATACTCTTAAAATCGTAATGAAACACACATATAAACATAAGGTTATATGCTTACTAACTCGACAACATCACATCCAAATCGCAAATTCAATTTCGAACATAACATCCATCAAATCACCATCGAACAACATAATAACCATTCAATTTTCTTATCGTATTATCAACATAATAACACAACATAATAAGGTCAAAAAAATTTCCAAAACAAAGTAATTTTACTCATCGAAAATCTTTGAAACCTAAAATGCCTTATGCACCAAAAATACCCTAAAAATATGTCATCTTTCACTTGATTTTTTCACATATTACTCTCGGATTTTGAAAAGGCGATCAAAAGAATTTAGAAAATTCTTTTCTCTACAACTTAAAAATAGAATCACTCAAATCAGATTACTTTGAGGTAGACTTGTCACATCACTTCCTAACCATATTTGAAATAAGATAAAACATAATTAAGAATATTATTATATGGTTAATTATCTGTCGTGATCCACTTTTCTATATAGATTTAAACTAAATTTTAACCACACTTGTCAGGCCAAATTACACGAGAGGGTGGATAGTAAAGAAAGAAAATTGGTAGAAGATAGAAAGAAGATAGAAAGAAAACCAACAACACAAAATCTCACAGCGGAAATGAGTAATCTATAATATAGAACAAGTCTTTACATAAAACAAAACCGTAACTTATCATATGTAGACATCAATCAAAGTATATAACCTATTCAGCGCGGACAGTTATAACACCCTGTCCTCACAATTTTGCTGATACACACAACTAAATGCAATGAAATAATATATCATCTACATGAATACGTCTTTGGGCTCTCCAACACCTCTCCTGAAGCTTCCATCCTTCTAGCTAAACCTAGAAATATGCTCGGTCTGACTCGACCATATAGGAAAAACAACGCCCGGGTCAGTCTGGTAAAATCAGCGTGAGAATTTAAATCACAAGGAATTTTATTCGTTATAGCTTTTGAAAATCCATTTAAAATCAAAGGTATCCCGTAAGACTACACCACACACAAACACGACGGGTTTTTCCCTTACGGTAATCAAAACATTTTTTATAGAATCCAATGATATTATAATAGTGTCTATGTACAAATACTTATTCAAATAGCTAAAATGTTTGCATCTCACGTTTCAGCATAGTTGGGCATAATAAAAACGTACGACGCTTATTGGAGAATGAATTTCTAACTGAATGACTAGGCACTAGGGTACCACTTCTAGAAACACTATACCGAGATCAAACCCATCGATCCCTGCCAACACAAGACCGGACTATCCCTGACCTGGATGGACCGAATATGCTATCACCCTGGGTGTTTCGACCCTTTCCGAGCTCCTTTAACACGTAATGATAATATCCGAGGTTATCTAGAAAGATGATAGACATACCCTACTTGGGTGCTATCCATTTAGCCTTGCTGCATCTCCCCTGCTTTTCAGTCATTCCCGGTTTATGAGGCTAGAGGCTACGATTACCTTTTTAGAAAATATTCACTTAGAATGCACATTGTCCTCCAATGATAATGTACTGATAGCATTAATCCATACAAGTCTGTTTCCCGGTCCGAACGAAACCGAAGGCACTACACTATTCCTACCACATCCATTTGGAATCACCCTCACGATTAGTAGTGTTTAGCCTTTGCACTTCACTGCTCCATCTTCGACTCAATGCTCTTGTCTTCGTTCGAAAATGTACTTGTTGGATTGAACTAGTTTTCGGATAACTTATCTGATCCCCGCCTCTTCGAACAAGTTCGTTATTTTTCGGTAAACTCAACCCCGTTTCTTTAGGAAATAAACAGATGAAAATAAGATCGGAGATCACCCCCTAACCATTTTGTGGACGGATTTCCTTACAATTGTCCTAGAAGAACGAAACAAGCTTATACGTACTATATAACACCTTGAATGGTAACTGCACCATATAATTCCTCAGTTTCTTGTAGATATTTCTAAAGTTATGCTTTTGGGTCTAGATTTTGATAGTCGTTTATTTAACTATCAAATATATAATCATCCAACAAAAGTTCATTTCCAATTGAAAACATTAAGCCTTATTTAATTAAATTTTAATAAATTAAAATTACTTAATCAACAGCATACGCTCATCTCATCGAATAAGTATATTCACAAACCATTCATTTCCAAATATTTGAAACCCTTTCGAAAATAAATTTGGAAACCCCACTGTGGTATCCACCATGGATTCACAGCTCAATGGTTGTGTCTCTATCCCAGAAAAATCAAATTTTAGTAGTAGACACTCACTGCCTCTGATTACGCCATGAAAGTATATCATTTACTTTTCGAAAACTTTGTTTTATGATTTTCATAAAATAATACTTATAAAGTTTCAATATAAATTTTCCAAGTTCCAATTAAGTAAATTACTCTTTTATAAAAGTTTACTGTATAATATATTATTTTAAAAACATTGTTAATATTTAATAATTTTATCTTTGAAATAGATATTTTTTACTAATTAATCCTCAAGTAATAATTATCCTTAAACAATCACTATAAAATATCTTTTAGTTAATAATTAATATACCTTAAACAATTTAGATAATTAATAACCCTAAACAATAATTAATATTTAAAAATAATTTTTAAGAATAAAATAATTTACTTTATATCATTATCAAAATAGTTTCCCATTAACCTTAAAAATATCGTTGATAAATAATAACCATCTTTAACCAATTTCGGTTCAAAATCAACCAAATCGGAAAAGAAGGCTTAACCATTTTAATGGCACTTAATCAACTACCATTCAATTTCATAACAGTCCAGAATGACAGATGCAGATATTCATATCAGTCTGTTTCTAACAATCAATTCAACATCGTATCGCCAATAAAATTATTAGGGAAAAATAAATAGATGCTTGCACAATATATAACAAATTAGGGTTTTATCTCTCTTAATAAATGCCCACAAACAGATACATATAGCAGAAGGGTGATTTATTCTGCCAACAGGGATCCAATTAAAAAATTAACGGACGAAGTTTTGTTTTGCTAAACAGATGTCAAAACATCGTAATTAAATTAAATTAACTTGTCATCATCTTTATCTGGCAAAACACTTCAATATTCGTGTCATATAAATTCAAACGATGGTATTATTTTAAATTGATTATTTAAAAATTTTGTCCATTTAAAATGACTATAAAATTTCACATATTCAGAATCAACAACGGATCATACGATGGTGTAATGTTCGTCGATACGAAACCATCGCAATGAACTTGCGTATAACGGGATTCATACTAACATGTTATGATTTTTCAAAGTTTTTAATAGATATAAAAATAAAATTTTAAAACATTTTTAAAATACACTAGTTCCCTTTTATGGTTTTGGGTCATACTTAAAATAGATTTCATTTTTAACTTTGTTGTCATTTTCATTAGAGTAAGTAAGTGGTCTAAAAGTTGTGTTATAGTTTGATTACTTATGTCGAGCTGATTAATAGCACAAATGAGCCATACTTATGATAAACACATCATTTAAATTCACTATGACCAAAAAAAAGGGATCAAAATTTCATAATTTGTTGAACTATATGATCTAGAGAGCGAAATTATCTCTAAAATGTCATTTAACTCTCATATTTTTATCACTTTCTTTTTGATATTTTTCTCATTTTCTAGCTAATCACACTCTTCAACTTTGGTTTAATTTGATTGAGTAGATTTTTAAAATCACAATTCCTTGCGGATCGACCATTATTCGCCACGTACTACAAGTGTACGCCGTGCGCATGTGGTTATTTTAATTTGAAAATTTTTCGATGGTTTTCTTATCAATAGAAATTCCGTCAATTAACAAGCTTTTGGAGCCGTTGTCGGGGAACTGTTTTAATTTTGATTTTCTATTCTTCAGATTATTTTCGTTTGATTTTCTTGTGTGCTTGTTTTGTGTGTTTGTTTGGCTTGTTTAATAAAATTCCTAAAAAAAATATACAAGTTTGTGGTTCCATTTATTTTGCTTGGTCTCGTTTGATTTCACTTGTTTTGTTTTTCATTTATTTTAGCTTCATCTTTGATACATATATCTAAAAAAAAATTTTTTTTTTTAAGTGAAAATTCACTTTTAAATTTTGTTTCCTTTTCAGAAAAAAGGAATTTTGTTTAGAGTGGTTTTCTTTCCAAAACATTTCCTTCACAAAAGAAAAAAACAACCAAAAAATAATAATAATAACAACAACAACAATTGTATATATCTTGTTTTTAATTTTCAGGTTGCCAAAGTAGAAAGAAGAAGGAGAAGAATGCTTGCCAAAAATAATTGCTTCGCTTTGCTTTGCTAAAAAAAACTGCTTGCTTTCTTTATTGTTTTTATTTGATTTGCATTGTTTGTTGTTTGCATTTGAGTTTATATTTTTTTTTTAAATTAAAAAAAAAATCAAAAAACAAAAACAAAATTCATTTGTAGTTGCAATGTTAATACACATTTAATTTCTGCTTTGCATTTTATCTTTGTGTTTTATTAATAATAACGATAACACTTAATTGTTTATTGACAAGCTGTCTTCTTTGAACAATTTAATTTCTTGGTGTCTAGGTTACGGCAGAGCAATAATCAGTTATAAATATTACGGTGATTCATAAATATTATACTGAATTGTTTCTCTGAAGGTACTTAAACCTTCGGCTGCATTGTTACGGTGATTCGTGGTGCACCGATAAATCATGTCCGTTACCTGGCTGAGAACTATCTTGTTGAATTAAGACAATGTATGATTATACAATATTTGGTTAACTTAGGATAAATCATTTGTAATTAGTCGTTGCATTCATTTAGTTGCATTAGTTCATGCATATTTTAGAAAAAATTCAAAATTCAAAACTAAAAAAAAAATGTAAATATTCCCTTTTCTTTTGAAATTTTCAAATCATTTTTCTTTGAAATTTCAAAAATCCAAAAATTTTTAGGAAAACCAAAATCCAAAAAAATATATAAAACATTTTCAAAAACAAAGAAAAAATTTGAAAAACCAAAATAACAAAACAAAAATCAATTTCCCTTTTGAAAAACAAATTTTATAACATTTTTCCTTTAATAAAAAAACCAAAAAAATTCTTGAAAATGTCCGAGTTTCCTTACACACTTGAATTTTACAATAGTTGTGGAAATCAATATGATCCATATGATTTCACTTCAAATTCGTTTGGATATTTTAACGACAACTATTCTTTAAACAATTCGAATTTTGAACAACAAAGTTTTCAAAACGATGATCAACCCTCAAATTTCGAAAATAGCATTTCATCTTTACTTGAGCTCTTTACACAACAAAATCAAAGTATAAACGATTTGTGTAACTCATATTTGTGCAATAGTTCAAGTCAAAATAATCAAAATTCGAATTCACTTCAAAATTCAAATGATTTCGAGTGTAACCTATGCTAATTGAATTTCGAGCTTCAAAATGAATTTCAAAATCAAGATGAAAATGTGAACCAATTTTCAAATAATTTTGGCAATGGGATAGTTTAAATACGATACGAATGAAAACTTTGGTTATCAACAAATTCAAAATGAAAATTTTCAAATTAATAATCATGAATTTGATTTTGTTGACCAAATGGAAAAAGATAATGGGGATTTATTACTTGAAAAATACAAAACTTTTCGTGGACGTCATAATCAAATCTCAACTTGCGAAGAATCAAATAATAATCCACCGTTTATCGAAATTGACAATTCTTGTTCTCAACAAGTCCAACTCGAAAATTTTCAAGTTAATAATTACAAATTTGAATTTGTTGAGAAAATGAATGAAATTTACGATAATCACACAAATTTGTTGATTAAAACATTAGAAAATTTTCGTGAGAAACAAAATTAACTTTCAATGTGTGACGAGTCAAATGATAATTCATCTTTTACCCAAATCGATGATTTTCAAATAATAACTTTTGAAATTGATAATGATGATCTTAATCAAGTTGTTAAATATACGGTAATTAAGTTGGATTTCAATTCTTTTGAGGGTGCGAAACTCGATTTAAACTTTGATCTTCCTTTTTCTGAAAATTTGAATACGACAACTTTGAATTTTAAACTCGATTTACGCGATGAAGTTGTTGATAATCCAACAAAGGAAGTCGAATTTAACGAACATGAGTTTAATGGACTTTTTGAAAACGAGTTGTTGAATTCTAAAGGGGAAATTTTCGATCACCATTTTGATTTTGAAAACGATAATTTGGAAGAACATGAACTTCAACCAATTGTTTTATCGACCCCAAAAATCATCGAAAATAAAAATATTCGTACGATTTTCAATAAAACGACTTTCGTTTTTCCATATCCACATTCAACTTCGAAATCATTTAATGTTTGGTTTTCCGAGCTTAAGCTGTGTCCCGCATACTTGACGAGACAAATGAATCAGTCTTTGGAAGACCGTTTCATTTACTTTTTGACGATATACTTTCCGATCTCATATAAATACCGTTAATTTCCATTTAAATAAAGGTCATGTTTTTGTTTTTATTTTCTCCTTCCACTTGGATTGACTGTGGGGACACAGTCAAAATCAAGTGTGGGGGGAGACTCATCATTATTTTCGTCTTTTCATGGTTTATTTTAAATTTTTATTTCAAAATTAAAAAAATCCCCTTTTTTTTAACATTTTGATTTATTTTTAAAGAAACACTATAAGATAAATATATGGTTTTAGTTTATTAAATTGAAAATTTATTTGTCTTAAGAAAAATAAAAATAAAGTTTGATTACAAATAATAATGATTTAACTAGGAAGATTCATACGTGTTAATTATGAAGTACATCCTAATTGAAAATATTTGATTTAAAAAACGGTTGATTTAAAGTAAAGGATATAATATATTTTTTGTCTTGTAAGTTAAGTGGTTCTAAGATTTTTTGCAAAACTCTCTCATTCAAAAAAATGAAAAAAAATCCATATATAAAAAAACAAAACATTTGTATATATGTAAATATTTTCTATTAACACTTACGGTCGACAGGTGTACACACTTGTGTGTACGCTCGCCATGCTTTGTATCTTTCTCACGTAAGCCCAAAAGGCAGTGCACGATCGTTATATCTGGCCATAGTTTATCTAAGCTAGGTGTATATATATATATATATATATATATAACTTTTTAATAACGCCTAGAGTCAATAGGTGTTCACACTCGTGTGTACACTCGCCACGCTATGTATTACCCTCACATAAGTCCGCAAAGCAGTGCATGAGTAATATATCTGGCCTCAGCTTATCTGAGTTAGGCATATGTAAATATTACACTTATCAATAAAATTTTCAAAAAATAAGAGAGAGTAAGCAAATGAAATCCAAGCACTATTTTAACTTATTTGATTTGACTTGTTATTGAAAAGAAATGAATATACCACTTTGATAAACTTTGATAATCCATTAAGGATCCACTTTATAATTACACTTTGTTATCAACTGAAACAACAAGTTAAAATATAGTCTATTTGTTACGATAACTTAATTTTTGTAGGAAATTTTGACGAGTAAATGACTTAAATTTTCAAGGTAATGATCGAAAGTTATATTTAACGTATTTATGTCGATTTAAAAGTGAATGCTTCATTGTAAATATTTTCAAAAATTCGCATTCATCTCTTTGTAAATATATCTTGCATTTTGTAAATATTTTCATCATGCATTTGGATTTTGTTGGTAGTATCCGTTGAAAACCCTCACGAGACAACACTCGCCCTCCTGGGGACATCCAGAGGTTTAACGGCTTGTTGCATACGCTCAATGCAATCGTGCTCCCTATGAAAAGGGATTTATCTTAGTTTTTCTTTATTTGAAGACGAATAAAAAGATAAGTGTGTGGGTATTTGATGTGCGCGTAAATGTGCATATTTTTACCACCATATTTATTCTATTTAAATTAAATAAATGATCATATTGGGTACTTTAACTTGTTTTAACCAAAATTCATATTAATTTCAAATTGTCATATATCCATCTTCATATAGGGGCAAAACGGTCATTTGTGTGCATATATTTCTTTGAGAAAAATTAATTAGAAATTTCCATACTATTTTTTAGGAATTTGATTTCAATTTCAAGTTGTTTCATGAAGAAGACATGCATAAAGAACACAAAGGAATGAAGATGGAAATAATTTCAAGTGAAGATCATGGAGGACCCCACCTACCCACTACCTTAATGTACAAATTAGAGGATAATGCATATGCTTATGGAATTAATGGCTTCATGTACACTTAAATGAGGATTATGACATGCTAATGATTACTTGGTGGCCACATTACCTCAAGGGCATGTTGAGCATTCCACAAAAATATGAATTAAGGTTTCATACGTGTATAAATACTCATATGTTTCATGTAATCTCTCCACTTACTTAGTTCCTCTTCATTAGTTTAGGCTCAAAATAAAAGACAAGTTCTCTTTCTCTCTTCCATGGCTACTTAGCCATTTTTACTTTATGTAATTTTTCTTTTTTCTATGCAATGTTAATTAGTGCTCTCTTTCTTTTACATGCTTCTTTTGTTTATTTACTTTCGTGTTAGTAGTGTAGATTTATTTTTCATGCAAGTAGAATAGTTTTTTTTACTTTGCTCTCATTTTTCTTTTCTTTTTCTTTCATGTTGCAAACTATATTTGTTGTTTTAATATCAAATATGAGAGGCTAATCCCTTCAATTTAGGGGTAATGAAGTCTCTAATCATGTAGCTTCAACATTTTGATAATTATAGCTCTCTTTTTGTGCTTAATGACAATGCTTGAAGTGGTTTAATTTATTATTTTTGAATTTGATAGCCTATATTGTTGATACCAAATAGGCTATGCTTAAACAATCACTAACACAATTGCCTCTTCATCAAAATATGATTATGGCATAAGAAAGTGATTTGAAATTCAAATTTGATATTATTTCTAATTAATAGTTAATAGGTCATACTTAAAATAGATTTAATTTTTAACTTTGTTGTCATTTTCATTAGAGTTAGCAAGTGGTCTAAAGGTTGTGTTATAGTTTGATGGCTTATGTTGGGCTAATTAATAGCACAAATGAGCCATACTTATGATAAACACATCATTTAAATTCACTATGATCAAAAAATAGAAATCATAATTTCATAATTTGTTGAACTATATGATCTAGAGAGCGGAATTATATCTAAATTGTCATTTAACTCTCATATTTTTATCACTCTCTTTTTGATATTTTTCTCATTTTCTAGCTAATCACACTCTTCAACTTTGGTTTAATTTGATTGAATAGTTTTTTAAAATCATAATTCCTTGTGGATCGACCCGTATTCGCCACGTACAACAAGTGTACGCCATGTGCTTTCGGTTATTTCAATTTGAATTTTTTTCGATAGTTTTCTAATCCAATAGAAATTCCGTCGATTAACAGATTGTCAACAGAATGGCTAGGCACTGGGGTACCACCTATCACAGTACATGTCCAGGAAGACTGTACCGAGATCGAACATATTGATCCCTGCCAATACAAGACCGGACTATTCCTGACCTGGATAGACTGAATATGCTATCATCTCGGGTGTTCCCACCCTTTCCGGGCTTCTTTCACAAGTAGTGATATTATCCGAAGTTATCTAGAAAGGTGATAGACATACTCTACTTGGGTGCTACCCACTTAGCCTTGCTGCATCTCTCCTACTTTTCAGTCATTCTCGGTTGATGAGGCTAGAGGCTACAATTACCTTTTCAGAAAATATTCACTTAGAATGCTCATTGTTCTCCAATGACAATGTACTGATAACATTCATCCATACAATTCTATTCCCAGTCCAAACAAAACCAAAGGCATTATTCCTGCTATAACCATTTGGAATCACCCTCGGGATTAGTAGCGATTAGCCCTTGCACTTCACTGCTTCATCTTCGACTCCATGCACTTGTCCTCATTCGAATCTCATTGGATCAGAGTGTTTTTCGGATAACTTATCAAATCCCGGTCTCTTCGAACAACGTCCGCTATTTTTCAATAAACTCAACCCCGGTTCGGTTGAAAATAAACAGACGAAAATAAGATCGGAGATCACCCCCGGCTGTTTTATGGACGGATTTCCTTACAACCGTCCTAGAAGAACGAAACGAGCTTACATGTACAGTATAGTAACTCGAACAGGTAACTGCACCATATAATTCCTGAGTTTCTTCTAGATATTTCCAAAGTTATGTTTTTAGGTCTAGATTTTGATAGCCGTTATTTAACTATCAAATATACAATCATCCAACAAAAATTCATTTCCCATTGATAACATTAAGCCTTATTTAATTTAAATTTCAATAAATTTAAATTTTAATCAACAACATGGCTTATCTCACCGAATAAGTATATTCACAGACCATTCATTTCCAAATATTTGAAACCTTTTTTAAAATAAATCTGGAAAACCGCAGTATCCGCCATGGATTCACAGCTCAATGGTTGCGTCTCTATCCTAGAGAAATCCAAAATTTAACTGCAGGCACTCAATGCCTCTGATTATACAATGAAAGTATACCATTTACTTCCCGAAAACTTTGTTTAATAATTTTCACAAAATAATACTTATAAGGTTTCAATATAAATCTTCCAAGTTCCAATTCAGTAAATTGCTCTTTTATAAAAGTTTACTATGTAATATATTATTCTAAAAACATTATTAATATTTAATAATTTTATCTTTGAAATAAATATACTTTAATACTAATTGATCCCTAAGTAATAATTATCCTTAAACAATCAATACAAAATAACTTTTAGTTAATATTAATATAAACAATTTAGATAATTAATAACCCTAAAAAGTAATTAATATTTAAAAATAATTTTTGAGAGTAAAATAATTTACTTTATATCATTGTCAAAATATTTACCCATTAACCTTAAAAATATCGTTGATAAATAATAACCATCTTAAAACAATTTCGGTTCAAAATCAACCCAAATCGAAAAAGAAGGCTTAACCATTTCAATGGTACTTAATCAACTACCATTCAATTTCATAATAGTCCAAAATGACAGATGCAGATATTCATATCAGTTTGTTTCTAACTATCAATTCAACACCGTATTGCAATAAAATTATTAAGGAAAAATAAATAGATGCCCGTACAATATAATAGCATATTAGGATTTTATCTCTATTAATAAACGCCCACAAACGTATATATATAGCAGAACGGTGATTTATTCTTCCAACAGAGGTCCAATTAAACAATTAACAGACAATGTTTTGTTTCGCTAAATAGATGTCAAAACATCGCAATTAAATAAAATTAACTCATCATTATCATTATCTGGCAAAACACTTCAATATTCGGGCCATATAAATTCAAACGATTCTAATATTTTAAAATGATTATTTAAAAAATTTGTCCATTTCAAATGACTATAAATTTTCACTTATTCAGACTCGACAATGGATCGTACAACGACGTAATGTCCGTCGATAAGGAACCAACGCAATGAACTTCGTGTAAAACGAGATTCGTACGAACATGTTATGATTTTTAAAGTTTTTACTAGATATAAAGACTGCACATTTTTCTTTTCTTTCCTCCTTCTCCGATTCCCAATCCCTATTGCTTTACATTCTTCTTACTTCCATATTTTCCTTCTTTTCTAAACAATACCAATTCCTACACTCGCACATCCTTACCTCTCTAGCTCGAACCAACTCGAAACCTGACCGATCAACTCAAAGTCGAACCCCGTCCCATACACGCAAAGATGAGATCCTCCCTCCCTTTCACCTGAAAACTCGAGAAAAAAACAAAAAACAACGTCGTGCACCGTGTGCACATGCACGAGCAGGCCCGTCGTAGTTTCGGCCAATTAAGGCCACTCGCCTACTCACCTACCTAGACCCGACCACCTCCACGCACTAGCTCCACCATCGATAGCCCCTGGATGAAACGACCACGAATCGAGGCAAAGCACACGACAACCAAAAAGGAACCATGACTGGAAATGAGGTCCCGCGACCACCTCACACCTCTATAACACCTACTACCACCACCCACGTGACCCCAACGTTCCCCACCTCCTCCACGCCAACTCCGGCCCAGCTTGGTCCTTTGTGTCCCCCTAAATTCCATTGCGTTTGACCATGACTGAGACCCTCCCCTAAACCCTAAAATTACCTCGCTCTCCCAAATCATAGCCAAAATCAACATTCCGCCATGTGAACCCCTCCACCATGGTACAACTCTCCTCCTCAGCTAAGCCGTGACTTCCATCGATGATGTCACCATCGAAAATCATTTTTTTAGCGAAAACTGGACATCTCACCATTTCTCAAATTCTATGCTATAAGAAATTACAATTTTTCCACCAAAATTTCTATTTCCACACTAAGATCATGAATATATACATACATACATACATATATATATATATATATATATATATAAATCAATTGTTTGTGGACGTTGAAAATTACCAAAACATTGATTGCTTACTGTAATTTCCCTCCATCTCGAAGCACACTTCACGAACATATGACCAACTATTTTAAATGAAACTATACTCGAAAACAAACCTTTTGCTAGTTTACATTATTGACCAATTCATTGCGTAATGAAAGATGTTTATTTTTGAACTAGAATATGTAGCAAAATTCAACTCTGTTAACATAACAGAGGAATGTTTTTAAGTCTTCCAGACTTCTTTTTTCTAAAGAAATATAAATCCTCACCTTAAACATTTTGAAAACCTTCTTTAAAATCCTTTTGAATCCTTCCAGTTGAATATAAACCCTTGGTTTCTTATCTTCCCTTTCGAATTCTTGAAAGAGTAGGTTGCTTCTTCTTTTTACTTAGTGTTTTGATTACAGATTTTACAACTGAAACTAAACACACATATATACCTATATATATACATATACACGTTTGCAAAAGGAGGATGATGTATTGGGTAATCTTATTGATATGCTGTACAAAATTTTGTTTACAAGCTTTGCTGATATGCTGTACAAAAGCTCTGTACAGTGATGTATGAAAAACTTGAGATTATTTGAATTGACTTTATTTGGAGTTTGAAATGATATTTAAGCAAAAAATTTGGTCTTGCTTCTTTTGACCAGGCAATACTTACGTAAATATATATGTCTATTTTTTTTGTACATTATACCCTTCCAAGAAATGCTTGTTTATTTTTATTCTATTTTCTTCTTCTCTATTATAGGCTTATATGGTAAAATTTATTGTAACTTCCACATGATTTACCCTTTTGTTTATTTACTACCTTTTTACTAGTTTTACTCTTTTTAATTCTAAGACTCAAGGCACTTCAAACCTTTATTTCTATATGTATATATATTTCTATTGATATATATAGCCAAGTCATTTACAAGCCTTTCTGTTTTAAGTTACATTTAGTTTTATATTTCTTGTTATATTTAAAATGCATATATTCAAAGAAATTGAGTATTTTTGCCTTCTCATTCTACATGTATAAAATAACATCTTTATCAAATCATTGCTTTGTTAATGACTTCCATTTTGAAATCATTTTATGGATTTTTCATTTCTATCATGTATATTCCATATGCACACTTTCCTTATATACATACATACCTCTCCTTGTATATTTACTTCTATTATTATTTAACATAAATAAATATATTACTTATTAATAAAATATATTTATTTTGTTTATATATAGTTTACTTATCATTACTTATGTTGTTTTAAACATGCAATTTTAGCATAAAATATTTATTTCTTTAAAAATAGGGTAATTTTGTTTTTTGGACTTATATCTACATATATATGCATTCTTCCTACTGTTGTTTATAAATACATCTTATAAAAAATACAATTTTAAACTCTTTTATTTAAAATATACAACATTGTTCATAAGCCCAAAAATCATTTCCATTTAATATTTTTTTTGCTTTTTCATCTGTCTTTGTTTTGCTATGAATTCCTTTCCAAAATATATATATATATATATATATATATATATATATATATATATATATATTTTGTTGCCTTGAATACATATATACGTATACATAAGAAATTTCCAATTAAATCAATCTCCTATTTTATAAATAAAAATCTAGAAATTTAAAATATTATTTTGGCTTAAAAACTGTATTTTATTGCTAATTGTTGTTTAACGAGAATTTTTTTATTGATTAAAATACCGTATCATTAAATATTAAAAATTAATATTCAAAACGCGAGACATCAAAAATCCAGGGTCGTTATATTGTCTCTTATATACATGTACATACGGTGCACAGAGGCGAACAACGTTTCCGACAACTTTTTGGTGCTAAAAAGTCGAAATTCCAAAAAACGTTCTTCGGTCATATTTTGTATTTTTCTACGAACTATCTATTTTGGTAAACAAATTTTAAAAATGATTTTACCATCATTATTAAATAATTATAATATGTTTATTTGTGAATATTATTTAAAATTAACTTGAATTCTGGAAGTAATATATAAACCCAATGATATCAATGGTTGATGTCATAAATACATTTTATTTTAAAAATTAAAATAAAATATTTTATTTTTTAATCCCATTTGAATACATATATCAGAGTAAGTTTCTATAGCCATGCACGATTGTTATTGCTTAAAATCAATTTTAGCGATAAAATGATTTTCGGTTGTTTTATCGATATTTTACCTTGGACGGTACTTACAAATTTTTAATATTTTACCTAGGTAATTTGTCCGCAAATATTTTTCCCAAACAAAAAAAAACTATTATTATTTACCACTTAAAACATGATTATTTCTTACTTTTATACCCATATCGAAATATTTTAAAAATAAATATGATTTCTCAAATTGATAAATTTGTGGGTCATTACAGGTCTCCTATAAGGATAAAAGTATGACAGGACATGTGAGGCAATGCCCAAGGAAGTATTCTACCAGTTGAAGTCGCCAAGCTAGTGATAATGCATTGCTGCAACGACCATGGTAATAGTATGGACGGAGTCCACAAGAAAAAGGGAGGTTATCCCTGATCAAGATGCACCAATCGAAACCAACAACAATGGTAATAGTATGGACGGAGTCCATAAGAAAAATCGAAGAATAGGGGTCCGCTAAGGGTAACTAGCCCACTTGGCCTAGTTCAAGCCGTCATGTTTAGTTATTTCAAATTGACATAAGTGTCAAGGCTATCCATCATCGTTCTCTTTCTTCAAATCCAACAAACGTACATAAAATCCAGCCACTTCATTCTGGAGTCTCCTCCACGTACATAGTTGTTAAAGTGGTTCCAACATTGACAAAGAGTATGTCAAAACTCGGCCTCAGATTCATTAACAATCAAACGTCATTTTACACACCAGTTGTTTTTTTACATTTCAGAATGATTCATATTTGATATCAAAGTACCATATTCACTTCAAAATATCATTCATTTAATGGTGTGTGTACATAAAAGTTATAAACACACGCATACTTGAATTGGATTTAAATGGAATTGATGCTAATGAGATTTTGAAATTTTTTGATGGCCTATGTGGTACCATCTATGGCTAGCCATGCATGTAGAAGAGAGAGAGGGGATTTGATTAACATTTAAAGATGAATTAATAGGGGAAAGTTTTAAGGAAGGAATAGGAAAGGTTTCTATCATTCCTTTAAAACACATCTCCCTTTATTTTCTTATACTATTAATTTATTTTCCTATCATAATAATCTCTCTTGCTCTTCTATCAGAGAATTTCAAATTTTCTTGCCTTCCTAACCTCTAAATTTTCAAAAAAAATATCAAATAAAATTAATAAAAAAACGGTGGTTCTATTCTTTTAATTCTCGCAAAATTCGAAGATTGATTCTGTAACGATCTGGTATTTCGAACCCATCAAATCGACAACGATCCACTCATGTCAAACTTGAATTGCTCAAAATAACAGATTGTTAATTTGTATTTGGAAAAAAATTAGCATATACGGTAAATAGATCAGTCACAGAATCACAAACATAGACTAATATAATAATAAGTAGAGGAATAGATAAATAGTAGTTCATGAAGCTACTATAAAAACATCAGATTTTAAAACAAAATACAATAGAAATCTCAAATACAGAGTAGTCTCAAATATAAGATAACAAATGACAAGTATGAACATAATAACTGGAATAACTAGAAAGCTAAAAAGATATAAGACAGATCTTCATGCAAAGCTGCGAGCTCTAAAGGTGAGTCTCAAATGCTATGACACTCAATCTGGCCAAAGTATAAAGCGAAACCAAAACACTTGAGTCGGAATTAACATTCTTACAACAGTAAATTCAACTCAAGTGAAATGTCAACTGAAATACAAATAACTTAAAATATTTTTTGGGATTTCCTTCCTCTAAGGATCCGTTAAACTCTCTACATAAATAGTACAATACACTACATAGATAATGTCAATAGTAAAGTAAACTATTAAAATAGCGTTAAGGCGTCCCATATCCCCCTTAACACATTTTATGTATTCCCATAGTCTAACAGTACCGTAATTCCTCCGTAAACTAGAGGACTATCAGAGGGCCCTCTATAGTGTACGACACAAACCAAACTCGTAATGAGCTCGATAAGGAAAATGACAAGGCACACAAGGCAGTGTCTAGGGTATGATACTACCATTTTGCGGATTCAGACTGGTGCTAATGCATAGTAGCTACTACCGCCCACCTCGAGACACACTTTTATAATCAAAGGTACACCTAATCAAATGACAAAGTAATAGATATGGTTTCAAAGCTCGATCGGAGGTGCGACCTCACTTGACCCGACACAGCTCCTGTTTGGTCATATCAAGCTAACCCGAGGGGGTCAGGGCAACGTTCATACCTCATACAGAATCTTTTGCCAAACTGTCCTACTTCGTTCTGGATTCTTCACCACCTGCAAAATTGTTAAAGTGGTTTTTGGTATTGGCAAAGGTATGCCAATATCTGATCCGGGTCTCTTCAACAACCAAACATTTATTTCACACCATGGTCATTTTATAAAATCACTTTATAACATTTAAATAAATCACAAATTTAAATAAAAATCAATAATTAAATATCTAACTTCAATTACACTTGATTCTGAAAATATTCATTTAATCACCTTTGTATATTTAAATAAAATCTCACATAACAAATTTAAATAAAAATTAAATATTCAATTTCACTTTATTTAAATTTAAAAATATTCATTTAATCACCTTTAAATCAAAATTAAGTTATCAAATTATAAAATTATATCTTTAAAATCTCAAAATCAATAAGTTCAGATCAATACTTATTTAAATACAATTCTTAAACAAATTAAGTTACAAATCATCTATAATTTATCATCCCAACCTTACTTTATCAAAGTAATACATTAAAATAGTTTATATTTGAAAATAGATTATAGATTAAAATAGTTTATATATTAGAAATAGTTTATATACTAAAAATAGGTTATAGATTAAAATTGTTTATATATTAGAAATAGTTTATGTATCAAGATATATATATATATATTTAAAATTGTTTAGAAATTTAAAATAATATGTAATAAAATTGTTTATAGGCTAAAAGAGCTTATATCGAAAATAGTTTCAAATTAGAATTGTTTCTTCCAATTTCACAAATCAATTCAAATCAACTTTAGTTCTAAAATTCAATTTAAATCAATCTCAATTCAACGATTTCAATTAAAAGGTTAAAGGTTCAGTGCAAATTCTCATTAAAACCATTTCAATTCATATCGATTTCAAATCCAGATTTGAACTACAAATTTAAACCACTTCAAATTCAATAAATCTCAAAGTTTAAATATACAAACATTTACAATAACTAAATTTGATAAATTTCATTTATATTTTGAAAATTCTACTTCAAGATTTCAAATCAATTTTTTGTCAAACAATTCATTTATATCAAATTCAATTTCAACATTTAAAAATCAGATTTTGAAAATAATTCAATTCATATAAATCTAATTTTATATTAAATCTTATATTATATATTTAAAAATAATAAAATTATAAGTAAAATCTTAAAATTTACATTTTTCAAAACTTAACTTATAAATTTAAAATTTCAAAACGTATAATTTAAAATTTCGAAACATATAATTTAAAATCTAAATTTTCACATATTAAAATAAAATATTTATATTATATTTAAACATCAAAACACATATATTCTCTTTTCTAAAAATTTGAAAAATCATTTAAAAATAGACCAACGGTGTTCGTATATAGTGTTATGTCATATGGTCAAGTGATATGGATATTTATCATTTCAATCCGTAACAATTTAAATTTTACGAGTATATATCATTTCAACCCACAATCTCAAAATTTCAAATTCAATAAAATCGCTTGGGTTTATCATTTCAACCCATAACGATTTTCCCCTAATCTATAAGATCGTTCGGATATATATTATTTTAATGATAGCTAGGGATTTCCTAAACTAACAGGGAACTTGCACTGTGAGAACAATATAATAATATAAAATAGCATAACAAATCAATGGCAAATATGATCATAGTTAAAAAATTTAAATATAATATATTTACAACATGTTATGGTGTCATATGTCAATTAACATAGGTTAAAAATTTAAATAATAATATATCATACTTAACAATTTAATCACTAATCATTTAAAATTTAATAATATGTTTAAATCGGCCTTTCATGTGAAATCAATTTACTAAGCATATGAATGTTAATCGCGAGTGATCACTCACCTTTTGAGGCTATGAAGGTGACGATAAAATAATGGAGCAAAGTGGAGATCTACAATAAATCAAATCCAAGATCGAAGCAAAACCAATTCCAACAACACGAATCATCAACCAAGCTTTTGAAAGGAAAATTCAAAGCAAATCACGATGAACTTGAATAGTTGAAAACAAGATATATATATATATATATAATATAAATATATACATCTTTTCTCTCTTTTTAGAGGCATGAAGGGAGTTGTGCTGCTTGGCCGGGAAGAAAACAAACTAGGCTTCAGTGGGAAAGAAGATGAATAGGGCAAGGTTTCACATAAAATATATGTATTACCATATATTTTTTGTATAATAAGAAAAGAAGGCTGGGGTTACCGCTCGAGTTAGGGAGGAGGCTGGTCGGTGAGGTCAGAGGCTGGCCAGGGGTTGCTGCTGGGTACAAAGTCAAGTAGGTTAGGGTTTTGCATCGGCTACAGGGAGTGTAGGCAGTGGGAGTATGGGTTTGGTTCGGCTATGGGTCTATTGCATGGAGTATGGCGTCATAAGGCAGCGAGGGGTGTTCATCAAACATGAAGGCCAAAAGGAGGGAGGTCAAAGGAGTTGATGAAGTGAGGGCTGGAGGGTAAAGGCACGTCGTGGAGTTTGGTGGTTCGGACGAGAGGAAGGCCACATCTATGCGATGGAAGTGGCTGTTGTGATGGTAGGAAGCGAGGCGGAAAGCCAAGTCGGCGATGCTAAAGGGATGGGCTACTGCTATGGGCGGATGAAGTGGGCTGCTGCGTGTAGAGTATAGCCAGGCAGCGGAGAGAGGATGGAGCTAGAAGTTTGGGTTAGGGTTTTCGAGTGGAGGGGGTAAGCTGCAGTGCATGGTCGGGAGAGAGGCAGCTGGGGGAGTGTTCGGCTGTGGAAGGTGACGGGTGGCTGAGTTGGATCGACGGCTGTGCTGTAAGGCATGGGTTTGGCTGCGCATGTATGAGGGAGTGGTAAAGCTGGAGTTGCAATGAGGGGAAAAAAAATAGGACAAGCAGGTTAGAGATGCAGCTTCTCAAACAATTATATAAGCTTTGTATAAATATATTTTTCTTTTGAAAAGCAATAATAGAAAGAAGAGAAAGCAGAGAGGAAGAAAATGGAACGGAGAGAGTGAACTAGAAATATATACAGAAATAGTAGGAATGGAAAAAGCCAATTGTTGAATTCAGAGAATAATAAAGGTAAGTGGCTATTGGTTTTTCCCATTGGATAAACGAATGGACATAGGGAAACCCAAAAGGTTCAAAATGGATACCGATACGGCTAATCGTTTTGCAGATTTCGTTGCGTACCGGATGCCGAAATACACAAATGAATATACTGCGGGGATTAGCATGATGAGACGAACTAAATGGCACACAAATATGAGTGACGTGACCCTCCTATTAAAACTCAATTTTCGCTGCTAAAATGTCGCTAAAATGCTGAAAATAATATAAACGTAGCTAGAGCAGTCCAAATTTGACGAAACGAAATATGACATCTCACTCAGAAAATGATTTAAAATTTTCTTATGTAAAAATATTCAGGTTTCAAAAATATTTTATTTTTAACAAATTTAACTGATTTTAAAATTTAAATTGAAATTTCACAACAAAAAAACTTACATATTTTCCAATGAAAATATGAAGTTGCTATGTTTAAATAGACATATTACAAATATCAAATTTTCGTTGCTTAATTTTGTTGTTTAGTTTCATGATAAATTTAGTTAATTACGTGATTTAAATCGTTAAAATTTTCTAGGTCGTTACAGTAAATGTACATCAAATCCAACCACTTCATTCTGTAGTCTCCTCTGCGTACACAGTTGTTAAAGTGGTTCCAATATTGATAGAGAGTAGTATAAAATCGACCACGGTCTCTTTAACAACTAAACATCATTTTTCACACCGATTAGTTCTTTTACATTTCAAAACGATTCTTACTTGATATCAAAGTACCATATCACTTCAAATACCATTCATTTCAAATTTATCATATTCACTTTGAAATCAATTTCATTTCAAAATCATTTTAATCACTTTGAAATCAATTTCATTTCAAAATCATTTTATTCACTTGAAATCAATTTCATTTCAAAACCATTTCAAATTATAACTTTGGTTATAACTTCATTTTAACCACATTCCTATTTAAATCAATGATTCAAATATAAACAGTTCCCAACTTGAACGGTTTGATATTTTTTTTTAAAATTAGTTTGAATAGTTAAAACAGTTTGAATAGTTAAAATAGTTTTGATATTAAAATAGGTTATATATCAAATGATTTGAAAATTTAAATAATTTGAAAATTTAAAAAGATGAAATTTAAAACATTTTATAGGTAAATAGTTTATAGTGAAAATAGTTTCAAATTTAAAACCGTTTCATTCCATTTCCCATAAATCTGGGCTCAGGTCCAAATTTCAATCAAACTGATTAAATTTCGATTTCAATTTGAATTAACTTCAAATTCGTTTCAGCGGTTCGATTCAATGGCTTTAAGTTTTAATTCAATTCTCATTTTAAACCATTTCAATTTATATAAATTTCAAGTCCAATTTCAATTTACTGATTTAATCACTTAAATCAAATTTAAACTTCAATATTCAATTTAAGGTTCAAATC